>JAIOJX010000006.1:68056678-68656678 GCA_022376925.1 Tragulus kanchil | reverse complement strand
AAATGATACAGGATTTTGGAAAATACAAATATTTTGGAGAAAGAAAATAGAGGACAAGCAAAGGGCACTGGGAGAACAAGGAATGAGGCAGGCGAACATCTGCAGTATTAGAAATAGGTAGTCAAGACAGGTCACTTTGAAAAACGTTCTGACAGAAAAAAAAGACAAGCCTCTCTGAGATGTTAAGGTATGAGCATAAATTTGAAGGAAGTCAGACAAGCAAATTATCAGCAGGGAGAAAGCAGATGTCTCAAACATCCTCTAGGATCAATAGCATCATTAAATTGTAATGTAGCTTGCTCCATAAGCTGAAAGAGTTAGACTGCATTATGTTTCAAATAGTGAAGTTGCTCAAAGATTTACTTTTAAAATCGACATACAGGTTCCCTCATAGTCTTTTCCTTGTTTTTTTAAAATTTACTGAGGACCTACTATACTCCAGACTGTAACTATAGAGGATATAGTGATGAACAAGACTTGATAACTACCCACAAGATGCTTTGTCTGGTAGGGGAGGGATAATAATGAAAGCACAGTGTGATGAGCAAGAAACTACAAACACGATCAAACACTGCAGGGGACTGTGTGAGCGCAGGCAGGACACACACACGCTCCTTGGGGAGTTAGGATTCCTGTTGGCGTATGCTGCAGGTTGACGCGTCTTCTGTTTTACTACTTCTTGTGATCTGGAATTCATGAAGCCTGAGGGGGCGACCCCACCTCACCCAAAAATCATGTTATATGAGCTAAGGGGCACTGCACTGCTTCTCTGAAACCCAGGTTCTTTTTAAGGGGATTGAACACGTATCTGAAGTGGTTAACAGAGTACCTAAAAGAGGTTCCCGAGAAGCCATTTTTAATGTTCAAATTTCCTTTAAAAAGCAAAATTAAACTAACAAAGATAATATAGCTTTTTAAACAAAATGTCTAAAAGTCCTCAATTTTCCATGAATAAATGGAACCTGATTAAATTTAACAGCTTTTGTAGAGCAAAGGAAGTCATCAACAAACAAAAACACAGCTTACTGACAGGGATAAAATATCTGTAAATGATATGACCAACAAGGAGTTAATATCCAATATATATAAACAGCTTATACATCTCAATTGTTTTTGTTGCTCAAAAAGCAAACAACCTGATTAAAAAAATGGCAGAAGACCTGAACAGACATTGTTCCAAAGAAGACATGCAAATAGTCAACAAGCACATGAAAAGACACTCAACATCATTAACGATCAGAGAAACACAAATAAAACTCATAATCAGACATCACCTCACCCGTTTTAGGATGACTATTATCAAGAAGACCACAAGTAAGAAAGTTGGTAAGGATGTGGAGAAAATGGAATCCTTGTACACTCTTAGTGGAAATGTAAATCTGGGTAGCCACTATGGAAAACAGTATGGGGGCTTCTCAAAAATTTGAAAAGATACTTCTACCTAATGTTCATAGAAGCATTATTTATAACTGCTGAGATACAGAAGCAACCTAAGTGTTCATCAACATATAAATGGATAAAGATAATGAGATGTGATATGCACACACACACTGAACTATTTCCAACGATAAAAAAAAAATTACAATTCTGTCATAGAGAGCAAACCAGTGGTTACCACTGAAGAGAGGCATGGGTAAGGTAGTGGTTTGGAATTAAGAAATAAAAATTATGGGCTTCCCCTGGTGGTCCAGTGGGTAAGGACACCGCCTTGCAGTGCAAGGAACGCTGGTTCGATCCCTGGCCTGGGAAGATCCCACGTGCCGCGGAGTGGCTGGACCGATGTGTCCAATTACCGAGCCGGAGCTCTGGAGCGCATGCACCCAGAGCCGGTGCTCTGTGACAACAGACGCCAGAGTGATGGGAGGCCCACAGGAGCCAAAGAACAAAGACTGACGAAAATAGAGAAATAAAAGACCAATAGAAGTGGCCCGCCCGCTCCCCTCCCTCCCCAACCCGACCCCCGCCCAAAAACAAATAATAAAATAAATAAATCTTTAAAAAAAAGAAATAAAAATTACTATGTATGAAACAGATAAGTAACAAGAATATATTCTACAGCACAAGAAAAACCCATTATTTTGTAATCATTTGAAGTGGAATATAACATGTTAAAATATTGAATTATTAGGTCATAAGCCTGAAACTACTATAATATTGTAAATCAATTTACCAATTTGAATAAAGCAGAAAAATATGTCCATAAGAATTCAAAACATTCTCATTAAGTCATACAATGTTACAAATCCTATATATATGATAAAAAGTATGTAGAAAGTGACTATATTGGGGCTTCCCCGGTGGCTGAGTGGTAAAGAATCTAACAAAATTATGTGTGATCCATGGATCAGGAAGATCCCCTGGAGGAGAGCGTGGCAACCCATTCCAGTATTCTTGTCTGTAGAATCCCACGGACAGAGAAGCCTGGCAGGTTACAGTCCATAGGGTTGCAAACATTTGGACATGACTGAAGCTACTGAGCAGGCACATGTGCAACGATGTATTGTACATCCGAAGCAGATAGGTATAGAAGACCTTTTAATTGGTCATTTTGTCTAGCTGTTTGAGGCCTATGAAAAATGAGACAAGAATGATATTCATAGTATGAGGAAACATGAAATACTGCCCTCTGATTTTTAACTTACTACATATGAAAATCATCATATTCTGTTTGTATTATGTTAAATAAAAATTAAAATTTAAAAAAAAGAGAGTTGGTCAAGTATAGTCAATAGATAAATAGGCAGCCTCACTAGGCAGATGCTATGTTTAGTTCTGACATCAAAGTCTTCATATCTATTGTCTTCCAAGTTGTTTCACAGAGACTCATGTAATCAGCAGATATCCATAAAGGAAGCCTGACACCTTGTAAATAGATGCAAGAAGTGAGCATGTAATAAGCATCTAAGACATTCAAAACACTGTAGGGAAAGTTTTCCTGTTTTATTTAATCTTTATCACAACTCTGTAAGATGAATAAACATGATTTTTACAGATCAAGACATCAAAGGATAAGACAGAGGAGTATTAGGATCTTTTTCTGTATCTCAAGTGATGATTCTAAAACCCTGAGGTTTTAAGATTCCTGGCAAAGACACTCTCTGAAATTCTGTGAACCCACATCCCAAACCAAATCAGCTGCTCAATTTATCTTATAGACGGATGAGAGACTATCCTGCTTAAGGTCTCGTCCAACCTGTAAATGCATATTTACAGGCTTTATCATCAATCCATTCTGAAAGGGAAAATGGATTCTTAATGTATTTTCCTTCTCAAAAGTGATTACCTGGCTTTTGAATTTCAAAGCCAATGCAGTTTATAATCTGTGGGTTTGGAATAACAAACTCACTGAAAATAGCAAGTCATAACTTTGCTGTGCCCTGAAATGAAGTTGGGGTGTTTACGGATAGAATTCAATCCAAGTTAGGACTGAAGCTCTGTTGCCTGACATGGTTTCCATGCCTCTAACAGACTAGTTTCCCCTTCAAGAGGTTGGCTTTAATAAATTTAAAAAATGTCTCCTTATTATTTTAAAAGCTAACATATCAAAGGTTCAAGCCCTTATTTGAAAATTGGTGAAGACATTTGAATCATCTTTCACCCTTCCCAACCTGTTAATGGTACTTTAATACTGAAGTCCATGAGCTTTATAAAACTGTCTTTATGGGCTTCCCTGGTGGTCCAGTGGGTAAGGACACCGCCTTGCAGTGCAAGGGGTGCTGGTTTGATCCCTGGCCTGGGAAGATCCCGCATGCTGCGGAGTGGCTGGACCGATGTGTCCAACTACCGAGCCGGAGCTCTGCAACGAGAGAGGCCGCTGCAACGGGAGGCCCACACAGGCCAAAGAACAAAAGATGGATGAAAACAAATGAATGAAAGACCAATAGAAGTGGCCAAAAAGAAAAAAAAAAAAATCCGTGCCTTTAAGATGTTTAACAGTTTTTAAATATTTTAAAACATTTTTGAGTTTAATGTTAAGTTTAATGTTAAGCAGTGTAAGATCAACTTACTTTTAAGTTTAATGTTAAGTGCTTTAAAATCATTACTTTAGTGAAAAAAGCAATCAAATTATTAAACCAATATCTACCTTTTCCCATGAGCAAATTTAAAACACTTGCTGGGAATTTAAGGGTGGAACTCATATTAGTGCTTTAAAAATTCTACGTTATTAGGAACTATAGAACCAGAGTCAAAATGAACTAGTCTGGCCTTTTTGGATGACCATGAGCTAATCTTATAGACGATGAGAGACTATCCTGCTTGGTCTCGTCCAACCTGTAAATGCATATTTACAGGCTTTATCATCAATCCATTCTGAAAGGGAAAATGGATTCTTAATGTATTTTCCTTCTCAAAAGTGATTACCTGGCTTTTGAATTTCAAAGCCAATGCAGTTTATAATCTGTGGGTTTGGAATAACAAACTCACTGAAAATAGCAAGTCATAACTTTGCTGTGCCCTGAAATGAAGTTGGGGTGTTTACGGATAGAATTCAATCCAAGTTAGGACTGAAGCTCTGTTGCCTGACATGGTTTCCATGCCTCTAACAGACTAGTTTCCCCTTCAAGAGGTTGGCTTTAATAAATTTAAAAAATGTCTCCTTATTATTTTAAAAGCTAACATATCAAAGGTTCAAGCCCTTATTTGAAAATTGGTGAAGACATTTGAATCATCTTTCACCCTTCCCAACCTGTTAATGGTACTTTAATACTGAAGTCCATGAGCTTTATAAAACTGTCTTTATGGGCTTCCCTGGTGGTCCAGTGGGTAAGGACACCGCCTTGCAGTGCAAGGGGTGCTGGTTTGATCCCTGGCCTGGGAAGATCCCGCATGCTGCGGAGTGGCTGGACCGATGTGTCCAACTACCGAGCCGGAGCTCTGCAACGAGAGAGGCCGCTGCAACGGGAGGCCCACACAGGCCAAAGAACAAAAGATGGATGAAAACAAATGAATGAAAGACCAATAGAAGTGGCCAAAAAGAAAAAAAAAAAAATCCGTGCCTTTAAGATGTTTAACAGTTTTTAAATATTTTAAAACATTTTTGAGTTTAATGTTAAGTTTAATGTTAAGCAGTGTAAGATCAACTTACTTTTAAGTTTAATGTTAAGTGCTTTAAAATCATTACTTTAGTGAAAAAAGCAATCAAATTATTAAACCAATATCTACCTTTTCCCATGAGCAAATTTAAAACACTTGCTGGGAATTTAAGGGTGGAACTCATATTAGTGCTTTAAAAATTCTACGTTATTAGGAACTATAGAACCAGAGTCAAAATGAACTAGTCTGGCTATGGATCAGACACTACAGTATAGAGAGTTGTAATGGACGTGACCATGAAGCTAACACGGCCCACACAGGAAATGCCAGTAGCTATGCTAAGCAGGTCTAGACACCCAGTGTGATCATGTATAGATATTTCATAGATTATCACAACCAAGAAAGTCCCTTGGTATTGCCACCTTTTATCATTTGTCAGGTAGACACATTTTTCTTTCCATTCTTCCTTTCGCAGCACCAAGTCTCTCCTAAACAATGACAGATCAGGCACAAAGGGTGATCATTATGGCTCCTTTAAGGGAACAAAAGTTTCCGGGTCATAAATCCTATAAAATAAATGCTGTGAGTAAAGAAGAATTATTGTTTTTCCATCTGAAACATTCTACCAGAAAAAATAAATGGGGAATTTGGAAAGAAGTGAGTTCTCCTGTAATGTTTAATCAATTAGTAACTGAATCCAAATCTTATACACATTAAAATATAACATCAGAAATTCCCCAAATTAACAACTTCATAGCATTGTAATTGGCTAAGAATGCCACCAGAGAACCCTTCGGTTTCACCCCTTTGCCAGAGAATTATTTGAGTAATGATTATTCTCCTTAAAAGGTCAAAATCTCGGCTCTACTAAGGATACTAGAAAAATGGAGAAAAAAGATATTAGCCCTGCAAGGTCTCTAGCCATCTCAGAATACAAGACTAGCTCTGTATTAACTCTCCTCTTTTTTTCTATCAAGGAAGTTTAAACTAGAAAGTTTTCCTACAGGTAACTGGTTGAAATATCATATCTATTCACTGAAAATCCATATCATTTTATCTTCAAGACAATAGTTTCCAACTTTAAGTACATGTACATCAGACTGTTCTAATTAGCTTCAGCTGCTTGAGGACACACACCAGGTCAGATTTGCCAGTGTAACTGCCCTCTCTGGTTCCAGTCCTCACCCTGCCTTCTTCTGATTCTCTTACGTACCTTAACCAGATCTTAATTGGCCAGCTTTTTTCACACTGGTGTAAGATCAATTTACTATAATAAAGCTTTCTTTTTAACAGCTTATTTTTCTCTAACTGAACCCTGAGTGATGTATATCCAGTTGATGTTCTACTTGACCACATCCTTAGACCAATGAAATATTAGAGACTGAAACACAAGCTTAGATTTAAATGTGCTTATATGAGTTGGCTTAACTCCTGTGCTTCAGTCTTCACCCTGGAAGAAAGTATCTGTAGCTGAAAGTTCAAAGAGAATAAATGGATACCTGGTACATACATAAGCCTGAGCACTACTTGAATTTAAATCCAGTCAATTTTTGCTGAACCCACTAGAACCCCAGCCAACCTACAGAACTGTGAGTCAGAAAAATAAATGTTTGCTGTTGTAAGTCATTGTGTTTTGGAATCCTTTGTTGCAAAGAGTTATTGCAAAAATGATTTACAAATACACCCACAGAGGTTACTGAGTTTTATAAAGAGGAAATTTGTATCCAGGTATTCAAATCCGAGTCTATCTTGACATCTAACGAGTTAGTAAGGTTAAATACTGAGGTACAGGGAAAAAATACATTTTAAAAAGTATTACATAATTATCCAAATAGAAGGAAATATTTATAACCATTTTAGACAGTTTTATATCACTACCAACACGTGGCAATTGTTGTGAAGAGCATGTCACAAGCTGGAGTTTGCCAGAGAATTATTTGAGTAATGATTATTCTCCTTAAAAGGTCAAAATCTCGGCTCTACTAAGGATACTAGAAAATGGAGAAAAAAGATATTAGCCCTGCAAGGTCTCTAGCCATCTCAGAATACAAGACTAGCTCTGTATTAACTCTCCTCTTTTTTTCTATCAAGGAAGTTTAAACTAGAAAGTTTTCCTACAGGTAACTGGTTGAAATATCATATCTATTCACTGAAAATCCATATCATTTTATCTTCAAGACAATAGTTTCCAACTTTAAGTACATGTACATCAGACTGTTCTAATTAGCTTCAGCTGCTTGAGGACACACACCAGGTCAGATTTGCCAGTGTAACTGCCCTCTCTGGTTCCAGTCCTCACCCTGCCTTCTTCTGATTCTCTTACGTACCTTAACCAGATCTTAATTGGCCAGCTTTTTCACACTGGTGTAAGATCAATTTACTATAATAAAGCTTTCTTTTTAACAGCTTATTTTTCTCTAACTGAACCCTGAGTGATGTATATCCAGTTGATGTTCTACTTGACCACATCCTTAGACCAATGAAATATTAGAGACTGAAACACAAGCTTAGATTTAAATGTGCTTATATGAGTTGGCTTAACTCCTGTGCTTCAGTCTTCACCCTGGAAGAAAGTATCTGTAGCTGAAAGTTCAAAGAGAATAAATGGATACCTGGTACATACATAAGCCTGAGCACTACTTGAATTTAAATCCAGTCAATTTTTGCTGAACCCACTAGAACCCCAGCCAACCTACAGAACTGTGAGTCAGAAAAATAAATGTTTGCTGTTGTAAGTCATTGTGTTTTGGAATCCTTTGTTGCAAAGAGTTATTGCAAAAATGATTTACAAATACACCCACAGAGGTTACTGAGTTTTATAAAGAGGAAATTTGTATCCAGGTATTCAAATCCGAGTCTATCTTGACATCTAACGAGTTAGTAAGGTTAAATACTGAGGTACAGGGAAAAAATACATTTTAAAAAGTATTACATAATTATCCAAATAGAAGGAAATATTTATAACCATTTTAGACAGTTTTATATCACTACCAACACGTGGCAATTGTTGTGAAGAGCATGTCACAACTGGAGAGAGCAGTGTCACTCCTGACAGTGACAGTGTGGGGCATATTGTGTAGTGACTGAGACCACTAAAGTGATTCAGCTATGCAGGCAGCCTATTCAGTACAGTACAAAGGGGCCTGGCTCAGAATGTGCATAATCATATTATGAACTTTGAAGCTTTGAAGGTGAAACAGAATATGTGTCTGCACAGAGATTCATAGTTTCTGCTTGCATATCTCAAGAACATTTCAAACAGCCACTTTCTGCGAAAATCTTTAAAAGTATCTTCTTTCTCATACTAATCTGTGATTTATGATGCTCATAAAATCATAATAATGGATTAATCATTCACTCATTTTCAGCCTGAATTTCATTTATTCAACCAATATATATTGTATGCCAGGGATTTTACTAAATTCTGGGATAAAATGATGAATGAGACCCAGAACTCTGCCCAAGTAGTATATGCCAACTGCATCCCACTGTTCTGGCTCTGAATGCAGAGCTCAGGATCTAGTGCATAAAGAGAACAATACACAGACATTTAAAATTATGAGGTGAGAAGTATAATGGAAAATTTAATTTCAAGAGCAGAATTATTGAAAAAGGAGGAATGGACTCCACAGTGAATGAAAGGTTTTCTCCCATTCAATCTCACCATATTTCTTTTGGTGTATTTCTAGTCAAATCTTTCCTATTTCTGACTTCCAGCCACCAAAGGCAAGCATGTCCTTTACTTTTATCTATGTCTGCTGGTATTTACATCCACATTTACATATAGCTTATTTTTAATGTTCATTTCTTGATTTGTCTAATTGTTAACATTTTCAATTGACTTTCTTGTTTGGAAGATAAGGATATCATTTTGTTCTCTGTTGACTGCAGATTCCAATACAGTTTATCACAAATTTTGTCAGACAAATATTTATTGTTTACATTATTATGACTACGCATACACTCTTCATGGTTCACTCAAGTTGATTTTATAATTTTTTATCCTATGCTTTGAAATTTGTCTCCTGTGTGGATAACAGTTTTAATATCACCAAATAGAAGGAAATATTTATAACCATTTTAGACAGTTTTATATCACTACCAACACGTGGCAATTGTTGTGAAGAGCATGTCACAACTGGAGAGCACAGTGTCACTCCTGACAGTGACAGTGAGGGGTATATTGTGTAGTGACTCAGACCACTAGAGTGATTCCGCTATGCAGGCAGCCTATTCAGTACAGTACAAAGGGGCCTGGCTCAGAATGTGCATAATCATATTATGAACTTTGAAGCTTTGAAGGTGAAACAGAATATGTGTCTGCACAGAGATTCATAGTTTCTGCTTGCATATCTCAAGAACATTTCAAACAGCCACTTTCTGCGAAAATCTTTAAAAGTATCTTCTTTCTCATACTAATCTGTGATTTATGATGCTCATAAAATCATAATAATGGATTAATCATTCACTCATTTTCAGCCTGAATTTCATTTATTCAACCAATATATATTGTATGCCAGGGATTTTACTAAATTCTGGGATAAAATGATGAATGAGACCCAGAACTCTGCCCAAGTAGTATATGCCAACTGCATCCCACTGTTCTGGCTCTGTGAATGCAGAGCTCAGGATCTAGTGCATAAAGAGAACAATACACAGACATTTAAAATTATGAGGTGAGAAGTATAATGGAAAATTTAATTTCAAGAGCAGAATTATTGAAAAAGGAGGAATGGACTCCACAGTGAATGAAAGGTTTTCTCCCATTCAATCTCACCATATTTCTTTTGGTGTATTTCTAGTCAAATCTTTCCTATTTCTGACTTCCAGCCACCAAAGGCAAGCATGTCCTTTACTTTTATCTATGTCTGCTGGTATTTACATCCACATTTACATATAGCTTATTTTTAATGTTCATTTCTTGATTTGTCTAATTGTTAACATTTTCAATTGACTTTCTTGTTTGGAAGATAAGGATATCATTTTGTTCTCTGTTGACTGCAGATTCCAATACAGTTTATCACAAATTTTGTCAGACAAATATTTATTGTTTACATTATTATGACTACGCATACACTCTTCATGGTTCACTCAAGTTGATTTTATAATTTTTTATCCTATGCTTTGAAATTTGTCTCCTGTGTGGATGGCTTACTTTGTTAAATTTCCTGTACTCTATGGTTTATATCCAGTAATTTCCTAAGAAAGCAAGTATGGAAGTACTTTTTTTTTTTTTTTGGCCACTTCTATTGGTCTTTCATTTATCTATTTTCATTCATCTTTGTTCTTTGGCCTGTGTGGGCCTCCCATCGCAGTGGCCTCTCTCGTTGCAGAGCACTGACTCCAGGCACATGTGCTCCAGAGCTCTGGCTTGATAGTTGGACACATCGGTGCAGCTGCTCCACAGCACATGGGATCTTCCCAGGCCAGGGATTGAGCTGGTGCCCCTTGCACTGCAAGGCAGTGTCCTTATCCACTGGACCACCAGGGAAGCCCTGGAAGTATTTTTGGAAATTTGATTCAATACCTAGTAGGGGCTTCATAATTCATAAAGGAAATTTAGGTATCTGCAAAACTGTAGACTGAATAACTTCCCTCAAAAATATATTTTTCTTTGTACATGGAAACAACTTAAATGCACATTGTCAGATTAATTGATAAAGAGGATGTGACATATACACACACACACACACACACACACACATGGATAAGGAGGATGTGATATATATGATATATATATATATATGTACATATATCATATATATATACAAACATACATACAAAGGAATATTGAGGAATATTACTCAACCATAAAAATGAAATAATATTTACAGAAACATAGGTGGATTTAGAGATTATCATACTAAGTGAAGTTAGTCAGAAGAGGAAGACAACACTGTGACATCATTTATATGTGGAATTTAAAAAAACGATACAAATGAATGTATGTACAAAACAGAAATACACCTATGAACATATAAAACAAACTACAGTTACCAAATGGAAGATGCAAGGGTTAGGGATATATTAGTAGTCTGAGACTAGTAGATACAAACTATTATGTATAAAATAGGTAAACATAAAGGACTTGGTGTAAGGCACAGGGAACTTCTCATAATTTTTTTAAGGATCTGTAAGTGAAACAATCTGAATATATATATATGAAATATGTGTGTCTGTGTAACTATCACTTTGCTGTACAACTGTAGATAACACAACATAATAAATCAACTATACTTCCATATAAAAAGAATTTTAAAAATAAAATTTTAAAAATTTGAGTTAAAAAATGATTCAACACCATTGATTTTTTAAAAAAGGAAAAATGTATCTTTATCTTTTTATTAGTTTCCAAATGCTTCTGTAACTAATTATCACAAACTTAAAAAAAAAAATAACTGACTCATCTTAACAGTTCTAGAGACAGGAAATCTAAAGTTAGGTGAGGGACTGTATTCCTTTGGAAGATCCTAGAGCAGAATCCACTTTCTCACCTTTCCCAGTGCAGAGCTCCAGAAAATAGTAAGGAGAGATAAGAAAGTCTTCTTAAGTGAACAATACAAAGAAATAAAGGAAAACAACAGAATAAGAAAGACTAGAGAACTCTACAAAAAATTAGAGATACCAATGGAACATTTCATGCAAAGATAGACACAATAAAGGACAGAAATGATATGGAGCTAACAGAAACAGAAGATATTAATAAGAGGTGGAAAGAATACAGTGAAAAACTATACAAAAAAGTTTTTAATGAGCCAGATGACTACAATGGTGTGATTACTCACCTATAGTCAGACATCTTAGAGTACAAAGTTAAGTGGGCCCAAGGAAGCATTACTACAAAGCTAGTGGAGGTGACGGAATTCCAGCTGAGCTATTTCAAATGTCAAAAGATGATGCTGTTAAAGTGCTGCACTCAATATGCCAGTAAATTTGGAAAACTCAGCAGTGGCCTCAGGACTGGAAAAGGTATGTTTTGATTCCAATCCCAAAGAAAGGCAATGGCAAAGAATGTTCAGATTATCGCACAATTGCACTCAGTTCACATGCTAGTAAAGTAATGCTCATAATCCTCTCCAAGCAGGCTTCAACAGAAATTGAACCAAGAACTTCCAGAAGTACAATCTGGATTTAGACAAGGCAGAGGAACCAGAGATCAAACTGTCAACATCTATTGGATCATAGAACGAGCAAGGGAATTTCTGAAAAAGATCTGCTTCATTGACTACACTAAAGCCTTTGACTGTGTGGATCACAATGAACTGCGGAAAATTCTTTAAGAGCTGGGAATACCAGACCACCTTACCTGCCTCCTGAGAACCCTGTATGCAGGACAAGAAGCAACAGTTAGAACCGGACATGGAAAACAGACTGGCTCCAAATCGGGAAAGGATTACTTCAAGGCTGTATATTGTCACCCTACTTATGTAATTTATATGCAGAGTGCATCATGTGAAATGCAAGGCTGGAGGAAGCACAAGTTGGAATCAAGACATTTGGTATCACAAATGCTTCTGTAACTAATTATCACAAACTTAAAAAAAAAAATAACTGACTCATCTTAACAGTTCTAGAGACAGGAAATCTAAAGTTAGGTGAGGGACTGTATTCCTTTGGAAGATCCTAGAGCAGAATCCACTTTCTCACCTTTCCCAGTGCAGAGCTCCAGAAAATAGTAAGGAGAGATAAGAAAGTCTTCTTAAGTGAACAATACAAAGAAATAAAGGAAAACAACAGAATAAGAAAGACTAGAGAACTCTACAAAAAATTAGAGATACCAATGGAACATTTCATGCAAAGATAGACACAATAAAGGACAGAAATGATATGGAGCTAACAGAAACAGAAGATATTAATAAGAGGTGGAAAGAATACAGTGAAAAACTATACAAAAATTTTTTAATGAGCCAGATGACTACAATGGTGTGATTACTCACCTATAGTCAGACATCTTAGAGTACAAAGTTAAGTGGGCCCAAGGAAGCATTACTACAAAGCTAGTGGAGGTGACGGAATTCCAGCTGAGCTATTTCAAATGTCAAAAGATGATGCTGTTAAAGTGCTGCACTCAATATGCCAGTAAATTTGGAAAACTCAGCAGTGGCCTCAGGACTGGAAAAGGTATGTTTTGATTCCAATCCCAAAGAAAGGCAATGGCAAAGAATGTTCAGATTATCGCACAATTGCACTCAGTTCACATGCTAGTAAAGTAATGCTCATAATCCTCTCCAAGCAGGCTTCAACAGAAATTGAACCAAGAACTTCCAGAAGTACAATCTGGATTTAGACAAGGCAGAGGAACCAGAGATCAAACTGTCAACATCTATTGGATCATAGAACGAGCAAGGGAATTTCTGAAAAAGATCTGCTTCATTGACTACACTAAAGCCTTTGACTGTGTGGATCACAATGAACTGCGGAAAATTCTTTAAGAGCTGGGAATACCAGACCACCTTACCTGCCTCCTGAGAACCCTGTATGCAGGACAAGAAGCAACAGTTAGAACTGGACATGGAACGACGGACTGGTTCCAAATTGGGAAAGGATTACTTCAAGGCTGTATATTGTCACCCTGCTTATGTAATTTATATGCAGAGTGCATCATGTGAAATGCAAGGCTGGAGGAAGCACAAGTTGGAATCAAGATTCCTGGGAGAAATATCAATAACCTCAGGTACGCAGGCAACACCACCCTCATGGCAGAAAGCAAAGAAGAACTAAAGAGCCTCTTGATGGGGGTGAAAGAGAAGAGTGAAAAAGCTGGCCTAAAACTCAACATTCAAATAAACAAAGATCAGGGCTTTCCTGGTAGCTCAGTGGTAAAGAGTTCGCCCACCAATGCAGGAGACACGAGTTCAATCCCTGATCCAGGAAGATCCCACATGCCATGGAGCAACTAAGTCCGTGAGCCACGACCACTGAGCCTGTGCTCTAGCGCCTTGGAGTTGCAACTACTGGGCACTTCTGCCACAACTACTGAAGGCCACGTGCCCTGGAGCCTGTGTTCCATAACAAGAGAAGTCACTGCAACAAGAGGCCTAATCACCTCAACTAGAGAGTAATCCTCACTCCCTGCTACTAGAGAAGAGCCTGCAGCAACAGTGAAAACCTAGAATAGACAAAATAAACAAATAAATAAAATTAAAACCAAAATAAAACAAAGATCATGGCATCTTGTACCAACACTTCATGGGAAATAGATGGGCAATGGAAATAATAATGGACTTTCTTTTTTCAGCTCTAAAATCACTATAGATGGTGACTTCTGCCATGGAATGAAAAGATGCTTGCTTCTTGGAAAAACAGCTATCAAAAACCTAGACAGAATATTAAAAGCAGAAACATCACTTTCCTTTTCTTTGCAAAAACTTTTAAGTTTAATTAGGCCTCATTTGTTTATTTGTGATTTTATTTCCTTTAGGAGATAGTAAAAAAATATTGCTGCAATTTATGTCAAAAAAATGTTTTGCCAATGTTTTCCTCTAGGAGTTTAATGACATATTATCTTACATTTATCTCTTTAATCCATTTTGAGTTTATTTTTGTATGTGGTATTAGTGAATGTTCTAATTTCATTCTTTTACACGTAACTTTCTGGTTTTCCTAGAAGCATACCCAAACCAGGCAAAGACAACACAAAAAAGGAAAACTATAGGCCAATTTCACTGATGAACTTAGATGCCAAGATCCTCAACAAAATCCTAGCAAACAGAATTCAACGACATGCCAAAAAACTCATACATTATGATCAAGTTGGGTTCATCCCAGGCATGCAAGGCTTCTTCAACATCCGCAAATCAATCAACGTGATACACCATATCAACAAGTTGAAAGACAAAAATCACATGATCATTTCAATAGATGCAGAAAAAGCCTTTGACATAGTACAACATCCATTTATGATCAAAACTCTTCAGAAAATGGGCATAGAAGGAACCTATCTCAACATAATAAAAGCCATCTATGAGAAGCCTACAACGAACATTATTGTTAATGGTGAAAAACTGAAAGCATTCCCTCTAATATCAGGAACAAGACGGGGTGCCCACTTTCACCACTACTATTCAACATAGTCCTGGAAGTCCTAGCAACAGCAATAAGAGAAGAGAAAGAAATCAAAGGAATCCAGATTGGAAAGGAAGAAGTCAAGCTCTCTCTTTTTGCAGACGACATGATATTATACATAGAAAATCCCAAAGACACGGTTACAAAGCTACTAGAGCTAATCAATGAATTCAGCAAAGTTGCAGGATATAAAGTCAACACACAGAAGTCACTGGCATTCCTATACACAAACAATGAAAAATCAGAAAACGAAATCAAAGAAGCAATCCCCTTCACCATTGCAACCAAAAGAATCAAATATCTAGGAATAAACCTACCCAAAGAAACAAAAGAATTGTATACAGAAAATTACAAGACACTCATGAGAGACATTAAAGAAGACTTAAACAGATGGAGAGATATTCCATGTTCCTGGATTGGAAGAATCAATATTGTGAAAATGACCATACTTCCAAATATCATCTACAGATTCAATGCAATACCTATTCAACTACCACTGACATTTTTCACAGAACTAGACCAAATAATAACACAGTTCATATGGAAACACAGAAGACCTCGAATAGCCAAAGCAATCCTGAGGAAGAAAAATGGAGTTGGAGGATCAGCCTCCTAACTTCAGACTCTACTACAAAGCAACAGTCATCAAGACAGTATGGTACTGGCACAAAAACAGAACTATAGATCAATGGAACAAGATTGAGAACCCAGAGATCAACCCATGCACCTATGGGTACCTTATTTTTGATAAAGGAGGAGAAACTATAAAATAGGACAAAGACAACCTCTTTAACAAGTGGTGCTGGGAAAATTGGACAGCTACATGCAAAAAAATGAAGTTGGAACATTCCCTGACACCATACACCATATCAACAAATTGAAAGACAAAAATCACATGATCATCTCAATAGATGCAGAAAAAGCCTTTGACATAGTACAACATCCATTTATGATCAAAACTCTTCAGAAAATGGGCATAGAAGGAACCTATCTCAACATAATAAAAGCCATCTATGAGAAGCCTACAACGAACATTATTGTTAATGGTGAAAAACTGAAAGCATTCCCTCTAATATCAGGAACAAGACGGGGTGCCCACTTTCACCACTACTATTCAACATAGTCCTGGAAGTCCTAGCAACAGCAATAAGAGAAGAGAAAGAAATCAAAGGAATCCAGATTGGAAAGGAAGAAGTCAAGCTCTCTCTTTTTGCAGACGACATGATATTATACATAGAAAATCCCAAAGACACGGTTACAAAGCTACTAGAGCTAATCAATGAATTCAGCAAAGTTGCAGGATATAAAGTCAACACACAGAAGTCACTGGCATTCCTATACACAAACAATGAAAAATCAGAAAACGAAATCAAAGAAGCAATCCCCTTCACCATTGCAACCAAAAGAATCAAATATCTAGGAATAAACCTACCCAAAGAAACAAAAGAATTGTATACAGAAAATTACAAGACACTCATGAGAGACATTAAAGAAGACTTAAACAGATGGAGAGATATTCCATGTTCCTGGATTGGAAGAATCAATATTGTGAAAATGACCATACTTCCAAATATCATCTACAGATTCAATGCAATACCTATTCAACTACCACTGACATTTTTCACAGAACTAGACCAAATAATAACACAGTTCATATGGAAACACAGAAGACCTCGAATAGCCAAAGCAATCCTGAGGAAGAAAAATGGAGTTGGAGGGATCAGCCTCCCTAACTTCAGACTCTACTACAAAGCAACAGTCATCAAGACAGTATGGTACTGGCACAAAAACAGAACTATAGATCAATGGAACAAGATTGAGAACCCAGAGATCAACCCATGCACCTATGGGTACCTTATTTTTGATAAAGGAGGAGAAACTATAAAATAGGACAAAGACAACCTCTTTAACAAGTGGTGCTGGGAAAATTGGACAGCTACATGCAAAAAAATGAAGTTGGAACATTCCCTGACACCATACACTAAGATCAACTCAAAATGGATTCAAGACCTAAATGTAAGACCAGAAACCATCAAACTCTTAGAGGAGAATATAGGCAAAACCCTCAAGGACATCAATCAAAGCAAGATCTTCTCTGATCCACCAACTAAAATAGCAGAACTGAAAAGAAAAATGAACATGTGGGACCTCATGAAACTTAAAAGCTTTTGTACAGCAAAAGAAATTACAAAAAAGCTGAACAGACAGCCCACAGAGTGGGAGAAAATCATAGCAAATGAAACAACAGACAAATAATTAATCTCCAAAATCTACAAGCAACTCAGACAACTCAGCACAGGGAAAATGAGCAGCCCAATCAAAAAATGGGAAAAAGATCTAAAGAGACGCCTCTCCAAAGAGGACATACAAATGGCCCAAAAATACATGAAACGATGCTCAACCTCGCTTATTATCAGAGAAATGCAAATTAAAACCACAATGACATACCACCTCACACCAGTCAGAATGGCCATCATCAACAAATCGACAGACAACAAATGCTGGAGAGGGTGCGGAGAAAAGGGAACCCTCTTGCATTGCTGGTGGGAATATAAATTAATACAACCTCTATGGAAGACAATATGGAGATTCCTTAAAAAACTAAAAATAGAAGCACCCTATGACCCAGCAATCCCACTATTAGGCCTATATCCTGATGAAATCAAAACTGAAAGAAGCACCTGTACTCCAATGTTCATTGCAGCTCTCTATACAATAGCCAAAGCAATCCTGAGGAAGAAAAATGGAGTTGGAGGATCAGCCTCCTAACTTCAGACTCTACTACAAGGCCACAGTCATCAAGACAGTATGGTACTGGCACAAAAACAGAACTATAGATCAATGGAACAAGATTGAGAACCCAGAGATCAACCCATGCACCTATGGGTACCTTATTTTTGATAAAGGAGGAGAAACTATAAAATAGGACAAAGACAACCTCTTTAACAAGTGGTGCTGGGAAAATTGGACAGCTACATGCAAAAAAATGAAGTTGGAACATTCCCTGACACCATACACTAAGATCAACTCAAAATGGATTCAAGACCTAAATGTAAGACCAGAAACCATCAAACTCTTAGAGGAGAATATAGGCAAAACCCTCAAGGACATCAATCAAAGCAAGATCTTCTCTGATCCACCAACTAAAATAGCAGAACTGAAAAGAAAAATGAACATATGGGACCTCATGAAACTTAAAAGCTTTTGTACAGCAAAAGAAATTACAAAAAAGTTCAACAGACACCCCACAGAGTGGGAGAAAATCATAGCAAATGAAACAACAGACAAATAATTAATCTCCAAAATCTACAAGCAACTCAGACAACTCAGCACAGGGAAAATGAGCAGCCCAATCAAAAAATGGGAAAAAGATCTAAAGAGACGCCTCTCCAAAGAGGACATACAAATGGCCCAAAAATACATGAAACGATGCTCAACCTCGCTTATTATCAGAGAAATGCAAATTAAAACCACAATGACATACCACCTCACACCAGTCAGAATGGCCATCATCAACAAATCGACAGACAACAAATGCTGGAGAGGGTGCGGAGAAAAGGGAACCCTCTTGCATTGCTGGTGGGAATATAAATTAATACAACCTCTATGGAAGACAATATGGAGATTCCTTAAAAAACTAAAAATAGAAGCACCCTATGACCCAGCAATCCCACTATTAGGCCTATATCCTGATGAAATAAAAAATGAAAGAGGCACCTGTACTCCAATGTTCATTGCAGCTCTCTATACAATAGCCAGAACATGGAAGCAACCTAGATGTCCATCGACAAATGAATGGATCCAGAAGCTCTGGTACATATATACAATGGAATACTACTCAGCTGTTAAAAGAAATGCAGAAGACTCAGTCCTAATGAGGTGGCTGGCTCTAGAACCTATCATAAAAAGTGAAGTAAGTCAAAAAGAGAAAGACAAGTATAGTATACTAACTCATATATATGGGATCTAGTAAGATGGTCATGATAACACACGCAGTGAACTCATGAAAAAACAGAGAATAGACATAAAGACATTGTGGAGACCGAACAGTGGGAGGGAGTAACATGGAAACCTATACTGTCATGTGTAGAAAAGATAACTATTGTCATTGTGCTAGGGGAATAGGAGTACCTACAACCAGTTGGAGCGATGGTCTGGAGGGATGGGAGGGGGGGAACTAGGTGGGGGGAGGGTCAAGGGATATGCATATGAATGATCTGGGAACATACATGTACAAAAATAAATAAATAAATAAATAAAAAATAAAAATTTAAAAAAAAATAAAATAAAAAATAAATAAATAAAAATGTACATATGTATTTAATGAGTGCATTTATCAGATGTCATCCATCTCCTTGCATTTGGGAAAATTTTCTTTACTAAATCTTTGACAGTGTTCTTTCAGATTTTTCTGCTTTCTCTTTCTGGAACTTCTATTATCTAGAATTAAGTTTCTGAACATATCCTCTGATTTTCTGATTTGATCTTTGCTATTTTTCTTTCTTTAACCATTATTTTCTCTCTCTCTTTTTTAAATCTCCTCCTGATACATGTTCAGATTGCTAACTACTCACACGAACTTTTATAGCTCTATCATATTTTTCTAATTTCCAAAACCTTTTTTTCTTTTGAGTTTTCATTTAGTACATCACAGTATTGTTTCATAAATACAGTATTATTTCATCTTTCTGCGTCTTTTCCCTTGGCATTCTCTTCTCTTCATGTGGTCTCTCAGTCACTATTGGTCTCTTTTATCCATTTGGATTTTTAGCTGTGTTTCACCTTTTAGGCTTTCTTCATTACTCTGTTGTATGATATTCAAATTCTAGTATTCCTAAAGGTCATTTATTTCAAGGAGATCACTGTTCTCTGAAAGAAATCTTCTAGTTATCCTCTTGAGAATTAAATGACTGACTGCAAGTAGGAGGACAGAATGTGGGATGCTGCAATTTTGGAGATTTCTTTACACTCGCTTTCTCTGATTTATGTCGTACATCCTCGCCCTACCTTTTGCTGTGCCTGGTATACCCATGTATGAAGCTTTTCTGATACAACTTCTCATAAGAGAACACTTTCAGTCTTCTGAGAGGAGGGAAAGATGTAGCCTCTGCTTTCAAAAGAGAGAGGAAGAGACCTGAGAGATACTGTTACTCAGATAAGTTTTCATCCAATCCTCATCTGTACATCTCCACACTTGATCTTCATCTTCAGAGGTAGCTTATGGTACCAATTTCCAAATTTCCTTACAAATAACTATACAGATACTTGAGTTGCATTTTTCTCTGCTTTGCTGCCTCTTTCCATTTATCTGTATGTTTTGCATTTCCATTCTCAACCACTACTATCTCTCTTTTCTTCCTTTCATATTTATATCTTTGTACCTTCCTCTTATCCTTTTATTGTCACTTATATAATTTTCATTCCTTTCCTGAAGATTTGTGGAGGGAACAGATATAAATGCATATGTGTAATCTGCCATGTTTAACTTGAATTCTCAGTCATTTAACTTAATATTAAATGAAGAGGGTCAACATTGCTGGTATACCTTCATTTTATAGAAAATAATGAGATTTGAAGACTTGTTTTTCAATATTACAAATTTGAGGTAAGGCCAACCTAATTTCACATGCATTTCATTTATTTACCATTCATTCATTCACCATGTACTTCAATGTACCAAGTTTATACAATGTTATTCTAGACACCACACACACACACACACACACACATACACACAGAGCTTAAGTTCTGCATCAAATACTGTAATAATATGTCCAGTCTAACATGGGAACATTCAGGGAGCTATGACTAACTCAAAAAGTGACAGAAAAGTGGGAGTAGAACAAATTGTCCAGTAATGGCCAGAAATGACTACTGATAGGAACAGGCTTATGTAAAGTCATAGTGATGATAAAACTTCATAGAAGCATCAGGAAGATGAGAGAGATTTTATGTGATCTGAATATGATGAAATCTGAGTTTCTCATAGACTGAATGAATTATTATCTTCATCATCTTCCAAAATTATATTTTTCCCTAAGTGTATTCATACTTACACAGCTCACAGTTGCTGTTTTTAAGTGACATACTTTTTTCAAAAATTACTCTGATTTATGTCGTACATCCTCGCCCTACCTTTTGCTGTGCCTGGTATACCCATGTATGAAGCTTTTCTGATACAACTTCTCATAAGAGAACACTTTCAGTCTTCTGAGAGGAGGGAAAGATGTAGCCTCTGCTTTCAAAAGAGAGAGGAAGAGACCTGAGAGATACTGTTACTCAGATAAGTTTTCATCCAATCCTCATCTGTACATCTCCACACTTGATCTTCATCTTCAGAGGTAGCTTATGGTACCAATTTCCAAATTTCCTTACAAATAACTATACAGATACTTGAGTTGCATTTTCTCTGCTTTGCTGCCTCTTTCCATTTATCTGTATGTTTTGCATTTCCATTCTCAACCACTACTATCTCTCTTTTCTTCCTTTCATATTTATATCTTTGTACCTTCCTCTTATCCTTTTATTGTCACTTATATAATTTTCATTCCTTTCCTGAAGATTTGTGGAGGGAACAGATATAAATGCATATGTGTAATCTGCCATGTTTAACTTGAATTCTCAGTCATTTAACTTAATATTAAATGAAGAGGGTCAACATTGCTGGTATACCTTCATTTTATAGAAAATAATGAGATTTGAAGACTTGTTTTTCAATATTACAAATTTGAGGTAAGGCCAACCTAATTTCACATGCATTTCATTTATTTACCATTCATTCATTCACCATGTACTTCAATGTACCAAGTTTATACAATGTTATTCTAGACACCACACACACACACACACACACATACACACAGAGCTTAAGTTCTGCATCAAATACTGTAATAATATGTCCAGTCTAACATGGGAACATTCAGGGAGCTATGACTAACTCAAAAAGTGACAGAAAAGTGGGAGTAGAACAAATTGTCCAGTAATGGCCAGAAATGACTACTGATAGGAACAGGCTTATGTAAAGTCATAGTGATGATAAAACTTCATAGAAGCATCAGGAAGATGAGAGAGATTTTATGTGATCTGAATATGATGAAATCTGAGTTTCTCATAGACTGAATGAATTATTATCTTCATCATCTTCCAAAATTATATATTTGTTATCCCCTAAGTGTATTCATACTTACACAGCTCACAGTTGCTGTTTTTTAATCAAAGTGACAACTCAGCTGTTTTTCTCAAAAGGTTTAAGGAAAATTATATCTTGGAGTCATGTTATAAATATGTGCATCAAACTAACAGCTTTCTGTTCTTCCTGGGACCAGCAATAGAAAATATTCAGAGAAGAGCGTCAGGCTCCTCAGAAAATTTTAGTACATACCTTTGATGACAATAGTAGCTCAAATATTTATGAAAAAGTTCAATTTATGACTGATTGGGACTCTATTTCTATGACCATCAAAGACTCTTCTATCTGAAACTTAGAAGTTTCTCTCTACTAATAATCAGGTTAACATTTAACTGTCTCAGTGTATCGTACAAAGAAAAAATAATGATGATTTCCAAGACAACTGATGAGGAGACACAGATAGGATTTTTTTCACATTAATGTTGTGATTTCAGAACTCTCAAAAATGCTTTAGCAAGATTATATAAGATCATTTTGGGCTTTGTCATCAAAGAGACCCTTTACTCTCACCAGCTTATATCAATATATCTACCAGGATTTGTTGACTCTATACATTTGGGTAGTACAAAAAGCTTTCACGTATCAAGGATTTGGCTAAAAGCATTATATTATAGAGCAGTATAACAAAGGACCATACTGTCCACCTGTACCCTAATCCTCTTCTTCACTCATCCAAAATGTAGAACAGACAAATGTGACAGGGATCATTAAGCAGAAGAGTGGGTTAGGATATTCCCTCTCTGCTCTTGGGAGATACATTTGTCATCTTAGGCTAGGCATGTGCAGTAATACAAATGTCTTTTTCACATGTTTTTTCACAACAATACATGTTTTTTTCACAACAACAATGGTTTGATTCTCATTTGCTTGACATGTTTCTGAAGGCTGTCTGCAGTTCTGATCTAAATTTTTATTTTGGACATGGCATCTTCATAGCAGAGAGAATAAAGGAGACAGTTGAACCATGCATAGACTTGTGATCAGAAATGACACAAGCTGATTTCTCTTATACTCCACTGGCCGGAGCAAGCCATATGGTCAAACTTGAAGTAATCATGGTGTGAAACGTAATTCATGGGGAAGGACCTAATAAGGAATGGCTTAGAAACCCAGGAGGAAAGGACACAGATAAAGACAAAATTTTTGAAAAAATAATATAATCTACATGGAAGAAGATAAGCTTTTTTCACTTTGCAGGACTGGGTCTCCTACATTTTCTGTCTCAGAAAAGCATTTAATCTGATGCAAAGGGTCTGGCTTTCCTTAAATTAGGAAAAAAACTTAATCTCTGATCTTAACTACAAACTTTGTCTCCCAGGCGCCTACTTACAAACAGTGCCCTGCCTCCAATTAAACTCCTGGAATGAAACCAATAGTTTCTTACTCATCTTGGATCCATGATATAAGAGTCAGTACCTGCTGCAAATGTATGTTTATTACACTCACCTAAATTGAAATGAACTGAATGTCACTATCAGGAAAACAAGAGTATGTTGTGCTTTCTAAGATATTTTTATTTTTGTGAAATATATTGTTATATAATAATACAGTATATAATAAAATATAATGATAAATATATTTTACTTCTAATATATTGTTACTCATTCATTTCAGTAAACCTCATTTATTTAAAAGTCATTGATCACCTACTATGCAGAAATAAAAGGCACAGTGTCAGGAGAATCAAATTCTTTCATTTCACTTAAAATGTCTCAACAAGATTTTATGGGTCTTGTAAGCAGATATACTATGCAAATTTATCACAGAAGGGTGGTCTTAGGATGAGGATTGGCAGAGCAAAAATCGATGAAATAGAGACTAAAGAGACAATCCTCTTCTTCACTCATCCAAAATGTAGAACAGACAAATGTGACAGGGATCATTAAGCAGAAGAGTGGGTTAGGATATTCCCTCTCTGCTCTTGGGAGATACATTTGTCATCTTAGGCTAGGCATGTGCAGTAATACAAATGTCTTTTTCACATGTTTTTTCACAACAATACATGTTTTTTTCACAACAACAATGGTTTGATTCTCATTTGCTTGACATGTTTCTGAAGGCTGTCTGCAGTTCTGATCTAAATTTTTATTTTGGACATGGCATCTTCATAGCAGAGAGAATAAAGGAGACAGTTGAACCATGCATAGACTTGTGATCAGAAATGACACAAGCTGATTTCTCTTATACTCCACTGGCCGGAGCAAGCCATATGGTCAAACTTGAAGTAATCATGGTGTGAAACGTAATTCATGGGGAAGGACCTAATAAGGAATGGCTTAGAAACCCAGGAGGAAAGGACACAGATAAAGACAAAATTTTTGAAAAAATAATATAATCTACATGGAAGAAGATAAGCTTTTTTCACTTTGCAGGACTGGGTCTCCTACATTTTCTGTCTCAGAAAAGCATTTAATCTGATGCAAAGGGTCTGGCTTTCCTTAAATTAGGAAAAAGACTTAATCTCTGATCTTAACTACAAACTTTGTCTCCCAGGCGCCTACTTACAAACAGTGCCCTGCCTCCAATTAAACTCCTGGAATGAAACCAATAGTTTCTTACTCATCTTGGATCCATGATATAAGAGTCAGTACCTGCTGCAAATGTATGTTTATTACACTCACCTAAATTGAAATGAACTGAATGTCACTATCAGGAAAACAAGAGTATGTTGTGCTTTCTAAGATATTTTTATTTTTGTGAAATATATTGTTATATAATAATACAGTATATAATAAAATATAATGATAAATATATTTTACTTCTAATATATTGTTACTCATTCATTTCAGTAAACCTCATTTATTTAAAAGTCATTGATCACCTACTATGCAGAAATAAAAGGCACAGTGTCAGGAGAATCAAATTCTTTCATTTCACTTAAAATGTCTCAACAAGATTTTATGGGTCTTGTAAGCAGATATACTATGCAAATTTATCACAGAAGGGTGGTCTTAGGATGAGGATTGGCAGAGCAAAAATCGATGAAATAGAGACTAAAGAGACAACAGAAAGACCAAAGTAAGAGCTAGTTCTTGGAAAAGATGAACAAAATTGATATTCTTATATTTAGACTAATTAAGAGAAAAGAGACAAGAGTCAAAATCAGAAATGAAAAAGGAAACTGTGAAATGTAAAAGATGAAAAGAGGCTGCTGTGAAAAAGTATACATACATAAATTGGACAGCCTAGAAGAAATGGATAAATATGCAATAAAACATATAATATTCTAAGACCAAATCAGGAATAGACCTGAAAAAAAAAAAAACAGAAATAGACCAATTACTAGTAGGATATCAAATCAGTGATTCATATCTACTCATTAAATAAAAGTGCAGGACGAGGGGCTTCCCTGGTGGTCCAGTGGGTAGGGACACCGCCTTGCAGTGCAAGGGGCGCCAGTTCGAACCCTGGCCTGGGAAGATCCCACGTGCCATGGAGCGGCTGGACTGATGTGTCCAATTACCGAGCCTGAGCTCTGGAGCACATGTGCCCAGAGCCGGTGCTCTGTGACAACAGAGGCCACCGTGATGGGAGGCCCACACGGGCCAAAGAACAAAAGATGGGTGAAACTAGACAAATGAAAGACCAGTGGAAGTGGCCTGCCCACCCCCTCCCTCCCCAGCCTTGCCAAAATAAATAAATAAATGTTTAAAAAAAACAAAAGTGCAGGATGAGATAGCTTCAATGGTAAATTCTACCAAACATTCAAAATAAAGTTTAAAAATCTTAAATAAAAGCAAAAAATAAACAAGTAGGATTACATCACTCTAACATCTTCTTACAGCAAAAGTAACCATGAACAAATGAAAATGTACCCTATTGAATAAGAGATAATATTTGCAAGTGATATATTCACTGAGAAGTTAGCATCTCACATATGAAGAATCCATGTAACTCAATAGTAAAAGTAAAACTCCAGATAAAAGCGGAAGAGAATCTGAATAGACATACAGATTTGTCACAGGCACATGGGAAGATACACAACATCATTAATCATCAGGCACATGCAAACTAAAACCACAATGAGGTATCACCTCATACCCGTTAGAATGAATATTATCAAATAGACAAGTGTTGCCAAGAATATGGAGAAAAGGGAACCCTACTACACTGTTGGTGTGAATGTAAACCGGTGCAGCCACCATGGAAAACAGCATAGACGTCCCTCTAAAAGTTAAAAAGAAAGAACTATCATGTGACCCAGCAATTTAACTTATGGGTAGATACCTGAAGAAAATGAACACACTAATTCTAAAATATAGTCTCCTATGTTTATGGAAGTATTATTGATATTAATGATTCACAGCCAAGATATGGAAACAACCTAAGTGTCCATCCATAGGCAAATGGATAAAGAAGTGGTACACACACAAACATACACACACATACACTGTTCAGCCACAAAAGAACAATGAAATCTTGCCATATGTGACAACATGAACTAAACTTGAGGGCTAGTTGATGAATTGTAGACAGATGAAGACAAATACCATATCATTTCAAATGCATATGAAATCTAAATAACAAATGAAACAAATAATGAAACAAATAAACACAAAAAATCATTGAAGTGTCCAATTACCGAGCCTGAGCTCTGGAGCACATGTGCCCAGAGCCGGTGCTCTGTGACAACAGAGGCCACCGTGATGGGAGGCCCACACGGGCCAAAGAACAAAAGATGGGTGAAACTAGACAAATGAAAGACCAGTGGAAGTGGCCTGCCCACCCCCTCCCTCCCCAGCCTTGCCAAAATAAATAAATAAATGTTTAAAAAAAACAAAAGTGCAGGATGAGATAGCTTCAATGGTAAATTCTACCAAACATTCAAAATAAAGTTTAAAAATCTTAAATAAAAGCAAAAAATAAACAAGTAGGATTACATCACTCTAACATCTTCTTACAGCAAAAGTAACCATGAACAAATGAAAATGTACCCTATTGAATAAGAGATAATATTTGCAAGTGATATATTCACTGAGAAGTTAGCATCTCACATATGAAGAATCCATGTAACTCAATAGTAAAAGTAAAACTCCAGATAAAAAGCGGAAGAGAATCTGAATAGACATACAGATTTGTCACAGGCACATGGGAAGATACACAACATCATTAATCATCAGGCACATGCAAACTAAAACCACAATGAGGTATCACCTCATACCCGTTAGAATGAATATTATCAAATAGACAAGTGTTGCCAAGAATATGGAGAAAAGGGAACCCTACTACACTGTTGGTGTGAATGTAAACCGGTGCAGCCACCATGGAAAACAGCATAGACGTCCCTCTAAAAGTTAAAAAGAAAGAACTATCATGTGACCCAGCAATTTAACTTATGGGTAGATACCTGAAGAAAATGAACACACTAATTCTAAAATATAGTCTCCTATGTTTATGGAAGTATTATTGATATTAATGATTCACAGCCAAGATATGGAAACAACCTAAGTGTCCATCCATAGGCAAATGGATAAAGAAGTGGTACACACACACAAACATACACACACATACACTGTTCAGCCACAAAAGAACAATGAAATCTTGCCATATGTGACAACATGAACTAAACTTGAGGGCATTATGTTGAGTGAATTAAGTGAGACAGATGAAGACAAATACCATATAATTTCAAATGCATATGCAATCTTAAAAATAACACAAATGAACAAACAAATCAAATGAAACCAAAATCAAACCTCACAAAGAACATCATGGTGGATACCTAAGGGGAGGTGGGTAACAGAGTGGGCACAAATGGGTGAAGGGGTTCAAGAGGCACAATTGTCCAGCTACAAAATAAATAAGACTTGGAATTGTAATGTACAGCATGATGACTACAGTCAGTAATATTGTACTGAGCATTTGAGAGCTGTCAAGTAGACTGACCTTAAAAGTTCTCATTACAGGGCCTCCCTGGTGGCTCAGTGGTAAAGAATTTGCTTGCCAGTGCAGAAGACAATTCCTCACCTGAGTTAAATTCCTTGTCTGGGAAGATTCCATGTACCATGGAGCAACTAAGCCTGTGTGCCACAGCTATTGAGCCCTATCCTGGGATCCATAACTACTGAATTCATGTGCTGCAACTATGAGCCTGTGTGCCCTAGAGCCCATGCTTTGCAACAAAAGAAGTCACTTTCGTTGGGCAATGAGATACTCACAGCAACTAGAAAGCCCAGTGCAGCAATGAAGATCCAGCACAGTCATAATTAAACTAGCTTAAGACGTGTTCTCATCAGAAGAAAAGAAAATGTAACTTTGTACGGCGATGAAAAGTATATAGGCTAACTGTGGTGATCATTTCATAGTGTATACAAATACCCAATTATGTTTTACATGTGAAAATAATATAATTTTATATATCCATTATACCTCTAGAAATATAATACCGTTATGTAAAAAATGATGACACGGCAGTGCAAAACCTATGGGATACCGCAAAAGCAGTTCTAAGATGGAAGTTTATAGCAATACAATCTCATCTTGAGAAACTAGAAAAATATCAAACAGATGAGCTAACCCTAAGCTTAAAACAATTGGAGAAAGAAGTGGTACACACACAAACATACACACACATACACTGTTCAGCCACAAAAGAACAATGAAATCTTGCCATATGTGACAACATGAACTAAACTTGAGGGCATTATGTTGAGTGAATTAAGTGAGACAGATGAAGACAAATACCATATAATTTCAAATGCATATGCAATCTTAAAAATAACACAAATGAACAAACAAATCAAATGAAACCAAAATCAAACCTCACAAAGAACATCATGGTGGATACCTAAGGGGAGGTGGGTAACAGAGTGGGCACAAATGGGTGAAGGGGTTCAAGAGGCACAATTGTCCAGCTACAAAATAAATAAGACTTGGAATTGTAATGTACAGCATGATGACTACAGTCAGTAATATTGTACTGAGCATTTGAGAGCTGTCAAGTAGACTGACCTTAAAAGTTCTCATTACAGGGCCTCCCTGGTGGCTCAGTGGTAAAGAATTTGCTTGCCAGTGCAGAAGACAATTCCTCACCTGAGTTAAATTCCTTGTCTGGGAAGATTCCATGTACCATGGAGCAACTAAGCCTGTGTGCCACAGCTATTGAGCCCTATCCTGGGATCCATAACTACTGAATTCATGTGCTGCAACTATGAGCCTGTGTGCCCTAGAGCCCATGCTTTGCAACAAAAGAAGTCACTTTCGTTGGGCAATGAGATACTCACAGCAACTAGAAAGCCCAGTGCAGCAATGAAGATCCAGCACAGTCATAATTAAACTAGCTTAAGACGTGTTCTCATCAGAAGAAAAGAAAATGTAACTTTGTACGGCGATGAAAAGTATATAGGCTAACTGTGGTGATCATTTCATAGTGTATACAAATACCCAATTATGTTTTACATGTGAAAATAATATAATTTTATATATCCATTATACCTCTAGAAATATAATACCGTTATGTAAAAAATGATGACACGGCAGTGCAAAACCTATGGGATACCGCAAAAGCAGTTCTAAGATGGAAGTTTATAGCAATACAATCTCATCTTGAGAAACTAGAAAAATATCAAACAGATGAGCTAACCCTAAGCTTAAAACAATTGGAGAAAGAAGAGCAAAACACCCCAAAGTTAGCAAAAGAGAAATCATAAAGATCGGAGCAGAAATAAATGAAAAAGAAATGAAAGAAACAGTAGTAAAGATAAATAAAACAAAAGCTGGTTCTTCGAAAAAGTAAATAAAATTGACAAGCCACTGGCAAGACTCATCAAGAAAAAAAGAGAGAAGAAACAGATCAACAAAATCAAAAATGAAAATGGAGACATTACAACAGATAATACAGAAATCCAAAGGATTATAAAAGACTATTATGAACAACTCTTTGATAACAAACTGGACAACCAGGAAGAAATGGACAGTTTCTTAGAGAAGATTAATCTCTCAAGACTCAACCAGGAAGAAATAGAAACTATGAACAAGCCAATCACAAGCTCAGAAATCAAATTTGTGATCAAAAATTTCCCAACAATAAAAGTCCAGGGCCAGATGGCTTCACAAGTGAATTCTACCAAACATTTAAAGAGCTAATGCCTGTCCTTCTAAAACTCTTCCAAACAATTGCACAGGAAGGAAAACTTCCAAACACATGCTATGAGGCCACCATCACCCTGATACCAAAGCCAGGCAAAGACAACAAAAAAAAGGAAAATTATAGGCCAATTTCACTGATAAATTTGGATGCCAAAATTCTCAACAAAATCCTAGCAAACAGAATTCAACACCACATCCAAAAGTTCATACATCATGATCAAGTCAGTTTCATCCCAGGTATGCAAGGATTTTTCAATATCCACAAATCATCAATGTGATACACCATATCAACACACTGAGAGACAAAAATCACATGATCATCTCAATAGATGCAGAAAAAGCCTTTGACAAAGTACAGCATCCATTTATGATAAAACTCTTCAAAAGATGGGCATAAAAATCTCATAGTGTATACAATAATATTTAATGTAAATATATAATTTTATATATCCATTATACCTCTAGAAATATAATACCGTTATGTAAAAAATGATGACACGGCAGTGCAAAACCTATGGGATACCGCAAAAGCAGTTCTAAGATGGAAGTTTATAGCAATACAATCTCATCTTGAGAAACTAGAAAAATATCAAACAGATGAGCTAACCCTAAGCTTAAAACAATTGGAGAAAGAAGAGCAAAACACCCCAAAGTTAGCAAAAGAGAAATCATAAAGATCGGAGCAGAAATAAATGAAAAAGAAATGAAAGAAACAGTAGTAAAGATAAATAAAACAAAAGCTGGTTCTTCGAAAAAGTAAATAAAATTGACAAGCCACTGGCAAGACTCATCAAGAAAAAAAGAGAGAAGAAACAGATCAACAAAATCAAAAATGAAAATGGAGACATTACAACAGATAATACAGAAATCCAAAGGATTATAAAAGACTATTATGAACAACTCTTTGATAACAAACTGGACAACCAGGAAGAAATGGACAGTTTCTTAGAGAAGATTAATCTCTCAAGACTCAACCAGGAAGAAATAGAAACTATGAACAAGCCAATCACAAGCTCAGAAATCAAATTTGTGATCAAAAATTTCCCAACAATAAAAGTCCAGGGCCAGATGGCTTCACAAGTGAATTCTACCAAACATTTAAAGAGCTAATGCCTGTCCTTCTAAAACTCTTCCAAACAATTGCACAGGAAGGAAAACTTCCAAACACATGCTATGAGGCCACCATCACCCTGATACCAAAGCCAGGCAAAGACAACAAAAAAAAGGAAAATTATAGGCCAATTTCACTGATAAATTTGGATGCCAAAATTCTCAACAAAATCCTAGCAAACAGAATTCAACACCACATCCAAAAGTTCATACATCATGATCAAGTCAGTTTCATCCCAGGTATGCAAGGATTTTTCAATATCCACAAATCATCAATGTGATACACCATATCAACACACTGAGAGACAAAAATCACATGATCATCTCAATAGATGCAGAAAAAGCCTTTGACAAAGTACAGCATCCATTTATGATAAAAACTCTTCAAAAGATGGGCATAGAAGGAACCTATCTCAACATAGTGAAAGCCATATATGAGAAGCCCACAATGAACATTATACTCAATGGTGAAAAACTGAAAGAATTCCCTCTAAGATCAGGAAAAAGACAATGGTGTCCACTTTCACCACAATTATTCCACATAGTCCTAGAAGTTCTAGCAACAGCAATAAAAGAAGAAAAACAAATAAAAGGAATCTAGATTGGAAAGGAAGAAGTCAAACTCTCTCTATTTGCAGATGACATGATATTATACATAGAAAATTCCAAAGACACTATTACAAAACTACTAAAGCTAATCAACGAATTCAGCAAAGTCACAGGATACAAAATCAACACACAGAAATCACTGGCATTCCTATACACAAACAATGAAAAATCAGAAAACGAAATCAGAGAGGCAATCCCCTTCACCATTACAACCCAAAGAATCAAATATCTAGGAATGAACCTACCCAAAGAAACAAAAGAACTGTACACTGAAAATTACAAGACACTCATGAGAGACATTAAAGAAGACTTAAACAGATAGAGAGATATTCCATGTTCCTGGGTCGGAAGAATCAATATTGTGAAAATGACCATAATACCAAATATCATCTATAGCTTCAATGTGATCCCTATCAAACTACCAAGGACATTCTTCACAGAACTAGACCAAAGAATCACACAGTTCATATGGAAATACAAAAGACCTCGAATAGCCAAAGCAATCCTGAGGAAGAAGAATGGAGCTGGAGGGATCAGCCTCCCCAACTTCAGACTCTACTACAAAGCAACAGTCCTCAAGACAGTATGGTACTGGCAGAAAAACATAAATATTGACCAATGGAACAAGATGGAGAACCCAGAGATCGGCCCACGCACTTATGGGTACCTTATTTTTGACAAAGGAGGCGAAACTGTTAAATGGGACAAAGACAGCCTCTTCAACAAGTGGTGCTGGGAAAATTGGACAGCTACATGCCAAAGAATGAAGTTGGAACATTCCCTGACAGCATGCACAAAGATCAACTCAAAATGGATTAAAGACCTAAATGTAAGACCAGAAACCATCAAACTCTTAGAGGAGAATATAGGCAAAACCCTCAAGGACATACATCAAAGCAAGATCTTTTTGACCCACCTACTAGAATAGCGGAACTCAAAAGACAAATGAACATGTGGGACCTCATGAAACTTAAAAGCTTTTGTACAGCAAAAGAAATTACAAAAAAGCTGAACAGACACCCCACAGAGTGGGAGAAAATCATAGCAAATGAAACAACAGACAAAGAATTTATCTTCAAAATCTACAAGCAACTCAGACAACTCCCCACCGGAAAAACAAACAACCCAATCAAAATATGGTAAATGACCTAAACAGACACCTCTCCAAAGAGGACATACAGATGGCCAAAAAACACATGAAATGATGCTCAGCCTCGCTATTTGCAGATGACATGATATTATACATAGAAAATTCCAAAGACACTATTACAAAACTACTAAAGCTAATCAACGAATTCAGCAAAGTCACAGGATACAAAATCAACACACAGAAATCACTGGCATTCCTATACACAAACAATGAAAAATCAGAAAACGAAATCAGAGAGGCAATCCCCTTCACCATTACAACCCAAAGAATCAAATATCTAGGAATGAACCTACCCAAAGAAACAAAAGAACTGTACACTGAAAATTACAAGACACTCATGAGAGACATTAAAGAATACTTAAACAGATAGAGAGATATTCCATGTTCCTGGGTCGGAAGAATCAATATTGTGAAAATGACCATAATACCAAATATCATCTATAGCTTCAATGTGATCCCTATCAAACTACCAAGGACATTCTTCACAGAACTAGACCAAAGAATCACACAGTTCATATGGAAATACAAAAGACCTCGAATAGCCAAAGCAATCCTGAGGAAGAAGAATGGAGCTGGAGGGATCAGCCTCCCCAACTTCAGACTCTACTACAAAGCAACAGTCCTCAAGACAGTATGGTACTGGCAGAAAAACATAAATATTGACCAATGGAACAAGATGGAGAACCCAGAGATCGGCCCACGCACTTATGGGTACCTTATTTTTGACAAAGGAGGCGAAACTGTTAAATGGGACAAAGACAGCCTCTTCAACAAGTGGTGCTGGGAAAATTGGACAGCTACATGCCAAAGAATGAAGTTGGAACATTCCCTGACAGCATGCACAAAGATCAACTCAAAATGGATTAAAGACCTAAATGTAAGACCAGAAACCATCAAACTCTTAGAGGAGAATATAGGCAAAACCCTCAAGGACATACATCAAAGCAAGATCTTTTTGACCCACCTACTAGAATAGCGGAACTCAAAAGACAAATGAACATGTGGGACCTCATGAAACTTAAAAGCTTTTGTACAGCAAAAGAAATTACAAAAAAGCTGAACAGACACCCCACAGAGTGGGAGAAAATCATAGCAAATGAAACAACAGACAAAGAATTTATCTTCAAAATCTACAAGCAACTCAGACAACTCCCCACCGGAAAAACAAACAACCCAATCAAAATATGGTAAATGACCTAAACAGACACCTCTCCAAAGAGGACATACAGATGGCCAAAAAACACATGAAATGATGCTCAGCCTCGCTTATAATTAGAGAAATGCAAATCAAAACTACCATGAGATATCATCTCACATCCGTCAGAATGGCCATCATCAACAAATAGACTGACAATCAATGCTGGAGAGGGTGGGGAGGAAAGGGAACGCTCTTGCATTGCTGATGGGAAGATCAATTGATACAGCCTCTATGGAAGACAGTATGGAGATTTCTTAAAAGAGTAAAAATAGACGCACCATACGACCCAGCAATCCCACTATTAGGCTTATACCCTGATGAAGTAAAACGTAAAAGAATCACCTGTACATGTGAAAACAATGTAATTTTATATGTCCATTATACCTCGAGAAATGTAATACCATTATGTAAAAAATGATGAGGACTGACCGGTAAACGTCTATCTCTATCTCAACTTGGCATAAAAACATGTATCAAAATGTCTCTTTTTCATAAAGTAATAAAGGAGAACTAGTTGCTTGCATATTTATTTTCTTCTTCCAGATAATAAGTTGCTTAAGGGCAGAGACTGGGTTTTACTCATTGGTGATTAGCTCTATATTAATATGTGTTCAAAACATCTGTGAAGTTGAATAAAACTGTATCTTCCAAATTCAATTCATACCTTCACATTCTATTCCAATTTATTCATTTCTCTTAGTTCCTTGCTTGTTATACAGAACACAGAGGAATGCTAGCTTAAAGTAGTAGATAACTGGACCAAAATCACAGTTGGCCACTAGGATCTGAAACCAGCTGTCTGGCTTCAAAAGCCATTCTTCCATAACTCCCCAGAGTCTATCCACTTACCAAAGTGACAATAATATTCATTTGCATGCTAGCTTCATGCCCTTCATTGTCTTTCCCAGGAGAGAAACCCTGACTCTTTACTAATGAATAGAAATATTATTGTTATTATTATTATTATTATTATTATTATTATTATTATTATTATTATATTTATGGTCAAATAAATATGATGATGATGATGATGATTATAGTAAAGTGAAGGAGCAGGAGAAAAAGGAGATAAAAGAGGAATAGGGAGGAGGAATAGAAAGAGGGGAAGGAAAAGGAAAACAAGAACAACAGCAGTAGAGACAGAAGACCCTCATATAACAGACACTATATTCTAGTGCCTTTACACATAGCACCCATTTAATGATAAGAGGCAACATATCATCATATTTAGGTGCATGACCTTGAAGCCATGCTGCCAGTGTCTGTCCAGCTATGAATATGCTATGAGTCACGCTCCCTGCCACTTTCCAGCTATGAACCTTGGACACATTTTTATTCAATAAATTCTTACTGTCTTAATTTCCTCATTCACAAAAGGGATAAACTGATCATTTTTGTGAGGATTTGGTGAGTTACATAAATGACCAACATTAAATATGAGACAATATAAACTAACCGAAATGCACTCTGCACAAGTGTGGTCTTGACTCCGCTAAACATTGAAGGAAAACAAGGAACCTAGATTTTATTATTATTATTATTTTGGCCATTCCACATGGTACATGGGATCTTAGCTTCCCAACAAGGGCTGAGCCTGTGCCCCCTACAGTTGAAGTATGTGCGTCTTAACCCTGGGACTGTCAGAGGAGTATCAGGATCTAGACTTTATTCCACATGTGCCCCCAAAAGTGAAGAATAGTCATGGGCCACAAGTTGCCTCTTGTGCCATTCCCTATGAGCATCACTTGTCCCTAGGTCCCTGGTTTAGAAGTATGGTTGCCACTGTATGACATTCTATTCCAATTTATTCATTTCTCTTAGTTCCTTGCTTGTTATACAGAACACAGAGGAATGCTAGCTTAAAGTAGTAGATAACTGGACCAAAATCACAGTTGGCCACTAGGATCTGAAACCAGCTGTCTGGCTTCAAAAGCCATTCTTCCATAACTCCCCAGAGTCTATCCACTTACCAAAGTGACAATAATATTCATTTGCATGCTAGCTTCATGCCCTTCATTGTCTTTCCCAGGAGAGAAACCCTGACTCTTTACTAATGAATAGAAATATTATTGTTATTATTATTATTATTATTATTATTATTATTATTATTATTATTATATTTATGGTCAAATAAATATGATGATGATGATGATGATTATAGTAAAGTGAAGGAGCAGGAGAAAAAGGAGATAAAAGAGGAATAGGGAGGAGGAATAGAAAGAGGGGAAGGAAAAGGAAAACAAGAACAACAGCAGTAGAGACAGAAGACCCTCATATAACAGACACTATATTCTAGTGCCTTTACACATAGCACCCATTTAATGATAAGAGGCAACATATCATCATATTTAGGTGCATGACCTTGAAGCCATGCTGCCAGTGTCTGTCCAGCTATGAATATGCTATGAGTCACGCTCCCTGCCACTTTCCAGCTATGAACCTTGGACACATTTTTATTCAATAAATTCTTACTGTCTTAATTTCCTCATTCACAAAAGGGATAAACTGATCATTTTTGTGAGGATTTGGTGAGTTACATAAATGACCAACATTAAATATGAGACAATATAAACTAACCGAAATGCACTCTGCACAAGTGTGGTCTTGACTCCGCTAAACATTGAAGGAAAACAAGGAACCTAGATTTTATTATTATTATTATTTTGGCCATTCCACATGGTACATGGGATCTTAGCTTCCCAACAAGGGCTGAGCCTGTGCCCCCTACAGTTGAAGTATGTGCGTCTTAACCCTGGGACTGTCAGAGGAGTATCAGGATCTAGACTTTATTCCACATGTGCCCCCAAAAGTGAAGAATAGTCATGCGGCCCACAAGTTGCCTCTTGTGCCATTCCCTATGAGCATCACTTGTCCCTAGGTCCCTGGTTTAGAAGTATGGTTGCCACTGTATGTTTTATTGTGTTTAAGCAATGATCTTGTATGTAAAAATCCTATTAGCATCTTCCAGTTTAAAGGTAAAGAGAAATCAGCGAAGATAAAGTGATATTTATTTCTTTTTCTGTCACCTCAGCTTTCTTCAGAAAATGTTGGCTTCAAACATCAATTTCATCTCCTTTGTTTTCCCTCATTTTCTTCTGGGAATTATCTTGCCAGTAATTAATGCAGGGAGTATAGGCATAGAGGCTGAATGACTTTTTTTTTTTTATTTTGGCATCTTTTATTTATTTATTTATGTATATATTTTTATCCATTCTTATTCCTTGGCCTGTGTGGGCCTCCCACTGCAACAGCCTCTCCTGTTACAGAGCACCAGCTCTGGGTGCATGCACTCCAGAGTGTTGGCTCGAAATTGGACACACTGGTCCAGCTGCTCCATGGCACGTGGGATCCTCCCAGGGCAGGGATCGAACTAGTGCCCCTTGCACTACAAGAGGGACTCTTTATCCACTGGACCACCAGGGAAGCCTGATGCTGAATGACTTCTGAAGGGGAAATGAATGCCTACAGAGGCTGCCATTTGTGAAGCCAGATACCACACTAACTGGCTGGGAGGCAGCCTCACTGCAAGGTGAGTAGTAAATCATCTCATTTGAGGTGGTACTCATTTTAGTACAAGTGTACATGTTAGTCTCTCAGTCATATCCGACTCTTTGTGAGTCCATGGACTGTAGCCTGGCAGGCTCCTCTGTCCATGGAATTCTCTAGGCAAGAATACTGGAGTGGGTTATCATTCCCTTCTCCAGAGGATCTTCCCGACCCAGAGAGCGAATCCAGGTCTCCTACACTGCAGGTAGGTTCTTTACTGTCTGAACCACAGGGAAGCCCTCATTTGAGCACATCACTTGCTATTAGTACCATTTTAAAGCTGTCCTGTCTTGACTTATTCCCAAGTCTGAACAAGATAGGCGAACCACATTCAATATGTGCGCAGAAAAAACATAATCATCATTGTCTTCAGTAGAGAATTAGTATTCACTTGAAGACATCTTGCATAGGCTCTTATTTTCTCTCTGAAGAAAGATATTTGCTTCCTAGAGTGTTGAAGCAGTAGGGGCTCCAGGAGATAAGAACACTGCAGAGCTCAGTCATCACAAGAGGCATCATGTCTTTGCAGACACACAGTAGCAGAAGTTGGTTTACCAAACGGCTTCCCTCCATCTTTCCCAACCCCTCCGTGAGGTTGAAGGAGAAGGTTGAAGAAGATACTGAATGTTAAGGAAACTACAGTTCCTAGTGAATTGAACCTAATCAGTGACAACTAGAAAGTCACTTGGCATGTGTCTGCCAAGACATATGGCTCCCACTTGTGTTTTTTAAGCCTTGGTGCCAGAGAATGGAGAAACTCCATCCCCTCTCCTTTTGTTTAATCCTCTTTTAATGACACAAATAGAAGGAAAACATTAGGCAAATCAAGTGATCAAAAGCCCCAGCCTAGATACTCTGTTGTTATCAGAAGGAGGGACATCATGGTGGCACAGTTACTGATTTAGAATATTCTAAAAATGGGAAAGATAGGGATAAATGAAAAGGAGAAACAAAACAAACAAACAAGTCAATAATACCAGCGTCATCAATGTATTTTTAATCTGGATGTGCACAGATTCAATAAGAGAAACTTGTCCGTCAGACTGCTAAAAACTGAGACACACTTGTGTTATCAGTCTCATACTGAGAAATTTAATCCCTTTTATTGGGGAAGAGGTACTTACCCTAATTCTGCTTAAATCACTCATTCCTTAGGGCAAGTGACTTCAAGGCAGCCACAGACACTGCACGGCTGGCAAGCCAAGCTACATTTACCTAGATTTGTCTGGGCTTCCCTTCCATAAATTTACTTAGAGGAAGGGTGAGGGAAGGTGGAGGAAATGATACTCTCTTACATGTGTATTCAAACACAAGTTCAGTTTGCTCAGTCAAGCTCTGTTACAAAAACCACAGAGGAGTGAATAGCATGGCAAACTGAATGATTCAGGAGCACTTTAGGAATCATCTTGGCCTCTAGTTTTTTTTCATTTCCTAGAGATGCCATTTGTGGTGAGAAAGGAGTTCTTTATACTTTAATGCCTCATTCAGAGGTTGAACAAAGGGAAGGAGGAGATGGAAGCTGCCCTAGTCAGCAGGGTTTTCATTAGAAACCTGAGGTGGGGATGGGAAGGAACTCTGCCCTGAGTTGGGTTGAAATTATTCTGGAATTATTTTGGGGGTCCTTTGACTGAAGTTACCCTCATTAAGGGACATGAAAACCAAAGGCCCATTTTCAAATTGCCGCATTACCACTCCATAAAATACCCTTTAAAATCCAAAAGAGGCACTGAAAAAATGATAGTACATAGCAAGAAAATAGTAGTATGTTTATGAAAGATCTGGAGATTTATTAAAATAAAAGAACTTAGGAGTAAGGTTTATTGGACATGATAGAAACGAAAGCACAGCAGGGTTTGTGTCTGACAATATCAGCGGTTCTTAGACTGTGATCCATAGATGTCTGAGTCAATGGATCGACTTCAGCATGACACTGCAACACTTCCCTCAGTTTCAAACATGTTCAGGGGATATATGTAAATATTTCTGGAGAGATTATTCAGGGCTTCCATTAATTTCTAAGATGGAGTGTGTATGTATCTGTGTGTGTCTCTCTGTGTATGTGTATAACAAAGAGGGAAAAACAAACAAACATCCTGCATACTCTATTCCCACCAATTCCTAGACCACCCACCTCCCCTATGCCTCTCTCATAAAAATATTCAGATTAACTTGACCCTTTATCAGATCCCAGTAGCCTAGAACTCTCATGCATCTTCCACCTGCTTCAAGCTCATTAAACACTTAATTATTCTCTCTGGATAATAATCACGGTTGCTAGAGTTCATGAATTTCTTTCTCCCTGATCTCTAATTCTGGGTAGGTTTGTGTCATAAGGCTTCAGAAAGGCCAGTCTGTCATTAAATGGAGGGCTGTAAAGATTTTACTACCATCATGAGCAACAAAAGTCTTGGTCACACTATTATTGCCTCTATATCAGGAATATAAACCAAAATGCTGTTTACATGCTCCTACTGAGTCCCCCTGCCTTATGACAGCTAATGAAATATGTCCTGCATTTTAACTCTAAAGGGACTATGCCTTTTTTTTCCTTTAGAGATGCCATTTGTGGTGAGAAAGGAGTTCTTTATACTTTAATGCCTCATTCAGAGGTTGAACAAAGGGAAGGAGGAGATGGAAGCTGCCCTAGTCAGCAGGGTTTTCATTAGAAACCTGAGGTGGGGATGGGAAGGAACTCTGCCCTGAGTTGGGTTGAAATTATTCTGGAATTATTTTGGGGGTCCTTTGACTGAAGTTACCCTCATTAAGGGACATGAAAACCAAAGGCCCATTTTCAAATTGCCGCATTACCACTCCATAAAATACCCTTTAAAATCCAAAAGAGGCACTGAAAAAATGATAGTACATAGCAAGAAAATAGTAGTATGTTTATGAAAGATCTGGAGATTTATTAAAATAAAAGAACTTAGGAGTAAGGTTTATTGGACATGATAGAAACGAAAGCACAGCAGGGTTTGTGTCTGACAATATCAGCGGTTCTTAGACTGTGATCCATAGATGTCTGAGTCAATGGATCGACTTCAGCATGACACTGCAACACTTCCCTCAGTTTCAAACATGTTCAGGGGATATATGTAAATATTTCTGGAGAGATTATTCAGGGCTTCCATTAATTTCTAAGATGGAGTGTGTATGTATCTGTGTGTGTCTCTCTGTGTATGTGTATAACAAAGAGGGAAAACAAACAAACATCCTGCATACTCTATTCCCACCAATTCCTAGACCACCCACCTCCCCTATGCCTCTCTCATAAAAATATTCAGATTAACTTGACCCTTTATCAGATCCCAGTAGCCTAGAACTCTCATGCATCTTCCACCTGCTTCAAGCTCATTAAACACTTAATTATTCTCTCTGGATAATAATCACGGTTGCTAGAGTTCATGAATTTCTTTCTCCCTGATCTCTAATTCTGGGTAGGTTTGTGTCATAAGGCTTCAGAAAGGCCAGTCTGTCATTAAATGGAGGGCTGTAAAGATTTTACTACCATCATGAGCAACAAAAGTCTTGGTCACACTATTATTGCCTCTATATCAGGAATATAAACCAAAATGCTGTTTACATGCTCCTACTGAGTCCCCCTGCCTTATGACAGCTAATGAAATATGTCCTGCATTTTAACTCTAAAGGGACTAATTCCAAATGTGACAGGTAATGGGAAGAAATAAACGTTGATATCTGGCTCTAGCCTCAAAAAATATTTTTCCTCGTCAGAAGGAATTATTTTCCCATTGCACCTGGGTGACAGACAGCTAAGATTTGAGCAGGATAGGTAACAAGGCAGCAGAGATGCCTTGGAAAAGGTATGCAGACAAATATAGGCCCAAACAGAGAACTGGAAGCCAGACGTCAGAAGACTCAAGTTCCCGTTTGAGGCTTGGGCAAGACATCGAGCCTTTCTAGGACTCATGTTTCATAAACAACGAGGAAATAGGATTTAATGAAAGATTCATTTTATCTATGCAGTAAAACATCTTCAAATCTAACGTTACCTAAGAACCTAATACCTAGAACCAACCATACAAGTGAAGCTTCTAAGATTTCCTTGGAGTTAGATGCTGAAAGTCTATTTACTGCATCTTAACCCCAACCCCAGCCACTCTAGAGTGGCCCAGCTTCCATCATATAGTTTCAAAACCATGATAATAAGTACTTCATCCAGATTTCACATCCTGGGTTATGGCTGATTTCGCATCCAATCCCTGAGAATTCCAAATGAAATAGGAGTAGTCCTCAGCAACTGTCACATATTGATACTGATACTTGTAACAGTGACAGCACACCACTGCAAAGGGCCCTGTAAATTGGCAATCAAGAGTTGATTAGCTTTAATAAAGTTTCTCATTTTTTTACTGCACACATTATTTTAGCCCAAGTACTCTATTACCCAGAATCCTCCATTCCAGACTTATCATTGAGGAATGAGCAGGTACCATGATCAGGGTCCAGCATCACTGCCCAGGATGCCTGTGGAACTAGAGGTTCACTTCCCACAGCTTGTGATACTTCCTGGTCAGCAAAGGATTGTGAAGTGATGCAGCAACAATAGCCAGACTCATGCAGGTAGGGTAGGGAAGTCAAAACATGACTGATTTATCTCGTGCTCTTCCTAGTCTTTGGGTAAACTACCATCATGAGCAACAAAAGTCTTGGTCACACTATTATTGCCTCTATATCAGGAATATAAACCAAAATGCTGTTTACATGCTCCTACTGAGTCCCCCTGCCTTATGACAGCTAATGAAATATGTCCTGCATTTTAACTCTAAAGGGACTAATTCCAAATGTGACAGGTAATGGGAAGAAATAAACGTTGATATCTGGCTCTAGCCTCAAAAAATATTTTTCCTCGTCAGAAGGAATTATTTTCCCATTGCACCTGGGTGACAGACAGCTAAGATTTGAGCAGGATAGGTAACAAGGCAGCAGAGATGCCTTGGAAAAGGTATGCAGACAAATATAGGCCCAAACAGAGAACTGGAAGCCAGACGTCAGAAGACTCAAGTTCCCGTTTGAGGCTTGGGCAAGACATCGAGCCTTTCTAGGACTCATGTTTCATAAACAACGAGGAAATAGGATTTAATGAAAGATTCATTTTTATCTATGCAGTAAAACATCTTCAAATCTAACGTTACCTAAGAACCTAATACCTAGAACCAACCATACAAGTGAAGCTTCTAAGATTTCCTTGGAGTTAGATGCTGAAAGTCTATTTACTGCATCTTAACCCCAACCCCAGCCACTCTAGAGTGGCCCAGCTTCCATCATATAGTTTCAAAACCATGATAATAAGTACTTCATCCAGATTTCACATCCTGGGTTATGGCTGATTTCGCATCCAATCCCTGAGAATTCCAAATGAAATAGGAGTAGTCCTCAGCAACTGTCACATATTGATACTGATACTTGTAACAGTGACAGCACACCACTGCAAAGGGCCCTGTAAATTGGCAATCAAGAGTTGATTAGCTTTAATAAAGTTTCTCATTTTTTTACTGCACACATTATTTTAGCCCAAGTACTCTATTACCCAGAATCCTCCATTCCAGACTTATCATTGAGGAATGAGCAGGTACCATGATCAGGGTCCAGCATCACTGCCCAGGATGCCTGTGGAACTAGAGGTTCACTTCCCACAGCTTGTGATACTTCCTGGTCAGCAAAGGATTGTGAAGTGATGCAGCAACAATAGCCAGACTCATGCAGGTAGGGTAGGGAAGACTCGGGAGAGATCACAAGGTAGAACCAGACCTGACAAGATTTATCTCGTGCCTCTTTCTCTTGGCCACACTTTGTGCTGCTCCCCTGCCATGTCACATCCCCAAGGCTCTTGTAGAGACTCAGACTGGTAGGAGTATTATTCTATCTGCTGTCTCTAGATTATTTTTGGTTTTTCTATCTCAGGAAGTTTCTCAAAGGAGGTAAACTTTCCTAAGGTTGATGGGGTATTTGTGATAACTTCATGTTCTGTAAACTCATTTCCTTACAAACAAAAGGCACAGATATTCAGGCACAACCTTTGCCTTCATGCTTTGAGCATGTACAGCAGAATCACAAATGCTTGGGGGCTCAATTTTTGCCTCAGTCAAAACAGGGTGATCTTGAACCCTGTCAGAGACCCAACTTCTCTATACTTCACTTTCTTTACCTGTAAATAATTCTTCCCATGGAGCTCATCTGAGCATTAGAGCAGGGAAAATAAAACAAAACAAAACCCTAGGTTTAATGCTTGGGGCAGAGTAGGCACCCAGAAATCACAGCTGTTATTATTTAATAACAATTAATATTATTTTCCTTTTATCTATCAATTTGCTGAATACAATCCAAAGAAAATTACTGAGTTTCTAATATCTAAACTGGGTTAAAAAGAAACATTCTTTCTTTTGAATAACATTTTTATAACTATAATTTAGAGAAAATAACTAGTTGAATAGAGAAGATATCCCTGAGAATTCCAAATGAAATAGGAGTAGTCCTCAGCAACTGTCACATATTGATACTGATACTTGTAACAGTGACAGCACACCACTGCAAAGGGCCCTGTAAATTGGCAATCAAGAGTTGATTAGCTTTAATAAAGTTTCTCATTTTTTTACTGCACACATTATTTTAGCCCAAGTACTCTATTACCCAGAATCCTCCATTCCAGACTTATCATTGAGGAATGAGCAGGTACCATGATCAGGGTCCAGCATCACTGCCCAGGATGCCTGTGGAACTAGAGGTTCACTTCCCACAGCTTGTGATACTTCCTGGTCAGCAAAGGATTGTGAAGTGATGCAGCAACAATAGCCAGACTCATGCAGGTAGGGTAGGGAAGACTCGGGAGAGATCACAAGGTAGAACCAGACCTGACAAGATTTATCTCGTGCCTCTTTCTCTTGGCCACACTTTGTGCTGCTCCCCTGCCATGTCACATCCCCAAGGCTCTTGTAGAGACTCAGACTGGTAGGAGTATTATTCTATCTGCTGTCTCTAGATTATTTTTGGTTTTTCTATCTCAGGAAGTTTCTCAAAGGAGGTAAACTTTCCTAAGGTTGATGGGGTATTTGTGATAACTTCATGTTCTGTAAACTCATTTCCTTACAAACAAAAGGCACAGATATTCAGGCACAACCTTTGCCTTCATGCTTTGAGCATGTACAGCAGAATCACAAATGCTTGGGGGCTCAATTTTTGCCTCAGTCAAAACAGGGTGATCTTGAACCCTGTCAGAGACCCAACTTCTCTATACTTCACTTTCTTTACCTGTAAATAATTCTTCCCATGGAGCTCATCTGAGCATTAGAGCAGGGAAAATAAAACAAAACAAAACCCTAGGTTTAATGCTTGGGGCAGAGTAGGCACCCAGAAATCACAGCTGTTATTATTTAATAACAATTAATATTATTTTCCTTTTATCTATCAATTTGCTGAATACAATCCAAAGAAAATTACTGAGTTTCTAATATCTAAACTGGGTTAAAAAGAAACATTCTTTCTTTTGAATAACATTTTTATAACTATAATTTAGAGAAAATAACTAGTTGAATAGAGAAGATACTATTCTACTAGTTTTCTCTCATTCACATTATTTTGAAAATATAAAGTGGTATTTTCCTTGAACTTGAGAACATCTAAACAGTTGAAACTTCATTTACAGACCTGCCAACCCTGTACCTGAAAATCAGTCATCGAGCTTCCTACTATGATCTTTGGTTAAAGACCCTGAAATAATATCTAAGGCAGGGGGCACATATTTTCATTATGGAAAGAAAAAACAATGGGGATGAGAAAGACCATTAATGTAGACCTTACTTTCTACCCATAGCCAAAATCACTGAGGAAGGTCTGTCAAAGTGCAAATCAGTCACCAGTGCTTCAAATCCTCACCGGCTCTGGCGGATGCACTGGCAGACCTCCACTGGCTGCATCCCCACAGCATCACCCCACCCACATCTCACACTTCACATGAATCCCACCTTGGTAGATCCTGTGTTTACTAAACACTTACCATTTTGTTCTTTGTAGATTTCTTGCATTGAGTTTCATTTTTTAAAATATTTCATTATATATAAAATAGAAACAGACTGACACACATAGAAAATAAACTTACGGTTACCAAAGGCGAAAGGGAGGGATAAGCTAGGAGTTTGAGATTAACAGATGCGCATTGCTATATATAAAACAGATAAATAGCAAGGACCTACTGCATAGCATAAGGAACTCTACTTGATATTTTGCAATAACCTATAAGGAAAAGAATCTGCAAAAAATATTATATATAAAGATACACATATGGGCTTCCCTGGTGGTCCAGTGGGTAAAGAGTTCGCCTTGCAATGCAAGGGGCATCGGTTCAATCCCTGGCTGGGGAAGATCCTACATAATGTGGAGCGGCTGGACCAGTGTGTCAAATTACGAGCCAGCACTCTGGAGCGCGTGCGCCCAGAACTAGTGCTCTGCAACAAGAGGGGTCACTGCAATGGGAGGTCCACACAGGCGAAAGAATAAAGATGGATGAAAATAAATAAATAAAAAACCAATAAAAGAGGCCAAAATTTAACACACACACACACATACCCACACATATGGATATAGGTTTATATTAAGATAATTCTCTCTTAAATCATTATTTATTAGCCACCAGCCAGAGCAACTCTAATCCCACAGAAAGGGCACAAGTTGTGTACGTGCCTTTTGTTTCAGTGCAGGGAGCTCACAAACACACCACACCACAGGAACTTCATGGTAGGCAAACTTACATCAAAGGTTCTCTTCACTGAGATAAGGACAACACAAATCATTCTTGTGATCAAAGAGCATGAAGCTTTTAAATAGGTAGAGATTCTATATTATATCTTATTGATGAAAACTCTCAATAAAGATACCACAAACAGAAATTCACACATGTAACAAACCACACTTAACTTGAACTTGTGTCTGATTTATGTTAGGTTACAGATTATTGAGTCATGTGACTATAGGGCTGGCATAGAGCCCAGACCAGAAAATGTGAGAAGGAATTTAAAAATGTAAAAAAGATGGAGAAATAAATCTTTTCTCATTTTCCTCTACCACACTCCATCTCTCAGTTTTAAAACAAAACCTAATGGAACCTGAATTTTACTCAGAATGCATTCTCTCTGTTGGCAATGCATTTTGAAAGTAACTAAAGCGTTTTCAGTTTACTATAGAGCAGAAACAAAATGAATGACATAAGTACTGCACTGTAGGCATTAATCATCTTGTTCTCTGAAACATATTTGTTTTCTTGTGTCTATATGATGGAACAATGAAAAAGGAAAAGCAATTGACATTTCCATTGTATCCAAACACACACACACACACACACAATCCCACATGAAAAGGAGGGTAAAGCACTAGAACTCAGAAAGTAACTAAAAACAGTGATGGGGCTTCCCTGGTGGTCCAGTGGGTAAACAATCCACCTTGCAGTGCAAGGGGCACCAGTTCGTTCCCTGGCCTGAGAAGATCCCACGTGACACAGAGTGGCTGGACTAGTGTGTCCTGTTGCGAGCCAGCTCTTTGGAGTGCATAAGCCCAAAGAAAAAAATGATGGATGAAAATAAATAAACAAATAAAAGAAATATTTTTTAAAAAAGTGATAAAGAAATACTGTTGTTTTAATACTAATTTGAAAAATGTGATTATTATAAAAATTATTTTAAAAATAAATGAAACCTTAATAGAGTGATTTTATTTCTTAAATTTAACAATGTAAAGTTCACTTAAATGTTGTTGTCTTTTCTGAAATTTTATTCATTCTTCCTTGCATCTTTTCATTATTTGTGTGCTCACTGTCATGTGTGTGTATGAGAGTGACATACAACACATCCCTTCAAATGTCAAGCTGTAACCTGTAAGATGTCAGATTTTATCAAGGACAGGGTTTGCTCACCTACAATAAAAATTTTACCAGCAATACTGCGAATAAATGTCATATCAAAGTAACAACTTCATAATCAGCTGATTGGAAGTCAATGTTCAAATTAAAAACTGTTCTTTAATCTTTAAGCTCTTTAACAGGCTACTTGTCCTTTCTAGTAATCTAGCACCCATATTCTATAAATAAAGCAACTGGAAAATCTGTAGCAAAAGGACTCAGAGCCTTGGAACTTCTTTCCTTTTTATCCTAAAACAATGACCTGACCTATGGACAGAGTTTAAGAGACAGGAAGGCCTCAGTAAAGGCTCTAGAACTTCTTCTACAGCTTTGCTGAGTCCAGTGCCAAGCACCAGCTATGGAGAGTAGCAGGAGCTACTGTAGTAAAGATGACAGTCCAGTTCATTTTGTATTGTGACTCCAATCAGTTGATAGTGGTTTCCTTGAGTATTACATTAGGGAAATTTTTGAGGTATTGCCTAGGATCCCAGGAAAGAAAACTGTGGTGAATATATGCTTCCCTCCATAGGCTTCTCAGGTGGCTCAGGGTACAGAAGCTTCCTGCCAATATAGATGGAAGAGATATAAGTGACATAGGTTCGATCCCTCGGTTGGAAGATGCCCTGGAGAAGGAAATGGCAACTCACTCCACTATTCTTGCCTGGAGAATTCCATGGACAGAGGAGCCTGGTGGGCTACATTCCATGGGGGCCACAAAGAGCTGGACATGACTGAGCACACACACAATGGACACAATAATCATATTTTATTATTTGCCACTCATTTAAGGGCAATTACTGACCCTCTCTATCACTAGAAAAGGAAGTCCCATTAGAAGCATATGAAGATTTATATTCTAAGAGCCCATGAGGAGAGAGATCACATCCAACTTGTAAGAACAAGATGATTTCTGGAGAAGAAGGCACTTGAAATGGGCCATAGAACAATATTAGGATTTTAGCTGGTAAGAAAGAGGAAAGGTCTTTTGTGGCAAGAGGTAACTGTAGAAGTAACAGCACAGAAGCAACCATGTTCAAGGATCATCTGGAGAAATAATGAGTACGAGAGCAAGGTAAATGCATGAGGCCGAGAGATGAGGCAAGAAAGTCAATTTGGGGACACACTGGTTAAAGTCAAGCTGTAACCTGTAAGATGTCAGATTTTATCAAGGACAGGGTTTGCTCACCTACAATAAAAATTTTACCAGCAATACTGCGAATAAATGTCATATCAAAGTAACAACTTCATAATCAGCTGATTGGAAGTCAATGTTCAAATTAAAAACTGTTCTTTAATCTTTAAGCTCTTTAACAGGCTACTTGTCCTTTCTAGTAATCTAGCACCCATATTCTATAAATAAAGCAACTGGAAAATCTGTAGCAAAAGGACTCAGAGCCTTGGAACTTCTTTCCTTTTTATCCTAAAACAATGACCTGACCTATGGACAGAGTTTAAGAGACAGGAAGGCCTCAGTAAAGGCTCTAGAACTTCTTCTACAGCTTTGCTGAGTCCAGTGCCAAGCACCAGCTATGGAGAGTAGCAGGAGCTACTGTAGTAAAGATGACAGTCCAGTTCATTTTGTATTGTGACTCCAATCAGTTGATAGTGGTTTCCTTGAGTATTACATTAGGGAAATTTTTGAGGTATTGCCTAGGATCCCAGGAAAGAAAACTGTGGTGAATATATGCTTCCCTCCATAGGCTTCTCAGGTGGCTCAGGGTACAGAAGCTTCCTGCCAATATAGATGGAAGAGATATAAGTGACATAGGTTCGATCCCTCGGTTGGAAGATGCCCTGGAGAAGGAAATGGCAACTCACTCCACTATTCTTGCCTGGAGAATTCCATGGACAGAGGAGCCTGGTGGGCTACATTCCATGGGGGCCACAAAGAGCTGGACATGACTGAGCACACACACAATGGACACAATAATCATATTTTATTATTTGCCACTCATTTAAGGGCAATTACTGACCCTCTCTATCACTAGAAAAGGAAGTCCCATTAGAAGCATATGAAGATTTATATTCTAAGAGCCCATGAGGAGAGAGATCACATCCAACTTGTAAGAACAAGATGATTTCTGGAGAAGAAGGCACTTGAAATGGGCCATAGAACAATATTAGGATTTTAGCTGGTAAGAAAGAGGAAAGGTCTTTTGTGGCAAGAGGTAACTGTAGAAGTAACAGCACAGAAGCAACCATGTTCAAGGATCATCTGGAGAAATAATGAGTACGAGAGCAAGGTAAATGCATGAGGCCGAGAGATGAGGCAAGAAAGTCAATTTGGGGACACACTGGTTAAAGTGCCAAGTGCTAGTACAGAAGTGTGCTATCAGTCCTGGAAGGTAAGGGAAATCCACAGAAGACTCGTAAGTCATAAAATCAGAGTTGGTCTTTGGTACTATAATTCAGACCAACAATTCAAAGAATAGATTTGAAGGAGGTCTTCTGAGAAAACAGAGAAGCCTGTCCCCTCAACACTTTAAATGTCGGACGTTGGGAGCCTGAGTTAAAAGTAGAATGAATAATTCAAGAGAAAATTCAGATGATTTACTGGATGTCAATGATGCAAAATAAGTAATGTTTAAAAGATTGAACTTTAAATAAGAAAAAGTAGCATTAACAGAAATGAGGAGATACTTTAGTGAGACAGCTAACTGCCTAATTCTGGAAGTAGGCATAGTTTTACATGTCCTTGAACAAAATGCTTGATTTCTCTAAGCCTCATTTCCTCATTTATGCAGAGTATAATCCTTATCACATAAGGCTGTTTTTATTTAATTTATTTACATTTTCAATTGACATAAAATTGCTTTACAGAATTGTGTTGGTTCTTGCCAAACATCAACGTGAATCAGTCATAGGTACACATACGTCCTCTCCCTTCTGAACCTCCCTCCCATCCTCCTCCCCATCCCACCCCTCTAGGTTGTTACAGAGACTTGCGTTTAGTTGCCTGAGGTGTTTTGAGATTGAGAAGTTAATTGAGGTAAAATACTAACTGATACCGTAATTGTGAGAGAGTAATCACTCAATAATCTACTTCTTGTTCTAACTGCTATTAGGAAAATCAAGAAAAGACAGACCTCAACTGGGAATAATTTGGTTACAAGGGACAAAACCCTACTTAAATAAATTCAAGGGAAAGTATGGTTAATTAAAAACATATAGAGAACTTTCAATTAACCTAATAAGAAACACTTGGTCTTCCCAGCAACTAGGTGAGCTTTAGGTAATTTACTGTTTCCATATCTTTCTCATTGTCTTCTCTCTTCTGCTAAAGATTGGCTTCCTTTATAAATCTCTTTTCTGCTTCTCTATGAATTCACTTTTCCTAACATCAACTCTGCTCCTATTTATTACCTTGCAATTCCAGTGGCCAGTAAACCCAACTCGTAATGCCAAGTGAAGTGCCAAGTGCTAGTACAGAAGTGTGCTATCAGTCCTGGAAGGTAAGGGAAATCCACAGAAGACTCGTAAGTCATAAAATCAGAGTTGGTCTTTGGTACTATAATTCAGACCAACAATTCAAAGAATAGATTTGAAGGAGGTCTTCTGAGAAAACAGAGAAGCCTGTCCCCTCAACACTTTAAATGTCGGACGTTGGGAGCCTGAGTTAAAAGTAGAATGAATAATTCAAGAGAAAATTCAGATGATTTACTGGATGTCAATGATGCAAAATAAGTAATGTTTAAAAGATTGAACTTTAAATAAGAAAAAGTAGCATTAACAGAAATGAGGAGATACTTTAGTGAGACAGCTAACTGCCTAATTCTGGAAGTAGGCATAGTTTTACATGTCCTTGAACAAAATGCTTGATTTCTCTAAGCCTCATTTCCTCATTTATGCAGAGTATAATCCTTATCACATAAGGCTGTTTTTATTTAATTTATTTACATTTTCAATTGACATAAAATTGCTTTACAGAATTGTGTTGGTTCTTGCCAAACATCAACGTGAATCAGTCATAGGTACACATACGTCCTCTCCCTTCTGAACCTCCCTCCCATCCTCCTCCCCATCCCACCCCTCTAGGTTGTTACAGAGACTTGCGTTTAGTTGCCTGAGGTGTTTTGAGATTGAGAAGTTAATTGAGGTAAAATACTAACTGATACCGTAATTGTGAGAGAGTAATCACTCAATAATCTACTTCTTGTTCTAACTGCTATTAGGAAAATCAAGAAAAGACAGACCTCAACTGGGAATAATTTGGTTACAAGGGACAAAACCCTACTTAAATAAATTCAAGGGAAAGTATGGTTAATTAAAAACATATAGAGAACTTTCAATTAACCTAATAAGAAACACTTGGTCTTCCCAGCAACTAGGTGAGCTTTAGGTAATTTACTGTTTCCATATCTTTCTCATTGTCTTCTCTCTTCTGCTAAAGATTGGCTTCCTTTATAAATCTCTTTTCTGCTTCTCTATGAATTCACTTTTCCTAACATCAACTCTGCTCCTATTTATTACCTTGCAATTCCAGTGGCCAGTACTAACTTACTGACTCAGTCTTGCGTCCTGCTTTTAAATGTCTGGAAGACAGAATCCAGAATGAACATGAACCAATATGTGTTCAGTTGTCCACCTGACTCTCTAGATGCCAGGACTTTAATTTGGTTAAGAGTTCACCATTCCTGCTGTGGCTAGTTTACTTACAAAAAATGGGAGAGTTGATGAAGAGGAAAAGAATATGAATTTTTAGCAAAATAGATTGATTCAGGTTAAAGAAACATGACATGTCCCTTTTTGACCAAGTCAAGAGTCTTTCAACACACTGAGAAATCAATTTCAGAACAGCCTGTGGATCTACTGTTTGGAAAGGATTAGATGCAGGAATATAGATTGGTGGGTCATCTGGTTAGGAGGTAATAACTGATACTGCAGAGGAGATAATGAAAATCCTAAGGAAGGAAACAGTACATGAGAGGACAGTTTGTTTTAGCCAAGCTTCTGTGAGCCCAGAATCTAAATTTTTGCATTATCTGCACTGGAAACATTTTCATTGACTTCAATTGCCTCAGGTCACAGAATTTGTCATTCTATAAGCACAGAATAGTGACAAATCTGAAATAATAAGTACAGGACCAAAAAAAAAAAATGTCAAACCAAGATCAAAAAAAAAAAAAAAACACATACAAGAAACCCTAAATCCTGTTTCTTCTTATAACAGTGAGAACAAAACTACAAAATAGACTAGTCAAAGCCAAGATATTCCTATACTCTTGACAAAATTAGGTGAGGCCATCCATCCACCTCAGTCATTGCTAGAATACTGAACAAGCCACCACTGGACTGTGTCATGGTAATACCAAGAGGAAGAATGGAGACAAGCAGCAGAAAGGCCTGGGGTGGCCAACTGGTTAGTGTGATTAAAAAAGAGCTTAGTGGGCCCAGGGACTTTGGGTAGAAGAGCCCTCAGAGAGGGTGAAGCTCACGTCTTCACAAATACTTACTGATAAAATAAGCTCTTTTAAGATTGGCTTCCTTTATAAATCTCTTTCTGCTTCTCTATGAATTCACTTTTCCTAACATCAACTCTGCTCCTATTTATTACCTTGCAATTCCAGTGGCCAGTACTAACTTACTGACTCAGTCTTGCGTCCTGCTTTTAAATGTCTGGAAGACAGAATCCAGAATGAACATGAACCAATATGTGTTCAGTTGTCCACCTGACTCTCTAGATGCCAGGACTTTAATTTGGTTAAGAGTTCACCATTCCTGCTGTGGCTAGTTTACTTACAAAAAATGGGAGAGTTGATGAAGAGGAAAAGAATATGAATTTTTAGCAAAATAGATTGATTCAGGTTAAAGAAACATGACATGTCCCTTTTTGACCAAGTCAAGAGTCTTTCAACACACTGAGAAATCAATTTCAGAACAGCCTGTGGATCTACTGTTTGGAAAGGATTAGATGCAGGAATATAGATTGGTGGGTCATCTGGTTAGGAGGTAATAACTGATACTGCAGAGGAGATAATGAAAATCCTAAGGAAGGAAACAGTACATGAGAGGACAGTTTGTTTTAGCCAAGCTTCTGTGAGCCCAGAATCTAAATTTTTGCATTATCTGCACTGGAAACATTTTCATTGACTTCAATTGCCTCAGGTCACAGAATTTGTCATTCTATAAGCACAGAATAGTGACAAATCTGAAATAATAAGTACAGGACCAAAAAAAAAAAATGTCAAACCAAGATCAAAAAAAAAAAAAAAAAAACACATACAAGAAACCCTAAATCCTGTTTCTTCTTATAACAGTGAGAACAAAACTACAAAATAGACTAGTCAAAGCCAAGATATTCCTATACTCTTGACAAAATTAGGTGAGGCCATCCATCCACCTCAGTCATTGCTAGAATACTGAACAAGCCACCACTGGACTGTGTCATGGTAATACCAAGAGGAAGAATGGAGACAAGCAGCAGAAAGGCCTGGGGTGGCCAACTGGTTAGTGTGATTAAAAAAGAGCTTAGTGGGCCCAGGGGACTTTGGGTAGAAGAGCCCTCAGAGAGGGTGAAGCTCACGTCTTCACAAATACTTACTGATAAATTTTCCTTCAAATCCAAGCTCCCTTGCCATCCCCTTAACTAAGAGGTGAAAAAGCATAGCAACTCTGGTTGAGGTGGGAGTAGAGGACTTAGCTAGGGCTCTTTAGCTCCATCCCATCCCAAATGAGTAGTTGAGGGACTTTATTGAAACCCTAAAGCTCTTCCAAGAAGCAGAATTTGAACAACACAGACAGAGACTGGTTTCCTTTGGGCCACTAAAGAAAGACCTTGGCCTTGGATTCAGGAGACCCAGAGATAAAGCTTAGCAATCATGCTGTGCTGCAGATAATGAACTTTCGAGTTCAAAAAGAAAATTAAAAATAAAATTTAAGTCACATCTATAGGCCATACAAGGTACATGCTGAGTGTCTAAGATTTGTAATTCTCACTATTATTATTTGTACTTATAAGAGATTACTGTGATAATTTACTAGTAAAGCATATGATTCTACAGTACCTTGGCATCACAGCAAGGCCTCAAAAAAGGGAAGTTAAAAGTCATTTTGACCTTGAACAAGTCACAATATGTTTGGTCTTAATTTTGTCTATAAGATGCGAAGTTAATGAAAGAGCTAATTCTTAGGCAGGTTTATAGGAAGACCAAGGGATTGCCAAGAAGGTGCAGGAGGAGAGGGAACAAACACTTGTTAGCCTACTTGCCTTTGTGTTGGTTGCCATGCCTACAACAACACTCTATTTTGCCTAAGACTTTCTTCAAGCCCAGAGCTAATGATCATAACAACAGTGTATCTAGCTTGAGGACATGTTTCTCCTTCTTAACTTCTACCTATGTTATCTAAAGATGTACGTTGTAGGAGTGGGTCTGGAAAGACCTTTATAACCTTGAGATGCTCTTTTGATCTACTGTTAATAGTCAGCTGAAAAAAAGTACATAGTGTCCCATCTATCCTACCCGCTTCCAGTGACTTTTGCTGGAAGCTTTCTCTATCCCTTTTTGCTTCAATAAAACTTTTGCTGCACAAAGCTCTGAGTGACTGAAGCCATGTCTTTTGGTCCCAAAGTGAAATTTTCTCCTCTGGAGATCACACATTCAAAATGGTTCACTGTCAGCTACCATTAGGACTCAGTGAACCCAAATCAGAATTTCTCGAAGTCTATGAAGTAGAACTGGAGAAGCTGAATCGAAAAATCTGAGCTTACTTTAATTACTCATGTATGGACCACATACTCAATAGTTCCTGATAAAGTCTCTGAACTATACTGTTTTGCTTCCTTTACTGTATATAAGCAAAAGATCAAAGAATAGCAAGAACTAAGTCAATCACCTCATTCTGAGTATGTGACCCATTGTGGATCAAGCAAAAGAAAATATAAGTAGCAAAAAAAGGAGCAGGAATATGTATCCAGAAATTTCTTGAAATCTCTTCCTTATATTTTCCCCTGCCTCCTTCCAAGAGTAGCCAGGCTCCTTCTATATTTCAGATCTTCAAAACAAAGTTGCTTGAAGGACACATGCCTTTTTTGAAGTCTAAAGTTTAGTGAGATTGTACCAATATATCTTGAGGGGGAAAAAGGCCATTCTTGATTGCAGAGGTGAGAGCAAAAAAGAGAGATCTTTTTGCAAGAGTGATTAAAGGACGGATGAGGATGCATTCTTGAGGGGTGGAAGCCTCCATTCACTTATTCTCAGCAGCCCACCAAGAAAGGCTGAACTGAAATTGACAGAACAGTTGAGTGGTGTTGATAGACAGGGCTCTAATAATTGTGCTCCTGCCTTTGGAAAGATTCCCATTTTCTGTGCCCACCAGTATGCTTTTTTTAGCCTACTTGCCTTTGTGTTGGTTGCCATGCCTACAACAACACTCTATTTTGCCTAAGACTTTCTTCAAGCCCAGAGCTAATGATCATAACAACAGTGTATCTAGCTTGAGGACATGTTTCTCCTTCTTAACTTCTACCTATGTTATCTAAAGATGTACGTTGTAGGAGTGGGTCTGGAAAGACCTTTATAACCTTGAGATGCTCTTTTGATCTACTGTTAATAGTCAGCTGAAAAAAAGTACATAGTGTCCCATCTATCCTACCCGCTTCCAGTGACTTTTGCTGGAAGCTTTCTCTATCCCTTTTTGCTTCAATAAAACTTTTGCTGCACAAAGCTCTGAGTGACTGAAGCCATGTCTTTTGGTCCCAAAGTGAAATTTTCTCCTCTGGAGATCACACATTCAAAATGGTTCACTGTCAGCTACCATTAGGACTCAGTGAACCCAAATCAGAATTTCTCGAAGTCTATGAAGTAGAACTGGAGAAGCTGAATCGAAAAATCTGAGCTTACTTTAATTACTCATGTATGGACCACATACTCAATAGTTCCTGATAAAGTCTCTGAACTATACTGTTTTGCTTCCTTTACTGTATATAAGCAAAAGATCAAAGAATAGCAAGAACTAAGTCAATCACCTCATTCTGAGTATGTGACCCATTGTGGATCAAGCAAAAGAAAATATAAGTAGCAAAAAAAGGAGCAGGAATATGTATCCAGAAATTTCTTGAAATCTCTTCCTTATATTTTCCCCTGCCTCCTTCCAAGAGTAGCCAGGCTCCTTCTATATTTCAGATCTTCAAAACAAAGTTGCTTGAAGGACACATGCCTTTTTTGAAGTCTAAAGTTTAGTGAGATTGTACCAATATATCTTGAGGGGAAGAAGGCCATTCTTGATTGCAGAGGTGAGAGCAAAAAAGAGAGATCTTTTTGCAAGAGTGATTAAAGGACGGATGAGGATGCATTCTTGAGGGGTGGAAGCCTCCATTCACTTATTCTCAGCAGCCCACCAAGAAAGGCTGAACTGAAATTGACAGAACAGTTGAGTGGTGTTGATAGACAGGGCTCTAATAATTGTGCTCCTGCCTTTGGAAAGATTCCCATTTTCTGTGCCCGGGTAGGCTCTGGTTGTTTCAGTATGCTCGATATCTATTTCTCATTCTTTCTATAACATTCTTGACTTTCCGCTAGGCACCTCTCTTTCTTTCAGTTACTATAATTCATGCAAAATGATCTACTTGCATCTCTTAATCCAAACAGTGCAGTGAGAAATAATTAAGGGCTCATTTGTTGGAATAGCTAAAGAGCTCTTCTATCAGTATATTCACTAGGATAAGCAACATGTAAAGTGGGGAACCTGCGGTGGCAGGCGGCCAACATTTTACCATGGGGCAAGAGACTGCTGATAAGGAAACTAACCCAAATTAAGGGAAACATGAGAGAAAGATTTATAACTCTATTTGAGCACTTTTATCTAGCTGTGCCCACAGATAAGGTTCTTCCTTTGGATATTTCAACAATGTGAAAAGCATTTTCCAGTTTGGTTGAAATAGGCTGGGTTGGATTTCTGTCATTTGTAAAGCCTCCAAATTTGAAATTCCATGCAGATTTGGTCTATGACCATCCCAGCATGACCAGTGTAGAATATACAACATGCTCAAATGCTTTGTTCCCCATGAGACTCCAAGATCTTCCAGGATTCTGTGATTGAACCCTCTTCAAAATGCTAAAGATTGAATTCCCACTAGTCTATAAAATGGGAGTTCAAAACAGAGTCATATTGTACTTGTGACAATAAAAATAGAGTAGGTGACTTTTCCTGTACACCTCAATCCATGTTAAATGACTTAACAGCCATTTCAGCAGCAAACTGTGTCCTCCCCAGGAGGTCAGCCACCTCTTACTTGATCCTGTCAGTGGCTTCACTACAAATATTGATAACTGAGCCATTGCTCAATTCTTTAAGCATCAGCTCATATTGATAGAGCCAGTTTACTCTTAGCTGCTCTCACCTTCACATCATTATCCAATGCAAAGAAAACACTGCAATGCTCAGCTCTAACTCAGGGTGACTTTAGAAGTAAATGGGAGGGGTTCAGAAATTTCAGTAGGTCTCCCAAGCTGCTGATGGAAGACTGAGAAAGACCTTTCTCTCAGATATACTCAAGTTAAAGATTTATAGCCCATTTTTCATGGAAGACATGCAGATGGTCAGGAGACACATGAAAGGTGTTCAACAATATTACTTCTTCAGGGAAATGCAAACAAAATCACACTGAGATACCACCTCACACCTGTTGGAATGGTTGTCAACCAACAGAAACAATAAAGCTGAAGAAACAGGGACACTTTTGTAGTGTGGTGGGAATGTAAACTTGTACAACATCATGAAACAGGGAAATGCAAACATTACTAGATTGTCTTTTAATTCCTTTATCAGTATATTCACTAGGATAAGCAACATGTAAAGTGGGGAACCTGCGGTGGCAGGCGGCCAACATTTTACCATGGGGCAAGAGACTGCTGATAAGGAAACTAACCCAAATTAAGGGAAACATGAGAGAAAGATTTATAACTCTATTTGAGCACTTTTATCTAGCTGTGCCCACAGATAAGGTTCTTCCTTTGGATATTTCAACAATGTGAAAAGCATTTTCCAGTTTGGTTGAAATAGGCTGGGTTGGATTTCTGTCATTTGTAAAGCCTCCAAATTTGAAATTCCATGCAGATTTGGTCTATGACCATCCCAGCATGACCAGTGTAGAATATACAACATGCTCAAATGCTTTGTTCCCCATGAGACTCCAAGATCTTCCAGGATTCTGTGATTGAACCCTCTTCAAAATGCTAAAGATTGAATTCCCACTAGTCTATAAAATGGGAGTTCAAAACAGAGTCATATTGTACTTGTGACAATAAAAATAGAGTAGGTGACTTTTCCTGTACACCTCAATCCATGTTAAATGACTTAACAGCCATTTCAGCAGCAAACTGTGTCCTCCCCAGGAGGTCAGCCACCTCTTACTTGATCCTGTCAGTGGCTTCACTACAAATATTGATAACTGAGCCATTGCTCAATTCTTTAAGCATCAGCTCATATTGATAGAGCCAGTTTACTCTTAGCTGCTCTCACCTTCACATCATTATCCAATGCAAAGAAAACACTGCAATGCTCAGCTCTAACTCAGGGTGACTTTAGAAGTAAATGGGAGGGGTTCAGAAATTTCAGTAGGTCTCCCAAGCTGCTGATGGAAGACTGAGAAAGACCTTTCTCTCAGATATACTCAAGTTAAAGATTTATAGCCCATTTTTCATGGAAGACATGCAGATGGTCAGGAGACACATGAAAGGTGTTCAACAATATTACTTCTTCAGGGAAATGCAAACAAAATCACACTGAGATACCACCTCACACCTGTTGGAATGGTTGTCAACCAACAGAAACAATAAAGCTGAAGAAACAGGGACACTTTTGTAGTGTGGTGGGAATGTAAACTTGTACAACATCATAGAAAACAGTATGGAGGCTCCTCAAAATATCAGAAACAGAACTACCATATAATCCCACTATTCCATTTCTGAGGATTTAGCTGAAAAAATAATGAAAGCACTAAGTCACAAAGATATATCTATCCCTATCTTCATAGCAGTGCTATATATGTGTGGGCCTCTGAATTGAAAGAGGACCATTGCAAGCATAAGGAAACTTAAGCATATGCTTCAGTTTGGAGCTAAGATGGCGCCTACAGGAAGAGATGAGGGCGTGATCTAAATTGTTAAGTGATGGTCAAAATTTCTGATTGGTTCCCCTGGCTTCTGCACTTGTGGATGATTGCTTGACCTTTAGCTTGATTGGTGTAATCTATAGGAAGTCCCGTGCAAAACCCCCTTCACTTGCCTATAAAAGCTGTGAGTCTGCACTAATAAAGCAGAACTACTTTGATGGAACCCCTGCCGTGTCTGACTGTCCCCCACATGCGCTGGGGGGCTGGGGTGGCCGGAAGCAGACTCACCCCTCTCCGATCTTCCCATGGCTTGGCCACGGGCAATCCCGCCGCCATTTCTCCTCTGTGGGCGGCCCTGCATATATGCATATATGTGTACTTATATTTATTATTTACATACACAAGATTATTAGTCATAAAAAGGAATGAAATTTTGCTGTCTGTGGCTACATAGACGGATTTGATGGTATTATGTTAAGTGAAATAAATCAGAGAAAGACAAATGTCACCATACAATTTCACTTACACGTGGAATATAAAAAAATAAAACAAAGAGAAACAGAGTCATAGAGACAAAAAACTGGTGACTGCCAGAGGGGAAGGATGAAGTAGATGAAGGAGAATAAGAGGTACAAACATATTAAAAGAGATAAAGCCTATTTATTCTCTACAGAGCTGTTGAGGTCAAGGTACCAAAGACATTGTCTAGATTAAAAGACAAATTAGTTTAAAAAAGAAAAGGTTATTCCCACCAAACTAAAGTATTCTATAATTTCAATTCTTCTTAATTTTGGCTTTCTCCCCTGAAAACACACTTGGTAACTTGGCAATGGAATATGGCTACATCATAGGAATACCTAGATACCCAGGCCATGGCTGACACAGGGGAAAATTGTGATACCCTCTGAGATTTAACCCTTAGAACATGGGAACTTCATGTCGAGATTGAAATCTCTAGACAAATGCAAATATCATGGGTGGATCTCCTGCCTAAAGTCTTCAATACTGCAGGTGAGAGTACAAGTTCCCTTTCTTCCCTCGGAAGGAAGAGGATGAGGAAAGCAGGTGCTGATAATGTGAAGAGAGTCCAAATGGTTTTTTTTTTTCCTAAGATGGCGCCTACAGGAAGCGATGAGGGCGTGATCTAAATTGTTAAGTGATGGTCAAAATTTCTGATTGGTTCCCCTGGCTTCTGCACTTGTGGATGATTGCTTGACCTTTAGCTTGATTGGTGTAATCTATAGGAAGTCCCGTGCAAAACCCCCTTCACTTGCCTATAAAAGCTGTGAGTCTGCACTAATAAAGCAGAACTACTTTGATGGAACCCCTGCCGTGTCTGACTGTCCCCCACATGCGCTGGGGGGCTGGGGTGGGAAGCAGACTCACCCCTCTCCGATCTTCCCATGGCTTGGCCACGGGCAATCCCGCCGCCATTTCTCCTCTGTGGGCGGCCCTGCATATATGCATATATGTGTACTTATATTTATTATTTACATACACAAGATTATTAGTCATAAAAAGGAATGAAATTTTGCTGTCTGTGGCTACATAGACGGATTTGATGGTATTATGTTAAGTGAAATAAATCAGAGAAAGACAAATGTCACCATACAATTTCACTTACACGTGGAATATAAAAAAATAAAACAAAGAGAAACAGAGTCATAGAGACAAAAAACTGGTGACTGCCAGAGGGGAAGGATGAAGTAGATGAAGGAGAATAAGAGGTACAAACATATTAAAAGAGATAAAGCCTATTTATTCTCTACAGAGCTGTTGAGGTCAAGGTACCAAAGACATTGTCTAGATTAAAAGACAAATTAGTTTAAAAAAGAAAAGGTTATTCCCACCAAACTAAAGTATTCTATAATTTCAATTCTTCTTAATTTTGGCTTTCTCCCCTGAAAACACACTTGGTAACTTGGCAATGGAATATGGCTACATCATAGGAATACCTAGATACCCAGGCCATGGCTGACACAGGGGAAAATTGTGATACCCTCTGAGATTTAACCCTTAGAACATGGGAACTTCATGTCGAGATTGAAATCTCTAGACAAATGCAAATATCATGGGTGGATCTCCTGCCTAAAGTCTTCAATACTGCAGGTGAGAGTACAAGTTCCCTTTCTTCCCTCGGAAGGAAGAGGATGAGGAAAGCAGGTGCTGATAATGTGAAGAGAGTCCAAAAATGTTTCTCTATTTTGAAATTGTCAAATTTCATCTGAGCAAAATCTTTAGTCTGGCTGATACAGGAGAAGGAGATGAAAAATCAAGATGATTATGGCTACTTCCTGACAATGGGAAGGACTAACTTGAAGGCAAGCTGATTATCTAAGCCCATATCTGTTCTTCCAGACTCCTAGTGTAAATATTTAAAGTTGATATCAGATGTGAATATATTTTCAACATCTAAGTGGCAATCTACCTTCTTCTCTGGTTATAAAATTAAATCAAAGGAGAGGGAAAGAAACTACATCTAAAAATATGCTAAGTGCAAGACACAACTCTGTGTCTACAGCATTGCACTTATTCCTCATGATAAATTCATGAAGTAGAGGTTATTAGGGATTCCCTGGTGGCTCAGTGGTAAAGAACCCACCTGACAAGCAAGAGATAAGGGCTCACTTCCTTGGTTGGGAAGATCCTTTGGGGAAGGAAATGGAAACCCACTCCAGTACTCTTGCCTAGATAATCCCATGAACAGAGAAGTCTGGTGGGTGACAGTCCATGGGGTCTCTAACAGTCAGACATGATCTTAGTGACTAAATAATAACAGCAGCATAAGTTATTAACCCACTTTGCAGGATAAACAGAGTTTCTGGGTAACATAGTTATTGGCAGGTAGAAGCAGGATACATGCTCAGGATGCCTGATGTGAACCTCACACTCCTGCCCCAGCATAAAGCCTGTAATAAGGTTAAAAATGCTTCATATGCTATTAAGACCTTAAACCAGAATATGCTATTTGAAGTCCAACATCCTTTTCCTTAAGTTTCAGTGATGCATATTTTTTTTTTCCGGCTTTCTCTGAAAACACACTTGGTAACTTGGCAATGGAATATGGCTACATCATAGGAATACCTAGATACCCAGGCCATGGCTGACACAGGGGAAAATTGTGATACCCTCTGAGATTTAACCCTTAGAACATGGGAACTTCATGTCGAGATTGAAATCTCTAGACAAATGCAAATATCATGGGTGGATCTCTGCCTAAAGTCTTCAATACTGCAGGTGAGAGTACAAGTTCCCTTTCTTCCCTCGGAAGGAAGAGGATGAGGAAAGCAGGTGCTGATAATGTGAAGAGAGTCCAAAATGTTTCTCTATTTTGAAATTGTCAAATTTCATCTGAGCAAAATCTTTAGTCTGGCTGATACAGGAGAAGGAGATGAAAAATCAAGATGATTATGGCTACTTCCTGACAATGGGAAGGACTAACTTGAAGGCAAGCTGATTATCTAAGCCCATATCTGTTCTTCCAGACTCCTAGTGTAAATATTTAAAGTTGATATCAGATGTGAATATATTTTCAACATCTAAGTGGCAATCTACCTTCTTCTCTGGTTATAAAATTAAATCAAAGGAGAGGGAAAGAAACTACATCTAAAAATATGCTAAGTGCAAGACACAACTCTGTGTCTACAGCATTGCACTTATTCCTCATGATAAATTCATGAAGTAGAGGTTATTAGGATTCCCTGGTGGCTCAGTGGTAAAGAACCCACCTGACAAGCAAGAGATAAGGGCTCACTTCCTTGGTTGGGAAGATCCTTTGGGGAAGGAAATGGAAACCCACTCCAGTACTCTTGCCTAGATAATCCCATGAACAGAGAAGTCTGGTGGGTGACAGTCCATGGGGTCTCTAACAGTCAGACATGATCTTAGTGACTAAATAATAACAGCAGCATAAGTTATTAACCCACTTTGCAGGATAAACAGAGTTTCTGGGTAACATAGTTATTGGCAGGTAGAAGCAGGATACATGCTCAGGATGCCTGATGTGAACCTCACACTCCTGCCCCAGCATAAAGCCTGTAATAAGGTTAAAAATGCTTCATATGCTATTAAGACCTTAAACCAGAAATGCTGAGTCTGCCTCACTTTCTCTGACTTTTGCATGGTCCAACATCCTTTTCCTTAAGTTTCAGTGATGCATATTTCCACCTGCCAGCTATTGCCTAATGGCACCTTCATATAATCTGAGGTTATGTACTAAATTTATCTCCAGAAGGAACTCAGATTTTTAGGTTAATTTGCCTTCTCTGTGTAGTTTCCCTACAGGGAACACAGTGTAACCTGCCTAAAGTGCTGATGATCGTTGCAAGCAGGACAAATACCTGACACCTGAATACACCAGATCTTTACAGTCCTCACTCAGGCTCCAGTTTGCCAGGGAAGCATTTTGCATTTAAGAATTTCAGCAAAAAGATGCCATTGGATATTTGTCAAAATAACAAAGAAAGTCTTCCCAACTGCCCCTTTCAAATATCTGTATCTTATACTGTATCTTGGACAGCTTTATGGTTTGCAGGCAACTCCCATTACCAAAATGCATATATTTTCCTTCCCAAGGAGCTCTGGCTGAAGATCTTATATTGTCAATCCATTAAAAATCTTTTACATTTTCAGTAAAAAGGCACTTTGTATGTTCTATTAAGATTGCCTTATAGTAAGTGGTATTTCAGCTTTAACAGCCAAGGCTACAGAAAGGGCTGTATAATTTAAAACAGAAAGAAAGAAACAGAGCTAAATGTGGTGTTTTCTTCACCATATTCTTTCTGTAGCTCTCTGACATCCAAAGACACACTGTGAAATCTGTCATTGTTGCTGTCACTTGGTGTCTGAGATGTGTTATTTTCTCTTTGACTGACAGAGGCCCTTTGGAAGTCCACGTCTCTTGGTCTCTCTCTTTCTGTTTCCTCTTACAGTGTCTGTCATCATATGAGTTCCATGTCTAGTGCTTAGCCTGGCACTGAGATGTGAACAGAGATCACTAACTGTGAAACAAGCAGACAAACAAAGAGAGAAAAGCTAAAGCAGTACAACCATATAAAGAGAAAGATGCTAAACAGAGATATGTTAATGAAACTGAAAGTCTGTATTTCTCCTTCAGTGGCACAAACAAGTTATAACTATGTGCCAACTTAGGTTTCTAATATGATCAGATTGTGGAGCAGAAATGAAAGTTTCCCTCAACTCAGGAACTGGAAAGACACAGAGGGCATCACATGTTTACTAGCTTGGAGATAAAACTGACAGGACTGTGAATAAACGGGATGGTAGAATTATGATGCAAAATGAACTTTGGCAGCCTAGAGCTGTGGGTCAAATCTAAAAATGGAAGTTTAATGGGAATAAATTTAGAGTTCTCAGCTACTACGGAGCTGTTACATGGAAGAGACCAGTTCATTAATGGTTCCCAGATGGAAAATAAGACCGGAAGTGAAATTATAAGGAGGCAGATTCCACCTGAAAACAGAAACAAATGTGAAAAAATGTGCTGCTTCTATAGGAGTGAGATCCTTTCACAGAAAAAAAAAAACCACCACCACCACAGCAAACAGATTAGAATGATTTCATAACAGAACAAACTTTGGGTGGAGAGTTGGGGGTGGGGTGGATACTTAAATAAGAGGAGATCAAAAGCTCATGTCCAATCTTGAGAATCTATAGAGGATTTTATGACCCAAATCGGAGTTTACATTATTAAAGGTGAATTTCTTTAAAAAGTGCAAAAATTAAAAGGAAAAATAAACTCAGAACTAGAATTTACTTCTAAGGACTATCTAATCACTGAGTAGTCCTTCAGTCATGTTTACAGAAATAATCTTTTATATTCACACAGATATTCTGCCTGAAATTTTAAGCTGGTTGCCAATGCTACACTGAAGGAGCTGGGACAAAGAAGCTGGCTTGCCCAGGGTAAGGGTGTTAGTACTGGTCTTTCCTGGACTCCAGCATCACTATCACCTTCCATCAGCAGCATCACCATGGTCTCCCATCTGCACTGCAGCTCTCACTGATGACAGACACTATCAGAAGGTAACGCACAGTGTAGAGCAGTTTTACAATGCAGGCTGTGTAACTAGGTTTCCTAAATTCAAAAGCTGAATTGACATATTCTTAGGTTACTTACTTTCTCTGTCTCCCTTTCTCCATCCATAAAATGGTGAAATTGGTTGCATGCATTTTGATGTTTAAATTAGTAAATATATGGTAAAAACACTTAAATCTGCACCTAGTACAGAGCTGAAAATGAATGTGCTAGTTGCTCAGCCATATCCAACTCTTTAGGATTCCAAGGACAGTAGTCTGCCAGGCTCCTGTCTATGGAATTCTCCAGGCAAGAATACTGGCATGGGTATCCATGTCCTTCCTCAAAAGATCTTCCTGACCTGGGGATTGAACCCGGGTCTCCTGAATTGCTGGCAGAGTCTTTACAGTCTGAGCCACTAGGGTACAGAGTTAGCATTCAGTAAATCTTAGCTATTATTATTTTTCCTTATCCTAAACATCTCACTTAGTCATTATTAGCCTAACATGAAAGGAGACAAAACCAAAGCCCTAAACCAAAATTAAGACTTTCCCAGTGACCATGGTAAGTGTTGAAACTAGAGGCAGGTTTGTGCCTCATCCTAAAACCGAGGCTTTTCCTAGCTATTTACATTAAGTTCTACCAAACAACAATACATGAGTATCATCAAAATGAGACTATCAACTACAAACACAGCTTGACTAAATGCATGCTTACAAATGCTAAGGCTAATCAGCTCATTCATTCTTAGCCAACCATCAATCATGAAGTGTTGTCTACTCGGAAATATACAACTGACCTGAAATGGAAAGGTTTCATATTCCAGTTATTTCTCTCATGCTTTATTTCCCTAGGGCTTTACGGGTTATTTTAAGAGACATCTTTGCAAATGCATTTAGTTATATCTGCTTATACTTAGATCTAAGTATTTTGTTTCCTTTTCTCCAATTGAGAGATGACTGTTTTTCCCAGCAAGAGACAAATCAGAACATTGTAATGAACATCCTCAGCAGTGTTTCTAACTGCTACTGAATAACTGGATCACTTGGGAGTTGGTAGATCCAATTAGTGCGACAAAAATCTCAGACCATAAGTTCCTTATTTAAACTGTAAGGAAATGGAAAACAAGAAAAATGGAAAAACAAGCACCCAAGGCAAGAATGGAATACAAATAACCTTTTTTTAAGTGGGCATGTGTGTTCAGTCATGTCCGACTTTTCATGGTCCCATGGTCTGCAGCTCACCAGGCTCCTCCGTCCATGGAGTTTTCCCAGGCAAGAATGCTGGAGTGGCTTGCCATTTCCTCCTCCAGGGGATATTCCCAACCCAGGGATTGAACCTGTGTCCCCTAGATTGATAGGTGGATTCTTTACTATTATGCCACCTAGGAAGTCCTTTATAAGTTGGCAAACAGGGTAAAAATAAAAATAGATTTTTAAACACTACATGAAAGAACTCAGAATTCAGTTCAGAGGCCACTGAGCATCTACTGTACACATCTGGAATTTCAAGAGAAGACACATTTTAAGTAAGTGAATCAAGTCCACTGTTATTAGTACCATTATTACAATTAAAACTATCTTCCAGGGCTTCCCTGGTGGTCCAGTAGGTAAGAATCCGTGTTGTAGAGCAAGGGGCACCGGTTCGATCACTGGTCTGGGAAGATGCCACATAATGCGGAGCGGCTGGACCGCTATGTCCTATTACAAGCCAGAGCTCTGAAGCACATGCGCCCAGAGCTGGTGCTCTGCAACTAGAGAGGCCACAGTGATGGGAGGCCCATACAGGCTGAAGAATTAAGATGGATGAAAATAAATAAATGAAGGGCCAATAAAAGAGGCCAAAATTAAAAAAAAAATAAAACAACTATCTTTCATAAAAACAATTAATCACAATTCATTATCAAACTAAACACAAAGTCTAACATCTATAGTATGGACTAACTTTCGTTAATTACAAATATAATTTTTAAAATTATATATTTATTATAATTTTATAACTTTACACTATTAACATTTAATGTGTACTATTTAAGATAATTAAAAATGTGCTTCTAGAGCACATGTGCCTATGAAATCCACATATATATTTATTTAGGATGTAAAATAGATGTACATTTAATTATTTAGTTTATATATGTTTTAAACAACAAAATTATACAATAAACATATTTTAAGTTTAAAAAATGCAGAATTTTAGCATACATAAGTATTCTAGGTTGAAAGAAAGAGAGTAATGTAAGTAAAGATTATGAATTTTCTTTTATTACTTTTTCATATTTTCCCATTTTTTTACAATGAAAATATACCACTTTTTTAATCCAAAAATCAAGGGAGCCTTGAAAGACATACAAAAGAAAAGGTGAATTCATTCATGTCTAATGCCAACACCCAGCCTTCATTTGTTATACACTACATTAACTTTAAAAAGAATTATAATGTAAAAAATAGGAGTTTAGCATTATTTTTACCTTATAATTCATCCTCCCATATGATATATAGACATCATTATAATTACATAATATAATACATATTATATATATATATATATATATATATATATATATATATACACACACATACACACACACATACACACACACATATCCTGTGGCCCCGGAATATGGAAGAACCCCTTACCAGCAGTGATCTATCAAAAACTAATAGGAAATATTATAGTATTATCAAGCAGAAATTTTTAACATATTATTTTATTATGGAAAACAGAATGAAGTTACCCCTTCGCCACCTCTATTTAACATTATTCTAAAATATAACACCTAAAAATCAACCAGGAAAAGATAGGACACATAGAAAAAGAGGCAAAATTTATCAGTAGACATTTTTTTTTTCCTTAAATTTTTCTTAAAAGAAATCTAAGAAGCTAAAAAATATAGGAAGAGATGTACAAATTCATATTTAGAAAAATTAAAATTAGATAATGAATTATCACTTTCATACATTAGGATGGCAAGGTTAGAAAGCTAGACAATGCTAGTTAGCTATAGAAATATGCACTGTTGGCAGACGTTTGTCCTTATGCATCTGTTCTGAAAACAATCTGGTTGGAGTTAATCCAAGTTCATCTATGCATTTTAACCCATCAGTTCCTATTTTGGTCTATGCACCAGAAAAACTCCCACAGTGACAATGTGACAACCAAGAGGCTACTCATAGTCACATTTCATAACATGCTTGATTTCCTAAGGGGGATTGTGGCTGTCTGGGTTTATATTGGAGAGGAAAAGTGTGAGAGAAACATGATGGAAACACAGAACACCTCACTGTGCAGCATTATCAGTTTTCCTATGTACATGAGGGCATTATCATTTTTATATCCTTTAAAATAAACCTTGTATATTTATATACTCTGCTTAACAGTGATCCTCTGAGCATAGTTTTTTTGATTATTATTTAGGTTTCACATATACATTTCAAAACTTATAAATCTGAAAAATAAATAATCATTTAATGTTGGAGGGAAAAAAATCTCTTGCCAGGCAGAGTAACTGGACTCTAAGTAAAACAGGGCAATCACTCTAAGTCTTACATATAAAAAAAAAGGTTCTGCTTTATTTTTTCGTAATATATATTTATTCATTTGGCTGTGCCCAGTCTTAGTTGCAGCATGTGGGGCCTGTGGGATCTAATTCTCCGATCAGGGATGGAACCTCAGCCCCCTGAGTCTTATACCCTCTGGACTACCAAGGATGTCCCAAGATTCTGAGTTTTTTAGAGAAGAATCGTGGCAAAATATTCTATATTTTTCCATTTAAATAAATTGAAAATCAAAATGCATAACTGAGAAATTCACATTTCAAGGGACACATATCAAGAAAGAAACCTATGAGACAGATTAAATAGTTGTCGGTGTGGTACAGCGAAGCATGAGAGTAGAGAGTGGGAGAGAGAGAAGAGATTAACTATAGAGGGCTCGCAATAACAACGTGATGACATGTAGTGAGAGAGAAGATGAGCTCCTCCTTCTGCACCTGAGTTTAATACAAGTGTAATCCCAATTCACCTTTGACTAGATGGCTCAGCTTTCCTAGACTGTCCTGTAATTTCATCCTGTAAAACCATTCTTGAGCCATCGTCTGTTTGGAATGCCATTTCTCTACTTTGAGTTGCATGTATCTGAATTATTAATTAAAATGCTAACCAAATGCCTGTCATTCATGACAATTTTGCTAGTTTTTACTCCATTCCCACCAGACAGGATATTCCAACCTTAAAATTGTATCAAAGCTCCTTATGGAACTCATACAGAATTTCTCATTTTAAAATTGTGTACTAATAGTTATTCTCTCGTTTCCTCTGGTGACTCATAAACCAGATCTTTAAAAATCATTTCTGTATAAAGTAAGTAGTTAGTAGCCTTTTATAGGCTAAGTAAATGCATTTCTGCAGCTCACTGTGCAGCATTATCAGTTTTCCTATGTACATGAGGGCATTATCATTTTTATATCCTTTAAAATAAACCTTGTATATTTATATACTCTGCTTAACAGTGATCCTCTGAGCATAGTTTTTTTGATTATTATTTAGGTTTCACATATACATTTCAAAACTTATAAATCTGAAAAATAAATAATCATTTAATGTTGGAGGGAAAAAAATCTCTTGCCAGGCAGAGTAACTGGACTCTAAGTAAAACAGGGCAATCACTCTAAGTCTTACATATAAAAAAAAAGGTTCTGCTTTATTTTTTCGTAATATATATTTATTCATTTGGCTGTGCCCAGTCTTAGTTGCAGCATGTGGGGCCTGTGGGATCTAATTCTCCGATCAGGGATGGAACCTCAGCCCCCTGAGTCTTATACCCTCTGGACTACCAAGGATGTCCCAAGATTCTGAGTTTTTTAGAGAAGAATCGTGGCAAAATATTCTATATTTTTCCATTTAAATAAATTGAAAATCAAAATGCATAACTGAGAAATTCACATTTCAAGGGACACATATCAAGAAAGAAACCTATGAGACAGATTAAATAGTTGTCGGTGTGGTACAGCGAAGCATGAGAGTAGAGAGTGGGGAGAGAGAGAAGAGATTAACTATAGAGGGCTCGCAATAACAACGTGATGACATGTAGTGAGAGAGAAGATGAGCTCCTACTTCTGCACCTGAGTTTAATACAAGTGTAATCCCAATTCACCTTTGACTAGATGGCTCAGCTTTCCCTAGACTGTCCTGTAATTTCATCCTGTAAAACCATTCTTGAGCCATCGTCTGTTTGGAATGCCATTTCTCTACTTTGAGTTGCATGTATCTGAATTATTAATTAAAATGCTAACCAAATGCCTGTCATTCATGACAATTTTGCTAGTTTTTACTCCATTCCCACCAGACAGGATATTCCAACCTTAAAATTGTATCAAAGCTCCTTATGGAACTCATACAGAATTTCTCATTTTAAAATTGTGTACTAATAGTTATTCTCTCGTTTCCTCTGGTGACTCATAAACCAGATCTTTAAAAATCATTTCTGTATAAAGTAAGTAGTTAGTAGCCTTTTATAGGCTAAGTAAATGCATGTGATTTCTGCAGCTCACAAATGACCCTAGCTTCCTGGTCTTTGTATTTCTTGAACCCTTTCCTCAGAAGTATTGTGTTTCCCTGAGATAAAGTCACCTTCTGCTCTTATATATAGCATTCTCAAGCAGTTTTTATTTACTAAATGAACCACATACTATTTTATAATGTTTATATATGAGTGAGATAAGCAGTTCTATAAATGTGATTTCAATTGCTCCTATTGGAAAACTGCTTTAGAAATAATTTGTACTCAACCTTCCCCTACCCCTACTGTTTACTTTCTATAAGTTTGGTTCCTTATAGATTTTTCTCCATAGGAAAATATAACAGTGCAGGTATAAGTTCACAGGGCATGGCTTGGTAATTGCTGATGCTTTGATTGCAAGTGCTAGGGCAAAACTTCATTTACATGCTGAAGAAAGTTTCATCATCAGGTATATGCAAGTGAAAACTGCTTCTGCCAAAACTTGCAACTACATGCTCCTAGAACTGAAGAGGGTACTGAAAAGATACTTAAGGTCTGTGAGAATTGACCTGGTCTTTCTAGGCTAGAAATCATCTCAGCTGCTGCTATCTTTTCCCTCCTAATCAATATATTCTCATGCTTGGTTGACTTTGAGGATTGTTTCTTTTTTTATTATTTTTCCAGGCTTCTCATCTATGAGACTTTGATGCAGGTGTTATTTTAAAAGAGGGCAGAATAATTTCTACTCATGTCAGAAACAAGAATTATGATCTTAATATTTCATGCTGTTCAAAGTTAGAAAGAATGGTCTTGTTACCAGTTCTCTAAAATCATTTCTTAATCTGCTTGATTTTTCCAAGAAAAGATACTTGACTTTCCTAAATGTGACTAAGTTTCAACTCAAACTACCTCACTTTTAGTACAAACAGAATTCTTCTCACTTTGAAATATCATTCACCAGAAACTTAAGGAATTGTGATTAGTTTCAAAGAGAGGCCAGATACAAAGACGCTAAAGCGATCAGTCACCCCAGACATCTTTGCCCTGTTAATCTCCCAGATTTCCCTCCTTACATCTTGCTTACATTCCACTAACACTGTCTGCATTTTCCCATTTGTCAGTGGTTTTCAGCATACTTTTCATGAGGAATTTTCTCATCCTAGCCTCTTCCAAATAAAACTGCGAAGTGTATCTTAATTCTCTCCAACTTATTTAATGCCCCTTTTATATAACTATGCAATCTGCCCTCATCACCTCTAAACAAATCAGCATCATCGGGGTCCTGTTACACTTGGTGGTTTAGTAGTCAGCACACGAGAAATTGGTAATTCTTGCTCCTTCTGAGTAGGGGCACTTACAGTTGAATCAAAGATAGAAGACTTTCAATGTATCTCCTTAATTAAACTTGTAGATTATCTGAATTGGCCAACATATATAAATATTACCTCTCAAACATATTAATACGTAAACAATAAAATGTGCTGACTTTTAGGAATCTACTCTGTGTGACAATGGTAGGAATGACACTATAATATTATGTGATTTCCATTATATCTTCTCTCTCAAGACACACAATCAGTTAACCCAGGTACAAAACAGTCCCTGCCAAAACTTGCAACTACATGCTCCTAGAATTGAAGAGGGTACTGAAAAGATACTTAAGGTCTGTGAGAATTGACCTGGTCTCTCTAGACTAGAAGTCATCTTAGCTAGTGTTATCTTTACTCCTCTAATCAATATATTCTCATAGTTGGTTGATTTTGAGGATTGTTTCTTTTTTTATTATTTTTCCAGGCTTCTCATCTATGAGACTTTGATGCAGGTGTTATTTTAAAAGAGGGCAGAATAATTTCTACTCATGTCAGAAACAAGAATTATGATCTTAATATTTCATGCTGTTCAAAGTTAGAAAGAATGGTCTTGTTACCAGTTCTCTAAAATCATTTCTTAATCTGCTTGATTTTTCCAAGAAAAGATACTTGACTTTCCTAAATGTGACTAAGTTTCAACTCAAACTACCTCACTTTTAGTACAAACAGAATTCTTCTCACTTTGAAATATCATTCACCAGAAACTTAAGGAATTGTGATTAGTTTCAAAGAGAGGCCAGATACAAAGACGCTAAAGCGATCAGTCACCCCAGACATCTTTGCCCTGTTAATCTCCCAGATTTCCCTCCTTACATCTTGCTTACATTCCACTAACACTGTCTGCATTTTCCCATTTGTCAGTGGTTTTCAGCATACTTTTCATGAGGAATTTTCTCATCCTAGCCTCTTCCAAATAAAACTGCGAAGTGTATCTTAATTCTCTCCAACTTATTTAATGCCCCTTTTATATAACTATGCAATCTGCCCTCATCACCTCTAAACAAATCAGCATCATCGGGGTCCTGTTACACTTGGTGGTTTAGTAGTCAGCACACGAGAAATTGGTAATTCTTGCTCCTTCTGAGTAGGGGCACTTACAGTTGAATCAAAGATAGAAGACTTTCAATGTATCTCCTTAATTAAACTTGTAGATTATCTGAATTGGCCAACATATATAAATATTACCTCTCAAACATATTAATACGTAAACAATAAAATGTGCTGACTTTTAGGAATCTACTCTGTGTGACAATGGTAGGGAATGACACTATAATATTATGTGATTTCCATTATACATTAGTTAATGTATCTTCTCTCTCAAGACACACAATCAGTTAACCCAGGTACAAAACAGTCCCTTTAAGATGATTTTGCATTGAAAATTTCAGAGTGAATTCTGCTCACAAGTTTATAGTATATTAGAACAGTCCTATCAATGAGACTCTCAGAAGAATATTTCTCTACCTAAAACTCTAATGAATAGACAATATATACACAGATGACTTCTGCATATATTATTTATGCTAATATTCTATGACAAATGGTATAACACAGTTGGAGAAAAAACACACATACACAAATCTTAAAAGCAAGAAGCCCTTGATTTGAATTCCAGTTTCCCCATGCTTATTAGCACTTAACCTTAGGTGATTTTCTTACATTTTCTAGGCTTGTCTTCTTGATTGCAAATTGGAAATGAGAATAATGTCTAATCCTGTAGATTGAGTGTGAGCATTAAAGGTGTTAACTTATGTAAATTGCTTGGAACAATCTTGACACAGGCAAGGTATTCAATAAGCGGTTGACATCTTGCCAACATGAGTCTTTGCATACAGATGACTTCTATTCTAATGGTTTTCACTATAATTTCATCCAGATAGTTCTACTGTCCCCAGGCCTTGGTTGGATTCTATTCTGTTGACCATACCATTGAAATCACTCTTCAATACCTTCCAGACCTGAGGGCACAACATACTGTGAATGGTACAACTGAGCCCGGGTGTAAAATTACCCACCAGTCTTCCCAAAGTCCCACCACACTAACACAAATAGTCCACATTGAAAAGTTGAAATCAACTACTTCTTTGTCAAATAACAGATGTTTTCAAATTGAGATGGTGGAAAAGATTCTTGAGAGTCCCTTGGACTGCAAAGACATCAAAGCAATCAATTCTAAAGAAAATCAACCCTGAATGTTCATTGGAAGGACTGATGCTGAAACTGAAACCCCAGTACTTTGGTATCGGAAAAGACGCTGATGCTGGGAAAGATTGAAGGCAAAAGGAGACGTGCACAGCAGAAGATGAGATGTTTAGATAGCATCACCGACTCAATGGACGTGAATATGAGCAAACTCAAGGAGGGAGTGGAGGACAGAAGAATCTGGTGTACTGCAGTCCCTGGGGAGGCAAGGAGTCAAATACATGACTTGGCAACTGAACTACAGTAACTTCATAATCAGTTGATTCTCAATGGCTCCTCTATATCCAATCATTCTTTACATCATTTCTCCATCTTAACCTCATGAATTCTTCATAGTATTTTTGTGATATTCTGCCCTATCTACCATACTAGAATATAAGTAAATCTGAGGGTTAGAGCAATTCTTACTTGTGTCAGTAATGCCAGCCATCTCCACATAACTCAAGGTTGTGAATATTAGGCACACGGCAAATATATTAGAAAAGCACATGTTCTTTTTAAAATGAAATTATTTCTGGAGTCACAAAGCAAGATTCTTGTCTAAATAATTTGTTCACCAGCAACAGAACTTTTCTCAGCTTTACTATTTTCTATTCAGCACTAACTTTTGCAGTTTAACTTGTATTTTTTCATTTAACAAAGTATATTCAATTGCAATTATCCTTTCCAAATTTAATTTTGCTCTCTGTACCCAAAGCTATCAAAGCTTTTGAACCTGGGTCTCTTCATATTATTCCTTAGTTCTCCCTGGTATTTGTAACTCCACGAAGGACCATTTGTAGATTTAATTAACCTGTTGAATCCTCCTTCTTCCAAATCATTAATGAAGTTGTTAAATAAGTCTGAGCACAGTGCTTATCTCTGTGGTATCTTGATGGTCCTTCAACCCCAATTATGTACTACATTTCCCTTTGCCATTTCTTCTTATTTATATTCCCTCTGTCATTTCCTAAAACATTGAAAGGTCTACATCCAAATCATTTGAAAGTACATTTCAAATAAAATTTCATTTGAAAGAGCTCTTGATTTAAAAAAAAAAAAAAACCTTACTGAACTATCCTTAGTGGAAGGCAATTTATGGGCCCTATTTCCATATCATCCTAAAAATTTGAAGAAATAATTCAAAAACAGCTAACATATTAAATAACACTCTACTATCAAAAGGAAACGTGCACAGCAGAAGATGAGATGTTTAGATAGCATCACCGACTCAATGGACGTGAATATGAGCAAACTCAAGGAGGGAGTGGAGGACAGAAGAATCTGGTGTACTGCAGTCCCTGGGGAGGCAAGGAGTCAAATACATGACTTGGCAACTGAACTACAGTAACTTCATAATCAGTTGATTCTCAATGGCTCCTCTATATCCAATCATTCTTTACATCATTTCTCCATCTTAACCTCATGAATTCTTCATAGTATTTTTGTGATATTCTGCCCTATCTACCATACTAGAATATAAGTAAATCTGAGGGTTAGAGCAATTCTTACTTGTGTCAGTAATGCCAGCCATCTCCACATAACTCAAGGTTGTGAATATTAGGCACACGGCAAATATATTAGAAAAGCACATGTTCTTTTTAAAATGAAATTATTTCTGGAGTCACAAAGCAAGATTCTTGTCTAAATAATTTGTTCACCAGCAACAGAACTTTTCTCAGCTTTACTATTTTCTATTCAGCACTAACTTTTGCAGTTTAACTTGTATTTTTTCATTGAACAAAGTATATTCAATTGCAATTATCCTTTCCAAATTTAATTTTGCTCTCTGTACCCAAAGCTATCAAAGCTTTTGAACCTGGGTCTCTTCATATTATTCCTTAGTTCTCCCTGGTATTTGTAACTCCACGAAGGACCATTTGTAGATTTAATTAACCTGTTGAATCCTCCTTCTTCCAAATCATTAATGAAGTTGTTAAATAAGTCTGAGCACAGTGCTTATCTCTGTGGTATCTTGATGGTCCTTCAACCCCAATTATGTACTACATTTCCCTTTGCCATTTCTTCTTATTTATATTCCCTCTGTCATTTCCTAAAACATTGAAAGGTCTACATCCAAATCATTTGAAAGTACATTTCAAATAAAATTTCATTTGAAAGAGCTCTTGATTTAAAAAAAAAAAAAAACCTTACTGAACTATCCTTAGTGGAAGGCAATTTATGGGCCCTATTTCCATATCATCCTAAAAATTTGAAGAAATAATTCAAAAACAGCTAACATATTAAATAACACTCTACTATTCTTTGAAATTAGATAGATAACCTACTTCCAAAGGGGAAATGTCTATCTTTCCAGGAAGGCTCTTTTTGTATTTTTTTAAGACAGAATAATTGTCATAGGATACTTACAGATTAAATTATATCCCTTCCCCCAATCTTCCCTTTGCTGACAGAGAAATATACTTTACATCCTCCAATGCCACATTCATTTATACTACTATTATTATATACACATTTTCATCCATGGTTTCATTTGATTTTTTATCTGTGAGTCAGAACAGTTTTAGAATTGAGGAGCTTAGCTCCAACTAAAGTTGCTGGATTGAATACTCACATCTCCCTCTACTTTCTCCATGAAACACTAATAAAATAATATTAAAGATACATTATGAAGGACATAAACCTTCAAAAGCAAAGGGCACTAGAGAAGAGATATGAGCAATATAATTTTGGAAGCTAGAAAGGAGTTGGATGAGCGTTAACTAATTCACTCTGAAGACCTAAGAAAAATGATTCACAGCCTGCAGTGAAGATGCCAGAAGTCAGAAAGCAATGTGATTTACATCACAGAACACAGGAAGTATCAGCTGTCTCTGAAACTTCAGGGAATAGTGAGGCTAAAAGAGGAAAACTAACTGGATAGGAGATAAATAAGCAGTTAAGACTCCTCAGAGACATCCTCTCATCTCAGCCAGACTTCTGGCCTTTCTCCTCCTCAGCAGAGATTGCAATTATCTTCTCAGTGGAAGGTACCACAGAAACTGGAAGACAGGTGAGAGCAGAGAACCACAGTCAAAACAAAGGGGTTCTCCGTAACTACGCATACTGAGTTTTGAAACCCTATGCCTTATCTTCCCCATCTGGCTCTCCGGATGCCAGCAACCAAGTATAACTCTTTCAGAAATGTCACTTATCCCTTCCGTTAGATTGGCAGCATCGTCTATAAAAATCTCAGCGGCTGGGCTTCCCTGGTGGTCCAGTGGGTAAGGACACCGCCTTGCAGTGCAAGGGGCGCCGGTTCGATCCCTGACCCGGAAAGATCCCACGTGCCACGGAGCGGCTGGACCGATGTGTCCAATTACCGAGCCGGAGCCCTGGAGCGCATGTGCCCAGAGCTGGCACTCTGCAACGACAGACGCCAGAGCGATGGGAGGCCCACAGGAGCCAAAGAACAAAGACGGACGAAAATAGAGAAATGAAAGACCAATAGAAGTGGCCCTCCTGCTCCCCTCCCTCCTCATCCCACCCCCACCAAAATAAATAAATAAATAAATCTTAAAAAAAAAAATCTCAGTAGCTCACAGGAATGAACTTAAAATAATTTATCAATATCACATATCAGTAAACTGAGGTTTCAGTCAACTTTTTAAATGTCTCATTCATAAAAATGAGCAGATAGTCAAGGCTAAAAGATGTTTGAGAAAAAGCAAAGACAAATTAGAAAAAGTCATGTTTGATTCTTTGTGATCCCACGGACTGGAGCCTGCCAGGCTCCTCTGTCCATGGGATTCTCCAGGCAAGAATTCTGGAGTGGGTTTCCATTCCCTACTCCAGGAAATCTTTGCAACCCAGGGATCAAACAGGCCTCCTGCATTGCGGATGGATTCGTTATTATCCAAGCCACCAGGGAAGTCTGACTAAAACACAACCTGCTTGAGAAAAAGCAAAGACAAATTAGAGGGAAAAAAAGTTTACTTATGAAAAACAGATTATATTAAGTAATTAAAAAACTTTAAAATTCTTGCTATTGTCTCCAAAAAGGATGGAAAAAAAAAGATACTAATTATAAAAATTGGAAACAATATAAAGAAAATACTTAGAAAAATGTAATAATACTGGGTCTTTCCTGGTGGTCCAGTGGTGAAGGATCTGCCTGTTAGCACATGGGACACCAGTTTGATTCCTGGTCTGGGAATATCTCAACATGCCTCAGGGCTACTGAGCTCATACACTGCAACTACTGAAACCTATGACCCTAGGACCCATGCTCTGCAACAAGAGAGGTCATAGCAATAAGAAATCCAAGTTAGCACAGCCAGATAAAGCTGTTATGTAGCAACGAAGGCCCACTGAAGCCATAAATAAATAAATAAATAAAATTAAAAAGCAGTAAAACAAAATAGTAGAAGTGAATAATGATACATTTGGAAGATAAGTTTGATAAAATATTGTCACCTCACAAAAAAGAAAATAGAAGTAAAATTTAAAAAGAGAAAGATAAAAAATCAGGAAGTAAAAAAAAAAAAAACCACTGATATAAAGGTTTGACACTCAAATAATAGGAATTCCCAAAAAAAATAACAAAGAAAATTTAAGGAAATAAATCAAACAACATTTTCTTTTAAATCCCAGAAACAAACTGAAAGAATCTTGAAGATTCCCAGAACACTGATTTAAAAACAGATTCCCACAAATACGGGAATCAAATTTTATAACACTGAGACATAAAGTTGTGCAGAATTTTCCAGATGTACGACTGATCAAGAATAGGCTGTTATCGTGGTTCTCAAAAGCTATACTAGAAAAACTAAATAAATATGATGGCTATGCTACAGGGATGGATGGTAGAAAGAAAGGGGAGAGAAAATAGGTAAACAGGCAATTAAATTTTATGAAGGAAAAAAGAATTAAATTTTATGATCCATTTTATGAAAGGACAACCCAAGATAATATGGAATACACAGGAGTGGACTTACCCTTGACTAGAAAGTCTGAAAAACATTCCTGAGGAAAAGCTTGAGTTAAAATCTAAGTAAGAGAACAAGGGAAGATGGGGGCTGGATATGGCTGGAGGAGAAAGAAAGGTGGAAAAAGGGAAGCAGAGAGTTTCAAATAACCTGGGCAGAGGCCTGAAGTAGGATCACTGCCTTGAGAAATTCTCAAAAATATTTCAGTGTGGGAAAATTCAAGTTATTGATTATAAACTTGAAAGTGGGAAGGGACTCTAAGAGAGTTCAGGTTGAAGTTTACATCAAGAGGCACTTGAAACCATTTTGGATCTCTTAGCAAGAAAAGGATTTGATTGTATTTACATTTTATAGAGATTATAAGTGGTTGTAATGCAACAGGAAGAACTTTTTTGGGAGGAAAGAACAGGACATTGGATCTGAAGACCTGCCCTCTGCTATCATTCCAAGCAAAATCTAAATGGCAATGCTTTAGACTAGTCCGTAGAACAGAATAAAAATAGATTGAGATGACTGACTGAATGGGAATGGGAGGGAGAAGAAAACCTCAGCAATAACTCTAATTACATATGATGTAAAAAATACCAGGGATAAAGGTGCATGGTTGACAATGATTTTCTCATTCTTTCTAAGATAGATCTTGATGAGAATATTATGCTTTTGGAAACTAACACAAAAACTAAAAGAGGTTCTTTTCAAGTATCTATGCAATAAATGCTTTGAGCAACTCCCAGAAACAAACCTAGGGCTTTCCATACTGAAAGAATCTTGAAGATTCCCAGAACACTGATTTAAAAACAGATTCCCACAAATACGGGAATCAAATTTTATAACACTGAGACATAAAGTTGTGCAGAATTTTCCAGATGTACGACTGATCAAGAATAGGCTGTTATCGTGGTTCTCAAAAGCTATACTAGAAAAACTAAATAAATATGATGGCTATGCTACAGGGATGGATGGTAGAAAGGGGAGAGAAAATAGGTAAACAGGCAATTAAATTTTATGAAGGAAAAAAGAATTAAATTTTATGATCCATTTTATGAAAGGACAACCCAAGATAATATGGAATACACAGGAGTGGACTTACCCTTGACTAGAAAGTCTGAAAAACATTCCTGAGGAAAAGCTTGAGTTAAAATCTAAGTAAGAGAACAAGGGAAGATGGGGGCTGGATATGGCTGGAGGAGAAAGAAAGGTGGAAAAAGGGAAGCAGAGAGTTTCAAATAACCTGGGCAGAGGCCTGAAGTAGGATCACTGCCTTGAGAAATTCTCAAAAATATTTCAGTGTGGGAAAATTCAAGTTATTGATTATAAACTTGAAAGTGGGAAGGGACTCTAAGAGAGTTCAGGTTGAAGTTTACATCAAGAGGCACTTGAAACCATTTTGGATCTCTTAGCAAGAAAAGGATTTGATTGTATTTACATTTTATAGAGATTATAAGTGGTTGTAATGCAACAGGAAGAACTTTTTTGGGAGGAAAGAACAGGACATTGGATCTGAAGACCTGCCCTCTGCTATCATTCCAAGCAAAATCTAAATGGCAATGCTTTAGACTAGTCCGTAGAACAGAATAAAAATAGATTGAGATGACTGACTGAATGGGAATGGGAGGGAGAAGAAAACCTCAGCAATAACTCTAATTACATATGATGTAAAAAATACCAGGGATAAAGGTGCATGGTTGACAATGATTTTCTCATTCTTTCTAAGATAGATCTTGATGAGAATATTATGCTTTTGGAAACTAACACAAAAACTAAAAGAGGTTCTTTTTCAAGTATCTATGCAATAAATGCTTTGAGCAACTGCTATGTGCCAAGTGTTGCCCTAGTCATTGGAAACACAGTGGCAATAAAACAAAAATCTTGACCTCATGGAGTTTATATTCTGGAAGGGCAGCTGGACCATACAAATGAACATTACTGATGAAAGGAAGAGATACTTTAGTCAGGAGAGAGGATCCTCCTGAGGAAGTAACCTGAATGGTGTGAGGGAGCGGACTGTGAAAGTATTTGGGAAAAGAACATTCCAATCTGGGAACGTGCATGTCTATGAACAACAAAACTCTGTAAAAACTTTAAAATAAAGAAATAAATATAAATAAAATGGAAAAAAAAAGCAAACATTCCAAACAATCAAACAAGAAAAACATAAATGGAAAAGAAAGAGTTCAAGTAAGGACACTGGGATTCCCGGCAAATGGTGAAGACAGAGAGGTAACAGGGAGAAGGGTCCAGAGCAGGTGGAATCATGTTGACAACTGTAATGATTTTGATTTTTACTAGGAAAATGGACAACCATGGAAGGTTTGGAGCAGAGAAATGACTAGATCTAACCTATTTTTTACACTGCCCCGTGACTACCATGTTATTATTATAAAAGGTGACAGTTGTACAACAGTGAACAGGAGAAGAGTTTGGAGGTTCGGGTCATGATCTAGATTAAAGATGATACTATCATGTGCAGAAATGGTAGTGATCGATCATATACTGTCTAGATTCCAAATATATCTTGAAGGCAGAGCAAAGATTTGGATGTGCATTCTGAAAGAAGGAAGTCAAGGTTGATCTTGATCCAGAGAATGGGAAAGGGTAGATTTCATCATAACAGTAATGAGCAAAACCTACGGAAGGAATATTTTGATGAGCCAATCAGGACACTCTAGACAACTGTTGACCCCCAATAATGGATCTTTGCCAATACGAGCACACCTTTTTATGTGTGCTTTGTTTTATTATGCTTTGCAGACATTGTATTCTTTACAAATTGAAGGTGTGAATCAACCCTGTGTCCAGCAAGTTTATTGGCATTTTTTAACTGCATTTGCTCGCTCCATGTCCCTGTGTCACATTTTGGTAATTCTCACGATATTTCAAACTGTTTCATTACTGCTAAATTTGTTACAGTGATATGTGATCAGTGATTTTTTTCTGGACTATAGAATTTTTTTAATTAAAAAAAGTTTTTACTGAAGTATAGCTGATTTACAGTGTTTTGTTAATACAGTTATTTTTTATGTTACTGCTACAGCTCGCTGAAGATGACAGCAGTTTTGAATAACAAAGCATTTTTAATTAACATATGGCAGTGTTTTTTGAAGCATAATGCTGTTCCATACTTAGTAGACTACTGCATTCTGTACACATAAATTCTATATGCACTGGGAAACTAAAAAAATCGTATGACTTGCTTTATTGTGAGAATACCTTCATTTCAGTATTCTGGAATTGAACCTGCAGTATCTTTCAGGTATAGCTGTATTTTAATTAATATCAGATATTGGTAATCAACATGTAAGCCTGTATGTGTTTTATAGGCAAAGAACACATGACAGGCAGAGGCTGTGGATAAGGTGCACTTCAGTGACCAGAGTAGTGTAGAATGAGCTGGGAATTTGAGATGTATGCAGAGGAGAAGAAGGAGATAAAGCTGCAGAGGCAGGGAGAAGTTCAATCATGGAAGTCTTTAGATACCACTCTACGGAAGACGGAATTTATCTTGTAAGCACTGAGGAGGTACTGAAAGGTTTTCTTAGCAAGATTAATAAAATAATCTTCTAGAATCTCCCCTCATGGCTAACATTGCTGCCACCCATAGATAACTTAAAGGTCTCTATAAAAGTGGAGAATGCTTTAAAACCACATTAGCCCACCAAACCTGAAACTTCTTATCTTTCCCAGCACCACCAAAATGAATGTTTTATAAACATAGACACTGCTATTTGATTCATCACATTTTGGATCTGAGTGAACATTTTCAGGCAACCACCTTTTCTAATCAGCGGATCCTATTAGAAGAAAGTGATGCAAATCGCAAGAGTTTATCTTCTATTCCAGTCAGGCTAGTGGCTTCAATTAGGCTTTTCTCGCATGATCTACAGTGCATTAAGTGTACTTAGATAACAAAGAATTCTTGGATACTAGTCAAACCAGGGGAAATTTGTAATTTTTGGCTTCCAGTTGGTCACACTTTCACAGAAACCTGGATTTCCTTTCTGTTGAGCCACTGTGCTTCAAGTTACAGGGATGTTTGAATTTTTTAGGGTGAAGAATTAAAAATGAGCCTTTAAAGCAAACTCCTGACATTCACAGTTCAATAGTATGAGCTTGCCTGGTGGGGAGGAAAAACCACTTGCCATCTAAACAGTCAGGAATTATTTTCTGCATTACTAACTAGACAGGTAGTCCCTAATAACTTTCATTTATTAGATGGGAAATATCAATTTGTTAAAATGATTGGTGTCCTTCACTTTGCTTCCTGGAAGACATACTGGCAAAGCTATTGGAAACACACAAAATTTCCATACTATACTATATTTATGAATGCCTGCTTGTTAATGACATTTCTCTGCTCCATCCTTAACATGATAAACATTAATTTATGTGTCTTTTAAATGAGATTTAAACTGGAGTCATTACTACTTGTGATCTATAAAATGAAAAGATGGGGCCATGTGAAATTTAGGGTTTTTGTGTATACTCCTCTGTATATTCATTTTTTACATATTTGCTGAATCACATGTAATAGGCTATTAAGACTGGACTTTTCCTCTGCTAGAGTTCTAACACATAATAATATGCAATGTTTCAAAGCTGGATTCTAGACTACCTTCCTAACACTTTCAAAAAGCAGCTGTGGGGCTTCCCTTGTGGTCCAGTGGATAAAGAGTCCACCTTGCAGTGCAAGGGGCACTGGTTCCATCCTTGGCCCAGGAAGATCCCACAGGCCACAGAGCAGCTGGACCAGTGTGTCTAATTACGAGCCAGCGTTATGGACTGCATGCGCCCAGAGTGGAGCTCTGCAAGAGGCCCACCAAAATTCTGAGTGAACATTTCAGGCAACACCTTTTCTAATCAGCGGATCCTATTAGAAGAAAGTGATGCAAATCGCAAGAGTTTATCTTCTATTCCAGTCAGGCTAGTGGCTTCAATTAGGCTTTTCTCGCATGATCTACAGTGCATTAAGTGTACTTAGATAACAAAGAATTCTTGGATACTAGTCAAACCAGGGGAAATTTGTAATTTTTGGCTTCCAGTTGGTCACACTTTCACAGAAACCTGGATTTCCTTTCTGTTGAGCCACTGTGCTTCAAGTTACAGGGATGTTTGAATTTTTTAGGGTGAAGAATTAAAAATGAGCCTTTAAAGCAAACTCCTGACATTCACAGTTCAATAGTATGAGCTTGCCTGGTGGGGAGGAAAAACCACTTGCCATCTAAACAGTCAGGAATTATTTTCTGCATTACTAACTAGACAGGTAGTCCCTAATAACTTTCATTTATTAGATGGGAAATATCAATTTGTTAAAATGATTGGTGTCCTTCACTTTGCTTCCTGGAAGACATACTGGCAAAGCTATTGGAAACACACAAAATTTCCATACTATACTATATTTATGAATGCCTGCTTGTTAATGACATTTCTCTGCTCCATCCTTAACATGATAAACATTAATTTATGTGTCTTTTAAATGAGATTTAAACTGGAGTCATTACTACTTGTGATCTATAAAATGAAAAGATGGGGCCATGTGAAATTTAGGGTTTTTGTGTATACTCCTCTGTATATTCATTTTTTACATATTTGCTGAATCACATGTAATAGGCTATTAAGACTGGACTTTTCCTCTGCTAGAGTTCTAACACATAATAATATGCAATGTTTCAAAGCTGGATTCTAGACTACCTTCCTAACACTTTCAAAAAGCAGCTGTGGGGCTTCCCTTGTGGTCCAGTGGATAAAGAGTCCACCTTGCAGTGCAAGGGGCACTGGTTCCATCCTTGGCCCAGGAAGATCCCACAGGCCACAGAGCAGCTGGACCAGTGTGTCTAATTACGAGCCAGCGTTATGGACTGCATGCGCCCAGAGTGGAGCTCTGCAAGAGGCCCACACATGCCAAAGAATAAAGATGGATGAAAAGAAATGGATACAAAAATCAATAAAAGAGGCCAAAAATTAAAATAATAATAAAAAAGCAGATGTTCCTAGATTAACACACCCTCCAGCTCTGTAAACAAAGATCTAGAAATTCAAACAAGGGATGGATGCTGGTGAGGTGAAAAGGGAGGACTTGGTTAGAAAGAACTATCAGGCACGCTACCGGTTCCAGGTCACTCTCTCTTTTCATTTTTTCAGGAAAAAGAGGGAAGAATATCTTCTGAAAACTCATCTCAGGACAACAGTCTTCAAGCACACCTAGAAATGTCCCCTGTATGGTTAGGTACCTAATAACTGGCATTTGACTTCTATTTTGAGTCTAAAGGTTAATGCATGGGTCTGAGGTTGCCTCTGTCATAAAGTAGAAGAAGAAAAAAAGAACACCTTAAGTGAGAGCTGCAATGGGACCGAAGGAGGGAAAACATCTCTCTTTATTGAAATCCTACAAAAGAGCTCTAGAGCATCACCCTAATAATATTAATCTTGCAGAGCACAGGAGGCACAAAAGAGAAGGAACCTTTCACAAACTCAGAGTGGCAGAAGGATGAAAGGATTGCCATGCCAAGGGAACTGGGTTTGGAAGTCCCTTGTGATCAGAGACCCTTACCAAAGCACCGCAGGAAGGAAGAACTGGCAACTACACATCTCTTATCCAGAGGGCCTCGAGACTAGAAGACTGCTGCACTGGTTATAGGAAACCTGATTCTCTTTCCCATAAAATTGTCTCACCCAGGGTAAGAGTCTTGGTACTTAACACATTTTACAATACTGAAAGAAAAAAAGACAATGTCTCTGCATCTCCATATGGCAGACTTCTCAAATTGTGGCAGGCTAATGAGTGGACTGTGTGCCAGGCTCTCTACCACATGCTTTAAGTAGACTCTTGCACTTAATCTCACAATAATAGTATATATTAAGCAATATTATTATTCTGACTTAAGTGGCAAACTGAAGCTTATAAACATTGTAAGCTTATCTAACACCATAGATTGAGGTAAATGGACTATACTATGTGTGCGTGCTTGGTTGATTACAAGTCGTTGCGACCCCATGGACTGTAGCTCACCAGGTTCCTCCTGTCCACGGAATGTTTCAGGCAAGAATACTGGAGTGGGTTGCCATTTTCTTCCTCTAGAGGATCATCCTGAACCAGAGATTGAGCTCACTTCTCCTGTGGGTCTCCTGCACCAGCAAGCAGATTATTTACCACAAGTGCCACCTGAGACACCCCTGGTAAACAGTGGAGTTCAACTAAAACTGAGCTAGAATGACTTCAGACCGTGGGCTCTTATGCCTATTTTTTTTTCTTCCTGCCTTAGGCACAACAAAGATGTTGAAAGGGATATATAAATCAGTGCACTTAATCAAATTGGGAGATTATGGTTTATTGCTCACAGAGAAACATAATTTATTGAGCCTCTCATGTTATCTCTTTAACTGCCCTTGAATGCAATGATCAAAAGGCAACAGATTTTTGGAAAATGTGTAAAATCTGGATTAAGTCATTCATGGGTTAGAACCTCAACTTTACTAACTGACTGACTTGAGTAACCCTCATATATACAACTTCATACATGTTCACTAGGGTGGGACTAGCTTTTCTTCACAAGAAATAACAAATGCAAAAGGTTGGGGTTCATCAACCATGGGTAGTGGGCTGATGTATGTTTCATCTCACAGAGGCTACATAATTCACAGTGGCAGATTTAACAGCAGAACACAGGTTTCTGTCCTATCATCCAGAATTCTTTTTTTTCATTTTTTGGAGGTGGGGTGGGTTAGGGAGGGAGGGTGTCGGGCAGGCCACTTCTACTGGTCTTTCATTTCTCTATTTTCATCCATCTTTGTTCTCTGGCTCGTGTGGGCCTCCCATCACAGTGATCTCTGTTGTCGCAGAGCACCGGCTCTGGGCACATGTGCCCCAGAGCTCCGTCTCAGTAATTGGACACATTGGTCCAGCTGCCCTGCAGCACGTGGGATCTTCCCAGGCCAGGCATCGAACTGGCGCCCCTTGCACTGCAAGCTGGTGTCCTTACCCACTGGACCACCAGGGAAGCACCATCCAGAACTCTTTACATGATCACAGGCTGCATCTTTTACAGTCTAAAGCACTGTTTGTGAACAAAAGGCAGTGCTCCCTACGGTTATACTGAAGATGTCTGAAACCCTGCAGAATGGTGAGCCTGGCAGGACCGTGAAGAGGGATTGGAAATATCTCCAAGAGGCTCTAAGACTTCAGAGCTCCATGTGGAGCATGAAGAAGTATGTCAGACCTTTAACTCAATTTCTCCACCACAGCAGAAAAACTAAAATTGAGTGGGTGGAATGGAGAAGAGGAGGGGAACAAGACAGTCTAGGTTCAGCAGCTGAACCCAAGACTGATCTGCTTTCAAGATGAATGACCTCATTGCTAGTGCGGGTGAAAGAGGGGCACACTCCAGCCTCTAGTACAATACCTCTCCTCTTTCATTCTCTGTTTCTGGATATATCCAGTGTAGGGAATAGTTCTTCAAACAAATTATACTCATATGACTTTAAAAAATATTAAGAGTGTCTACATCCATCCTTTCTGATGAGATCAGCTGGATGGGTAAATAGGAGAAGTCTCAATTCCTGGCTTGTTTCATTTGTTTATTCAGAAAGTTGTGTCTGACTCTTTTGCAACCCCATGGACTGTAGCCCAAGAAGCTTCTCTGTCCATGTGATTCCTCAGGCAAGAATACTGCAGTGGATTGCTATTTCCTTCTCCAAGGGGTCTTCCTGATGCAGGGATTGATCCCACATGTCAAGCACTGACAGGACAGTTCAGAACAGCTCAGTTCTTTACCACTGAGCTACCTGAGAAACCCAACTCCTGGGACTTCATTTTTATATGATGGCACAAAAGTCCTGCTTACTCTTTTCTAGGCACCTGTTAACTATACATCAGCAGCAACAACATTAATATTAGAAGCTTCCACTTACTGAGCATGAACCATATATGTGCCTTACAATGTGAGAAAGTTCATTCTAAGAAAAGCTAAATAACTCCCCTAACTGCTATGAATTTTCACTAATTCTCCTCCCAAATGTTGCCTTCCACAAGGAAATGTTTACATGTCCTTACCCACTGGCCCACAGGGAAGCACCATCCAGAACTCTTTACATGATCACAGGCTGCATCTTTACAGTCTAAAGCACTGTTTGTGAACAAAAGGCAGTGCTCCCTACGGTTAGACTGAAGATGTCTGAAACCCTGCAGAATGGTGAGCCGGGCAGGACCGTGAAGAGGGATTGGAAATATCTCCAAGAGGCTCTAAGACTTCAGAGCTCCATGTGGAGCATGAAGAAGTATGTCAGACCTTTAACTCAATTTCTCCACCACAGCAGAAAAACTAAAATTGAGTGGGTGGAATGGAGAAGAGGAGGGGAACAAGACAGTCTAGGTTCAGCAGCTGAACCCAAGACTGATCTGCTTTCAAGATGAATGACCTCATTGCTAGTGCGGGTGAAAGAAGGCACCCGCTCCAGCCTCTAGTACAATACCTCTCCTCTTTCATTCTCTGTTTCTGGATATATCCAGTGTAGGGAATAGTTCTTCAAACAAATTATACTCATATGACTTTAAAAAATATTAAGAGTGTCTACATCCATCCTTTCTGATGAGATCAGCTGGATGGGTAAATAGGAGAAGTCTCAATTCCTGGCTTGTTTCATTTGTTTATTCAGAAAGTTGTGTCTGACTCTTTTGCAACCCCATGGACTGTAGCCCAAGAAGCTTCTCTGTCCATGTGATTCCTCAGGCAAGAATACTGCAGTGGATTGCTATTTCCTTCTCCAAGGGGTCTTCCTGATGCAGGGATTGATCCCACATGTCAAGCACTGACAGGACAGTTCAGAACAGCTCAGTTCTTTACCACTGAGCTACCTGAGAAACCCAACTCCTGGGACTTCATTTTTATATGATGGCACAAAAGTCCTGCTTACTCTTTTCTAGGCACCTGTTAACTATACATCAGCAGCAACAACATTAATATTAGAAGCTTCCACTTACTGAGCATGAACCATATATGTGCCTTACAATGTGAGAAAGTTCATTCTAAGAAAAGCTAAATAACTCCCCTAACTGCTATGAATTTTCACTAATTCTCCTCCCAAATGTCCTTCCCAGGGTCCTGTGATACCAAGCAAGGAAATGTTCTCTTCTCCATTTAGATAATGAAGCTATTATCTACCTTTATCAAGACTCTTAAGCACTATTTCCAAAACAGAGGCAGGCGGAGCAATAGCAAACAGTGCGCACAGGTACAGCTCCATATAATTGGAGCAACATTTAAAATTTGGAAGAATGCATAAATTTCTGTTTCTTATCATTCTTCTTACTTGGTGGATGAACCATATACTCCAGGTAAACTCTTACCCTCTACCTACATATCTACAGGTCCTTGAAGCACAGAGAAAGAATAGAATAAATTCTCCTGCACAAAGTCATTTCCCTTCAGGAAAGGTTAAAAGATCCCCAGTCACTGAGAAAAATAAAATCTTTTGCATGAATTTTAAGTTCTTTATATGTTAAACTTTTTTAAAAAAAATATTTATTACAGATACATTTATATTTTTGTAGAAAATTAGACATTTCAGAAAAATAATACAGAAAAAAGTAACTACTAGGAATTATATTGTGAACAGACAATGCTGATCAACTTCTTCTGTTATTTATTCATTTCCCAGAAACAGACTAATAGATATGGAAAACAAACTAGTGGTTCCCTATTGGGAAAGAGCTGGGCAGGGACAAGATAGGAGAAGGAGATTTATAGGTACACACCACTAAGTATAAAATGAATGAGTTACAAAAATATACCACAGAGAATACAGTCAGTATTTTAAAATAGCTTTATACGGGGCAGTCTATAAATGTGTCAAATTACTAGGTTGCATACTTGACACCTGAAACTATTATGTAAGTCAACTATACTTAAAAAATAATTTTCTTATTACAGTAAACCTAAGGTATTTATAAAAATCCTTAAGAGATGCATTAAACATGGTTTTTTGCTTCCTAGAAAATGCTTACGATTTCAATATTATTGGACCAACAGATTGAAACACTTTAAAATGCTACAGCTAGACGAGAAGTAGTCAACAGGGGTGACTCTGCCTCCCTGGAATATTTGGCAACGTTGGGAGACATTTTTGATTGAATGACTGGGGTTGGTTCCTAATGGTATTTAGTGGGTAGAGTTCAGTGATGCTGCTAAACATCCTACAATGTATCAGACAGCCTCTGCAACTAAGAATCATCTGTCCAAAATGTTAATAGTGTCAAGGTTAAGAATCCATTCACTAGACAAGCTCAACAATTTACACTGAATCTCCTTGTTGCTTGCAAATTTGCTTAAGGCTGAGTAGAAAACTCACTTCTTAAAGGATGATTCTATGCTATTTTATGGTAAGTTATATATCTCTGGATTTAGTGTAACTCTTTGATTTTATATTTTAAGTCTCTAGGACAACTTTGTTTTGTTTCCTTTTGTTGTGTGTTTGGTTACAATACATCCGTGTGGCAGGATATCCTGTTAAGCTCTCTAGGATGACAAAGATTTCACTAGTGGACCTGTTCTATCTGAGGAGTAACACAACTACTCTTTTCCTAGTTCTTCACTCCTCTCTCTCTTTATACATCTCCATGTTGGATGTGAAACCAAGTCAAGGCTAAAGGCACAGAGAAGGACCAAAGGGTAACAGAAGAGGCAACACAGAATACTGTTCAGAAACCAAGGGGGTCAAATATTTACTTATATTGAACGAAGTTATGACAAATTCAACTTTACGAAAGTCTTATTAATATAAAATAAGTGCAGAGTTGTTCATCTCTATGTTACACATCACACATGAATGGGATTTTCACCTTTATTATATTCCAGAGAGGCATTTTCTGATTTAACTGAATATACCTGACGTCTGAAAGGCTATCATAAACAATGAATAAAACCAGTAACAGGAGGCGGAGGCCAAAGGAAACATTTTAAAAACTAAATATAAGCAGATTCTAAATAACTCAAATGGAACCATTTAATTAGTCCATGAAAACAAAACAAATAAAACACTTAGTGTAATCATGTCCTAAGATATTAACAATCAATTTGTACTTCTCTTTGCACTGTGTGTCTCAAGACAGCTAGTGTCACTATTCAAAGTTAAGTGGAATTATTTGTTTACTGATAACAATACAGCTAGACGAGAAGTAGTCAACAGGGGTGACTCTGCCTCCCTGGAATATTTGGCAACGTTGGGAGACATTTTTGATTGAATGACTGGGGTTGGTTCCTAATGGTATTTAGTGGGTAGAGTTCAGTGATGCTGCTAAACATCCTACAATGTATCAGACAGCCTCTGCAACTAAGAATCATCTGTCCAAAATGTTAATAGTGTCAAGGTTAAGAATCCATTCACTAGACAAGCTCAACAATTTACACTGAATCTCCTTGTTGCTTGCAAATTTGCTTAAGGCTGAGTAGAAAACTCACTTCTTAAAGGATGATTCTATGCTATTTTATGGTAAGTTATATATCTCTGGATTTAGTGTAACTCTTTGATTTTATATTTTAAGTCTCTAGGACAACTTTGTTTTGTTTCCTTTTGTTGTGTGTTTGGTTACAATACATCCGTGTGGCAGGATATCCTGTTAAGCTCTCTAGGATGACAAAGATTTCACTAGTGGACCTGTTCTATCTGAGGAGTAACACAACTACTCTTTTCCTAGTTCTTCACTCCTCTCTCTCTTTATACATCTCCATGTTGGATGTGAAACCAAGTCAAGGCTAAAGGCACAGAGAAGGACCAAAGGGTAACAGAAGAGGCAACACAGAATACTGTTCAGAAACCAAGGGAGTCAAATATTTACTTATATTGAACGAAGTTATGACAAATTCAACTTTACGAAAGTCTTATTAATATAAAATAAGTGCAGAGTTGTTCATCTCTATGTTACACATCACACATGAATGGGATTTTCACCTTTATTATATTCCAGAGAGGCATTTTCTGATTTAACTGAATATACCTGACGTCTGAAAGGCTATCATAAACAATGAATAAAACCAGTAACAGGAGGCGGAGGCCAAAGGAAACATTTTAAAAACTAAATATAAGCAGATTCTAAATAACTCAAATGGAACCATTTAATTAGTCCATGAAAACAAAACAAATAAAACACTTAGTGTAATCATGTCCTAAGATATTAACAATCAATTTGTACTTCTCTTTTGCACTGTGTGTCTCAAGACAGCTAGTGTCACTATTCAAAGTTAAGTGGAATTATTTAATGTTTACTGATAACAATGAGTACGACAAAATAATTTTGGCAAGACACAACACCGTTTTTTAGAAGCGTTTGTCCTATAATTCACCCAGATCCTGTGTACATAATTGATTGGAAAAAATATGCGTTTTATGCAAAAAAAATCTCCTAGAATTAGAATACTAGCCAATATTAAGTTGAATGGTCTTGTTGCAGAGGGAAGGTAATATCACATACAGAGAAACCTTTCTATTCGTTTTTTTTTTTTTTTTAAATCTTATAGCAAGTTTTCAGGAGTAATTCCCAATCCCAACTTTAATATTTATCTACAAACCTATGGCCTATCAATGTCTGTCTGTCTTTTGCCTCTGGTCTTAATTTTCTCCTTGATTTTGATTTTTCCTGTTCCACATTATGAACTGGAATGTAAGTACTGATTCAACCAACCACTTATTGAGCAGAGAAAAGCACAGAGGTCCAGTTATCTAGCCATGAGAAACCAAAATTAATTCTTCCAAGGTTGACACTGACTTAAGCCCTGGTCTAAGATGAGTGCTTTCCTCCAATTCTTCATGAATTAACAAGAGTAAAAACTTCACAGTGAATGCTCTAGTTAAATATTGCCATGACAATATAATAATGACTGGTTTACAATAAGCAACCAATGGTGCTTGGTGAAAGTGTAGATTCACGGGCCTCCCCCAGATATTCTGATTTACCAGGAATCCAGACTGTATAGGAAGTTCATGCTTCATTCCTTTGAAACATATGTAAGGGTTTATAATGCAGTTTGTGGAAGACAAGTTATTTCATTCTCTACAGCATTGCATAAGTTACTTAATCTACCCAAGTTTTAGTCTGCCATCTATAAAATCAGCACAATGTCTATCTCTTTTATTTGTTCCTAATATTAAAATATTCCCTTAAAAGGCCTTATGCAGAATTAGTACATGACAAATGGTATATTGTTAGGAATATTAGAATCAATCATTATCAACATTATCATCATCATTGTTTCATCTCCATTAATTCTTATATTCTATAATAAATTTATGACCACACAGCAGCTTTGGAGGAAATAATGAGAAACCTTTAGTTTAGTAAGGATTTTTTTTTTTCATTTTAGAAACCCTAATTAAAAGAAGATGCACTGCAATAAAGGCCTGTGGACTAAGTTACTTTGTTTTTGACAAGAATCCTTCAGTTTCACATGGTTATTCTATGATGCTGCTCAGAGACGGAACTTGGCTCTTCTTTATGTCCTTCTTAAAAGAGAAATCAAGTAATTGTCATTAAATAAATGTGATCTAATTCATTGACAATATCACAAAATATTGAAACAATCATAAAAATTTGTTATTGACTTCCTTGTTGAATTATGTACATAGCTAAGTTTCGACACTTTTTAAAAGGATCAGGCTGCCTTAGAAATACACAGGAAGTTCAATGTAATACATCGAACAAATTGAGGAATAAGAAACATGCTCATTTAAAAAATTCATTATCTAAATTCATAAACCTTTAACAGGAAGGAGAAAAACCAAGAGCTGTGCTAAGATCGTTGGCATTAGATGAAAACGTACTCCCCTTCATCTAGTAATAGAAATAATGGTACAGCATCATATTTCTATTTTTCTATTTTGTACTATGAGAAGTGTCAGGTGTGTTATCCCAGATTCCGAAAAACATAATACAGTGATTTTAGTGTAATGAACCTCATGGGTAAGTACATTGAAACATTCACTTTTACAAAGCATAAATCCCTTGTATATATTGATACATATGCTTGCACATTGGCAACAAATGCCAATTTCATCTACACACAGATAGGAGGACTTCTTCCATTAATAAAAGAACTGGATTTCACCAAATAGTGCCCAGTGTAAACACTATATTTATAGAAAACTTCACATAATGGAATCTTATGAATAGTCATTGGCTTATATTATCAGATCCATGAATGATAATATTCTTAAGAAACCAACATTAGAACAAAATCCCAATACATCAATAAACTTGTTGCTGGAGCTATTTAACGCACTTTACCGCAAGCAGCATGTGGTTTGAATTTATACTCCACGGACATAGCAAATTACTATCCAGTGGTTGCCTGTGATGCAAAATTATGACCACACAGCAGCTTTGGAGGAAATAATGAGAAACCTTTAGTTTAGTAAGGATTTTTTTTTTTCATTTTAGAAACCCTAATTAAAAGAAGATGCACTGCAATAAAGGCCTGTGGACTAAGTTACTTTGTTTTTGACAAGAATCCTTCAGTTTCACATGGTTATTCTATGATGCTGCTCAGAGACGGAACTTGGCTCTTCTTTATGTCCTTCTTAAAAGAGAAATCAAGTAATTGTCATTAAATAAATGTGATCTAATTCATTGACAATATCACAAAATATTGAAACAATCATAAAAATTTGTTATTGACTTCCTTGTTGAATTATGTACATAGCTAAGTTTCGACACTTTTTAAAAGGATCAGGCTGCCTTAGAAATACACAGGAAGTTCAATGTAATACATCGAACAAATTGAGGAATAAGAAACATGCTCATTTAAAAAATTCATTATCTAAATTCATAAACCTTTAACAGGAAGGAGAAAAACCAAGAGCTGTGCTAAGATCGTTGGCATTAGATGAAAACGTACTCCCCTTCATCTAGTAATAGAAATAATGGTACAGCATCATATTTCTATTTTTCTATTTTGTACTATGAGAAGTGTCAGGTGTGTTATCCCAGATTCCGAAAAACATAATACAGTGATTTTAGTGTAATGAACCTCATGGGTAAGTACATTGAAACATTCACTTTTACAAAGCATAAATCCCTTGTATATATTGATACATATGCTTGCACATTGGCAACAAATGCCAATTTCATCTACACACAGATAGGAGGACTTCTTCCATTAATAAAAGAACTGGATTTCACCAAATAGTGCCCAGTGTAAACACTATATTTATAGAAAACTTCACATAATGGAATCTTATGAATAGTCATTGGCTTATATTATCAGATCCATGAATGATAATATTCTTAAGAAACCAACATTAGAACAAAATCCCAATACATCAATAAACTTGTTGCTGGAGCTATTTAACGCACTTTACCGCAAGCAGCATGTGGTTTGAATTTATACTCCACGGACATAGCAAATTACTATAACTCCAGTGGTTGCCTGTGATGCAATAGATGATAAGTGGGGCAGGTCAGTTCATCAGGCTTCATCTCTAATTAGCACTAATAATGCACACTGCAAAAGGTAGCAGAGAAAAGATTTGTCCTTGTTAAATTAGACACGTTGGAGATAGGGCATATGAAGTTCTATTTTCAGAGGGAGGATGACTATTAAGCAGTAATCAAAAGATATCCAACTTTGGAAGAGCCACATCCACCATCAATAAGCAATGAAAAAAAAAAAAAAGAAGCAGTGTATCAAGTCAATCCACAGTACTAAAGTCTTAGAGAAAGAGCTTCCTTACCTTTCTCACAGTGGCTTCCTGTGAATCCAGAAGGACAGACACATTTGTTGGGAGCCACGCATGTTCCACCATATCTGCAGCCCTCTTCACAGAATGCTGTCACAAAAAAATAAGGGATTTCTCTTAGACAAAACAGCAAAAACAGCAATAATAAAACTCATGGTAAACAGCATGGCAGTGAAACAATTATTTGTTGCACAGGAAATACATATCATTGTTGAAAAATTTCAATGTTGCAGTATACAAAACAAATAAATATAATAATACCTATTTCACTTTTGCATGAGATCAATGGAAATAACAGATGCAAAGTACTTGATTGTAAATAGAAGCTAGTATGAAGAGCTATTGCAGTTGCTATTAATATGATTACTGATATATTGGAAAATTGAAGATAGGTTTGGATAAAGGTAAAGGCATTTAAAATACTATTTTGTAGATTCTTATCTTACTATGCATTTTTTTACTATGCATTTTTATTACAATAAAACATGTATACATTTTTAAAAAGATTTTCAGTAGTCGATACAATTTCTAGGAACATAATAAAGTTACCCAAGTGCTTACATTTGAATATTTAAGGTATTTCCATAACAACAACAAAAAATACCCTGTCCTTATAGGAAAAAAACTGCTTAACCCATTGGAAATTATTCCTTTAGGGAGAATGCCTCAATGGAAACATGCTATTTCAAGAGGACTGGACTTTGCTAAGCTTTTTGATAAAAACTGCAAAGTCATCCTAACTCTATCTCAGCACAACCCTGTAAGCCTTCCCAGACTAGATGAGTTCCTCTTATTACACACTAGCAGAGCATAGTTTCAAGCCCCTCTCCTTTGCAGTACTAAATATAAATTTTATTTATGCCTCATTGGTTACCATCTCCTTTTCTTATATCAACAGGTCTGCAAGATCTGTCAAGACAAGTACTATGATTATTTCTGCTCTCCATAGCACCACAGTCTCAGAATCTGAGCACACAGTAGATACACAAAAAGTACTCACGGAATGAATTAGCCTATATTCCATAGGTTTTCAGACAGAAAAACTCTGGTTCTAACAATCGTGCAACACTTCCATCTGAATACCTCACTATCAAGTCTCAATGGATATTCAATAATTTCATGTTCTAAACACACAAAATTTCTCATTAATGAAACTGACTGCAACTTGTTAACACAGAATTTCTTTTAGTCACATGAGAGTTTGGTGACCAAATGTTTTTATTTTTAATTGCAATTAGAAAAGGTCACCTTGGAAAAAAATGTCATGATTATATTATGCCATTATCACATAAATGAGTCTAACTTTTAAAAGCCCTGTTATGTCTTTAGATCATTGAATGCTAGTTCAAATACATAGAACTTCTCAAAATATTGTCATTTCATGCATCATTTAAAGTCCCTTGGATGATTTAACATTCTGCAGCTTAGTAATTAATTGTGAGCTCTTTGCTTGTGCCAGAGGACACACAGTATGTATGTTTCTAGTATCTCAGTACCCTACGACTAAGAAAAACAAATTTAGACAATATGTGACTTGGTATGTTAATCAGAATCTAAAAAATACCTTAAAATATATACAAATGCATATAAAATCTCTAATTCCCCAAATCACATATTGTGGGCTCTGGGGACAAACATTTCAAGATATTTAGAGTATAGCTGTGCATTAAAATTAGTAACAGAAAAAGAAAAAAAAATTACAAGCTAAAAATTACAGATGGACATATGGTTAAGAAAAATTTAAAGTGGGATACCAAGGAGGAAGAGGCTTGAAGCAGGAAATTAAGCTTAGCCTTCTTTGTGGCACAAAAGGCACTTGATCCAGATCTGTGAATACACACACACACACACACATATACACACAGGTAAACAGACATGTTTAGGAGACTTGCTGCTCTTTTATAACGTGTATGTTCTTGATTTGTTCATCTCCTAAACAGAAGTGATATTAGGAGATTCTATGAAAGGCATGATATGTTTGTGATGTTCTAAAAATGTGCAGATACAATAAATAAGGTGCTGTGAGGATGGAATGAGCCAATATTTGTAAGAGACTTACAGTGGTGTTTGGAAAATGGCATTAAGACTTCCACTAAATAAAATCACTTGCTAGTGATATTCTGAGGATTGTAAAATATGGGCCAGCGACAAAAGAGTCTGATACCCAGACTATACAAATCCATACTACAAGATGTTCAGCTTTACCTAATGGGTTTAAGGCATTCCTTCTTCTCTGTGCTTGATTCAGTATCTCCTAAGACTGGTAATGGCCCTTATCATGGCAAGAACATATTGGTGTTGTTCAGTCCCTAAGATGTGTCTAACTTTTTGCAATTCCTATCCCATTGACTGCAGCAACACAATCTTCCCTGTCCGTCACTATCTCCTGGAGTTTGCTCAAATTCATGTCCACTGAGTCAGTGATTTTATCTAACCATCTCATCCTCTATTGCTCCCTTCTCCTCCGGCCCTCAGTCTTTCCCAGGATCAAGGTTTTTTCCCAAGAGTCAGCTCTGAGCATCAGGTGGCCAAAGTATCAGAGCTTCAACCTCAGCATAAGTCCTTCCAATGAATATTCAGTTGATTTCTTTTGAGAATGACTTGCTTGATCTTGCAGACCAAGGGACTCTCAAGAGTCTCCTCCAGCACCACAACTCAAAAGCTTCAATCCAACTCTCACAACAGCATGACTAGCAGAAAAAACACAACTTTGACTATATGGTCCTTTGTCAGCAAAATGAAGACTCTGCTTTTTAAGACACTGTCTAGGTTTGTCATAGCTTTCCTTCCAAGGAGCAAGCATCTTTTAATCTCATGGTTGCAGTTGCCATCCACAGCGATTTTGGAGCCCAAGAAAATAAAATCTGTCATTGCTTCCACTCTCCCCCTTCTATTTGCCATAAAGTGATGGGGCCAGATACAATCTTGAGTTTTTAAATGCTTAGATTTTTACACACTTCTCTTTTGTTTTCATGAAGAGGCTCTTTATTTCCTCTTCACATTTTGTCATTAGAGTGGTATCATATACATTAGATAGATGCTATTTTTTTCCAAATAAAAATGGTGAAATGGGTCTCTGACATCAAATGCCCCTTGTAAGGCTATATACAAGTCGTTAGTACCAGAGCCAGGATTTAAGCAAATTCTTCTTTGGCTTCAAAGTCTCAGCTCCTCTTTACAAGTTCCTATGCATATTTGCCTGCAATCTGGTATCCACATAGACAGGATTATTCCTTTCTTGAACAGTTCCTTAAAGACTAAGGGAATATATTATAAATTGGAATTAAAAAATTATGTCCTGGGCTTCCCTGGTGGTCCAGTGGGTAAGGACACTGCCTTGCAGTGCAAGGGGCGCCAGTTCGATCCCTGGCCTGGGAAGATCCCATGTGCCGTGGAGAGGCTGGACCCATGTGTCCAATAACCGAGCCGGAGCTCTGGAGCACATGCGCCCAGAGTCGGTGCTCTGCAACGACAGACACTAGAGTGATGGGAGGCCCACAAGGGCCAAAGAACAAAGATGGATGAAAATGGACAAATGGAAGACCAATAGAAGTGGCCCGCCTTCTCCCCCCCCCCCCCCCCCCCCCCCCCCCACCAAAAAAAAAAAAAAAATTATGTCCAGATCCCACATGGTGCATCAAAGAAAGGGTACAGCGAGTGGTGCCAGTTCATACACTTATTACCTAAACTTCAATTTTGTCTACTTCTGGTCACATGTCACCCAGTCCCACATACTACTATAATTGGATCTTATATGGAATAAAGAAGAAATTTATTGTCTACTTGAACCTCAGGGAATATATCCAAAATTCCAAAAAAACAAAAGCAAATTTCAAAAGTGAAAATAACTACAACTTCAGTTTGTTTTCGAAATGAAGAGTTGCTCTTTCATTTCCTCAAGGAGCAAGCATCTTTTAATCTCATGGTTGCAGTTGCCATCCACAGCGATTTTGGAGCCCAAGAAAATAAAATCTGTCATTGCTTCCACTCTCCCCCTTCTATTTGCCATAAAGTGATGGGGCCAGATACAATCTTGAGTTTTTAAATGCTTAGATTTTTACACACTTCTCTTTTGTTTTCATGAAGAGGCTCTTTATTTCCTCTTCACATTTTGTCATTAGAGTGGTATCATATACATTAGATAGATGCTATTTTTTCCAAAAAAAAATGGTGAAATGGGTCTCTGACATCAAATGCCCCTTGTAAGGCTATATACAAGTCGTTAGTACCAGAGCCAGGATTTAAGCAAATTCTTCTTTGGCTTCAAAGTCTCAGCTCCTCTTTACAAGTTCCTATGCATATTTGCCTGCAATCTGGTATCCACATAGACAGGATTATTCCTTTCTTGAACAGTTCCTTAAAGACTAAGGGAATATATTATAAATTGGAATTAAAAAATTATGTCCTGGGCTTCCCTGGTGGTCCAGTGGGTAAGGACACTGCCTTGCAGTGCAAGGGGCGCCAGTTCGATCCCTGGCCTGGGAAGATCCCATGTGCCGTGGAGAGGCTGGACCCATGTGTCCAATAACCGAGCCGGAGCTCTGGAGCACATGCGCCCAGAGTCGGTGCTCTGCAACGACAGACACTAGAGTGATGGGAGGCCCACAAGGGCCAAAGAACAAAGATGGATGAAAATGGACAAATGGAAGACCAATAGAAGTGGCCCGCCTTCTCCCCTCCCTCCCCACCCCCCCCCCCACCAAAAAAAAAAAAAAAATTATGTCCAGATCCCACATGGTGCATCAAAGAAAGGGTACAGCGAGTGGTGCCAGTTCATACACTTATTACCTAAACTTCAATTTTGTCTACTTCTGGTCACATGTCACCCAGTCCCACATACTACTATAATTGGATCTTATATGGAATAAAGAAGAAATTTATTGTCTACTTGAACCTCAGGGAATATATCCAAAATTCCAAAAACACAAAAGCAAATTTCAAAAAGGAGTATGCCAACCAAAGCTTAAGTTGCTCTGGGAAATCAAGATCAGGGCAAGTTTTCTTTGAATATCAAAACACACCATGGACCTACACTAAAGATCATGCATAGATTATTTGTATCTGGATAGATACACTTCCTGATCAACTAGGAACCTAGCACTTCTGGTACTCAGAGGACCTACAATTTGCACAGCATTATTTAGTTGCTGGCATGACCAAAACAAGAACCCAGGTCATCTACTATATATACCCCTTTCACACTTATGAGAAGACAAGATACTAGAAACCACACAGTCCACATCTTTGTACTGTATTTATCACATGTGTGGCTTAAGCAAATAATTTCATTCCTCTGGACCTCATTTTTCTCAAGAGGAAAACAATGATATAATGAAAAAAACAAGGTGTACAAGTTAAATTACACTACCAATGTCAACCACCCAGCACAGGGCACTGCAAACAGAATAAGCTTAGGAACAGGATGTGACTACCATGACTTACCACCAGGTCTCTGTTTTTCCCAACACCAGTACTATAATGCTCCCGTTTCTCATCTAGGTTCTGGAGGGGCAGCAGTGAAAAGATCCCTGTGCTACGGCACTGCTTTAGTGAGTGCTCATTGTCACTCCTTCCTTGACTTGATGACCCGAGCAGTATCATGTGATTTGCAATGAGACTTGGAATCATAGCTCCCTTGCAAACTTAACTCAGGTATCATGGGTGTGCCACTCCTTTCTCAGCCACTTTCTAGATTCCAGAGGATGGTTTGTAGATTGTAGATTGTAGATCTCAATACGTTTACATAATCTGTCATTATACTGCCATTTATTATTAACTTACTACCAGGAGAGATATTGGATCAGAACAACTGTAAACAGTGTTATTCTGTTTTTGAAAGGACTCTTCCTACTCTGTAAGAAAATAAATTTAAAAATTCAAAATTAAGGGAGTTTGTTCACACAAAGATTACTTTTTATATTTAAAGCTTTCTCAGCATGTGAAATAAAACTTGGAAGGGGAACAGATTGAGAAGGTGGGTTTGCAGATGCCAGGTCTGTGGATGTCCAGTATCATCACCATGTGCTCAATTTGACAAAAATGGTTTAACCTGAATAAAAATAATGGCCCTTCCAGCTCTGAACACTTGGCATGATCCTCTGAAAATGTAATTGGCATATATTTAGTTCCTAGGGACACCCTGTATTCTGGGAAAATAAGGAAACACACAAGTCTCAACACCATCTGGTAGAAGTTAACCCTTTCCTTCCCTCCAAGTTTCCTTGAGGAAGCATTTTCCTTAAGCTCACTTCTGTGAGGTAGAGCAACGCATTCTACTGGCAAATTGTTAAACAGTACATATTAGAACGATGCCTTTAGGATGGGAGAAACAGCAGGATAGCTGAGAAAGACTGCATGATGAGGAGCAAGTAACTATTGCTATATTTCTAGCTTTATTTTAGGTGATGAATTACCAGATGTAATTTTCACTATTAAAAATAATTATCAAGATATCTAAATAAATAAAAGCTGGCCACCATGGACCAATGGTTACAAGCTTTCATAAATCAAAGATTATAATTAACTTGATTATATGCAACTAAATTCCAAACTGGGGGAATAATTAAGATCTGGTTATGCTCAGCAAAACTCCACATCTACTGACCTTGTCTCTTGGAAGTGAGTTGCCTCCAAATGGTCCAATTTTCCTTTCCTCCCTGATGATGCCTTCCCCCTGGGATTTGGTGGGTAAGTTTTTTTATTTTTTTTTATTTTTTTTATTTTGCGTTTATTCTTAGGAAACCAGTCTGATTCAGATTTAAACTCATATGCTCTAAGAATCCAGCACTGTCAGGTCATCTCCCACTCCCATGTAAGCCTTCTGGTTTATTCATCACCTTGCTTAGAATATAGTATGTATCAAGGTCCCCCTGAAACTTTCAGGCTGTCCCAAGATGGCAGGTGGGGTCACTATATGACTGGCATTCAGTAGGTAGAGACAGGGAAAGTCACTCTGCGTGCTTAAAAAAATTAGTAAACAGCTTTTTTCTTCCTACTCTGTAAGAAAATAAATTTAAAAATTCAAAATTAAGGGAGTTTGTTCACACAAAGATTACTTTTTATATTTAAAGCTTTCTCAGCATGTGAAATAAAACTTGGAAGGGGAACAGATTGAGAAGGTGGGTTTGCAGATGCCAGGTCTGTGGATGTCCAGTATCATCACCATGTGCTCAATTTGACAAAAATGGTTTAACCTGAATAAAAATAATGGCCCTTCCAGCTCTGAACACTTGGCATGATCCTCTGAAAATGTAATTGGCATATATTTAGTTCCTAGGGACACCCTGTATTCTGGGAAAATAAGGAAACACACAAGTCTCAACACCATCTGGTAGAAGTTAACCCTTTCCTTCCCTCCAAGTTTCCTTGAGGAAGCATTTTCCTTAAGCTCACTTCTGTGAGGTAGAGCAACGCATTCTACTGGCAAATTGTTAAACAGTACATATTAGAACGATGCCTTTAGGATGGGAGAAACAGCAGGATAGCTGAGAAAGACTGCATGATGAGGAGCAAGTAACTATTGCTATATTTCTAGCTTTATTTTAGGTGATGAATTACCAGATGTAATTTTCACTATTAAAAATAATTATCAAGATATCTAAATAAATAAAAGCTGGCCACCATGGACCAATGGTTACAAGCTTTCATAAATCAAAGATTATAATTAACTTGATTATATGCAACTAAATTCCAAACTGGGGGAATAATTAAGATCTGGTTATGCTCAGCAAAACTCCACATCTACTGACCTTGTCTCTTGGAAGTGAGTTGCCTCCAAATGGTCCAATTTTCCTTTCCTCCCTGATGATGCCTTCCCCCTGGGATTTGGTGGGTAAGTTTTTTTATTTTTTTTTATTTTTTTTATTTTGCGTTTATTCTTAGGAAACCAGTCTGATTCAGATTTAAACTCATATGCTCTAAGAATCCAGCACTGTCAGGTCATCTCCCACTCCCATGTAAGCCTTCTGGTTTATTCATCACCTTGCTTAGAATATAGTATGTATCAAGGTCCCCCTGAAACTTTCAGGCTGTCCCAAGATGGCAGGTGGGGTCACTATATGACTGGCATTCAGTAGGTAGAGACAGGGATATTGCTAAACATCCTACAATGCACAGGATGACCTCACATAACAAAACAATTATTTGGCCTCAAACAGCAATAGTGTTACGGCTGAGAAACTCTGGTCCAACTCTGCACAATTAAGCCTATGAGGAACCTCCAGGAACAAAACTGGGTTATTTTAATCCCCTTTTGCATCTTCCTAGAACTGTAAAATACAGAGAAACTATAAAATGTAGAGAAAAGAGTGAAAATCATTCAAAGAGCTATTCTGATAAATAAAACCAAACATCAAAATGCTTTCAATTCTTCATTTTCATGTCATTCCAATTTCAGCCACACAATATACAGCATAACCTAAGATTTAATTATTGGCCCCTAAATCATCTTCACTCCTGATTCTTACTATTTGTGTTTGGATCTGTGGCTCTTGACAGCCTCTTCCACATTTCAACAGTACTACTAATAAAGACAACACTAGTAATGGTAAATTCCACTTATTCAAGACCTATTAAATGCCTTGCAGACCTAATATTTCATCTTTATAGAAGTGCTGTGCATTTATAGCGCTATCTTCCTTTTCAGATGAGAAAGGTAGCTTAGAGAGGTCATCAAAGATCACACCACTATTAAGTGGCATCCTGGGTTTCAAACCCAGAGTCCAAACCACATCAACTAAACAATTTCCATTTAGGATCTGACCACCAACCATGTGCAGATAATATTCTAGGTGCTGAAAAGTTTAAAATTTAATGAGAAAACTGTCCCCATCCTCCAAGAGCTCACAATAGAGTAGCAGGGCCTGGCACATATAAAACCAAATGCATTAAAATGTGACCGCTGCCACTGTAGCAGTATGAATAAAGTGCTGAGAGGATGTGGAGGGAAATGTGACTAATTGTGCCTGGTGCATCTGGGCAAAGCTTTGCAATGGAGCTGGCATTTGAGTTGGGCCTGGAATAAGGAGTAGGATTCTGGCCAGGTGGAGAAGCACAGGACAAGAGACAGCTTAGGTCAAAGTTTTCTCCTGAAGAAAACAGATGGAAAATGAGCAGATATTGAGAACTCACACCAAGGTTAGAGACAGAACATAAGAACAGAGTCCAGTGAGCCAGGTGGAGAGGCAGGAGCATTTCTAGGAGCATTATCAGTGATGTGCCCTTTACACTGTCTCATCTCCCATCCACTTTCTGGACTTTTGTTATCCTAAGGACAATACTGTTCCACTTTTCTTTATTTTCCATTTTTCTATCTATTATTCTAGTTAATTGTTTAAAGCAATGCTTTTCTGATCATTCTTCATATAGCATATAGTTAGAAATAAGCTGTATATCAGAAACTCCTTCCATGCACACAGTGACCAGAAGTATAATATTTACTCTTAGTATGTATAACCCATTCTAATATTTTTATCATATTGCCTTGAATCACACTGTATTGAATTATTTTCCATGGATAGCATTGTACTGTTCTAATTTATAAATGCAGCTATGATCCAATGACTTGCTTTCATCTCAGTAAACCTGCAGTTCAAACCATGCACCTCTTTTATATATTCCTGATAAAAGCCATAGCATTTCCAGTTCACAGCATTTCGTGACAGGACAAGGACCCAGAATCACTCTTAGATTAATCATGAAATCTTCACATTGAGATGCTGGTCTTGGCTCTAGAAAGACTGAAAAGACACAAAATTATCTGTAAATGTTATTCTCTATGAATGTAGTTATAACTGAGATCATATGGCATGCAAAGCTGAAATAGCTGCTCACTAGACCTTTAGAGAAAACCTTTACACAAGATGAACTAGATAGGAATAGCATATCTTGAAACGAGAGATAATCCACCCTTCTGCATTTAGGGGTACTATATACATGTGTGTGTGTGTGTGTGTGTATTTCTATAACTAGATTATGAGATCCATTAAGGACTATGGTCATGATTTTTTCAACTCAGACTTCCTCTATATCATCCTGAACTCTCATGACACTTGAACCCATACATGATGATAGGGTAAATTAACTACATTGTAAAAGTTAAAACATTTGAGAAGACGGTCTTATGCATAAACTAACCATATCATGAAATTTGAGATAAACATTTGACCAAGTCAGATCATTATAGTTTTAAAAATTCATAAAAGTATTTACTATGAGCTTGACACCAGATACTCTGAAAAAAGTCCCCATTTTCTAGGATCTGAGATTCTACTATAGGGGTTTGCTGTGAGGACATTTTCCCTCCAGGGGATATTTGGAAATGTCTGGAGACATTTTTAGTTGTTACAACTATAGAAACACTATTGGTGGGTAGAAACCAGGGTTACGGTTGAATATCCTACATGCAACCAGACAGCCTCACAACAAAGAATCATTTGGCCCAAAATGTCAATATGATGATACTCAAGAGGAAACAGTCCCTTAATTTAGTGATTAATATATACTTATTGAGCAACTTCTGTACCAAGGATGTTTCTAAAAATGCTTAAACAGACAAATTAAAAACATTTCACCATCTGGGTTTACATTCTAGGGGGCAGGTACAGAATAACAAAACAAACCTGTCAGTGGCATAGCCTGTTATATGATGCCAAGTGTTACGGCAAAAAACAGGGCAGAGTAGAGGGCTGGGGAGCATGCCAGTGGAGAAGGTTGTAGATGAACAGGGTGGTCATGGTGAGATGGTGGCATGTGAGGAAAGACCCAAAGAGGAGAAAGAGTGAGTGCTGCAGTAATCAAGCAGATGAGTGTTCCAGGTATAAGAAATTATGAGTGCAGAAACCCTAAAGAGCAGACTGTGAAGATCCTAGAAATACATAAAGCAAAAAGGAAGAAGAAAAAAGGAAAGGATTGTTTCTGCCTAGAAGGTCAAGAAGAGCTCCACAGAAAAATAGATGCCTCAACTCAAGCAGAAAAATAAATAACAAACCATCAGGCAGACTGGGGCCAAGGGTGCTAACCTCAGTGGGAGAAACAGCATCTGCAGAGGTATAGAGGCATGGAACATGACTGAGTATCAGAGCAGGTTTCAGTTGCCTGGAAGAGAGGCTGAGGAGAAAGAGGAGCAGGGGCTTAGCTGGGGTTTCATGAACACAGGATTTGGGCCACTTCCTAGACGGGCTGCTTCTGCTCTGCTTGCCTCACCAGATACCCATTGATCTTATGGAGGCTTGCCTTATGCATAAACTAACCATATCATGAAATTTGAGATAAACATTTGACCAAGTCAGATCATTATAGTTTTAAAAATTCATAAAAGTATTTACTATGAGCTTGACACCAGATACTCTGAAAAAAGTCCCCATTTTCTAGGATCTGAGATTCTACTATAGGGGTTTGCTGTGAGGACATTTTCCCTCCAGGGGATATTTGGAAATGTCTGGAGACATTTTTAGTTGTTACAACTATAGAAACACTATTGGTGGGTAGAAACCAGGGTTACGGTTGAATATCCTACATGCAACCAGACAGCCTCACAACAAAGAATCATTTGGCCCAAAATGTCAATATGATGATACTCAAGAGGAAACAGTCCCTTAATTTAGTGATTAATATATACTTATTGAGCAACTTCTGTACCAAGGATGTTTCTAAAAATGCTTAAACAGACAAATTAAAAACATTTCACCATCTGGGTTTACATTCTAGGGGGCAGGTACAGAATAACAAAACAAACCTGTCAGTGGCATAGCCTGTTATATGATGCCAAGTGTTACGGCAAAAAACAGGGCAGAGTAGAGGGCTGGGGAGCATGCCAGTGGAGAAGGTTGTAGATGAACAGGGTGGTCATGGTGAGATGGTGGCATGTGAGGAAAGACCCAAAGAGGAGAAAGAGTGAGTGCTGCAGTAATCAAGCAGATGAGTGTTCCAGGTATAAGAAATTATGAGTGCAGAAACCCTAAAGAGCAGACTGTGAAGATCCTAGAAATACATAAAGCAAAAAGGAAGAAGAAAAAAGGAAAGGATTGTTTCTGCCTAGAAGGTCAAGAAGAGCTCCACAGAAAAATAGATGCCTCAACTCAAGCAGAAAAATAAATAACAAACCATCAGGCAGACTGGGGCCAAGGGTGCTAACCTCAGTGGGAGAAACAGCATCTGCAGAGGTATAGAGGCATGGAACATGACTGAGTATCAGAGCAGGTTTCAGTTGCCTGGAAGAGAGGCTGAGGAGAAAGAGGAGCAGGGGCTTAGCTGGGGTTTCATGAACACAGGATTTGGGCCACTTCCTAGACGGGCTGCTTCTGCTCTGCTTGCCTCACCAGATACCCATTGATCTTATGGAGGCTTTAGGACTGCCGATCTTATCTTATTTTTCCACAACTCAATTTTATTCTGAGTAAAAGTGTTTCTTCCTTAGGAAGAGAGAATCAAACTGTTGAACATGAATTTGTTTTTAATATTTTTAAATCTCTGAAATGAAGAACAGTAAGACTCATGTGAAAGTAAGAGCAATTCAACAGAAAATTACTGAGAGCTTGGGAATGGGGGAACATTTAGCCCTGACTATGTGCACCTGGCTGGGGAGTGGTCAGTTAATCATTGATATATCACTCAAACAACTTGGGTGCCTCAGTAAGTCTTCTTTACCACCTATGGCTCAGTGGGGGTTTCCCTGGTTGCTCAGCAATAAAGAATCTGCCTGCATGGCAGGAGACATAAGAGGCACAGGGTCAATTTCTGGATCAGGAAGATACCTTGGAGAAGAGAGTATTCCTGCCTGGATAATTCTATGGACAGAGGGGCCTGGCAGGCTAGAGTCATTGAGTCAGAAAGCATTGGACATGACTGAGCAACTAACACACTTTCCTTATCTTGGACACAACTCAATGGCAGAGTTAGTTTGAGAGCTTGTTGAGTGCTGGAATCAGTAACAACAACAAGATGATGAGGGAGACAAAAGCAAAAACCTAAGAAGAGAAATTGAATGAGAGATGTTCACATTTCCAAAAGCAAAATTCAGGAAGTTGGTTCAGGACTCCCTACAATGGAAAAAACTAAAGTAATATTCAAATCACATCTTTGCAACAAAAACTCTGAAAGCAATTCAGAATTTAGAGTTCAGTGTTTTTAGGAATGGAAATAAACAGAAGCCTGCAAGTGCTAGCTGTGAAAAGCAATTGAGAAGAAAGCCTGTGGCGAGAGGGTCAGAAGATTCCCTGTAACACTATTGTACTGGAGCCCAACACATCTATTACCCTTGGAGTTCACAGTTTAGAGACTCTTAAGAAATAAATTCTAGTCAGCTCTCCCAGGGAAAACCATTCTGTGATTTTACATAACTGCAGGAATTAGATGTTAAATCTTGAGTAAGATATGGATCTCAGTTGCAGTGACAGCAGCTGAGTAATTCGGGTAGACCTGAGTTCTCAAGAGAGCACCTCCATTTCACATCATGGAACTTGAACAGTTACTCAGATTTGTAAAGAGTTTTATGTTTTGTTTTTCAAAGTGTTTCATAAGAACCCTGATGGTGATCTGTAAAGGTACCTTCATTGTATAAGTAAGAAAACTGAGAGGAAAGAAGCAGGTGATTGGCTCAGGAGAAAGTTAATTGGGAAGCAAGGATCAAGAAAGCATCAGGTACCTGAGAAGTGATGCCAACATCACCCAATCGGAGAAAAGCGTACAACAGCTAGAACATAGAAGCAACAGCCCTAAAAAGGAAAATGGGGACTATGTGAGGGGGAGCGGTCAGTTAATAATTGGTATAACTCTCGAACATCTTGGGTGCCTCAGTAAGTCTTCTTTACCACCTATGGCTCAGTGGGGGTTTCCCTGGTTGCTCAGCAATAAAGAATCTGCCTGCATGGCAGGAGACATAAGAGGCACAGGGTCAATTTCTGGATCAGGAAGATACCTTGGAGAAGAGAGTATTCCTGCCTGGATAATTCTATGGACAGAGGGGCCTGGCAGGCTAGAGTCATTGAGTCAGAAAGCATTGGACATGACTGAGCAACTAACACACTTTCCTTATCTTGGACACAACTCAATGGCAGAGTTAGTTTGAGAGCTTGTTGAGTGCTGGAATCAGTAACAACAACAAGATGATGAGGGAGACAAAAGCAAAAACCTAAGAAGAGAAATTGAATGAGAGATGTTCACATTTCCAAAAGCAAAATTCAGGAAGTTGGTTCAGGACTCCCTACAAGGGAAAAAAACTAAAGTAATATTCAAATCACATCTTTGCAACAAAAACTCTGAAAGCAATTCAGAATTTAGAGTTCAGTGTTTTTAGGAATGGAAATAAACAGAAGCCTGCAAGTGCTAGCTGTGAAAAGCAATTGAGAAGAAAGCCTGTGGCGAGAGGGTCAGAAGATTCCCTGTAACACTATTGTACTGGAGCCCAACACATCTATTACCCTTGGAGTTCACAGTTTAGAGACTCTTAAGAAATAAATTCTAGTCAGCTCTCCCAGGGAAAACCATTCTGTGATTTTACATAACTGCAGGAATTAGATGTTAAATCTTGAGTAAGATATGGATCTCAGTTGCAGTGACAGCAGCTGAGTAATTCGGGTAGACCTGAGTTCTCAAGAGAGCACCTCCATTTCACATCATGGAACTTGAACAGTTACTCAGATTTGTAAAGAGTTTTATGTTTTGTTTTTCAAAGTGTTTCATAAGAACCCTGATGGTGATCTGTAAAGGTACCTTCATTGTATAAGTAAGAAAACTGAGAGGAAAGAAGCAGGTGATTGGCTCAGGAGAAAGTTAATTGGGAAGCAAGGATCAAGAAAGCATCAGGTACCTGAGAAGTGATGCCAACATCACCCAATCGGAGAAAAGCGTACAACAGCTAGAACATAGAAGCAACCTAGATGCCCACTGACGAAGAAATGGATAAAGAAGCCATGGTACATGTATGCAATGGAATATTGTTCAGCCATAAAAAGAAATGCAGAAAAATCAGTCCTAATGAGGTGGATGAGTCTAGAACCTATTATTCAAAGTGAACTAAGTCAAAAAGAAAAGGATAAATACAGTATACTAACACATATATGGAATCTGAAAAGATGGTACCAATAAATACACATGCAGAACAGTGATGGAGAAACAAAGACAACAGACCTATGGACATTGAGGGGAAGAAAGAGTGAGTGAGAAGTTTGGAAAGAGTAACATGGAAACCTACATTATCATGTGTACAAGAGTAAACATTGTAAATGCACTGTGGAACGTAGGGATCTTTCATGGGGCCTAGGCAAAAACCGGGCAGGGGAGGATGGGAGGGAGTATGGGGGAGCACAGGTGGGAGGCATCCAAGATATGTCTGTGACAGAATGGAGATTATATAAAGCTGTAAAAAATGAAACTATGTAAAAGCAAAATAAAATAAAATATTTTTTAAAAAGGATGGCAATGTATTAGGGAGGGAAAAATAACAACTGGCTGGATAAGTAAAATAATATGTCCTTTGAAATAACAAAAGAAAAAAAACTGAAAGATGTGTTCCCCATAAACACATGACTTACAGAAGAATGAGCCTTATCTACTGATCAATGAACACCTTCCAAGAATTTCTTTCCATCCTTAAGCCAATGAACTTACTGGTTGGACTCTGGATGGATATGCCCCTCTTTCTACTTCCTTGCTCATAAATATAGTCCTCCTCAAGCACTCAACTGACTCATTTATAGCTTGTGAGAACATGGGCTTCCTGAACTGTTATTCTTCTGTTATTTTCAAATAAACTTAATTTTGATAATTTGAAAAAAAAAAAAAAAGAATTCCAGGTTCTGGGATTCTAACACAGCATCGGGTACCTGAGAAGTGATGTCAATATCACCCAATCAGAGAACAGTAGTCTGAGGATTTAGAAAGTGGGTCAAGGGTCGAGAGAAGGTAGAAATAAGAGAAGGAAAAATAAAAGGGTAAAAAACCCCACAGGAATGAAAAAGAATTACCTTAGCGATCAGACCCTGCAGCAATGATTGCTCTCCTCACCCTCACTCTTCAGTACCTAACACAGACAGATGGCCGGGCTATCAGATGAGAGGCTTTTGGAGACAGGCACCCATGGTGGCACCACACCTGCCATTTTATAGCTGTGTAATCTGGGGCTAATCTGTTAGTAGAAGTATCTATGAACTTGATTTTCCTTATAACAAAATGGAAGGAAAAATACCCACCCTCTTTACATGGTTGCTATGAGGAATGAAGGTCAAATACTTAGTTCTGGGTTACTTATAAGATTTTAATTATTGACCTTATTATTATTATTAGTTACACAGTTATATACACAGTGGGGAAATCCATTTGAGGACAAATACACTGATATGGGGAACCAAGAGTAAATGAAACCTTGACCCACAGGGCTATTTGGCTACATTCATGTTTTGTTGAAAATGTACTATTTTTAAATTCCATGCTTGATGGTCCCAACCAATGAATCCAGAGTTAGAATTATTAATTATCATGTCGCAGAATGCAAAGCAATTCCAAAGAGTGTTCCTTCTTGGAGGACTCAAATCATATATTTGGCCTTTCCTTAGCTGCCTTCAAAGTCAAAAATCCAAGGTTCTCTTAAGTAAGCTTGTCTGATTAATGGCTTCTTTCATGTTCCTACACGCCCGCCGGGTCTCCAGACCTCACCACTGCCTGGTTATCTGTCTTTCTAGATGTTTAGCTATATCTTATCTACAACATGCGCTGTCCTCATTCCTGGGCCAATGTTATTTTTGAAATATGTAGGCTCAAATCCCTCAAAACGTATTTCTAATTTATAGGCAATGTGATACAGGTAAAAAGAACACTGTCCCTCAAATCAGAGAAACCTGGACTACATTATTAGCTGTGTGACCTTCAGCTAAATTACTCCCCTTTTCTGAGCTTCTGTGTGTCCACTTGTGAAATGAAAACATAAATACCACTTCTTCAAGTTTGTGTCAATATCACCCAATCAGAGAACAGTAGTCTGAGGATTTAGAAAGTGGGTCAAGGGTCGAGAGAAGGTAGAAATAAGAGAAGGAAAAATAAAAGGGTAAAAAACCCCACAGGAATGAAAAAGAATTACCTTAGCGATCAGACCCTGCAGCAATGATTGCTCTCCTCACCCTCACTCTTCAGTACCTAACACAGACAGATGGCCGGGCTATCAGATGAGAGGCTTTTGGAGACAGGCACCCATGGTGGCACCACACCTGCCATTTTATAGCTGTGTAATCTGGGGCTAATCTGTTAGTAGAAGTATCTATGAACTTGATTTTCCTTATAACAAAATGGAAGGAAAAATACCCACCCTCTTTACATGGTTGCTATGAGGAATGAAGGTCAAATACTTAGTTCTGGGTTACTTATAAGATTTTAATTATTGACCTTATTATTATTATTAGTTACACAGTTATATACACAGTGGGGAAATCCATTTGAGGACAAATACACTGATATGGGGAACCAAGAGTAAATGAAACCTTGACCCACAGGGCTATTTGGCTACATTCATGTTTTGTTGAAAATGTACTATTTTTAAATTCCATGCTTGATGGTCCCAACCAATGAATCCAGAGTTAGAATTATTAATTATCATGTCGCAGAATGCAAAGCAATTCCAAAGAGTGTTCCTTCTTGGAGGACTCAAATCATATATTTGGCCTTTCCTTAGCTGCCTTCAAAGTCAAAAATCCAAGGTTCTCTTAAGTAAGCTTGTCTGATTAATGGCTTCTTTCATGTTCCTACACGCCCGCCGGGTCTCCAGACCTCACCACTGCCTGGTTATCTGTCTTTCTAGATGTTTAGCTATATCTTATCTACAACATGCGCTGTCCTCATTCCTGGGCCAATGTTATTTTTGAAATATGTAGGCTCAAATCCCTCAAAACGTATTTCTAATTTATAGGCAATGTGATACAGGTAAAAAGAACACTGTCCCTCAAATCAGAGAAACCTGGACTACATTATTAGCTGTGTGACCTTCAGCTAAATTACTCCCCTTTTCTGAGCTTCTGTGTGTCCACTTGTGAAATGAAAACATAAATACCACTTCTTCAAGTTTGTGTCAGATAGCTGACAGGGTACACATGAAAGCAAGTGTCAGCCTGATACATCACCTTCCTCTCCAGATTTGTCATTTGTCACATTCACTAGTTGCCTTACTCCAGAGGCACAGTTCGCTACACATACTGTGCTTGCTTTTGTATCCAGCTAGTGAGCCCACATGATGCTGCTCATGAAGTGATTAAACAAGATGCTATGGCTACTATTTCCTGAGGGAGTAACAAAGGGGTTTTCATGATGTCCAACTTTCTGCTCAACCCAGGAGTTTCTCTCAGTTCAGACTCTCAGCTGGAAGGGAAACCACTCATGCAGAAATATTTTTAATATGGCCCCTATACCTACAGTGTTCAGTCTGATCAGTGTACTATAATCCCAGCAAGGAAATGATAGGTAAAAAGAAACAGGTAATGGGGAGGGAGGTGGGGGAGGTTTGGGAAGTGGGGGGCATATGCTTACCTATGGTGGATTCAGGTTTATGTGTGGCAGTGGCAGTAAATAACAAAATTGTATAAAAAGAAAAGAAAAAGAAAACCAGGTAAGAGGGACAGAAAGACAAGACGACAAGGCAGGGCATCTCCCAGGTCAGTCAGTATTTACAAAGGACATAGGGAAGAAGTAGAGCCTCCCCAAGAAGTCATTTGACAATATTCGGGCCTCTAGGACAATATTCTTTCTTTTATCTAAAAAACATTTTAAGCTTGTCTGATTAATGGCTTCTTCATGTTCCTACACGCCCGCCGGGTCTCCAGACCTCACCACTGCCTGGTTATCTGTCTTTCTAGATGTTTAGCTATATCTTATCTACAACATGCGCTGTCCTCATTCCTGGGCCAATGTTATTTTTGAAATATGTAGGCTCAAATCCCTCAAAACGTATTTCTAATTTATAGGCAATGTGATACAGGTAAAAAGAACACTGTCCCTCAAATCAGAGAAACCTGGACTACATTATTAGCTGTGTGACCTTCAGCTAAATTACTCCCCTTTTCTGAGCTTCTGTGTGTCCACTTGTGAAATGAAAACATAAATACCACTTCTTCAAGTTTGTGTCAGATAGCTGACAGGGTACACATGAAAGCAAGTGTCAGCCTGATACATCACCTTCCTCTCCAGATTTGTCATTTGTCACATTCACTAGTTGCCTTACTCCAGAGGCACAGTTCGCTACACATACTGTGCTTGCTTTTGTATCCAGCTAGTGAGCCCACATGATGCTGCTCATGAAGTGATTAAACAAGATGCTATGGCTACTATTTCCTGAGGGAGTAACAAAGGGGTTTTCATGATGTCCAACTTTCTGCTCAACCCAGGAGTTTCTCTCAGTTCAGACTCTCAGCTGGAAGGGAAACCACTCATGCAGAAATATTTTTAATATGGCCCCTATACCTACAGTGTTCAGTCTGATCAGTGTACTATAATCCCAGCAAGGAAATGATAGGTAAAAAGAAACAGGTAATGGGGAGGGAGGTGGGGGAGGTTTGGGAAGTGGGGGGCATATGCTTACCTATGGTGGATTCAGGTTTATGTGTGGCAGTGGCAGTAAATAACAAAATTGTATAAAAAGAAAAGAAAAAGAAAACCAGGTAAGAGGGACAGAAAGACAAGACGACAAGGCAGGGCATCTCCCAGGTCAGTCAGTATTTACAAAGGACATAGGGAAGAAGTAGAGCCTCCCCAAGAAGTCATTTGACAATATTCGGGCCTCTAGGACAATATTCTTTCTTTTGATAAAAGTAAGAATTAAAAAGGGAACTCAGTTTAAAAAAGAAAAAAAAAAAAAAAAAACAGTACTTGGGGCTTCCCTGGTGGTCCAGTGGGTAAGGACACCGCCTTGCAGTGCAAGGAACGCCGGTTCGATCCCTGACCTGGGAAGATCCCACGTGCCGCGGAGCGGCTGGACTGATGTGTCCAATTACCAAGCTGGAGCTCTGGAGCGCATGCGCCCAGAGCCGGTGCTCTGCGACAACAGAGGCCACCACGATGGGAGGCCCACACTGGCCAAAGAACAAAGATGGATGAAAATGGACAAATTAAAGACCAATAGAAGTGGTCCGCCTGCTTCCCTCCCTCCCCACCCCACTCACACCAAAATAAATAAATAAATAAATCTTTTAAAAAACACCCAAAAAACCAGTACTTGGCACTTAATACCACTGAATCAGATACAGAATGGATCAGATATATTATTAAAATCACATTAATTGAAGATCACCCCTAATTTCTTGTCTGATACTTTTTTCAGTGACAAGAAAGATGAAATGAACACCAGAACCCACTGAAGACCTTAGCCATCTCTTCTATAATATCACACTTGAAATTTATTTAAAGCATGGACTCCAAAATTCTCAAACTTTTAAATTTCTTTTATAAAGTTTATAGCTAAAAAAATCAAAGAATTGTGATCCATGCATTCAAAAACTAGCAAGTGAAATCTTACTATGCACCAAGTACTCTAATAGGCTGTTAATATATAACAGTAATCAGAGCAGATAATGTCTGTGATTTTATGATGCTCATCTCTTGAGAGTCCCTTGGACAATAAGGAGATCAAACCAGTCAGTCCTAAAGGAAATCAACAAATCCACTCTGAATATTCATTGGAAGGATTGATGCTGAAGCTGAAGTTCCAATACTTTGGCCACCTGATGTGAACAGCTGATTCACTGGAAAAGAGCCTGATGCTGGGAAAGACTGAGGGCAGAATGACAAGGGGACGACAGAGAATAAAATGGTTAGATAACATAACTAACTCAATGCACATGAATCAGAACAAACTTGGAGAGACAGAGGAGCCTGGTGTGCTGCAGTCCACAGGGTTGCAGAGTCAAGATGTAACTTGACCGCTGAACAAATCATTTAGTGGGAGTAAACAAACAAGTATAAAAATTTAGATAATAACAAGTGGCATTCCCATAAAATAGAAAGGAGAGTAAGAGGGACAAATATCAGGAGAGGGGCTTCTATTTGTGTAGAGCAGTCACAAAGGTCTAATGAACTGGCATTTGAAGAGACACATAAAGGACGAGAGAGGAGAGCAGGCACATACTGGGGTGATGAGTGTTCTGGGCAAGGGAACAGCTCAGTGCCATGGCCCTGGCACAGGTCCTTACCCGCACATCCAGGAACTGCAAGGAGCCCAGGGTAAGGCAAGAGCTGAGACAAAGGAGGTGGAACAGAAAGCTCAAAGCATATTAGTTTTGCTAGAGGCATTAGGACACAAATATTTTGGGGTTTTTTGCTCTGAATGAAATAGCCATCGGAATGTTTTGTACTATGGAGTGACACAATGTAATTGATGTTTTAACAGGATCTTTCTGGCTGTTTTGTTGACGAAAATAGACCACGGGCTGGAACAAGTAATAATGAAAGCAGATAGACCAGTTATAAAGCTAATATAATAATTCTGATGAGAAACTGGCAGTCCCCTGAACCAGTGCGATAGTAGTGGATGCATGAAAAGAAACGTAGCTCTTCCAATAGAGTGTGGACCAGGAAGAGGCTGCAGAACAGAGGCAAGATCTTTGTCTAGGCAACACAGACTCGGTAAGTAGCACGTCTCTTGCCCCTCTTCTACAGAGTTGTGAATTAGGAAGGTTTCTTTTTTTGTGGCAAAAAAAAGAGTTACGTTTACATGCATTTTTTTCTGCTTGGAATTCTTTCCATTGGTCAACTGGATGACTCTTATTTGGCCTCCAAATGGCAGTTGAAATGTCTTCTGAACTGGGAAAAATTTTATAATGGATGGGCCTTTTCCCAGGCCTGCATTCTAGCTTAAAGGCTTGTATCTGTTTCCTAAAGCTGTCATAAGAAATCCTCACCAACTTGGTTTGTTTAACCAAACAAGAATGTTCTTCCCTGACAGTCTGAAATTAAGGTGTCAGCACGGCTGGTTCCTTTTGGGGTCTGTGGGGAAATATGTTCCATGCCTTTGTTCCAGGTTCCAGAAACTCTCAACAATCCCTGGCATAAGGTATCTTGGTTCACAACTTCATAAATTCAATCTCTGCCTTCAGCTTTCTGTGACCTTCCACATGGGGCTCTGTCAGTTCTTCCTCTCCTTTCTCTTATAATGACACCAGCCATTAGATTTAGAGCCTGTCCTAAATCCAGGATGGTATCACCTTAAGATGCTAAATGAGATCTGCAAGACCCTATTTCCAAATAAGGTCACATTTCAGGTACTGGAGTCAGAACATGGTCACATGCTTTGGCAGAATCACTATGTAACCCAGTCTCAGGCCCCTCTTGCATTCTTCCAGAGACATCCCATCGCTTAGCATACTCTCCTTAACTGTCTTTTGACTGGTCTGTCCAGTCTAAGAGATTTAACCTTTTCAAGCACATACACCATTGTTTTAGTCTCTCTCCAGTTTCACACACAGTTCTTAGCACATAATAATCAATCATTCCTTATTGAATAGGTAAATTGCAAATTGCAGAGTAGAACTTCTACAAACAGCAAAAGATTTAGCTGAGTGTAACCAGGCAGTTTAAACTTCCTGTTATCACTGGAAAAGATACTCAGGTGTCTAATATTGGTCTTTTACACATGTGTTGGTTCTATTTTCTCTTTCAACAGAACAGAATATATAGTATAAATGAAATTATAAATAACTTCTTTTTCCCCTAAGAGCCATTCATGGTGATGCTAGTTCCCATTTGCTATTTTTCAAAAGAGGAAGCAGAAACCTCCAACATCCAGAATGATACCATATCTGAAAGTTATTCCCCAAAATTACTGGAGTGGAGAACAGTGTCAAAGCAGTAAGCATAAGAGAAAACATCTAGGAAACCAGATGAAATGAATGAGATTATCATCCAAAGATGTGTTTTAATTGTATTTCAATTAGGAAGAAAAGGAACTGATGATCATTAGATATAAAATCTAAGATCTTGAGAAGCAGTAGATATGAAAGACATGGAAAGAAGAGATGTAGGGATAGGCTACAGCAATAGAAGCACACAAGTAAAAGCACGGAGTTGAGGACTTGGGACATTTCTCAACATGAAGATGAAAAGAGCATGTGGAGAGAGGGATAGAGGGGGTTCTAGTCGCTGAGACCAGGAGTCCCCTGAGATCCCAGCAGCGACCTCCTGGGCATGACTGCAGAGATGCTGCACTATCTATCAGATCTCTAAAATCTACAGGCTAAGTCCAGGCAACTGATGAAAGAACAAAGCCTTACTTATCTCAAGAGTCTCAAAGTAAGTGGTAATGTTTACTAGCAGAATGTGAGTTATTAAATAAAAGGCTAGATCAATTCATGTCCATTTTACTGGTTCACAGGGCATTACTGTAATCAGTAATACTGGGGAAAGAATCATACTGAGGACACACTCACCAACTGAGAGCCTCAGACTGATGCTTGATTATTATTGGAATATAATTGATTTACAATGTTGTGTTTGTTTATGATGTACAACATCATGAATCAGCTATATATATATATATATATATACTTCCTCTTGAGCATCCCTCTTACTTTCCCATTTCGTCCCTCTAGACTCTCTAGATCTTCACAGAGCACCAAACTGAGTTCCCTGTGCTATATAGCAGAGATGGAAGGATGAATTAAGAAAGTAACACAGACATACGTACACTACTATGTATAAAGTAAATGCTTGATGATGTCTAAATGGGTAGACAAGGGAACATATAGAGGTTAGGTAACTTACTCCCAATCATTCGTTTAGCAAATTACTTGTGGGTGGGGTTTAGAAGGTAAGTTTCCTAGGTAAATACAATGGTCCAAATATTTTAAGAGTGAACAAGGGACAAGTATTGCAGTGTGTATAGTGAATATTTCTTGGCTTTTCCTGTTCACCATCCATTCTCTGTTAACAGTAACACAACACAATGTTTTACTTCAGGAATCCCTCTGACACCTACTCTTAGTTCATGTGGATTGAGCTGAAATCATTGCAAGTCTCAGGTCTAAGAATGGACATATATAATTCAGCCAACTCATAGAGACCCTTTTTATGATGTTATCATAGTGTTGGAGGTGGCAGGAACCACTCTCATTCCAATGGAATTGCTTACATAATGTAAGTCTGGAACTGCCAGTGGATATCTCCCCTTCCATGTGACAGAACCTGCCTAAGAAAGAAATGCAAGACAGAAAAATTCAGATTGAAGGAATGGGAAAGAGAGAGAGCTCTTCCACATACTAGTTTGGAAATTAGTCCAGAAGTGGACTGCAGAGATGCTGCACTATCTATCAGATCTCTAAAATCTACAGGCTAAGTCCAGGCAACTGATGAAAGAACAAAGCCTTACTTATCTCAAGAGTCTCAAAGTAAGTGGTAATGTTTACTAGCAGAATGTGAGTTATTAAATAAAAGGCTAGATCAATTCATGTCCATTTTACTGGTTCACAGGGCATTACTGTAATCAGTAATACTGGGGAAAGAATCATACTGAGGACACACTCACCAACTGAGAGCCTCAGACTGATGCTTGATTATTATTGGAATATAATTGATTTACAATGTTGTGTTTGTTTATGATGTACAACATCATGAATCAGCTATATATATATATATATATATACTTCCTCTTGAGCATCCCTCTTACTTTCCCATTTCGTCCCTCTAGACTCTCTAGATCTTCACAGAGCACCAAACTGAGTTCCCTGTGCTATATAGCAGAGATGGAAGGATGAATTAAGAAAGTAACACAGACATACGTACACTACTATGTATAAAGTAAATGCTTGATGATGTCTAAATGGGTAGACAAGGGAACATATAGAGGTTAGGTAACTTACTCCCAATCATTCGTTTAGCAAATTACTTGTGGGTGGGGTTTAGAAGGTAAGTTTCCTAGGTAAATACAATGGTCCAAATATTTTAAGAGTGAACAAGGGACAAGTATTGCAGTGTGTATAGTGAATATTTCTTGGCTTTTCCTGTTCACCATCCATTCTCTGTTAACAGTAACACAACACAATGTTTTACTTCAGGAATCCCTCTGACACCTACTCTTAGTTCATGTGGATTGAGCTGAAATCATTGCAAGTCTCAGGTCTAAGAATGGACATATATAATTCAGCCAACTCATAGAGACCCTTTTTATGATGTTATCATAGTGTTGGAGGTGGCAGGAACCACTCTCATTCCAATGGAATTGCTTACATAATGTAAGTCTGGAACTGCCAGTGGATATCTCCCCTTCCATGTGACAGAACCTGCCTAAGAAAGAAATGCAAGACAGAAAAATTCAGATTGAAGGAATGGGAAAAGAGAGAGAGCTCTCTTCCACATACTAGTTTGGAAATTAGTCCAGAAGTGCCTGATTTGTCCCTGGATTGTGAGTTACACTAAATTCCATGGTCTGCTTAAGCCAGTTTTAGTTGGGGTTGCATCATTTTTGACAGAAATTTTTTTCCTCTAAGACAGAGGAGGAGGAAGCTTCCATCTATTGGGAACTTCAATTAATTTAGCATGGCTGGAACTGAAAATGCTAAGAAAAAACAGGGTAGGAAATAAGGTTGCAAAGAGAAGAAGAGTGTCAGTTTATGTGGGTAAGAGCTGAAATAGTGTGAAGGTGCCTGTGATTGCTACTAACAGTGGTACAGATTTCAGAGCTAAGGTTTTTTGTTTTTGTTTTTGTTTTTTTTTAATTCTTTATTTTAAAGGTTTTACAGAGTTTTGTTGTTCACAGACATGTATGTTCCCAGGTCAGTCATATGCATATCCCTGGTCTCCACTGCCCCCCCAACTCCAGTTCCCCCCTTCCCACCCCTCCGGATCATCACCCCACGCCATTGTAAGCACTCCTATTCCCTTAGCACAATGACAATAGCTATCTTTTTCACACATGACAGTATAGGTTTCATGTTACTCCCTCCATGCCTCCCCCTCCCTATTTCTTCCCCACAATATCCCTATGTCTATGTTCTGTCTGTTTTTCCATGAGTTCACTGCGTGTGTTATCAAGACCGTCCTACTAGATTCCATATATGTGTGTTAGTATACTGTATTTGTCTTTCTCTTTTTGACTTACTTCACTTTTTATGATAGGTTCTAGAGCCAGCCACTTCATTAGGACTGAGTCTTCTGCATTTCTTTTAATAGCTGAATAGTATTCCACTGCATATATGTACCAGAGCTTCTGTATTCATTCATTCGTCGATGGACACCTAGGTTGCTTCCATGTTCTGGCTATTGTATAGAGAGCAGCAGTGAACACTGGGTACAGGCGCTTCTTTCAGTTTTGATTTCATCAGGATATAAGCCTAATAGTGGAATTGCTAAGGTTTTTTTTTTTTTTTTTTTTTTTTTAAAGATTTATTTATTTATTTATTTTTGGGCGGAGGTCGTGTTGGGGAGGGAGGGGAGCAGGCGGGCCATTTCTATTGGTCTTTCGCTTCTCTGTGTTCATCCATCTTTGTTCTTTGGCTCCTGTGGGCCTCCCATCGCAGTGGCGTCTGTCATTGCAGAGCGCCAGCTCTGGGCACGTGCACTCCAGAGCTCTGGCTCGGTAATTGGACACATCAGTCCAGCCGCTCCATGGCACGTGGGATCTTCCCAGGCCAGGGCTTGAACCAGCACCCCTTGCACTGCAAGGCGGTGTCCTTACCCACTGGACCACCAGGGGAAACCCTGCTAAGGTTTTAATAAATAATTCATGGCACTCCAACAGCCACACTGAAGAAACTTCTCTGAAACAGGAAAAACTCATTGAGAGAAGAATTCTTCTCTCTTAGGAAGATATTTTAGAGCAGTCAGCAAAGTCACGCTTCCCCAGATGCCATGTAGTATTAGTATGGCATGCTCTAGGAGACAAGGCACAGTGTAGGAGTATGAAAGATGATAGCTTGGCATGACCTGCGGTCAGAAGACAGGTGTCCATGTTCACAGCATCTTTTACCACACAGAAAGCATCTGAGTGGCCTTAGAAAAGTCACTTAGCACATTGGAAATGGAGATAATAACCCTCTACTCTATCAACTCCACAGGATTTGCAAGAGGTCCAAATAAGATATGGATATGCCAACACTTTGGACACTGTAAGCTCTATGCAGATCCACGCTTTTTAAAACCACCGTGTGTTATCAAGACCGTCCTACTAGATTCCATATATGTGTGTTAGTATACTGTATTTGTCTTTCTCTTTTTGACTTACTTCACTTTTTATGATAGGTTCTAGAGCCAGCCACTTCATTAGGACTGAGTCTTCTGCATTTCTTTTAATAGCTGAATAGTATTCCACTGCATATATGTACCAGAGCTTCTGTATTCATTCATTCGTCGATGGACACCTAGGTTGCTTCCATGTTCTGGCTATTGTATAGAGAGCAGCAGTGAACACTGGGTACAGGCGCTTCTTTCAGTTTTGATTTCATCAGGATATAAGCCTAATAGTGGAATTGCTAAGGTTTTTTTTTTTTTTTTTTTTTTTTTAAAGATTTATTTATTTATTTATTTTTGGGCGGAGGTCGTGTTGGGGAGGGAGGGGAGCAGGCGGGCCATTTCTATTGGTCTTTCGCTTCTCTGTGTTCATCCATCTTTGTTCTTTGGCTCCTGTGGGCCTCCCATCGCAGTGGCGTCTGTCATTGCAGAGCGCCAGCTCTGGGCACGTGCACTCCAGAGCTCTGGCTCGGTAGTTGGACACATCGGTCCAGCCGCTCCATGGCACGTGGGATCTTCCCAGGCCAGGGCTTGAACCAGCACCCCTTGCACTGCAAGGCGGTGTCCTTACCCACTGGACCACCAGGGGAAACCCTGCTAAGGTTTTAATAAATAATTCATGGCACTCCAACAGCCACACTGAAGAAACTTCTCTGAAACAGGAAAAACTCATTGAGAGAAGAATTCTTCTCTCTTAGGAAGATATTTTAGAGCAGTCAGCAAAGTCACGCTTCCCCAGATGCCATGTAGTATTAGTATGGCATGCTCTAGGAGACAAGGCACAGTGTAGGAGTATGAAAGATGATAGCTTGGCATGACCTGCGGTCAGAAGACAGGTGTCCATGTTCACAGCATCTTTTACCACACAGAAAGCATCTGAGTGGCCTTAGAAAAGTCACTTAGCACATTGGAAATGGAGATAATAACCCTCTACTCTATCAACTCCACAGGATTTGCAAGAGGTCCAAATAAGATATGGATATGCCAACACTTTGGACACTGTAAGCTCTATGCAGATCCACGCTTTTTAACATTGTCAGGAGATCGGGGTGGGTATGGGCTTTGATACTTATTTTCTGTGTGATCATGAGGTCACTAAATCCTTGGGATCTCATTTCACTTCTTTCTAAGAATAGATCAAACTCAACTCCATGGTGTTGAATGTTCCTTCCAACTATAAGAAGATTTCAGTAGACCTCCAAGAATGCATTTTCCTTTTGTGGATAAAAGGTAAATAGTTCAGTTTAATAGAGTCATTGAGATTTTTCAAGAATGCAAGAGCCACACCCCTTCTGAAGTCAGAGCCCAATCGCAGGTCAGCTCCATGGCTGGCAGCACCTACAGCCATAGCACTACTAACAGAAACAAAATTTTCAATGTCAATTCTGAACAACTCATGGGTTAAAATTGCATCAACTATTTGCTTTACTAAAAAATTAGTTTGCTGTGCATTCTTTGAGAAAGACTTCCATAAAATTTGTTAAAATTAAACTCCTGGCACTTAAGGGATTAAATTACAAGGAAAATTCACTTCGAGTTGATTCTCTAGAGAAGCATAATAATTGAGGTGTTCATAATACAACAATCATTGCGTAGCATTTTCACAGTCAAAGATGATTTGAAATTCACTGAGACACTGTGATGAGGCAGACAGGCAGGCAGGTGGGCATTATCTCCATTGAAAAGGTAGGAAAACTAATGTTCTTGATGTAACCTGAATTGAAGTGAAATGACAGTCACTCATTCATGTCTGACTCGTTGCAACTCCATGGGCAACAGCCCACCAGGATCCTCTGTCCATGGGATTTCCTATGCAAGAATACCAAGTGGATTGCCATTCCCTTCTCCAGGGGATTTTCCCTCTCTGGGGATCAAATCTGGATCTCCTGCATATCAAGCAGATTCTTTATGGTCTGAGACAACAGACAAAATGGAATTTGAATTCTGAGTCTCTTGACTTCCAAGATTCTATTACACTCTATTCCTCTTGGTACCAACTCTCCCAGCATTTGCAAGAGGTCCAAATAAGATATGGATATGCCAACACTTTGGACACTGTAAGCTCTATGCAGATCCACGCTTTTTAACATTGTCAGGAGATCGGGGTGGGTATGGGCTTTGATACTTATTTTCTGTGTGATCATGAGGTCACTAAATCCTTGGGATCTCATTTCACTTCTTTCTAAGAATAGATCAAACTCAACTCCATGGTGTTGAATGTTCCTTCCAACTATAAGAAGATTTCAGTAGACCTCCAAGAATGCATTTTCCTTTTGTGGATAAAAGGTAAATAGTTCAGTTTAATAGAGTCATTGAGATTTTTCAAGAATGCAAGAGCCACACCTTCTGAAGTCAGAGCCCAATCGCAGGTCAGCTCCATGGCTGGCAGCACCTACAGCCATAGCACTACTAACAGAAACAAAATTTTCAATGTCAATTCTGAACAACTCATGGGTTAAAATTGCATCAACTATTTGCTTTACTAAAAAATTAGTTTGCTGTGCATTCTTTGAGAAAGACTTCCATAAAATTTGTTAAAATTAAACTCCTGGCACTTAAGGGATTAAATTACAAGGAAAATTCACTTCGAGTTGATTCTCTAGAGAAGCATAATAATTGAGGTGTTCATAATACAACAATCATTGCGTAGCATTTTCACAGTCAAAGATGATTTGAAATTCACTGAGACACTGTGATGAGGCAGACAGGCAGGCAGGTGGGCATTATCTCCATTGAAAAGGTAGGAAAACTAATGTTCTTGATGTAACCTGAATTGAAGTGAAATGACAGTCACTCATTCATGTCTGACTCGTTGCAACTCCATGGGCAACAGCCCACCAGGATCCTCTGTCCATGGGATTTCCTATGCAAGAATACCAAGTGGATTGCCATTCCCTTCTCCAGGGGATTTTCCCTCTCTGGGGATCAAATCTGGATCTCCTGCATATCAAGCAGATTCTTTATGGTCTGAGACAACAGACAAAAATGGAATTTGAATTCTGAGTCTCTTGACTTCCAAGATTCTATTACACTCTATTCCCTCTTGGTACCAACTCTCCCAGCATTATTATTAGGTGCCACTGTTCTCCCTTTTGTGTTATGTACAGAGGAGATTGCTAAGATTTTGAACCAAGGGAAAGAAAGTTAAAACATTATGAGTGGCTCAGACCAGCTGAATGGCATCAGCAGAGTTTGGATAACTTTGTGTCTGGGTTTACACAACCAAATACACATCATGCAATCCTCTAGCTTGTAGACCCATTTCAGGCCCAGTGCCCACAGGTGTGATTGATGGAATTCAATTAATACTGCTCTCTGCCACCTGATTTCTTAGTGACACCAAGTTATCTCAGCATGGTACATCTGCCCTGAAATCTCTCCATAGGCTTCTGTCACAAATGGGTATCGATTGAAAAATTCTATTGCTGTACTTAGTTACACAGTTTTCAACAAACAAGTTTCAAATGGCACTTAAGCTGGTGTCAAGGAGAGCTGAAAGGTCTGAGGGCAATGGGTTACTGAGAAAATTAGCAAGAAGACAGATGCTCAGGCATGATGCATGAATCTCCTTATCAGAGTGTGACCTGTTAATTTTGGAAATACTGACTCACTTCTGGTCCTCAAATGAGGCATGGCTGCTGGATACAAAATTGAAAATGTTTAACAGAAACCTGATAGTACGTAAAATAAAAACAAGAATAAGTACTTGGTATGTGAGGGTTTGGAGGGACCAACACACTCCTCAGTCAATGAACATGTATACAGCAGCCCCTGATCCCTGGGCACCAAACTGAGTGCTGAAGATGCTAAGAAAGATTAACACATGCTTGTGATTTCCATGATCAAGAACTGATAAATGGCAACTCGCAGGTCAAATTTGGTTTGTTGTCTAGTTTTGTAAATAAGTTTATATGGGAATGCAGTCAAGCTCATTAATTTCCATATTATCTTTGCCTGCTTGTGTGCTATAATGGCCTAGTTGAGTAGTTGTGACAGAAACCATATACCCCAGAAAGCTAAACAATCTACTACTCATCTCTTTACAAAAGGTTTGCTGACCTCTGGGCTATACTCTTGTGGGAGAAATGGGTATTAATGGGTCATTTGGGGGTGATACCCTAAATTCCTAATAATCAGAACACATCATGAGAAGAGAAAGAAAAAATACCTAGACTTTCCTTAGGTGACTAAGGAACAGCTCTGTATGAGCTGTGTCTGAAAGAATGAGCAGATTGAGGTAAAGAAAGGTAAGAAAATAGGTGGAGGCCACACAGGCAGAAGTACCTGCTCAAGTGCAAAATTGTGGAACAAGAAGATCATTCACTTGTATGGAAATGCAACCTCCATAAGAGAAGCTGAACCGTTTATAGAGCAAGGTAAGGCCTGGTTATGAAGAGTCTTCTATGTCATGACGGGGGGACCGGGCTTTGTCTGTAAGATATTCCAGGCTATTGAAAGGATTAAACAAGGTAACAGTCAAATGTGTGTTTTGGCTGAATCTCAAAGAGGATTTTGAATTGAAAGAGACAAAATTAAAAACTTTTAGAAGCAATGAAATATTATAAGTGATAGATAATAGAGGTCTAGTCTGTGGCTGTGGTGAAATTTTCACTCAATATTAAAGGAAAGAAACCAACAAAGAAGAAGATAGATGTCCTTAAAAATTTTGGCAAACAAAGCCAACATCTCTCACGAGCTGTTTCAACACCTAAATATACGCACAGAAAAATCACTCTGAGGCATGTTGGTTGGACATTGAATACAATAAAGGAAAGAATACCAAGGTAACAACAGCTGCATAAATGAAGAGAAAGGTCACTACAAATGTGCTCTGTGTAAGACACAGTGCCAAGTTCTTCACATACTATTACTTGATTCTTTCTACTGCCATAAACAAACAAACAATATTATAACCATTTTAAAATAAAGCACTTCCCTAGTCTCTGGGGTCACGAAAGAGTCGGACATGACTTAGCAACTAAACAACAACATCTTCCTAGGGATTGTGTAACATGATGAGTAGAGAGTCTGGAACGTGACAGGTGCTTCACAGATTTGATATCTTCCCTTGAAAAATCATTCTTATTAAATTCAATCAGAACTGAGGATTTTTCCATTTAACAGATGATTTTAAAATACCTGGCCTATACTCTTGTGGGAGAAATGGGTATTAATGGGTCATTTGGGGGTGATACCCTAAATTCCTAATAATCAGAACACATCATGAGAAGAGAAAGAAAAAATACCTAGACTTTCCTTAGGTGACTAAGGAACAGCTCTGTATGAGCTGTGTCTGAAAGAATGAGCAGATTGAGGTAAAGAAAGGTAAGAAAATAGGTGGAGGCCACACAGGCAGAAGTACCTGCTCAAGTGCAAAATTGTGGAACAAGAAGATCATTCACTTGTATGGAAATGCAACCTCCATAAGAGAAGCTGAACCGTTTATAGAGCAAGGTAAGGCCTGGTTATGAAGAGTCTTCTATGTCATGACGGGGGGACCGGGCTTTGTCTGTAAGATATTCCAGGCTATTGAAAGGATTAAACAAGGTAACAGTCAAATGTGTGTTTTGGCTGAATCTCAAAGAGGATTTTGAATTGAAAGAGACAAAATTAAAAACTTTTAGAAGCAATGAAATATTATAAGTGATAGATAATAGAGGTCTAGTCTGTGGCTGTGGTGAAATTTTCACTCAATATTAAAGGAAAGAAACCAACAAAGAAGAAGATAGATGTCCTTAAAAATTTTGGCAAACAAAGCCAACATCTCTCACGAGCTGTTTCAACACCTAAATATACGCACAGAAAAATCACTCTGAGGCATGTTGGTTGGACATTGAATACAATAAAGGAAAGAATACCAAGGTAACAACAGCTGCATAAATGAAGAGAAAGGTCACTACAAATGTGCTCTGTGTAAGACACAGTGCCAAGTTCTTCACATACTATTACTTGATTCTTTCTACTGCCATAAACAAACAAACAATATTATAACCATTTTAAAATAAAGCACTTCCCTAGTCTCTGGGGTCACGAAAGAGTCGGACATGACTTAGCAACTAAACAACAACATCTTCCTAGGGATTGTGTAACATGATGAGTAGAGAGTCTGGAACGTGACAGGTGCTTCACAGATTTGATATCTTCCCTTGAAAAATCATTCTTATTAAATTCAATCAGAACTGAGGATTTTTCCATTTAACAGATGATTTTACATACCTCCTCTCATCCAAACATTTTTCAGGTACTCAGAACCCAGTGAACACAGTTCAGGCCTGGCCCTGGCATCACAGAGGTTAGAGTCCACCCTGCTGCTGTACACATCTCCCTCAGATAGTAAAAGTTTGGTTGGAAGCAAAATTAGCTTCAATCAATTCCATATTTTCATTACACACACACACACACACACACACACACACACACACACACATGCTCCCATGGCTAACTATGGAGATATTTGAAAACTCTGAACAAGATAAATGAGGCTTCAATTTGTTGCTTCTTGAAAAAAAACTGTTAGTAAGTACACAAGTTTCTTATTTGAAATTCTAAACTCCATATGAAGTTTGCTTGCTCTCTCCTTCAAACCTGAACAGATTACATATGTCAAGTACTAAAGTAATTACACAAGGAAGCCATTAGGCTGAACTGCTTCTAATGCATCAAGAGCCTATGTAAGGGCTTCCCCTGGTGGTCCAGGGGGTAAGGACACCGCCTTGCAGTGCAAGGGGCGCCGGTTCGATCCCTGGCCTGGGAAGATCCCACGTGCCGCGGAGCGGCCGGACTGATGTGTCCAATTACCGAGCCGGAGCTCTGGAGCGCATGCGCCCAGAGCCGGCGCTCTGCAACGACAAGACACCACCGCGATGGGAGGCCCACAGGAGCCAAAGAACAAAGACGGATGAAAATAGAGAAATGAAAGACCAATAGAAGTGGCCTGCCCGCTCCCCTCCCTCCCCAACCCGACCTCCGCCCAAAATAAATAAATAAATAAATCTTTAAAAAAAAAAAAAAAAAGAGCCTATGTAAGCAATCTGAAATCTAAGCCAGTGTCAATTCCTGTAATTGCTTCATGGTTAAGAAATCTAAACTTAAGAAGAATCAATCCCAACAACCAACTAGTCTTTCCCAAATTAGGCAAGCTCTTAAGCTACAGCCAATTAGATGACTTCTTATCTTTGTTTCCAGGTCCGTTCCACAAAAGCCCTGCCCTTAAGCCCCTCCTGGAGGGGTGCTGCTGGATTTGAATTGATGTCTGCTAAAGTGAACTCACACACTTTAATAGGATTCAGCTTGTCTGTGAACACAGGCAAGTTATGTTCTGAGAATGGGTTGCTTGCTTCCTTTATCACAGTATGATATGCAAATAAAAATTTAATAAATGCCTTTTGATAGGAAAAATGGATTGGTCTGGGGAATAGTTTCAGTGACTGGCCATGTGGACTTATAGCTGGAGAATTTATCTTTTCCTTACAAACCAGCATCAATTAACTCCCAATTACTACCATTCATCATATATACTTTAGTCTCCACAGTCATAAACACTAATTACTTTATCTGAATTACAAACACAGGCCCTTGTTTACAAAGGCCTGGGTATCCCTTTTGGAAGAAGACTCCCTTTTGACTGCCACAAACTCATTTGTGAGAACTCAGAACTACATACATGCTGTGTGTGCATGGTAAGTCGCTGCAGTCCTGTCCAACTTCGTGTGATGCTATGGACTATAGCCCGCCATGCCCCTCTATCCATGGGGTTCTCCAGGAAATACTGGAGTGGGTTTCCATGCCCTCCTCCAGGGGATCTTCCCTACCCAGGGATCAAATCTGCATCGCCTATGGCTCCTGAATTGGCGGATAGGTTCTTTACCACTAGTGCCATATGGGATGCCCCCCCAAATAGGTAGAGAATATACTAAGTAAAAATTTATGCTTTTGACAATGCTAGGAAACCACACAGATAAAATAGACTCCCCTATAGTCTCTTTTCCAGTTCTAGAAGCTTAAGACATGACTCTCCCTTTTCTGAATTCTGTCACTATGCAGATGTAGACCATGCAATATTCTGTTTTAGCTTATTTCTAGTGCTTTATGGATTAGATGGTCTTGCTATAAACTGAACTTTTCTGGGAAAATGATATATTTCTTTTCCCTTCCTCAGTCAGTGCCCAATTCGGGGATAACTGTACATATTAAAATCAAAATAGGTGTAAAAAGGTATATTAGATTGTTTATGAAGAACCAGCGTCTGGGACAAGTTTGACTGTTTATGGGGAGGGTGGTGGTAGTCTTTCCAAATTAGGCAAGTTTGCCAATTAGATGACTTCTTATCTTTGTTTCCAGGTCCTTCCACAAAGCCCTGCCCTTAAGCCCCTCCTGGAGGTGCTGCTGGATTTGAATTGATGTCTGCTAAAGTGAACTCACACACTTTAATAGGATTCAGCTTGTCTGTGAACACAGGCAAGTTATGTTCTGAGAATGGGTTGCTTGCTTCCTTTATCACAGTATGATATGCAAATAAAAATTTAATAAATGCCTTTTGATAGGAAAAATGGATTGGTCTGGGGAATAGTTTCAGTGACTGGCCATGTGGACTTATAGCTGGAGAATTTATCTTTTCCTTACAAACCAGCATCAATTAACTCCCAATTACTACCATTCATCATATATACTTTAGTCTCCCACAGTCATAAACACTAATTACTTTATCTGAATTACAAACACAGGCCCTTGTTTACAAAGGCCTGGGTATCCCTTTTGGAAGAAGACTCCCTTTTGACTGCCACAAACTCATTTGTGAGAACTCAGAACTACATACATGCTGTGTGTGCATGGTAAGTCGCTGCAGTCCTGTCCAACTTCGTGTGATGCTATGGACTATAGCCCGCCATGCCCCTCTATCCATGGGGTTCTCCAGGAAATACTGGAGTGGGTTTCCATGCCCTCCTCCAGGGGATCTTCCCTACCCAGGGATCAAATCTGCATCGCCTATGGCTCCTGAATTGGCGGATAGGTTCTTTACCACTAGTGCCATATGGGATGCCCCCCCAAATAGGTAGAGAATATACTAAGTAAAAATTTATGCTTTTGACAATGCTAGGAAACCACACAGATAAAATAGACTCCCCTATAGTCTCTTTTCCAGTTCTAGAAGCTTAAGACATGACTCTCCCTTTTCTGAATTCTGTCACTATGCAGATGTAGACCATGCAATATTCTGTTTTAGCTTATTTCTAGTGCTTTATGGATTAGATGGTCTTGCTATAAACTGAACTTTTCTGGGAAAATGATATATTTCTTTTCCCTTCCTCAGTCAGTGCCCAATTCGGGGATAACTGTACATATTAAAATCAAAATAGGTGTAAAAAGGTATATTAGATTGTTTATGAAGAACCAGCGTCTGGGACAAGTTTGACTGTTTATGGGGGAGGGTGGTGGTGAGGGAGTTGATGCCATCCACTGAAAGTAAGAGGGAAAGCGAGACAATGGGGAGTTATGCCTGATTGCTAGCCCAGCCCTAAAAAAGTACCACCAACTGGATGGCTTAAACAATGAAACAGTATTGTCTCACAGTTCTAGGGACTAGAAGCGCAAGACCAAAGTGCTGGTAGGGTTGGTTCTTCCCGAGGACTGTCTGTTTCATGAAGGAGAATCTGTCCCATGCTTTTCTTCCCTAGCTTCAGGTGATTTGCTGGCTACCTCTATCGTTCCTTGGCTTGCAGACATATCACTATGAACTCTGCCTTCATTTCCACGTGGTGTGTGTGTTCAAATTTCCCCCTTTTACAAGGACACTAGTCACACGGGATTAGGGGCTCTCCCCACTTCACTATGACCTTATCTTAATTATATCTGTAGCCTTATTTCTAAATGAGGTGACATTTCTGGGATACTGGAGGTAAGAATTTCATCATTTGAATTTTGTGGGAGTACAGTTCAATCCATAACAATAGGTATATTTTGATACAGTAAATTATATATACATACATACATATGTGTATATATATATATATATATATATATAAATATATATAGTCTTTATTCACAGTTCCTAGTACATTGCTCCTAAAACTTATATGATTCCTTACGTAAGAATTGTCAGGGCATCTTTTTTTTTTTACATTATTTCATTTGTTTATTTGGGTGCTCAAGGTCTTAGATGTCAAATGCGGGATCTAGTTCCCTGACAAAGAATCAAATGGTAGCCACTGGACCACCAGGGAAGTCCCAGGGCATCTTAAAATATATATATATATATTTTTGTCCGAGATCCACAATAGGAAGGTAAAATGGCATCTTTTGCTATTCACAATAAACTCCTTGCAACTATACCTGAGTTTATGTTAATGAGGTGACTTTTGATAAGCACGAAGGATGGGACAGGGAGGGGACTGATGACCAAGGAACAAATCACGAGATTACCCAGTTGAAACTTTCTGCCACACCCTATCCCCCACCTGAAAAACCTTAGAATGCTGAAAGTGACAATATTAGAAAACCAGCGTCTGGGACAAGTTTGACTGTTTATGGGGGAGGGTGGTGGTGAGGGAGTTGATGCCATCCACTGAAAGTAAGAGGGAAAGCGAGACAATGGGGAGTTATGCCTGATTGCTAGCCCAGCCCTAAAAAAGTACCACCAACTGGATGGCTTAAACAATGAAACAGTATTGTCTCACAGTTCTAGGGACTAGAAGCGCAAGACCAAAGTGCTGGTAGGGTTGGTTCTTCCGAGGACTGTCTGTTTCATGAAGGAGAATCTGTCCCATGCTTTTCTTCCCTAGCTTCAGGTGATTTGCTGGCTACCTCTATCGTTCCTTGGCTTGCAGACATATCACTATGAACTCTGCCTTCATTTCCACGTGGTGTGTGTGTTCAAATTTCCCCCTTTTACAAGGACACTAGTCACACGGGATTAGGGGCTCTCCCCACTTCACTATGACCTTATCTTAATTATATCTGTAGCCTTATTTCTAAATGAGGTGACATTTCTGGGATACTGGAGGTAAGAATTTCATCATTTGAATTTTGTGGGAGTACAGTTCAATCCATAACAATAGGTATATTTTGATACAGTAAATTATATATACATACATACATATGTGTATATATATATATATATATATATATATAAATATATATAGTCTTTATTCACAGTTCCTAGTACATTGCTCCTAAAACTTATATGATTCCTTACGTAAGAATTGTCAGGGCATCTTTTTTTTTTTACATTATTTCATTTGTTTATTTGGGTGCTCAAGGTCTTAGATGTCAAATGCGGGATCTAGTTCCCTGACAAAGAATCAAATGGTAGCCACTGGACCACCAGGGAAGTCCCAGGGCATCTTAAAATATATATATATATATTTTTGTCCGAGATCCACAATAGGAAGGTAAAATGGCATCTTTTGCTATTCACAATAAACTCCTTGCAACTATACCTGAGTTTATGTTAATGAGGTGACTTTTGATAAGCACGAAGGATGGGACAGGGAGGGGACTGATGACCAAGGGAACAAATCACGAGATTACCCAGTTGAAACTTTCTGCCACACCCTATCCCCCACCTGCAGGGAGGCAAGAGGAGCCAGAATTGAGGTTAATTATGAATGGCTGATATTTTAATCAATGATGACTACAAAATGAAGACTCCACAAAACCCTAAAAGGACAGGATTTGAAGAACTTCCAGATTAGGAAACACAGCGTCGTTCCTTTACAGTAGGTAAAGTAAAATTGCATTGTGAATGATGGGAATGGTTTCCTGGTGACCTGGGATAACTCAGAAAGTCATTATAAAACCTCTGCCTCTCAGAACAGACTGCAAGAAGGAGAGAAAACAATTCACATGTTCTCTCATGCATTTTCCTCATCAAGGTTTGCTCCAAAGAGCATCGACTGTCCTGTGATTTTAGAGGGTATTATCCCCCTCCCATAGAAGTGCTGAGGAAGCTAGAGCTTCCTGGGTCTGGTTACATTGGATTAGACATGGGAGATGCTGAACATCCTCCCAGAGCCAGTGTGATGGAGATTCTCTTAAACCTGGCACTAGACCCCAGGACAGGTGAGAGAATCAGTACTCTGGTGGGTGGCTGGCATACTAGAACTGTGAGAATGACAGAAGCCATTGCTCAGCTATTCCAGCTGGAAGCAGGGCAAGCAGCCGAGGCCCAGAGGACAGATGGTCTCAGAGTGCCTGGGGAAATACATAAACTTGGTCTAGTAAACATGTATTTAAAAACACAGCAAAATATAATTGTCAGCATTGGTGCAAACATGAAAAAGAAAAAAAAAAACAATGTCTGGATTTTGAAAGTTAGTTATGAGTGAAGGTATTCATTTTGAAAGGCTGCCATAATAAATTACCACAAACTCGGTGACTTAAAACAACAGAAATGTATTTTATCACCCTATGGTTTCCAGCTGCATGAATTCGGTTCTGCCTCCATCTTATCTTGCCGTGCATCTCTGTCTTCACATGGAGTTCTCTTCTTATAAGGAAACCAGTTATACTGGATTAGGGTCACCCTAATGACCTCATCTTAATTGCATCTGAAAAGTTCTAAGGCAAAATATAACATTCACAGATATAGAGGGTCAGGACTTAAACAACATTGCTGGGGTAAAAGTGAAAGTCAAGTGCTAGTCACACAGTCATGTCTGACTTCTTTGTGACCGAATGGACTATATAGCCCTCCAGGCTTCTCTGTCCAAGGAATTCTCCAGGCAAAATGATTAGAATGGGTAGCTACTCCCTCCTCCAGGAGATCTTCCTGACCCAGAGATGGAACTCAGGTCTCTTGCACTGGAGGAAGATTCTTTACAATTTGAGCCACCAGCGGGGTGGGCAGACACACATAGTTCAACCTGTGAAACTGAGGATAAGGCATGCAGGGTTCTAGAAGTGGATTTATTCCTGATGACTTCCTTGATTTTGGAGTGTCTTTAAATCTCTTGAAATGGGAATTCTACCTCTCTAAGATGAGAAGCATGCTCATGTGTGACCCCACAGACTGCAGCACAGCAGCCTCCTCTACCCATGGGATTTCTTAGTAAGATGACTTAATCTTTTATAGATAGACTCTTCTACATAAAATTCATGTAACTAAATACATACACATGTTTCAGGGGATTCCTAAGCCTCCTAAAGCCCATCTCCAATCTCTGTCCTGGTTAATCAAGATTTTACCAAACTTTCTGATTTTTCAGTTTTATTATTAATTTTCTATGCTTTATTAGTATTTTGCTCAAGTTTTAGTAGCTATTTCAAGTCCTGTAGCAAGGATATCTCTCTTTAGACTTAAAAGAAGAGCAGAAATGCTTCCTTCCTACTTGTAATACTATTCATGCTAGGTGTTCGAGAAAATATAATTGTCAGCATTGGTGCAAACATGAAAAAGAAAAAAAAAAACAATGTCTGGATTTTGAAAGTTAGTTATGAGTGAAGGTATTCATTTTGAAAGGCTGCCATAATAAATTACCACAAACTCGGTGACTTAAAACAACAGAAATGTATTTTATCACCCTATGGTTTCCAGCTGCATGAATTCGGTTCTGCCTCCATCTTATCTTGCCGTGCATCTCTGTCTTCACATGGAGTTCTCTTCTTATAAGGAAACCAGTTATACTGGATTAGGGTCACCCTAATGACCTCATCTTAATTGCATCTGAAAAGTTCTAAGGCAAAATATAACATTCACAGATATAGAGGGTCAGGACTTAAACAACATTGCTGGGGTAAAAGTGAAAGTCAAGTGCTAGTCACACAGTCATGTCTGACTTCTTTGTGACCGAATGGACTATATAGCCCTCCAGGCTTCTCTGTCCAAGGAATTCTCCAGGCAAAATGATTAGAATGGGTAGCTACTCCCTCCTCCAGGAGATCTTCCTGACCCAGAGATGGAACTCAGGTCTCTTGCACTGGAGGAAGATTCTTTACAATTTGAGCCACCAGCGGGGTGGGCAGACACACATAGTTCAACCTGTGAAACTGAGGATAAGGCATGCAGGGTTCTAGAAGTGGATTTATTCCTGATGACTTCCTTGATTTTGGAGTGTCTTTAAATCTCTTGAAATGGGAATTCTACCTCTCTAAGATGAGAAGCATGCTCATGTGTGACCCCACAGACTGCAGCACAGCAGCCTCCTCTACCCATGGGATTTCTTAGTAAGATGACTTAATCTTTTATAGATAGACTCTTCTACATAAAATTCATGTAACTAAATACATACACATGTTTCAGGGGATTCCTAAGCCTCCTAAAGCCCATCTCCAATCTCTGTCCTGGTTAATCAAGATTTTACCAAACTTTCTGATTTTTCAGTTTTATTATTAATTTTCTATGCTTTATTAGTATTTTGCTCAAGTTTTAGTAGCTATTTCAAGTCCTGTAGCAAGGATATCTCTCTTTAGACTTAAAAGAAGAGCAGAAATGCTTCCTTCCTACTTGTAATACTATTCATGCTAGGTGTTCCAAGGGATGAATGATGTTGAATATTTTCTGAGGAGTCAGAGTACTTTTGTTGTTATAAATCTGCGGTACTGTTTCACGATAACAGAAGAGCGGTCAGTATCCATACCCACTCCATAACTTTGGGGCAAATAACCTTTTCAGGAACTTTGATGCCTCTAGACTTTAGGCCTGCCCCTAGATCAAATAATCTTGTACATTTTAGCTACCCTCAGTACCCCATATTCAATCAGCAAACCCTGAAAACCTCAGACACAATGATAGCTATTTATGATGGGTGTCCACACATAGTTTTTCCTTTCTCAAGTCTTTAATTTCCAACTGCTCTTTATAAAGCAGGAGGTTTGTAGTTATCTTTTTGCCTTAACTGTGTTCTGGCTGGTGGTAGTGGTGGTTTAGTCACTAAGTTGTGTGGGACTATTCTACAATCCCATGGACTATGGCCCACCAGACTCCTCTATACATGGAATTTCCTAGGCAAGAATACTGGAATGAGGGCTTCCCTGGTGGTCCAGTGGGTAAGGACACTGTCTTGCAGTGCAAGGGGCGCTGGTTCGATCCCTGGCCTGGGAAGATCCCATGTGTAGCGGAGCAGCTGGACTGAATTGCCCAGCTACTGAGCTGGAGCTCTGGAGCGCATGCGCCCAGAGCCAGTGCTCTGCAGTGACAGAGGCCACTGCAATGGGAGGCCCACACAGGCCAAAGAACAAAGATGGAAATAAACGAAAGACCAATAGAAGTGGCCAAAAAAAAAAGAACACTGGAGTGAGTTGCCATGTATTTCTCCAGGGCATCTTCCTGATTCAAGGATCAAACCACTGTGTCTCCTGCTTGGCAGGTGGATTCTTTTACCACTGAGTCACCCAGGAAGCCCTTGTGCTCTAATTAGGGTTTACAAAATGCTACAGATATACAAAGTATTGAATCAACTTCCACCACACATTACCTATAGAAATTGTATGGTAGTAGTTTCTTCTACAATTGCATTGCCTACATCTTGCATCTCTCTCAAAAAGTCTTTAAGAAACCGGAGGTGAGAAATCATGTTTCACTCTTGCATATTCCTCAGCTTACAAACTACATGGCATAAAGTACCTCGGTCAGGATGAGGGTGAGGCAAGAAAAGTATGTATGGCACATAACTTAGGAAGCTCACACTCTTAAGGGCATGTAAGCACCCTGCACAAGAGACAGAGAACTTGTTTAACAGTGACTGAATGAGGGGAAACAAGGAAAGATGAAGGGAAACAAGCAGTGGAAGAAGAAAATGGGAAAGGAAAATGCAAATTGGCAGAAAAGAAGGAAAGAAATCAGATCAAATGGGTTAGAGACATCAGTCACTAAATAATCATCTGCTCTTCTACATTTCTCAACCTCCACGGCTCTTTGTCAGGGTCATGTGACTAGTAGTAGTCAATGGGCTCTGAGCAGAAGTCACATGGAAGAGTCAGTGGATCCTGTCTACCCATCCTTTCTACTGTCACACTGATCTTGGAAGCCAACTCAAACACATGACATAAGCTTAAGATGGAGGAGATTATTCAAATATGAGTAATATCTAAACTTTTATAATACAGGCTACTGAGGCTGTATGTTTACTATTAGAATGACATAGTCTTTCTATCCTAATTAATACAATAACACATCAAATGTCAAATGTATGGGCTGATATGGATCTTTTTAATGTTATCTTTGACCCTAGGAGAAAAACAAAGAGGATCCAGAGACATTCTTTACTTTGATATAAATTATATAGATGGACTCATCTTCCTTGGCCTCTTCTATTTCAGCTCCATTTTTAAGAAAAATTATACTCAGTGCTCCAAGCCAAATTTCATTGAGAAGACCTTAGCAACCTATGTAGTCCCAGCTTGCATTAATAACTCTGCATTGAAACAACTTTCACAAGAGTCCCTTCTCACAATACATCTGTTTAAATGATTGCATGTGGTTTAACTGAGCATAATACTTGCCAACTTTTCACATGCAAAATTAATCTGGAATTTCAAACCAGTTACCTGTTTATTTAAGCCTTACTCTCTCAGAATATCAATAAGATTTTCAAAAGGAATACCTTTTATCTCTTGTGAATTTTGGACTTTAACTCGTTTTTCCTATAATCTCTGATTTTAATAACTTGAGCACTTAGACACTTAAAGGGTCACCTAGTAAAGGAATAAAAATAGATAATAAAATTTAAAAAGTTTAGCTGAAAAGCATTTTATTTTCATATCTGTTTAATATGTGTATATATTCAATACAATGTATACATGTATGAGATGCTATAAGTGTAGTGCCAAAAGAAACAGGTTAGAAGAATAAAGACCGAATGTTAGTGCTATCTTTGCCTGTTATTAACTTAATAATCTCAAAAATAACACAAAGTATTTCTTTTTTATGTACAAATTTTGATAGAACCAAGTAACACTGAAAAACAAGTTGGAAAGACTCTAAATTCTGAATTAGAATTCCTTGAAATGTAACCTAGTTTCCCCATCTCTCAACTAACTTTTTTTTTATATTGCAGTATAGCCAATTAACAATGCTCTTGTAATTTCACATGCACAGTAGAGCAACTCAGCCATACATATACATGTATCCATTTTCCCTCTGCTCCGATCCAGGCTGCCGCATGACACTGAGCAGTTCCCTGTGCTATACAGTAAGTTCTTGTTGATTCCAGTGTCTCTAGCTTGGGTAAGCCACTGACATCCACAAACCTCAAGTGGATCAAGTATATAAATGGGAACAAAGTTAGCCAATACAGTCACTATGAGATTCAAAAGATAATGTAAGTAAAAGGGCTTGGCATAGAATCTGGCTGATAGTAAATACTAACTAAAGGTGTTTCTGTAAGTGCTACACATTCGGGGAAAGCTATTACTACTCATATATACATTAAAACATTTTCCAGTTAATATTCCATGACAAGTTTCTGTCATAACCTAAGAAAGTTTACAAGAAACCAAGGATTCGATATCACAACTACAATTGAGATAATAAAATAAGGTCACCTGTAAAGAATGTTGAAGACTTTTTGATGTATTGAATAATGTGCAGGACCCATTATTACATAAATGTCAGCTGTCAATTTTGCAAGTCTATCAAAATACACTTGGAACTGTCGCAAGAGCTAATATTTAAACAGAACTGAAGTGAACCCTGCTGAAGAGCAGAAGTGATAAGAGTCTCTCACCTCTGCCCTTCAGCTTGATGATCTAATTACATGAACTTGAACATACTGTTTTCATCTTTATAAGCTTTAGTTTTCTCGTTTGCAAAATTTGGAAATTAGTAGGATATGCACTGCTGACATTATTTGGGGAATATCTTGAAAAAAAAATGTTAAGTGACTCAGCAGAGGGCAAACCCAACACAATAAATAGTGGCCAGGGGCTTCCCAGGTGGTGCTAGCTCAAAACCTGGGTGGGGAAGGTGCCCTGGAAGAGGGAATAACAATCCACTCCAGTATTCTTGCCTGTTAAATCCCCATGGGCAGAGGAGCCAGGCAGGCTATCATCCACAGGGTTGCAAAGAGTTGGACACAACAGAAGCATCTTAACATGCACACATGCAAGAGTATAGAAGTTCTCATTGTCATGTGGGGTTAAGATAGCACCCTCTGGGACCAGACTTACCAAGTGCTCAATCCTGATACACTGCTAAGTTTTCTTTGTATATGTGAATTGATCTAAAGATTAGAGATCATAATAGTATCTGCTTTATAGGTTTCATCTTAGAATTAAATGAACTAATGCATGTCATATGTTGAGAATGGTATCTGGTCAGTAAGCAAAAAGAGGTCTATTATGATCATTAGAACAAGTTAAAAAAAATCACTTACAAAAAAAAAAAAAAAAAGAAGAAAAGACCTTAAGACAGTATTCCTTCAAATAACAGAAACAAACAAAAAATGTTGCCTCTCAATGGAAAATGAAGAAAAGTACAATGAAAACAGGAAGGAATTGGTGGGGGGAGGGTGTAAAAGGCTCAGTAGGAAAGCCTCTGTGGATGTTTCATTCGGAGAGTTAGGAGGCTATAGAGGAGATAGAGCTGGTATTCATGGGGCAGCTGGCATAATTAGAACAGTTGAAACACCCTAAAGTATTTTCCAAAGAATGTTGAAGACTTTTGATGTATTGAATAATGTGCAGGACCCATTATTACATAAATGTCAGCTGTCAATTTTGCAAGTCTATCAAAATACACTTGGAACTGTCGCAAGAGCTAATATTTAAACAGAACTGAAGTGAACCCTGCTGAAGAGCAGAAGTGATAAGAGTCTCTCACCTCTGCCCTTCAGCTTGATGATCTAATTACATGAACTTGAACATACTGTTTTCATCTTTATAAGCTTTAGTTTTCTCGTTTGCAAAATTTGGAAATTAGTAGGATATGCACTGCTGACATTATTTGGGGAATATCTTGAAAAAAAAATGTTAAGTGACTCAGCAGAGGGCAAACCCAACACAATAAATAGTGGCCAGGGGCTTCCCAGGTGGTGCTAGCTCAAAACCTGGGTGGGAAGGTGCCCTGGAAGAGGGAATAACAATCCACTCCAGTATTCTTGCCTGTTAAATCCCCATGGGCAGAGGAGCCAGGCAGGCTATCATCCACAGGGTTGCAAAGAGTTGGACACAACAGAAGCATCTTAACATGCACACATGCAAGAGTATAGAAGTTCTCATTGTCATGTGGGGTTAAGATAGCACCCTCTGGGACCAGACTTACCAAGTGCTCAATCCTGATACACTGCTAAGTTTTCTTTGTATATGTGAATTGATCTAAAGATTAGAGATCATAATAGTATCTGCTTTATAGGTTTCATCTTAGAATTAAATGAACTAATGCATGTCATATGTTGAGAATGGTATCTGGTCAGTAAGAAAAAAGAGGTCTATTATGATCATTAGAACAAGTTAAAAAAAATCACTTACAAAAAAAAAAAAAAAAAGAAGAAAAGACCTTAAGACAGTATTCCTTCAAATAACAGAAACAAACAAAAAATGTTGCCTCTCAATGGAAAATGAAGAAAAGTACAATGAAAACAGGAAGGAATTGGTGGGGGGAGGGTGTAAAAGGCTCAGTAGGAAAGCCTCTGTGGATGTTTCATTCGGAGAGTTAGGAGGCTATAGAGGAGATAGAGCTGGTATTCATGGGGGCAGCTGGCATAATTAGAACAGTTGAAACACCCTAAAGTTATGTTGGCCGATGCCCGGAGCTAAAGGGAACAATTCTTGGCAATTGATTAAAATGCTCTGCCATCCACAAAACAGGATACAAATGTTATCTTTAGTGCCATCGTGATACAACACCTTCTGTTCAGTTCAGTTACTCAGTTGTGTCCAACCCTTTGCAACCCCATGGGCTGTGGTATGCCAGACTTCCCTGTGTTTCATCATCCCCCAGAGCTTGCTCAAATTCATGCCCATTGTCTCAGTGATACCATCCAACCATCTTATCCTCTGTCATCCCCTTCCCATTCTGTCTTCTATGCCTGTAGCATATTGCTTATTCATTTTCCTACAGATGTTTATTTATCGTGATCCTGGTGCATGCCAGCCACTAAGCTCTAGTGATGCAGCACAGAACAAAATGCTGCCATCTTGCAATCATGAAACTTATAGTCTAGTGAGGAGATGGACACTATAAAAAGATATTCATGCAAATGAATACAGAGCCACAAATTATAAAAATTTCTATGAAGGAAGGAGATGGAACTAGTATAGTGTTTAAGAACACAGCTTTGCATATTGGGTTTAAATCCTGGCCTTTCCACTTAGAAATGGTGTGATTTTAGGCTAAAAACTTAACCTCTTTATGCCTTAAAAATTATTCTGAAAATGGAAATAATGAATTAATTACTCCATAGTTTGATTGAGAAAATCAAATGTGGTAACACCTATAAGTAAAGGAATTAAACTCTAGGACAAGAAAGTGCTCATATGTTGAGAATGGTATCTGGTCAGTAAGCAAAAGAGGTCTATTATGATCATTAGAACAAGTTAAAAAATCACTTACAAAAAAAAAAAACAGAAGAAAAGACCTTAAGACAGTATTCCTTCAAATAACAGAAACAAACAAAAAATGTTGCCTCTCAATGGAAAATGAAGAAAAGTACAATGAAAACAGGAAGGAATTGGTGGGGGGAGGGTGTAAAAGGCTCAGTAGGAAAGCCTCTGTGGATGTTTCATTCGGAGAGTTAGGAGGCTATAGAGGAGATAGAGCTGGTATTCATGGGGGCAGCTGGCATAATTAGAACAGTTGAAACACCCTAAAGTTATGTTGGCCGATGCCCGGAGCTAAAGGGAACAATTCTTGGCAATTGATTAAAATGCTCTGCCATCCACAAAACAGGATACAAATGTTATCTTTAGTGCCATCGTGATACAACACCTTCTGTTCAGTTCAGTTACTCAGTTGTGTCCAACCCTTTGCAACCCCATGGGCTGTGGTATGCCAGACTTCCCTGTGTTTCATCATCCCCCAGAGCTTGCTCAAATTCATGCCCATTGTCTCAGTGATACCATCCAACCATCTTATCCTCTGTCATCCCCTTCCCATTCTGTCTTCTATGCCTGTAGCATATTGCTTATTCATTTTTCCTACAGATGTTTATTTATCGTGATCCTGGTGCATGCCAGCCACTAAGCTCTAGTGATGCAGCACAGAACAAAATGCTGCCATCTTGCAATCATGAAACTTATAGTCTAGTGAGGAGATGGACACTATAAAAAGATATTCATGCAAATGAATACAGAGCCACAAATTATAAAAATTTCTATGAAGGAAGGAGATGGAACTAGTATAGTGTTTAAGAACACAGCTTTGCATATTGGGTTTAAATCCTGGCCTTTCCACTTAGAAATGGTGTGATTTTAGGCTAAAAACTTAACCTCTTTATGCCTTAAAAATTATTCTGAAAATGGAAATAATGAATTAATTACTCCATAGTTTGATTGAGAAAATCAAATGTGGTAACACCTATAAGTAAAGGAATTAAACTCTAGGACAAGCAAGTGCTCAGTATTAGTTATTATTTTAATCCTAGGAATTTCATGGAAAGGTTCTTTCTTCACTTTGTTAAGCGATACATCCAGAGGGCAAACAAAACACACACTCACATACACACACACACACACACACATGATATACAAACAACATTGTCAGTTAATTGATCTTCTAACCTATGTTTGGCATAATAAATAAAACGTAACAGCTTGACCAAATTTTCACTCTCTAACTAAATGTGGTATATAAATTGATGCAAACCTTTAGGGAAAAAAGGACCTAGCTATGTCATAAGCTTTTTTTATTTTTTTTTGACTATCTTCAGAAAGGCAGTTCCCCAGTTGACCTGGCAGCAATCATCCAAGGCAACATTTTAATCTCCATTGGCAGATAACAAATAAATTGCATTAGAAATTTCATACTTAGATGAAGGGTAATGTTTAATCCAAAGTGACTTATGGCTTGAATCACATGGTTATTGACAACTCTTCAATTACATCTCTGGCATTTTCACCACAGATTTTTCCTAAATATGATCATAAAAAAGTAAGACACTGAGGAAAGTGAGATATAAAGGATAGGCATGTAATACTGAGAAGACTACATGATGTATTATATACCTGACCTAATGAAGGGTCAGCAGACTACAGCATGCTGTCTGTTTTCTAAGGCCTATGTGACTTAAGGGTGTTTTATCATCTTTAAATGTATTAATATAAATAACTGATGGTTTTGAAAGAATAATTACTCCATCTTTCTCACTTACTCACAAAACCAAAAATATTTACTACCTGTCCCTTTATGAAAGTTTGCCAACCACTGGCTTACACTATTTATTACCCATGACACCTGGTCCCTCTCTTTGAAGCAGTCACTGTACATACACATACTCTCCCATATTTATGAAGGAAAGGAGATGGAACTAGTATAGTGTTTAAGAACACAGCTTTGCATATTGGGTTTAAATCCTGGCCTTTCCACTTAGAAATGGTGTGATTTTAGGCTAAAAACTTAACCTCTTTATGCCTTAAAAATTATTCTGAAAATGGAAATAATGAATTAATTACTCCATAGTTTGATTGAGAAAATCAAATGTGGTAACACCTATAAGTAAAGGAATTAAACTCTAGGACAAGCAAGTGCTCAGTATTAGTTATTATTTTAATCCTAGGAATTTCATGGAAAGGTTCTTTCTTCACTTTGTTAAGCGATACATCCAGAGGGCAAACAAAACACACACTCACATACACACACACACACACACACATGATATACAAACAACATTGTCAGTTAATTGATCTTCTAACCTATGTTTGGCATAATAAATAAAACGTAACAGCTTGACCAAATTTTCACTCTCTAACTAAATGTGGTATATAAATTGATGCAAACCTTTAGGGAAAAAAGGACCTAGCTATGTCATAAGCTTTTTTTATTTTTTTTTGACTATCTTCAGAAAGGCAGTTCCCCAGTTGACCTGGCAGCAATCATCCAAGGCAACATTTTAATCTCCATTGGCAGATAACAAATAAATTGCATTAGAAATTTCATACTTAGATGAAGGGTAATGTTTAATCCAAAGTGACTTATGGCTTGAATCACATGGTTATTGACAACTCTTCAATTACATCTCTGGCATTTTCACCACAGATTTTTCCTAAATATGATCATAAAAAAGTAAGACACTGAGGAAAGTGAGATATAAAGGATAGGCATGTAATACTGAGAAGACTACATGATGTATTATATACCTGACCTAATGAAGGGTCAGCAGACTACAGCATGCTGTCTGTTTTCTAAGGCCTATGTGACTTAAGGGTGTTTTATCATCTTTAAATGTATTAATATAAATGACTGATGGTTTTGAAAAGAATAATTACTCCATTTTTCTCACTTATTCACAAAACCAAAAATATTTACTACCTGTCCCTTTATGAAAGTTTGCCAACCACTGGCTTACACTATTTATTACCCATGACACCTGGTCCCTCTCTTTGAAGCAGTCACTGTACATACACATACTCTCCCATATTTAATGTCTGTCTGTCCCTCTACACAAGTGCCTTAAGGGCAAGGACAAAGATAATCTCTGTTGGTACCAAAGTTGTGTTCTCAGCACCACATAGAAATCACTCAATAAGGACTTAAACACTTAAAAGTGAATAAACTATAATGTTAATATCTCTTCAATAAAGAGAAAGAATATCAATAAAGTGAAAGATAAAGAAAACTTATTTTAATAAACCAAATAAAAATTCTGGAGTGGAAAATTACAACTACAACAAAAGATTTACTAAGTATTCTTCAAAACTGACTTGAGCTGTTCAAAGAATCAACAAACTTAAATACAGATCACAAGAGTATTCAATATGAAGAAGATAGAAAAAAAATGAAGTGAAATAAACAGTTTCAGAATTGAAAGACACTACTAAGTCCACAACATATGCAGAACTGGAATACCAGAAAGAGAAGCAAAAGAGAAAGGAACAGAAAACCATTCAAAGAAATAATGTTTAAAACTCTCCAAATTAGATGAAAAACATTAACATACATATTCAAAAGCCTCAATGAACTCTAAATAGAATAAACACAAAGAAAGTCATACCCAGACAGAACAGAGTGAAAGTATTTAAAATCTAGGACAAGAGCAAAGAAAAAATGACTTCATGTATAAGAGAATCTAAATAAGAGTAACAGCTGATATCTCATCAGAAAAAAATGGAGATAAGAGGACAATGAGATGACATAATTAAAGAGCTGAAAGAATAAAACTGTTCAACAAATATCATGTTTCCAGGGAAAATATCTCCAAAGAAGATATAGGAATGGCCAATAGGTATTTGAAATTAAAAAAATCAGCTTAATGAGGAAAGTGAGATATAAAGGATAGGCATGTAATACTGAGAAGACTACATGATGTATTATATACCTGACCTAATGAAGGGTCAGCAGACTACAGCATGCTGTCTGTTTTCTAAGGCCTATGTGACTTAAGGGTGTTTTATCATCTTTAAATGTATTAATATAAATGACTGATGGTTTTGAAAAGAATAATTACTCCATTTTTCTCACTTATTCACAAAACCAAAAATATTTACTACCTGTCCCTTTATGAAAGTTTGCCAACCACTGGCTTACACTATTTATTACCCATGACACCTGGTCCCTCTCTTTGAAGCAGTCACTGTACATACACATACTCTCCCATATTTAATGTCTGTCTGTCCCTCTACACAAGTGCCTTAAGGGCAAGGACAAAGATAATCTCTGTTGGTACCAAAGTTGTGTTCTCAGCACCACATAGAAATCACTCAATAAGGACTTAAACACTTAAAAGTGAATAAACTATAATGTTAATATCTCTTCAATAAAGAGAAAGAATATCAATAAAGTGAAAGATAAAGAAAACTTATTTTAATAAACCAAATAAAAATTCTGGAGTGGAAAATTACAACTACAACAAAAGATTTACTAAGTATTCTTCAAAACTGACTTGAGCTGTTCAAAGAATCAACAAACTTAAATACAGATCACAAGAGTATTCAATATGAAGAAGATAGAAAAAAAATGAAGTGAAATAAACAGTTTCAGAATTGAAAGACACTACTAAGTCCACAACATATGCAGAACTGGAATACCAGAAAGAGAAGCAAAAGAGAAAGGAACAGAAAACCATTCAAAGAAATAATGTTTAAAACTCTCCAAATTAGATGAAAAACATTAACATACATATTCAAAAGCCTCAATGAACTCTAAATAGAATAAACACAAAGAAAGTCATACCCAGACAGAACAGAGTGAAAGTATTTAAAATCTAGGACAAGAGCAAAGAAAAAATGACTTCATGTATAAGAGAATCTAAATAAGAGTAACAGCTGATATCTCATCAGAAAAAAATGGAGATAAGAGGACAATGAGATGACATAATTAAAGAGCTGAAAGAATAAAACTGTTCAACAAATATCATGTTTCCAGGGAAAATATCTCCAAAGAAGATATAGGAATGGCCAATAGGTATTTGAAAAGATGTTCAACAAAACTAGTTAATACAGAAATACAAATTAAAACCATAATGATATATCACCTCACTCCTGTTAGAATGGTCATCATCAAAAAGGCAAGAGATGACAAATGCTGGCATGGATTTGGAGAAAAGAGAACCTTGTGCACTGCTGTCTGGATTGTCCATTGGTAAAGCCATTATGGAAAACAGTACAGTGGCTCCTCAAAAAATTTATAAACAGAACTATCAGATGATACAGTAATTCCACTTTTAAGAACACAGTCAAAGGAAATAAAACATTATCTTGAAAAGATATCTTCATCTCTATGTCCAATGTGGCACTGTTGCAACAGTCTGGATATAGAAGCACCCTAAGTGTCCACCAATGGATAAATAAATAAGCTGTAGTTTTCATTTATAAACACACACACACATCTACACACATTCGCAACCATAAAAAAGATTAAAACAAGGGAATCCTACCATTTGCACAATAACATTTATGCACCTGAAGGCATTATGTCAACTGAAATAAATTAGACAATGAAAGACAAATACTGTTTGGAGATACTCACTTACATGTGGGATCTAAACCAAATATAAAAACAAACTAATAGAAAGAGATCAGATTTGTGTTGTCCAGAGGAGGGGACAGGGGAGATTAGAGAAAGGTGGGCAGAATGTACAAATTGTCAGTGATAAGATAAACAAACACTAGGGATGTAATGTTAAACTCAGTGCCTATAGTTAACACTGTTGTATGATACATTTGAAATTTTTTAAGAGATTTAATCCTGAGTTCTTATCACCAGGATATCTTTTTTTTTTAATTACATCTGTACGAGACGATAGATGTTATCTAAATCTGTTGTGGCCATCACTTCACAATACATGTAAATCAAACCATAATGATGTACCTCTTAAAATTATCAGTGATGTGTGTCAATAATTTCTTAATAAAAGTGGGCAAAAAGAGAAGACTTGCATGAGAAAAAATGGAGATAAGAGGACAATGAGATGACATAATTAAAGAGCTGAAAGAATAAAACTGTTCAACAAATATCATGTTTCCAGGGAAAATATCTCCAAAGAAGATATAGGAATGGCCAATAGGTATTTGAAAAGATGTTCAACAAAACTAGTTAATACAGAAATACAAATTAAAACCATAATGATATATCACCTCACTCCTGTTAGAATGGTCATCATCAAAAAGGCAAGAGATGACAAATGCTGGCATGGATTTGGAGAAAAGAGAACCTTGTGCACTGCTGTCTGGATTGTCCATTGGTAAAGCCATTATGGAAAACAGTACAGTGGCTCCTCAAAAAATTTATAAACAGAACTATCAGATGATACAGTAATTCCACTTTTAAGAACACAGTCAAAGGAAATAAAACATTATCTTGAAAAGATATCTTCATCTCTATGTCCAATGTGGCACTGTTGCAACAGTCTGGATATAGAAGCACCCTAAGTGTCCACCAATGGATAAATAAATAAGCTGTAGTTTTCATTTATAAACACACACACACATCTACACACATTCGCAACCATAAAAAAGATTAAAACAAGGGAATCCTACCATTTGCACAATAACATTTATGCACCTGAAGGCATTATGTCAACTGAAATAAATTAGACAATGAAAGACAAATACTGTTTGGAGATACTCACTTACATGTGGGATCTAAACCAAATATAAAAACAAACTAATAGAAAGAGATCAGATTTGTGTTGTCCAGAGGAGGGGACAGGGGAGATTAGAGAAAGGTGGGCAGAATGTACAAATTGTCAGTGATAAGATAAACAAACACTAGGGATGTAATGTTAAACTCAGTGCCTATAGTTAACACTGTTGTATGATACATTTGAAATTTTTTAAGAGATTTAATCCTGAGTTCTTATCACCAGGATATCTTTTTTTTTTAATTACATCTGTACGAGACGATAGATGTTATCTAAATCTGTTGTGGCCATCACTTCACAATACATGTAAATCAAACCATAATGATGTACCTCTTAAAATTATCAGTGATGTGTGTCAATAATTTCTTAATAAAAGTGGGCAAAAAGAGAAGACTTGCATGAGAAAAAGTAATTGTTCAGCAATAAGAAAAAATAAAGACATTCCCAGATAGCCAAACAGAGCAAATTTGTTGCTAGGGAACTCTTTCAAAGGAACTATTAAAGTTCTTCAGTTTAAAACAAGTGACCCCAAATGAGATTCTTGTCCATAGATTTGAAAAAGTAAAGGTACTCATGGAATTATAACACAGAACAGATTCATATTTCTTGTACATTTTTCTCTTGGCTCATTTAAAATGCAATTGTATAAAACAATGTGCATGCAAGTGAATTGCTGGGCCTATAACATATTTAACTATGATATGTTTACCAATAACTATGTGAAGAAGGTGAGTGGAAGCAAAGCTACATTGGCAAAAGGAATTCACTCTAGATGGCAACTTATGCTCAGAGAGATAAAGGAAGGAAACCAAAAATGGCAGATAGGGTTACTACAACAAAATGGATAAGGCATGTCACTGTTCCACTTTATTCTCTAAGCTACTTTAAAAAGTACAAAGTTATACAATGAATGATAACAATGCATAGTTGGGCTTTTAGGGTGTATTACGTGATATGTGTAATAATAATAGCACAGACAGAAAAGGAAACAAAGTGATGTAGGCTTACTTCTTTATTTCTATTTCACTGGAATTAAATGAATATAAACCTGACATGAACTTTTAAGTTAAAATCCATATGGTGAGCTTTAGGCCAACCACCAAAAAAATAACTCAAAATATTTAGAGAAAAATTCATTAATAGAAGCACCATATGACCCAGCAATCCCACTCTTAGGCTTATACCCTGACGAAATCAAAACTGAAAGAAGCACCTGTACCCCAATGTTCATTGCAGCTCTCTATACAATAGCTAGAACATGGAAGGAACCTAGATGCCCATCAACGAACGAATGGATCCAAAAGCTCTGGTACATATATACAATGATTTAATCCTGAGTTCACCGGATATCTATCAAGGTAGATGTTATCTAAATCTGTTGTGGCCAAATCAAACCATAATGATGTACCTCTTAAAATTATCAGTGATGTGTGTCAATAATTTCTTAATAAAAGTGGGCAAAAAGAGAAGACTTGCATGAGAAAAAGTAATTGTTCAGCAATAAGAAAAAATAAAGACATTCCCAGATAGCCAAACAGAGCAAATTTGTTGCTAGGGAACTCTTTCAAAGGAACTATTAAAGTTCTTCAGTTTAAAACAAGTGACCCCAAATGAGATTCTTGTCCATAGATTTGAAAAAGTAAAGGTACTCATGGAATTATAACACAGAACAGATTCATATTTCTTGTACATTTTTCTCTTGGCTCATTTAAAATGCAATTGTATAAAACAATGTGCATGCAAGTGAATTGCTGGGCCTATAACATATTTAACTATGATATGTTTACCAATAACTATGTGAAGAAGGTGAGTGGAAGCAAAGCTACATTGGCAAAAGGAATTCACTCTAGATGGCAACTTATGCTCAGAGAGATAAAGGAAGGAAACCAAAAATGGCAGATAGGGTTACTACAACAAAATGGATAAGGCATGTCACTGTTCCACTTTATTCTCTAAGCTACTTTAAAAAGTACAAAGTTATACAATGAATGATAACAATGCATAGTTGGGCTTTTAGGGTGTATTACGTGATATGTGTAATAATAATAGCACAGACAGAAAAGGAAACAAAGTGATGTAGGCTTACTTCTTTATTTCTATTTCACTGGAATTAAATGAATATAAACCTGACATGAACTTTTAAGTTAAAATCCATATGGTGAGCTTTAGGCCAACCACCAAAAAAATAACTCAAAATATTTAGAGAAAAATTCATTAATAGAAGCACCATATGACCCAGCAATCCCACTCTTAGGCTTATACCCTGACGAAATCAAAACTGAAAGAAGCACCTGTACCCCAATGTTCATTGCAGCTCTCTATACAATAGCTAGAACATGGAAGGAACCTAGATGCCCATCAACGAACGAATGGATCCAAAAGCTCTGGTACATATATACAATGGAATACTACACAGCTGTAAAGAGAAATGCAGAAGAATCAACCCTCATGAGGTGGCTGGATCTAGAACGTATCCTAAAAAGTGAAGTCAGTCAGAAAGAGAAGGACAAATACAGTATATTAACACATATATATGGAATCTAGTAGGATGGTAATGATGGCACATGCAGTGAAGCGACAGAAAGACAGACATGGACAGTGGACATATGGACATTTTGGGGAAGGAACAGTGGGTGAGAGGCGTAAGGGAAGTAGCATGAAGGCCTGTACTATCATAAGTGAAGAAAATAGCTCTAGTCATTGCTCTGTGAGAAAAGGGGATCCTTCAGGGGTGCTGTGTGATGGTCGGGAGGGGAGGGAAGGGGGGATATACATGTGACTAATCTGAGAACATGCATGTCTGTGAACAACAAAACTCTGTAAAAGTTAAAAGTAAAATAAAGGTTTAAAAAAAAAAATGCTATACTAAAAATGTTCACTTAATTTAAAAAAATGCATTCACCAAAAATTCAGTTTCTTTTTCAAGGACACAAGATACACGGGAAAAAATGGTGGACATAAATTCAATGATAAAAACAATATTAGGGCTTCCCTGGTGGTCCAGTGGGTAAGGACACCGCCGTGCAGCGCAAGGGGCGCCGGATCAATTCCTGGTCTGGGAAGATCCCACGTGCCACGGAGAGGCTGGACTGATGTGTCCAATTACCGAGCCAGAGCTCTGGAGCGCATGCTCCCAGAGCCGGCGCTCTGCGACAACAGAGGCCACCGCAATGGGAGGCCCACAAGAGCCAAAGAACAAAGACGGATGAAAATAGATAAATGAAAGACCAATAGAAGTGGCCCGCCCACCCCCTCCCTCCCCAACCCGCTCCCCTCAAAATAAATAAATAAATAAAAGTTAAAAAAAAAACAATATTAAATATGAATAACCTAAACATCCTGTCGTAAGACGAAGATTTTCAGTCTGGATGCTTTTAAGAAAGCAAGCACACAAAAACAAGTCAGACGAGAATGGAATTGCATCTTTTAAGTACTAAGAAAAAAGTTCATACTTCTTTATATAGTGAAAATATCCTTCAAAAATCCAGGCAAAATATTTTTCAGGACAACAGAGCTGAGAGAATTTACCAGCCAACCTGACTACTGCTAAAGGAAGTTTTCAATACTAAAACAATGGAATACTACACAGCTGTAAAGAGAAATGCAGAAGAATCAGCCCTCATGAGGTGGCTGGATCTAGAACGTATCCTAAAAAGTGAAGTCAGTCAGAAAGAGAAGGACAAATACAGTATATTAACACATATATATGGAATCTAGTAGGATGGTAATGATGGCACATGCAGTGAAGCGACAGAAAGACAGACATGGACAGTGGACATATGGACATTTTGGGGAAGGAACAGTGGGTGAGAGGCGTAAGGGAAGTAGCATGAAGGCCTGTACTATCATAAGTGAAGAAAATAGCTCTAGTCATTGCTCTGTGAGAAAAGGGGATCCTTCAGGGGTGCTGTGTGATGGTCGGGAGGGGAGGGAAGGGGGGATATACATGTGACTAATCTGAGAACATGCATGTCTGTGAACAACAAAACTCTGTAAAAGTTAAAAGTAAAATAAAGGTTTAAAAAAAAAAATGCTATACTAAAAATGTTCACTTAATTTAAAAAAATGCATTCACCAAAAATTCAGTTTCTTTTTCAAGGACACAAGATACACGGGAAAAAATGGTGGACATAAATTCAATGATAAAAACAATATTAGGGCTTCCCTGGTGGTCCAGTGGGTAAGGACACCGCCGTGCAGCGCAAGGGGCGCCGGATCAATTCCTGGTCTGGGAAGATCCCACGTGCCACGGAGAGGCTGGACTGATGTGTCCAATTACCGAGCCAGAGCTCTGGAGCGCATGCTCCCAGAGCCGGCGCTCTGCGACAACAGAGGCCACCGCAATGGGAGGCCCACAAGAGCCAAAGAACAAAGACGGATGAAAATAGATAAATGAAAGACCAATAGAAGTGGCCCGCCCACCCCCTCCCTCCCCAACCCGCTCCCCCCAAATAAATAAATAAATAAAAGTTAAAAAAAAAACAATATTAAATATGAATAACCTAAACATCCTGTCGTAAGACGAAGATTTTCAGTCTGGATGCTTTTAAGAAAGCAAGCACACAAAAACAAGTCAGACGAGAATGGAATTGCATCTTTTAAGTACTAAGAAAAAAGTTCATACTTCTTTATATAGTGAAAATATCCTTCAAAAATCCAGGCAAAATATTTTTCAGGACAACAGAGCTGAGAGAATTTACCAGCCAACCTGACTACTGCTAAAGGAAGTTTTCCATGTGAAAGAAAAATAATACCAGAAAAAAAAAATGATTCTTAAAAAGAAAAGGAATAAAGATTGACAGGGATGGTAAATATGTGGCCAAAGAGTGAAGATATTTTTGTTCATTTACATATTTTTAATTGACAATTTAAAGCAAAAATTAAAAAAATGTATTTCAGAGTTTATAATGTGCATAGATGTAAAGTAGATGATAACCATAACACAGATATTGGAAGGGAATACTTGAAATACATTCTTTTGAAGATTTCAATTTTAGACCTAAACTAGAAAAGTAGCATTTTAGGTAAAGATGCATATTTCAAACCATTGTGCAATCACTGAAAATAAAAATACATAGCTAATAAATAAGTAGTAGAGATAAAAAGGGATAGTGAGGGCTTCCCTGGTGGTCCAGTGGGTAAAGACACCACCTTGCAGTGCAAGGGGCGCCGGTTCGATCCCTGGCCTGGGAAGATCCCACGTGCCGCGGAGCGGCTGCACCGATGTGTCCAATTACCAAGCCGGAGCTCTGGAGTGCATGCGCCCAGAACCGGTGCTCTGTGACAACAGAGGCCACCGTGATGGGAGGCCCACAGGAGCCAAAGAACAAAGATGGATGAAAATAGATAAATGAAAGACCAATAGAAGTGCCCCCCCCTAAATAAAAGGGATAGTGAAAGTTATTCTCCATCAACCAAAATGGAGAACAGCCTGATACAAATAAAGTCACTTCAAAAGCTGCAAATGCTTTACTGCATTCATGTGCCTTGACAAATTATGGGTGATTATTTGTTTTCTCTCCAGTTAACTTCCATTCATTAGAGAATTTTAAAGAGCTCTTTGATGACTGTGTGAAGCATCAGGCTAAACTGGCTGATCACTTCTTCATACAACAATCGCTTGTGCTTTTATCCTAAGGGGGCACTTTCAATTCATTTAAGGATAGCAGAGGGTCTAATGCATCAAAGAATCAAAGTAAAGGAAACCTAAACATCCTGTCGAAGACAAATTTTCGGGATGCTTTTAAGAAAGCAAGCACACAAAAACAAGTCAGACGAGAATGGAATTGCATCTTTTAAGTACTAAGAAAAAAGTTCATACTTCTTTATATAGTGAAAATATCCTTCAAAAATCCAGGCAAAATATTTTTCAGGACAACAGAGCTGAGAGAATTTACCAGCCAACCTGACTACTGCTAAAGGAAGTTTTCCATGTGAAAGAAAAATAATACCAGAAAAAAAAAATGATTCTTAAAAAGAAAAGGAATAAAGATTGACAGGGATGGTAAATATGTGGCCAAAGAGTGAAGATATTTTTGTTCATTTACATATTTTTAATTGACAATTTAAAGCAAAAATTAAAAAAATGTATTTCAGAGTTTATAATGTGCATAGATGTAAAGTAGATGATAACCATAACACAGATATTGGAAGGGAATACTTGAAATACATTCTTTTGAAGATTTCAATTTTAGACCTAAACTAGAAAAGTAGCATTTTAGGTAAAGATGCATATTTCAAACCATTGTGCAATCACTGAAAATAAAAATACATAGCTAATAAATAAGTAGTAGAGATAAAAAGGGATAGTGAGGGCTTCCCTGGTGGTCCAGTGGGTAAAGACACCACCTTGCAGTGCAAGGGGCGCCGGTTCGATCCCTGGCCTGGGAAGATCCCACGTGCCGCGGAGCGGCTGCACCGATGTGTCCAATTACCAAGCCGGAGCTCTGGAGTGCATGCGCCCAGAACCGGTGCTCTGTGACAACAGAGGCCACCGTGATGGGAGGCCCACAGGAGCCAAAGAACAAAGATGGATGAAAATAGATAAATGAAAGACCAATAGAAGTGCCCCCCCCTAAATAAAAGGGATAGTGAAAGTTATTCTCCATCAACCAAAATGGAGAACAGCCTGATACAAATAAAGTCACTTCAAAAGCTGCAAATGCTTTACTGCATTCATGTGCCTTGACAAATTATGGGTGATTATTTGTTTTCTCTCCAGTTAACTTCCATTCATTAGAGAATTTTAAAGAGCTCTTTGATGACTGTGTGAAGCATCAGGCTAAACTGGCTGATCACTTCTTCATACAACAATCGCTTGTGCTTTTATCCTAAGGGGGCACTTTCAATTCATTTAAGGATAGCAGAGGGTCTAATGCATCAAAGAATCAAAGTAGGAAATTGGGACAGATTGCCTGCCTAGTCAGAAAGGGAGGGACAACCATCCCAGAGGGCAATGGGGCATGTACTCAGCAGTCTGAGGATTATGTGTGTGTGTGTGTGTGTGTGTGTGTGTGTGTGTGTGTGTGTGTGTGTATTTAATCTTCCAAAGCAAGCAGGAGGCAGATGTGGATCGACCTTGAGAAACTCCCCTTGGCAGACTGATTTTGTGCAACTGTGAAGTGCTAGTGAGTAATGAAATCAATATGAAATCAGTTTATTAGATCACAGGCAACACTTCTACAAAAATGAAGTAGACTTGAATAGAACAGAATATAATACACTAATTTATGTAGGAGTACTGCTCATAAGTAATGGTATTTTATAAACTTTCTTCTGACATGTGTGTACTCAGTAACAAAGTAAAATAGATTTGTTTTTGTTGGCAACAGTGAAAAATGTTTAAATCAGTGTTGTAAGGAACATTCCATCTTGAAGGGGACAAATGTTTCCAACCCCAGAGCATATACCTACTGCACTCGCAAACTCAAAAATTCTGAATCTGAGCTAGAAGAAATCAAGGAAACCACTATGTTACATTACAGATGGAGAAATGAGCTAAACAAGTAAGATTACTTTCCCAAGATGACAAGGGATTCAAGACATGAACCAAGTGCTCTTTAGCTCACAATTCAGTGATCTTTACACTGGACCACATTTAAAGTCGTAGTTTGACACTGGAAAGAAACTGTTCAGAGAATCAGACTTGTCCATGCATTTTCCAGTCACTACAAAAGAGGGGAGTTGTGCTAGGAACACAGATTTCATCATTTCATGCACTCTTTCCTGCCCACATATCCTAAGAAACGGGGCAAAATCCCCTTAAAAGGGATAGTGAAAGTTATTCTCCATCAACCAAAATGGAGAACAGCCTGATACAAATAAAGTCACTTCAAAAGCTGCAAATGCTTTACTGCATTCATGTGCCTTGACAAATTATGGGTGATTATTTGTTTTCTCTCCAGTTAACTTCCATTCATTAGAGAATTTTAAAGAGCTCTTTGATGACTGTGTGAAGCATCAGGCTAAACTGGCTGATCACTTCTTCATACAACAATCGCTTGTGCTTTTATCCTAAGGGGGCACTTTCAATTCATTTAAGGATAGCAGAGGGTCTAATGCATCAAAGAATCAAAGTAGGAAATTGGGACAGATTGCCTGCCTAGTCAGAAAGGGAGGGACAACCATCCCAGAGGGCAATGGGGCATGTACTCAGCAGTCTGAGGATTATGTGTGTGTGTGTGTGTGTGTGTGTGTGTGTGTGTGTGTGTGTGTGTATTTAATCTTCCAAAGCAAGCAGGAGGCAGATGTGGATCGACCTTGAGAAACTCCCCTTGGCAGACTGATTTTGTGCAACTGTGAAGTGCTAGTGAGTAATGAAATCAATATGAAATCAGTTTATTAGATCACAGGCAACACTTCTACAAAAATGAAGTAGACTTGAATAGAACAGAATATAATACACTAATTTATGTAGGAGTACTGCTCATAAGTAATGGTATTTTATAAACTTTCTTCTGACATGTGTGTACTCAGTAACAAAGTAAAATAGATTTGTTTTTGTTGGCAACAGTGAAAAATGTTTAAATCAGTGTTGTAAGGAACATTCCATCTTGAAGGGGACAAATGTTTCCAACCCCAGAGCATATACCTACTGCACTCGCAAACTCAAAAATTCTGAATCTGAGCTAGAAGAAATCAAGGAAACCACTATGTTACATTACAGATGGAGAAATGAGCTAAACAAGTAAGATTACTTTCCCAAGATGACAAGGGATTCAAGACATGAACCAAGTGCTCTTTAGCTCACAATTCAGTGATCTTTACACTGGACCACATTTAAAGTCGTAGTTTGACACTGGAAAGAAACTGTTCAGAGAATCAGACTTGTCCATGCATTTTCCAGTCACTACAAAAGAGGGGAGTTGTGCTAGGAACACAGATTTCATCATTTCATGCACTCTTTCCTGCCCACATATCCTCCAGAAAGTGAGTATGGTCCGACACATTTGGTACACATCTGGTACTTCTTTCAATTGTTCACACCATCCCCAAAGACCACTTCAAGATGATGTTCTGAGGTTTAGAGTTTAGAAACAACATCGCATAAAAGCTAAAGGCTCAGGGGCCACAGTCATGCACTCCTTGCATTCAAATCCTGCTGGATCAAAAGCCACATCAAGGTGGAGCCATATCCTTCTTATGCCTCAGTAATGTACACCACTGTGCCAGTGCCCAATGCAGCTTTGCGGAAAGCAACAAAGGAAAGGAAAGGAAAGAATACGAGGTCAGTCACTTATTAGTAATGTGACCTAGACAGATGCCTTCATACCACTGAGCCTCAGTTCTCTCATCCATAAGATGGAATATACACATGGTTATGAGAAAGATCTTGTGAGAGAATGAAAACCCAAATTCCAGCACGTGACAATCATCAATAAGTGTTAGCTATTATTAAGTGTCAAGAATAGGTCCCTCCTATTCTTGACCAGTGGATTTGACTTTTATCTCACTACAAGCCCCTTTCGTAAAAGAAAACATACATATGAAATAAAAAGCAAAACTTGGGCTTCCATGGTGGTCCAGTGGGTAAGGACACTGCCTTGCAGTGCAAGGGGCGCCAGTTCAATCCCTGGCCTGGGAAGATCCCCTGCCTTGCATGGACACATACAGTGTTGTAAGGAACATTCCATCTTGAAGGGGACAAATGTTTCCAACCCCAGAGCATATACCTACTGCACTCGCAAACTCAAAAATTCTGAATCTGAGCTAGAAGAAATCAAGGAAACCACTATGTTACATTACAGATGGAGAAATGAGCTAAACAAGTAAGATTACTTTCCCAAGATGACAAGGGATTCAAGACATGAACCAAGTGCTCTTTAGCTCACAATTCAGTGATCTTTACACTGGACCACATTTAAAGTCGTAGTTTGACACTGGAAAGAAACTGTTCAGAGAATCAGACTTGTCCATGCATTTTCCAGTCACTACAAAAGAGGGGAGTTGTGCTAGGAACACAGATTTCATCATTTCATGCACTCTTTCCTGCCCACATATCCTCCAGAAAGTGAGTATGGTCCGACACATTTGGTACACATCTGGTACTTCTTTCAATTGTTCACACCATCCCCAAAGACCACTTCAAGATGATGTTCTGAGGTTTAGAGTTTAGAAACAACATCGCATAAAAGCTAAAGGCTCAGGGGCCACAGTCATGCACTCCTTGCATTCAAATCCTGCTGGATCAAAAGCCACATCAAGGTGGAGCCATATCCTTCTTATGCCTCAGTAATGTACACCACTGTGCCAGTGCCCAATGCAGCTTTGCGGAAAGCAACAAAGGAAAGGAAAGGAAAGAATACGAGGTCAGTCACTTATTAGTAATGTGACCTAGACAGATGCCTTCATACCACTGAGCCTCAGTTCTCTCATCCATAAGATGGAATATACACATGGTTATGAGAAAGATCTTGTGAGAGAATGAAAACCCAAATTCCAGCACGTGACAATCATCAATAAGTGTTAGCTATTATTAAGTGTCAAGAATAGGTCCCTCCTATTCTTGACCAGTGGATTTGACTTTTATCTCACTACAAGCCCCTTTCGTAAAAGAAAACATACATATGAAATAAAAAGCAAAACTTGGGCTTCCATGGTGGTCCAGTGGGTAAGGACACTGCCTTGCAGTGCAAGGGGCGCCAGTTCAATCCCTGGCCTGGGAAGATCCCACATGCCTGTGAATTGGCTGGACCGATGTGTCCAACTACCAAACTGGAGCTCTGGAATGCATGCGCCCAGAGCCGGTGCTCTTTGACAAGAGGCCACTGCGATGGGAGGTCCACACAGGCCAAAGAAGAAAGATAAATAAGTGAAAGATCAATACAAGTGGCCAAAAAAAAACCCCAAAACTCATCTAGAGTGCTGCTGCCTCTCTCTTGACCTCAGCAATGGCTCCAAATCACCTCTGTCAGAGCCACATAATTAAAAATCTCCTGGGAGGTAGCTATCCATGGCTCCTATACAGCCCTGATGATGCATTCTCAGAGTTAAGGAAATTTTGAGTCATTAAAAGAAAACCACATCCTGTAAAAGAAGACAACGGATGAAGGAAGAGCTCTCTAACAAAACCTAGAACCTGCAGAAGCGAATGTCAGAGTCATGAGCCATTCTCCTAAATTCCTAAAATTTATGGATTGCCCCACATCTAACAGCTTCCTCCAGGCACACATTTGCATATGGAAATGAGCAATACATTTTATTCATTCTTGTTTCTTTCTTAATGCTAAATTAACTGGGCCAATAAACCACAGGAAGTATTACTTGAAATCTGACTTCAATCACTATTAACATAAAATATTTAAGTGTGCATGCAAAGCATATTTCAGGGGACTTGTCCTATAGCAAAGCGTAGAAAGCAAAGTCAAAATTCCATGTGAGGTGAAGGAAAGCTTTGATGCTGCTCTCCAGCAGGCAATGGGATCAAATGGGAGAAATGTGGGATCTTCCCATTTCACTGAGAAGGGTCAGAGACTTGGAGAGAGTCAGCAAGAGGCCCAGACCTCCTGGGATAAACTACAGATTGAGCCATCTGTCAAATGGGAATGAGAGCATCTACTTTTCAGGGACACGCTGAGGACAGGATGATAGACGAGAACATACACTGAGCTCCTTGTCAACACAGCACTGCATTCACACTGTCACCTACAAATGGGCACTTACCAGTGGCATTGACAATGACTGCACAACAAGGGCACTTGCCATCTGCCTCTGTGGAGACTGACCCCTGCTGTGACAGCTGCTGACCCTCAGCGCCTCCTGAGGGAGTTCAACTGGGAGTGAGGCACTCTGCGCTCCAGGGAATCTGGCGGGACAGGTCTTTAGACTGGTAGACGTTTTTAGGAACAGATTTTATGATCTCAATTCTTGAATCTCCTCATATCTAGAAAAGCACTAAATCTTTTCACGATGACATCAGATCCTCATGACTAACTGAAACCCCTTTGAGTGTTTAAAGGTATTGAACCCCGCCTTCATCAAAACCTTATATATTGATTTTTCTCCTGCTGCCTCTTTGGAGCAGTCTCTCAAGAGCTATTTGAGCTGCAGTCCTAATTATGATCCAAATAAACCTTAACCTGCAGTTCTCAAGTCGTTCAAGTATTTTCAGAGTTTATTCTGATACTTCAACACTATCTTAGTGAAGCTGTGAGTGCCTCTCAGACTATCTGGTTGATGTCAGGGCACAATAGCATGTTGTCAGTGTTTTAATGAAGACTGAGGCCTTTAACTTTTTCTGTTCTTTGGAGCAGTTTAGCATTAGCAGTTTAGCATTGGATTTACAGAGAATAAATAAACATACTCATTATTTCTCCTTCCAACATAATTTTATTTTACATATTCACCCAAATGTATTGATATTATCTTTGTGTCTCTTAACATCTCTTTTCAATTTAGTTTTAATTGGAGGATAACTGCTTTACAGTGTTGTGTTGGTTTCTGCAATACAACACTGAGAATCAGATATAAGTATATGTATATCCTCTCCTGCTTGAGCCTCCCTCCCATTCCTCCTTTCCAGGTCATCATGGAGCACCCAGCTGAGTTCCCTGTGCTATTATACCTTTGTTATTATAAATAATGCCAATGAGACAGGCTCATACTCAAATATATTGCTTTAAACAAGACCGCAGGTAGTGTTGTGAGAAAAACATGACCACTGTCAGCAGAAGGGGAAAGAGAATGCCATTCCACTGAGGCTTGGCAGTGAGGCTCTGGTAGAGAAGAGTTATGCGTAGTGATTCGGGAGATGTGAAGCCCACTGAGCCTGAAGCAGCATCTCCGGGGGGCTTCTGAGCTGTCTCCCTGGCCCCTGTAGCTCCTCCTTCGCATCACACTTCATACTCTTGGATTCTTTGTTCTCTGCTTCCTTATGAACTTCGTAAACTTGCTCAAAAACCAGTCTTAAATGCTTCGGGGGCAAGGACTGGGTCTTATGAACAACAGGCAGTTCTTTAGCACAGTGTGTGGTATATGTCAGTCAATAAGTATTAAATGACCAATATATTTCAAGCATGTGTTAATTGTGAGATGTACAAAAGAAGAAAAAAGTCAAATTTAAAAACACCATCCCACATGTAGACACTGCTATATTTAAAATGTATAACCAACAAGGACCTACTGTATAGCACAGAGAACTCTGATCAATATTGTGTGGCAGCCTGGATGGGAGGGGAGTTTGAGGGAGTATCACAAAATTGTTAATCCATTATACAAAAAAAAAGAAAAAAAGAAAAGCAAACACTAGCCCAGCTCTTACGGGATCTCTAATCAAGCATAATTCATAAGTTTGCCAAATTTAACGGTTATTTGTGCTTTAATGAGCTAAAGTTTTCTAATTACTATGTCAATTATATTTATTAAATATTGCTGAGAGCTGTCAATAGAAGATTCAAATTTAAATAAGGGTCTACCTTAAAGAAGTGTATTAACATGCATGCAAATAATTACGGAAAAAAACATGTGTAATAATCTAAACATATTACAAGCATTGATATTATCTCATTCACTCCATAGAAACCCCACATTATAGATAAGTAAACTAAGGCACAAAGAAGTTAGCTATTTATCATGGTTAGTTACACTGCTCATAAGACCTAGAGCCAAGTTTTGAACCCACAGCTTGATTCTAGGGCAGCTGCCCTTATTATGTTTTATTATGTTTTATGCCAGAAACAGAGTATAGTAAAGAACACAAGGGGGAGAATCATTCCTCCTGGGAAAGTAAATCCATCAGTTGTTCCTGTATCCACTTGACAAACATTACTGAATACCTACTAAGCACTGGATGTTGGGAATGCAAAGACAAACTGGATGCATTCAGTTTTGGAGTTACACACTGATGATATTAAAAAGATAGGTACCATGAGGATAACTTCCTTCCTGGCACAGGGAGGAGCACTTTCAGGGGGCCTTGAAGGATGGATAGACATCTGCGATGTGATAGGGCCATAATGGCTTTGTTTCAAATAAATCACAAAGGTAGGAACTTCAGAAAGATGGGTAAGTCCCTGGATATCATTTCCTGGAAGAAGAGAGATATTCTTTGCCCTTCAAACTCACAGCTTCTGGAGGAGAGCTGACTGTGGAAAGGGAACAACAGGCAGTTCTTTAGCACAGTGTGTGGTATATGTCAGTCAATAAGTATTAAATGACCAATATATTTCAAGCATGTGTTAATTGTGAGATGTACAAAAGAAGAAAAAAGTCAAATTTAAAAACACCATCCCACATGTAGACACTGCTATATTTAAAATGTATAACCAACAAGGACCTACTGTATAGCACAGAGAACTCTGATCAATATTGTGTGGCAGCCTGGATGGGAGGGGAGTTTGAGGGAGTATCACAAAATTGTTAATCCATTATACAAAAAAAAAGAAAAAAAGAAAAGCAAACACTAGCCCAGCTCTTACGGGATCTCTAATCAAGCATAATTCATAAGTTTGCCAAATTTAACGGTTATTTGTGCTTTAATGAGCTAAAGTTTTCTAATTACTATGTCAATTATATTTATTAAATATTGCTGAGAGCTGTCAATAGAAGATTCAAATTTAAATAAGGGTCTACCTTAAAGAAGTGTATTAACATGCATGCAAATAATTACGGAAAAAAACATGTGTAATAATCTAAACATATTACAAGCATTGATATTATCTCATTCACTCCATAGAAACCCCACATTATAGATAAGTAAACTAAGGCACAAAGAAGTTAGCTATTTATCATGGTTAGTTACACTGCTCATAAGACCTAGAGCCAAGTTTTGAACCCACAGCTTGATTCTAGGGCAGCTGCCCTTATTATGTTTTATTATGTTTTATGCCAGAAACAGAGTATAGTAAAGAACACAAGGGGGAGAATCATTCCTCCTGGGAAAGTAAATCCATCAGTTGTTCCTGTATCCACTTGACAAACATTACTGAATACCTACTAAGCACTGGATGTTGGGAATGCAAAGACAAACTGGATGCATTCAGTTTTGGAGTTACACACTGATGATATTAAAAAGATAGGTACCATGAGGATAACTTCCTTCCTGGCACAGGGAGGAGCACTTTCAGGGGGCCTTGAAGGATGGATAGACATCTGCGATGTGATAGGGCCATAATGGCTTTGTTTCAAATAAATCACAAAGGTAGGAACTTCAGAAAGATGGGTAAGTCCCTGGATATCATTTCCTGGAAGAAGAGAGATATTCTTTGCCCTTCAAACTCACAGCTTCTGGAGGAGAGCTGACTGTGGCTGCCATCCTAAAGCACTGCCTCCCTGACCTCAAAGAGCAGACAGTGCCTCCCGGATTAGGAACACAGATTTCACATGACCTATCTCCATTTGCCAATGTCAGTTTGACTTGATTTATGCTTCCCCTAATTTTATAAGAAACTCTCTACGGAATAAGAGAAAGAACACACTGTGTTATAGAATCCAGTCAAGGTCAGAGAAACAAATGAATATTCTTAAAGGTTACAGAGAGGAAGAGGAACTTTTAAGTTTTAAACTGTTCATAATGGATACATACAACCATGAATCTTCCAGAATTATTAGTTATCTTCTAGAAATAATGGCAAACCTTTCCCTCATACCCATTAGAAATACATATTTTTAGAACTTAAGTGACATGTAGAATTTTTGTTTTGAGATTTGGGGCATTTTTTTTAACTTCTAAGGCTAGATAATAACTCACACTAGAATTTTTAAGGAGACTTAAAATGAAATAATCTAAACTCCTGATTTTATAGACTATTATGTGCATGACCAGAGAGTTACAGTGACTGCCCTTGCTAAGGTCACCCAATCCAAAAGCTTTTAAGTGAAAAAAATCTGCATTCTAAAACTCAAGGGCTTTACTTTTCAACACCTGCTTTTGCTAATGTTTCCTCTGCCTGAAATTCATTTTTTCCCCTGTACTGCTCACCTCCAAAGCCAAATTTACCTATATGTTATTTAATGATCCAAGAAAACAGCTAATCCCCTGAAGCATAAAGGAAACTTCTTCCTTTACAGCGAGCAGGCTTAGTATGGATGCTACAAAGAGATATAAAACTATCTATCACTGACAAACTGAATACCTACTAAGCACTGGATGTTGGGAATGCAAAGACAAACTGGATGCATTCAGTTTTGGAGTTACACACTGATGATATTAAAAGATAGGTACCATGAGGATAACTTCCTTCCTGGCACGGGGAGGAGCACTTTCAGGGGCCTTGAAGGATGGATAGACATCTGCGATGTGATAGGGCCATAATGGCTTTGTTTCAAATAAATCACAAAGGTAGGAACTTCAGAAAGATGGGTAAGTCCCTGGATATCATTTCCTGGAAGAAGAGAGATATTCTTTGCCCTTCAAACTCACAGCTTCTGGAGGAGAGCTGACTGTGGCTGCCATCCTAAAGCACTGCCTCCCTGACCTCAAAGAGCAGACAGTGCCTCCCGGATTAGGAACACAGATTTCACATGACCTATCTCCATTTGCCAATGTCAGTTTGACTTGATTTATGCTTCCCCTAATTTTATAAGAAACTCTCTACGGAATAAGAGAAAGAACACACTGTGTTATAGAATCCAGTCAAGGTCAGAGAAACAAATGAATATTCTTAAAGGTTACAGAGAGGAAGAGGAACTTTTAAGTTTTAAACTGTTCATAATGGATACATACAACCATGAATCTTCCAGAATTATTAGTTATCTTCTAGAAATAATGGCAAACCTTTCCCTCATACCCATTAGAAATACATATTTTTAGAACTTAAGTGACATGTAGAATTTTTGTTTTGAGATTTGGGGCATTTTTTTTAACTTCTAAGGCTAGATAATAACTCACACTAGAATTTTTAAGGAGACTTAAAATGAAATAATCTAAACTCCTGATTTTATAGACTATTATGTGCATGACCAGAGAGTTACAGTGACTGCCCTTGCTAAGGTCACCCAATCCAAAAGCTTTTAAGTGAAAAAAATCTGCATTCTAAAACTCAAGGGCTTTACTTTTCAACACCTGCTTTTGCTAATGTTTCCTCTGCCTGAAATTCATTTTTTCCCCTGTACTGCTCACCTCCAAAGCCAAATTTACCTATATGTTATTTAATGATCCAAGAAAACAGCTAATCCCCTGAAGCATAAAGGAAACTTCTTCCTTTACAGCGAGCAGGCTTAGTATGGATGCTACAAAGAGATATAAAACTATCTAGTGCAGAAGCTCCCACAAATCTTTGATGGCAATGTGAATTAAACCTCTCTGACAAGAAAGAGCATTTGGGTGGATATATCAAAAGTCACAGACTTGTTTATAAACTTTGACTTAATAATCTCACTTTGATGAATAAGTCCAAAGGAGGGGGGCAGGGAACTGAAGCAATGAGACAATAGAGCTTTATGTACCAAGATAATCACGACAGTACTATTTACAAAAATAAACCCAAACAAAAGTGCTTTATTTCAGTAAGAGAATGCTTAAGTAAAGTTTAACTGACATCATCAATGGAGTATGGCGTAGATATTACAATTACACTTACAAAGAGTTTGGGCAGTAGTTATTTAGCAGCTAAGAACTTGAATATCGGCTCCAATCTCAGCTTAACCACTCACTAGCTATGTCACATTGGGCACTTTTCCGGACACTGTGTAAATGTAAATTATTATAATTGACATTGTTTATGCTAACCTAGGAAAATGAAATTTTTATGCTGGATGGAATATATTAATAGGAACAAAGCACTGTATAAGCATATGATGATGCTTATGTCATGATCACAATCATACTGACATCAAGTAACCACTGTATCAAGATAATAATTTATCTGTCCCCATGCCAGACTCCAGACTTATGAAATGATTTCATTAGCACCTAAGGGTCCACCCTTTTCCTTTGATAGTTTTACCTTCAGGGGGAAGTAATCCCTATAATCAGAAGTTCTAAACAGAAGTGGACACCCAGGCACCTCTCTCTGCTGTTCATGAGGACCAGCTACTAGTACTTTTCTTGAAAAAGATCCAATAAAAATGCCACTCCCCAATATCCTCAGATTTTCTCCAGCTGACATTTAACACATCTTTTATGGGAATAACTCCATTCAGTGACCCAGAAAACTTTAGTCCTCAGGACTAGAAAGAGGACAAGGGCTTTACTTTTCAACACCTGCTTTTGCTAATGTTTCCTCTGCCTGAAATTCATTTTTTCCCCTGTACTGCTCACCTCCAAAGCCAAATTTACCTATATGTTATTTAATGATCCAAGAAAACAGCTAATCCCCTGAAGCATAAAGGAAACTTCTTCCTTTACAGCGAGCAGGCTTAGTATGGATGCTACAAAGAGATATAAAACTATCTAGTGCAGAAGCTCCCACAAATCTTTGATGGCAATGTGAATTAAACCTCTCTGACAAGAAAGAGCATTTGGGTGGATATATCAAAAGTCACAGACTTGTTTATAAACTTTGACTTAATAATCTCACTTTGATGAATAAGTCCAAAGGAGGGGGGCAGGGAACTGAAGCAATGAGACAATAGAGCTTTATGTACCAAGATAATCACGACAGTACTATTTACAAAAATAAACCCAAACAAAAGTGCTTTATTTCAGTAAGAGAATGCTTAAGTAAAGTTTAACTGACATCATCAATGGAGTATGGCGTAGATATTACAATTACACTTACAAAGAGTTTGGGCAGTAGTTATTTAGCAGCTAAGAACTTGAATATCGGCTCCAATCTCAGCTTAACCACTCACTAGCTATGTCACATTGGGCACTTTTCCGGACACTGTGTAAATGTAAATTATTATAATTGACATTGTTTATGCTAACCTAGGAAAATGAAATTTTTATGCTGGATGGAATATATTAATAGGAACAAAGCACTGTATAAGCATATGATGATGCTTATGTCATGATCACAATCATACTGACATCAAGTAACCACTGTATCAAGATAATAATTTATCTGTCCCCATGCCAGACTCCAGACTTATGAAATGATTTCATTAGCACCTAAGGGTCCACCCTTTTCCTTTGATAGTTTTACCTTCAGGGGGAAGTAATCCCTATAATCAGAAGTTCTAAACAGAAGTGGACACCCAGGCACCTCTCTCTGCTGTTCATGAGGACCAGCTACTAGTACTTTTCTTGAAAAAGATCCAATAAAAATGCCACTCCCCAATATCCTCAGATTTTCTCCAGCTGACATTTAACACATCTTTTATGGGAATAACTCCATTCAGTGACCCAGAAAACTTTAGTCCTCAGGACTAGAAAGAGGAGCTCTGGAAACCTCAGGGTATTGTGGGCTGGGGACACACGACCATACTGCGATTCAATGAAATCCGCTTGGATTTCTCACCAAGACAGCAAAGAAGTAGACCCTCCACCCGTCCATGTCATGGAGTAGACTTCTATTCTAATTGTGACACTACACAGGGAAAAAAGATTGGAAGGAAAGACATCAACAAGTAAACAGTAATACTCTAAATAGTGATATGTTCTGAGTGATTTTTCTCCTTCCTTTTATTCTTCAATATTTCTAAAAGTGATATCACTGGTCACATTTTAATCTTTACTAGTGGAGAAAATTAAACTTTCTAAATGTATGAAAAAAAAAGGAAACTGTTAACAAAAATTTTAGGTGGCATGATATCAAATAAAAGTCATAACTTGACATCTTTTTCATGTTAGAAATTTTCCACAAGAAGTCCCCTGGGCATCAGCAGGATTTAACAATCAGGGACTTAAGTGTGGGGACAGAGAGAATTAGAGCTATGGGTAGCACAGAAAGAAGGGGAAACTGGCCTGTTGAGGCTATTATTACAAGCCAACATACTTTTGACAATCTCACATTCAGAAACTGTTCCAAGAATTTAGTAAGAAATACGAAACCCTTTAAAATGAGAAGCAAATTTAATACGTCCATATAGTAAGAGTATAAAATAATTGTTTAAAAGTCACTGTATTATTTGCAACTTACCATTTCCTTTTTAACTTCCATGTAGACCAAATAAATAAGTAAATAAAAGAAAAAGAGTGACTTCTTTAATTAGTTGGAAAGTCTGAACACTCTGTAGTATGTTTAAAGATAATAATTTAATTTTCTGTCCCCATGCCAGACTCCAGACTTATGAAATGATTTCATTAGCACCTAAGGGTCCACCCTTTTCCTTTGATAGTTTTACCTTCAGGGGGAAGTAATCCCTATAATCAGAAGTTCTAAACAGAAGTGGACACCCAGGCACCTCTCTCTGCTGTTCATGAGGACCAGCTACTAGTACTTTTCTTGAAAAAGATCCAATAAAAATGCCACTCCCCAATATCCTCAGATTTTCTCCAGCTGACATTTAACACATCTTTTATGGGAATAACTCCATTCAGTGACCCAGAAAACTTTAGTCCTCAGGACTAGAAAGAGGAGCTCTGGAAACCTCAGGGTATTGTGGGCTGGGGACACACGACCATACTGCGATTCAATGAAATCCGCTTGGATTTCTCACCAAGACAGCAAAGAAGTAGACCCTCCACCCGTCCATGTCATGGAGTAGACTTCTATTCTAATTGTGACACTACACAGGGAAAAAAGATTGGAAGGAAAGACATCAACAAGTAAACAGTAATACTCTAAATAGTGATATGTTCTGAGTGATTTTCTCCTTCCTTTTATTTTTCAATATTTCGAAAAGAGATATCACTGGTCACATTTTAATCTTTACTAGTGGAGAAAATTAAACTTTCTAAATGTATGAAAAAAAAAGGAAACTGTTAACAAAAATTTTAGGTGGCATGATATCAAATAAAAGTCATAACTTGACATCTTTTTCATGTTAGAAATTTTCCACAAGAAGTCCCCTGGGCATCAGCAGGATTTAACAATCAGGGACTTAAGTGTGGGGACAGAGAGAATTAGAGCTATGGGTAGCACAGAAAGAAGGGGAAACTGGCCTGTTGAGGCTATTATTACAAGCCAACATACTTTTGACAATCTCACATTCAGAAACTGTTCCAAGAATTTAGTAAGAAATACGAAACCCTTTAAAATGAGAAGCAAATTTAATACGTCCATATAGTAAGAGTATAAAATAATTGTTTAAAAGTCACTGTATTATTTGCAACTTACCATTTCCTTTTTAACTTCCATGTAGACCAAATAAATAAGTAAATAAAAGAAAAAGAGTGACTTCTTTAATTAGTTGGAAAGTCTGAACACTCTGTAGTATGTTTAGAAGCAAAAACAAAAGCACCACCAAATATGTTGGGGGGAAATGCTATTTATTATATTCAACTTTGAGAATGATTATCTCTGTGAAGAAACATTGAATAGATTCTAAATGTTCTCCCCAATAGTGGCAACCATTTAGAGAGGATGTCCTAGACGTTTATAAATCTCTAAGATTTAAAAATATTTTTTAAAATATAATTGAGATCACCAAATGCATAACATGAGAAATTTCAGGACTCTTAATCAGACCCTTCATAAGCATTAAATTAAGTAGAGTCACATAAAGAGACAGAGCTTGGCTTGTCTATTATATCCAACTCTTGACCCCATTCTGTCCACTGCTCAATCTGGACACGTCTTAATCTATATCACCTCTCTATCATTATTGCCTTTATCCTGGTCCCAGGTGCCATCGTGTCTTGCTTGGATCACTAATCAAGATCATGGGGCTAAGAGCATGAATTCTTCTTCCAATCTCAGGCTCACTAATTACTGGTTGCATGACATTAGGCTAACCCTATTTCAGTAAAGAATAAAATGTTTCTCTTACCCCTTCCTACCTATTACAGCTATCCTATATGCACAGTATACAAGTTTTTACAACTGAAGCAATTTCACCTACTGGTTAAGAGCCCTCGTGCTACATCTACTGTGCCCTTCTTCCGAGCCACCCATTCATCAGTCAGTAATCCTTCCACATATAAAATGAAAATGTCACCCTCTTTCTTAACCACCTTAGTGTGTTCCTGTTGCTTTAAGGATTAAGATATATTTTACACTTGGAAACATTTTAAGTGTAAAATACCCAGTGTCTGGCATATAATTAGGGCTTGATTAATGGGTGTTTCTATTACTTTCTTCATCATCAGTGTTATCATTTAATTATTTCTCTATTAAAATGAGAAGCAAATTTAAAATAACGTCCATATAGTAAGAGTATAAAATAATTGTTTAAAAGTCACTGTATTATTTGCAACTTACCATTTCCTTTTTAACTTCCATGTAGACCAAATAAATAAGTAAATAAAAGAAAAAGAGTGACTTCTTTAATTAGTTGGAAAGTCTGAACACTCTGTAGTATGTTTAGAAGCAAAAACAAAAGCACCACCAAATATGTTGGGGGGAAATGCTATTTATTATATTCAACTTTGAGAATGATTATCTCTGTGAAGAAACATTGAATAGATTCTAAATGTTCTCCCCAATAGTGGCAACCATTTAGAGAGGATGTCCTAGACGTTTATAAATCTCTAAGATTTAAAAATATTTTTTAAAATATAATTGAGATCACCAAATGCATAACATGAGAAATTTCAGGACTCTTAATCAGACCCTTCATAAGCATTAAATTAAGTAGAGTCACATAAAGAGACAGAGCTTGGCTTGTCTATTATATCCAACTCTTGACCCCATTCTGTCCACTGCTCAATCTGGACACGTCTTAATCTATATCACCTCTCTATCATTATTGCCTTTATCCTGGTCCCAGGTGCCATCGTGTCTTGCTTGGATCACTAATCAAGATCATGGGGCTAAGAGCATGAATTCTTCTTCCAATCTCAGGCTCACTAATTACTGGTTGCATGACATTAGGCTAACCCTATTTCAGTAAAGAATAAAATGTTTCTCTTACCCCTTCCTACCTATTACAGCTATCCTATATGCACAGTATACAAGTTTTTACAACTGAAGCAATTTCACCTACTGGTTAAGAGCCCTCGTGCTACATCTACTGTGCCCTTCTTCCGAGCCACCCATTCATCAGTCAGTAATCCTTCCACATATAAAATGAAAATGTCACCCTCTTTCTTAACCACCTTAGTGTGTTCCTGTTGCTTTAAGGATTAAGATATATTTTACACTTGGAAACATTTTAAGTGTAAAATACCCAGTGTCTGGCATATAATTAGGGCTTGATTAATGGGTGTTTCTATTACTTTCTTCATCATCAGTGTTATCATTTAATTATTTCTCTGAGAGAGTAAGTATATTTGAGGAGAGATGTGTTGACATCAAGCTGCACAAAATTATCATTCCAAAAAGAAAGTCAGAAAAAAAAAAACTACCACATAAAATAAAACATCCTTTCTGAAGGAGTCATACCACATTTCAATAGGAGGAAGCATTCCCAGGTGGAAGCTAAGAATATGGGTTCTCCAATCAGACTGCATGGCTCAATCCAAGCACTAGCCCTTAGTAGCTGTGTGGACAGAACAACTTACAAACTTCCTGTGTTGTAGTTTATCCATCTATAAAATGGGGTAATAGTGGTACTTGCTCTTATTCTCTGAGGATTAAAACAATGTGCAAAGCACCTACGACAGAGCAGGTGCTCAGCAAATGTTTTCTTTCCCAAGGGACAAGAAGAAGTTATTCAACTTTTTTTATGCAAAATTCCAAGACTATCCAGTCATGCAGAGCGTGTTTTGAATGATTTGGGGATAGCTCCAATTCTTACACTGGAAGTTAACCTAGGTATTTATATCCATGAACTGTTTTAGAGACTTTTAAAACACAATCCTGTCTATATAGAGACATGTTACAAATATTTGCGTAGAAAAAAATAAATATATATATTTGATTTTATGTCAGTATGTCACAAAAAGCAGTTTCTAAATTGCATATGCCCCCAAAGCCCCCAACAGACATACACAAATACAAAGAACAACATTGGGAAAAGAATGTACATCTTCTCCCATGAATGGAAAATTCACAGTTTTGCAAAAAGGAAATTAAAACCTGCCTATCAATATAGGCTAACAAAATTAATTTCTTCAAGAAATGCATTCCACATGAATTTCTGCTGCCTCTGTGCTCCAATATAATTTTATAACATTTAGTTAACGAAAATTGACTAAGAAGATATTTAGTATATTACTCTGCAGTACAACATTTACTTTTATAGCATGGATGATGCATTTTTTTTTTTACAAATATATCAGTTTCTTGATAGCATCAATAAGCTGTTTCAGTCATTAAACACTATGTGAGAAACCAATGCAGCTACAGATTTCCGTACTGAAACACACACATTAATTTTCAGCTCATAAAGCCACTACACAGGTTACTCGCTCAGAAATGGCAGTCCATGCACTGAAGTTGAAAGGAAAGCTCAGCCAACTTGACTGAGAGACTGTACATAACATTAAACTTCTGGATGGAGTTTCGGCACCCATCAGATACAGAAAAAATTGTTTAAGATGCACTCAGTCCTCTGCAGGACCTAGCGTGATTATCTCGTGAGCATCCTTATGTTTCACTCCAACATTCTAAGTTCTGTCTCTGAACTTGCACACAGGCTGTAGCACTACAGCCTGCTTGATCACCTCCCTAATACTTGCAACCCCCACCCCACTGCAAACCACAATCCTATGTTAAATTCTGATAATATGATAACATCAACCTATGGGATTACAAAAAAAAGAAGAAACATCAGCTTATTTCCATACCTCCTTCTTAGTTCAACCAATGATTCAGTTCAGTTCATTTGCTCAGTCATGTCTAATTTTTGACCCCATGGACTGCAGCATGCCAGACTTCCCTGTCCTTCCTCATCTCCTGGAAATTGCTCAAACTCATGTCCATTGACTCAGTGATACCATCTAACCATCTAGTCCTTGGTCGTTACCTCATCCTTTTGCCTTCTATTTTTTCCAACATTAGGGTCTTTTCCAATGAGCTGTCTCTTCACATTAGGTGGCCAAAGGATTGGAGCTTCATCTTCAGCATCATTCCTTCTAATGGATATTCAAGATTTATTTCCTTTAGGATTGATTGTTTTGATCTCTTTGCAGTCCAAGAGACTCTCAAGAGCTTTTTCCAACACCATAAGTCAAAGGCATCAGTTCTTCAGCACCCAGCCTTCTTTAGGGTCCAGTTCTCTCAACCACACATGACTACTGGGAAAACCATAGCTTTGACTATTTGGATTACTGTTGGTAAAGTGATATCTCTGCTTTTGAGTATGCTATCTAGGTTTGTCATAGCTTTTCTTCCAAGTAGCAAGTGTCTTTTATAGCATGGATGATGCATTTTTTTACAAATATATCAGTTTCTTGATAGCATCAATAAGCTGTTTCAGTCATTAAACACTATGTGAGAAACCAATGCAGCTACAGATTTCCGTACTGAAACACACACATTAATTTTCAGCTCATAAAGCCACTACACAGGTTACTCGCTCAGAAATGGCAGTCCATGCACTGAAGTTGAAAGGAAAGCTCAGCCAACTTGACTGAGAGACTGTACATAACATTAAACTTCTGGATGGAGTTTCGGCACCCATCAGATACAGAAAAAATTGTTTAAGATGCACTCAGTCCTCTGCAGGACCTAGCGTGATTATCTCGTGAGCATCCTTATGTTTCACTCCAACATTCTAAGTTCTGTCTCTGAACTTGCACACAGGCTGTAGCACTACAGCCTGCTTGATCACCTCCCTAATACTTGCAACCCCCACCCCACTGCAAACCACAATCCTATGTTAAATTCTGATAATATGATAACATCAACCTATGGGATTACAAAAAAAAGAAGAAACATCAGCTTATTTCCATACCTCCTTCTTAGTTCAACCAATGATTCAGTTCAGTTCATTTGCTCAGTCATGTCTAATTTTTGACCCCATGGACTGCAGCATGCCAGACTTCCCTGTCCTTCCTCATCTCCTGGAAATTGCTCAAACTCATGTCCATTGACTCAGTGATACCATCTAACCATCTAGTCCTTGGTCGTTACCTCATCCTTTTGCCTTCTATTTTTTCCAACATTAGGGTCTTTTCCAATGAGCTGTCTCTTCACATTAGGTGGCCAAAGGATTGGAGCTTCATCTTCAGCATCATTCCTTCTAATGGATATTCAAGATTTATTTCCTTTAGGATTGATTGTTTTGATCTCTTTGCAGTCCAAGAGACTCTCAAGAGCTTTTTCCAACACCATAAGTCAAAGGCATCAGTTCTTCAGCACCCAGCCTTCTTTAGGGTCCAGTTCTCTCAACCACACATGACTACTGGGAAAACCATAGCTTTGACTATTTGGATTACTGTTGGTAAAGTGATATCTCTGCTTTTGAGTATGCTATCTAGGTTTGTCATAGCTTTTCTTCCAAGTAGCAAGTGTCTTTTAATTTCATGGCTGCAGTCACCATCTGCAGTGATTTTAGAGCCCCCCAAAATAAAATCTGTCACTGCTTCCATTTTTTGCACATCTATTTGCCATAAAGTGATGGGACTGGATGTCATGATCTTCATTTTTTTGAATGTTGAGTTTTAGGCCAGCTTTTTCACTCTCCACTTTAACCTTCATCAAGAGACTCTTTAATTCTTCATTTTCTGTCACGAGGTAGTATCATCTGCGTACCTGAGTTTATTGATATTTCTCCTGGCAATCTTGACTCCAACTTGAGCTCCATCCAGCCCAGCCTTTTGCATGATGTGCTATGCATATAAGTTAAATAAGCAGAGTGACAGTATACAACCATGACATACTCCATTTCCAATATGGCATGAGTCTGTTGTTCTGTGCTCTACCTGTTGCTTCTTGTTTGCATACAGTTTTTGCAGAAGGCAGATAAGATGGTCTGGTAGTCCCATCTCTTTCAGAATTTTCCACAGTTTGTTCTGATCCACAAAGTCAAAGGCTTTAGTGTTATCAATGAAGTAGAAGTAGATGTTTTTCTAGAATTCTTTTGCTCTTTCTATGATCTAACAGATGTTGGCAGTTTGATCTCTGGTTCCTCTGCCTTTTCTAAATCCACCTTGTACATCTGGAAATTCTTGGTTCACATACTGCTGAAGCCTAGCTTGGAGGATTTGAAGCATTACTTTGCCTCTGTATGAAATAAGTGCAATGGTATGGTAATTTTAATATTCTTTGGCATTGTCCTTATTGATATTGAAATGCAAACTAATGATCATTTCCACAGAAACTAGGGTCCTTTGCTGACCCAGAAACTAGAGCAATTTATAGTCACACACTCTTGGAATAGCTTGTATGACTTCACAGCACGTATCACAAATGTCATTAACTCATTCTTTAAATTGATCTACGTCTTCCCACTAAGATGTAAAGACCCGAGAGGGCAGGTAACATTTATTTTTTGCTTAATCTTTGCTTTTGCATAGCTTTCAATACATTGCCTACAATAATGCCTGGCACATCGTAGTCACTCAGTGACTATTTGAAATTTATGTTATTTCTGACACAATACTAAATGTCAGTGTGTTACTGTCATTATTAGCTGGTTTGGAAAACTAATTACAATAAGAATGAACACTATTATTATTATAATAAGTATAAAAGAAGGTGCACATACTTAAGTCCAGAGAGACTTGGTTTCATATCAGCTCTGGTACTTATTAATTTTATGTTACTTGAACAAGAAAATAGTTCCTGGGCTTCCCTGGTGGTCCAGTGGGTAAGGACACCACCTTGCAGTGCAAGGGGCACCGGTTCGATCCATGGACTGGGAAGATCCCACGTGCGGCAGAGCGGCTGGACCAATGTGTCCAACTACCGAGCCGGAGGTCTGGAGCGCATGTGCCCAGAGCAACAGAGGCCACCGTGATGGGAGGCCCACATGGGCCAAAGAACAAAGATGGATGAAAATAGACAAATGAAAGACCAATAGAAGTAGCCCGCCTGCTACCCTCGCTTCCCACCCCACCCCTCAAAAATAAATAAATAGATAAATCTTTAAAAAAAAAAAAGAAAATAGTTCCTCAGAATCTCACATTTTTATTATTAAATTATATTCAATACTAGTTTTCTCACATAGTTTGGGTAAACTTTAAAAAATAAATATAGGGGCTTCCCTGTAGCTCAGTGGTAAAGAGTTAGCCTGCCATGGCAGGAGACACAGATTCGATCCCTGATCCTGGAAGATCCCACATGCTGCAGAGCAACTAAGCCCATGAGCCATGACTATTAAGAGAACAGACGTGGTAACAATTACTCCTTACAAGAGACAGTACATCGTGCTCCATCACATTTCCATACCTATACACTCTTTAGACATATTTCTTCAAAACCTAATAAAGAAATGCAGGGTCTAACAGACCACATTTATCCTGGATGACGTCTTAGAAGCTTTCTCAGAGGGAGAGTTGAGGGAGGCTTAATTTGCCCTCATTGTCCGCAACTTTCCTTCTTGGTGTCTTAGTCCATACCTAAGCTTTCGAGTCAGGTTGGCTTCCTTTAACATAGCGTGCACAAAGTCGCTCTGTGGTAGTGACAAAGCCAAGGTTCCAACCTAGAACTGTCCCATTACACACAGCACATGCTCCTTCATACATGTGCTCAGCAACGCTAAGCATCTGGATTCACACATTTGGTTTAGTTCAGTTCCTATCCTGAACTAAGAATACAGAACCACACTCAATAGCTTTAAAAAATTAATTCTGAATACTATATTTGGTTCTGTCACTGACAGATTAAATATTGAGCTTGAGTTCAGCTTGACCATTTGAACTGACCAGACTGTTGAACTGTTTAAAGCAGTGATTCAAATGGACCTATTTTTTGAATAAAACAAAACAAAAACAAACAAACAAAAAACCCACAAAAGGCTTTTAGCTTAGAATTAAAGGTGGGGAGGTGCAGCACCACATTTTATCCTAATTTAGATCACAGAACCAATGTTTCTGACCTGGGCTGACTTTTGAAGGATGTGGTTAGATTTCTGCCCCATTGCTGGAAATGGATGATCAGAACAGACTGCCTAGAAATGAACCGTGTCTTCCTGAGTTCAAAACAATCATCTATTCATTGCGAGACATTGCTCTTTTCATGTGTTAGTAAATATGTATGTGTGGGGGCTGGGGCTTCCCCTGGTGTTCCAGTGGGTAAGGACACCGCCTTGCAGTGCAGGGGGCGCCGGTTAGATTCCTGGCCTGGGAAGATCCCACGTGCCGCGGAGCAGCTGGACCGATGTGTCCAATTACTGAGCCGGAGCTCTGGAGCGCAAGCGCCCAGAGCCGGTGCTCTGCGACGACAGACGCCACCACGATGGGAGGCCCACAGGAGTCAAAGAACAAAGACGGGTGAAAATAGAGAACTGAAAGACCAATAGAAGTGGTCCGCCCACTCGCCTCCCTCCCCAACCCGACCCCCGCCCAAAATAAATATAAATAATCTTAAAAAAAAAAAAAATGTATGTGTGTATGTTTGGGAATAGGCATAAAATATTTTAATAGGAAATAATTATTTTTAATTGTTTTTCCTGTTATCTGAATTTGTTTTTGTCTTATAGAGATGCACACACATATGCTTGTATGTATTAAAGGCTAGCTGCAAGTGGATTAACAGAACATTTCCATCCATAGCATATCACGTATACATCTATTAAAGCTTCACGAATACTAACATCTTTTAGATTTTAATTAGCCAAAGAGCCATTAATGTTCATAGACATGATACATCCTAGAAAACAGCATCCCCTGATGTGGGGTCACCAGAGACCATTCCAATAGAGCAATAACGCAGTTCGACTGTTCATTTTTAGAGCAAAATCCCAAAGAAACACATAAATAAATTACAAAAATTCTGAATACTCATGAACTAAGAATACAGAACCACACTCAATAGCTTTAAAAAATTAATTCTGAATACTATATTTGGTTCTGTCACTGACAGATTAAATATTGAGCTTGAGTTCAGCTTGACCATTTGAACTGACCAGACTGTTGAACTGTTTAAAGCAGTGATTCAAATGGACCTATTTTTTGAATAAAACAAAACTAAAAGCAACAAACAAAAAACCCACAAAAGGCTTTTAGCTTAGAATTAAAGGTGGGGAGGTGCAGCACCACATTTTATCCTAATTTAGATCACAGAACCAATGTTTCTGACCTGGGCTGACTTTTGAAGGATGTGGTTAGATTTCTGCCCCATTGCTGGAAATGGATGATCAGAACAGACTGCCTAGAAATGAACCGTGTCTTCCTGAGTTCAAAACAATCATCTATTCATTGCGAGACATTGCTCTTTTCATGTGTTAGTAAATATGTATGTGTGGGGGCTGGGGCTTCCCCTGGTGTTCCAGTGGGTAAGGACACCGCCTTGCAGTGCAGGGGGCGCCGGTTAGATTCCTGGCCTGGGAAGATCCCACGTGCCGCGGAGCAGCTGGACCGATGTGTCCAATTACTGAGCCGGAGCTCTGGAGCGCAAGCGCCCAGAGCCGGTGCTCTGCGACGACAGACGCCACCACGATGGGAGGCCCACAGGAGTCAAAGAACAAAGACGGGTGAAAATAGAGAACTGAAAGACCAATAGAAGTGGTCCGCCCACTCGCCTCCCTCCCCAACCCGACCCCCGCCCAAAATAAATATAAATAATCTTAAAAAAAAAAAAAATGTATGTGTGTATGTTTGGGAATAGGCATAAAATATTTTAATAGGAAATAATTATTTTTAATTGTTTTTCCTGTTATCTGAATTTGTTTTTGTCTTATAGAGATGCACACACATATGCTTGTATGTATTAAAGGCTAGCTGCAAGTGGATTAACAGAACATTTCCATCCATAGCATATCACGTATACATCTATTAAAGCTTCACGAATACTAACATCTTTTAGATTTTAATTAGCCAAAGAGCCATTAATGTTCATAGACATGATACATCCTAGAAAACAGCATCCCCTGATGTGGGGTCACCAGAGACCATTCCAATAGAGCAATAACGCAGTTCGACTGTTCATTTTTAGAGCAAAATCCCAAAGAAACACATAAATAAATTACATAACTGAAAAGGAAATAATGAGAACAGATATACTGTCAATTCTAATTCTTCATAGAACAAACTTATAGTTAAATAATCTATTTTCCATTCATGGCATAAAATAAGATTTAAAGAACTCATATCCCTTTTATGCCTGATGACTTTGACTTCTATTGTCTCTGTTATTACATCTCAGAGTCATGATAGCAGAGTCAGAAGATACCACTGCTAAAAGAAAACAATCCACAGAGTCAGATGGCAAAAAAGTTCCTATTTTCACCACAGGTATCATAACCTTTCATTCCTATTTTCAAATATCTTCCTATAATCTCATCATCTCTGGTCCTGACCTGAATCCAATAGCCCAGTACAGTCTTTGATAAATGAGGGAATGAGCTTTCTCTTTCATTAAATGAAGTCGATGAACATTTCATCTGGCAAAGGGTCACTGAAAGGAGAGAATCAAGGCTGTTAATCCAAGGGGAAGATTGCTTTCAGAACATCCAACTCAAGAGAAGATAAAAACATTGACATACTGCAATTAGTGCAGAGGCTCCTAGTGCACATGGAGAAACAGATGTTTCCTGAACTTTCTGTCATCACTGTTATTATACTTTGGAAAGAATCAGAAAGGAGACGGCTGAAAACTCATATGAGCAAGTTATGAACTAACAGATGCAATTTCCGCTTTCATTTTCAGCTCTACTTGTTAACATGATTTATTAGGTGCACCTTTATTCTACCAGATGTTTCACTAAATTGATCCACTTGTGCGGATGAAATGACCCATCACATCAGAAAATTGACCAACTGCTCCAATGAGGTGATTAAGTGTTTCAGTAATATTGAACATTTGGTTTGACCCAAAGACTTGGCCTTTGCAGGCACAGAATTCTGAGTGTCATATTCAAATGAAAATCCCTATGTTCCCATTGATAAAAGATGCAAGGACATGGGCAGGCATTTCAGAGAAAAGGAAACAATGGGCTAATCAACATAACTTCAGCCTCATTAGCAATTTGAAAAAAAAATTAACAAGTACCAATTTTCACTAGCCACATTAGCAGACAGAACTGTTGCAGAAATAACTCAAATGCTTTGACCCGCTGTGAGTATGATTTCATGAGAAAATAATCAAAACGGAAAAAAATGTGCACTAGGGTATTCATCGCAGTGTTAGTGACAATTATGAAAATTTGAAAAATGAAATGTCTAAATGTATATGAAGGGTTCAATTACTCCAACTGCTCAGAAGAGCAAACTATACAGCTATTTCTTTAAAATGATGCTAATGAAATATTTAAGAGAAATGTAACATATACATAAAATCTATATAACCTAGACTATACAGTGGTGCAGTTTGGTAGCTTCTGTTACCACTTGGCTTTGCAGCATGACACTTTCTCTGCTGTTTATCATATTCTCCTCTTTTCCCTTGAAAACGTCCTTTTGATAAACATATTGCTGCATTTTACTTGCTAGAATGGCAAAAATTTTTTGTTAACCTATGAATGCATTATGCTATTAATCAAATGGCAAAGGGTCACTGAAAGGAGAGAATCAAGGCTGTTAATCCAAGGGGAAGATTGCTTTCAGAACATCCAACTCAAGAGAAGATAAAAACATTGACATACTGCAATTAGTGCAGAGGCTCCTAGTGCACATGGAGAAACAGATGTTTCCTGAACTTTCTGTCATCACTGTTATTATACTTTGGAAAGAATCAGAAAGGAGACGGCTGAAAACTCATATGAGCAAGTTATGAACTAACAGATGCAATTTCCGCTTTCATTTTCAGCTCTACTTGTTAACATGATTTATTAGGTGCACCTTTATTCTACCAGATGTTTCACTAAATTGATCCACTTGTGCGGATGAAATGACCCATCACATCAGAAAATTGACCAACTGCTCCAATGAGGTGATTAAGTGTTTCAGTAATATTGAACATTTGGTTTGACCCAAAGACTTGGCCTTTGCAGGCACAGAATTCTGAGTGTCATATTCAAATGAAAATCCCTATGTTCCCATTGATAAAAGATGCAAGGACATGGGCAGGCATTTCAGAGAAAAGGAAACAATGGGCTAATCAACATAACTTCAGCCTCATTAGCAATTTGAAAAAAAAATTAACAAGTACCAATTTTCACTAGCCACATTAGCAGACAGAACTGTTGCAGAAATAACTCAAATGCTTTGACCCGCTGTGAGTATGATTTCATGAGAAAATAATCAAAACGGAAAAAAATGTGCACTAGGGTATTCATCGCAGTGTTAGTGACAATTATGAAAATTTGAAAAATGAAATGTCTAAATGTATATGAAGGGTTCAATTACTCCAACTGCTCAGAAGAGCAAACTATACAGCTATTTCTTTAAAATGATGCTAATGAAATATTTAAGAGAAATGTAACATATACATAAAATCTATATAACCTAGACTATACAGTGGTGCAGTTTGGTAGCTTCTGTTACCACTTGGCTTTGCAGCATGACACTTTCTCTGCTGTTTATCATATTCTCCTCTTTTCCCTTGAAAACGTCCTTTTGATAAACATATTGCTGCATTTTACTTGCTAGAATGGCAATTATGATTAATTTGAATGCATTTATGCTTGTTACCCAACAGGCATCAAATGAGTCTCTAAGTGCCTGTAGAATCCATGTGCTTCTCAAGTCTCTTACAGTGAAACAATCCTTTAAATAGCAATTTTTTACTGCTAAATTGAATTTTAAATTCAATTACCCTAAATAAGGAATAACACATCTGCATCTGCACAGTTTTCACATTGAGCTCAGAGAGAAACATCATTGCTTATTTTATTAATGCCTCCTGTCATTCCCAAAGAAAGACTGACCGTGCCCTCAGCGAAGAAAGTTAAATGTTACTTCCAAATACAATTAAGCCTCAAGGTTTGTCTTCTAGAACCAACGACTGCACCCTGGGATTTTAGGGGCTTAGTAAGTCTTTCTGATCAAAGTGGCTTTCTATCAGCAAATATAGAAAATCTGGAGTTCCCTGTGTGGCACCAACGACCTTCTCCGTTGTGCCTCATACACTCAGGCCCATGTTCTTCCCACATCACTTCCTCAGATTAAATGCTTTGAAGACCAAGATACTTAATGCTCTATTGTCCTTCGTTACACCATTTTCCTGGAATGTTTCTTCCTGTCTTTCACCCCATATTCCTTAAAAGGAAAGACAGCCTAAACTTACTGGGGGCCTCCTATGAGCTCCAAAGTTTTGGAGGCACTTGGGATGCATTTTTACCGAAAACAGAAAAGATCCCTACTCTTACTAGAATTTGCATCCCTGAACACAAGAGATAGACAAAAAACTGGGAAATAATTAAGCCATATGAAAATTTGAAAAATGAAATGTCTAAATGTATATGAAGGGTTCAATTACTCCAACTGCTCAGAAGAGCAAACTATACAGCTATTTCTTTAAAATGATGCTAATGAAATATTTAAGAGAAATGTAACATATACATAAAATCTATATAACCTAGACTATACAGTGGTGCAGTTTGGTAGCTTCTGTTACCACTTGGCTTTGCAGCATGACACTTTCTCTGCTGTTTATCATATTCTCCTCTTTTCCCTTGAAAACGTCCTTTTGATAAACATATTGCTGCATTTTACTTGCTAGAATGGCAATTATGATTAATTTGAATGCATTTATGCTTGTTACCCAACAGGCATCAAATGAGTCTCTAAGTGCCTGTAGAATCCATGTGCTTCTCAAGTCTCTTACAGTGAAACAATCCTTTAAATAGCAATTTTTTACTGCTAAATTGAATTTTAAATTCAATTACCCTAAATAAGGAATAACACATCTGCATCTGCACAGTTTTCACATTGAGCTCAGAGAGAAACATCATTGCTTATTTTATTAATGCCTCCTGTCATTCCCAAAGAAAGACTGACCGTGCCCTCAGCGAAGAAAGTTAAATGTTACTTCCAAATACAATTAAGCCTCAAGGTTTGTCTTCTAGAACCAACGACTGCACCCTGGGATTTTAGGGGCTTAGTAAGTCTTTCTGATCAAAGTGGCTTTCTATCAGCAAATATAGAAAATCTGGAGTTCCCTGTGTGGCACCAACGACCTTCTCCGTTGTGCCTCATACACTCAGGCCCATGTTCTTCCCACATCACTTCCTCAGATTAAATGCTTTGAAGACCAAGATACTTAATGCTCTATTGTCCTTCGTTACACCATTTTCCTGGAATGTTTCTTCCTGTCTTTCACCCCATATTCCTTAAAAGGAAAGACAGCCTAAACTTACTGGGGGCCTCCTATGAGCTCCAAAGTTTTGGAGGCACTTGGGATGCATTTTTACCGAAAACAGAAAAAGATCCCTACTCTTACTAGAATTTGCATCCCTGAACACAAGAGATAGACAAAAAACACTGGGAAATAATTAAGCAGAGGATATAGAATATTAGCAAGTGAAAATGCTAAGTAAAAAAAAAAAGGCAGGATAAGGGAAATTCGGAGCACAGAAAATATGAGCAGTGAGCAACAGGCAGGCATTAAATTAGCATAAAACATGAGCTGCAAATGTCCGTGCTGTAGAGAGCTAAATCACATTGCTCAGGTAAGAGAAGCTGATGTGTTCAAGATCACATGGCTAGTTATTTCAGCCCAAAGTCTAGAACTCAAGGCTCCTGAAGGTCATTTCAGTGTACTTTCTAATAGAAAATCCTGCTATTTCTGCATTGTGTAGAGATAAAAAGAATGGGTTTGGGAATCAAAAGGTCCAAGGTTCAAGGCCTGTCTCTTAGACAAAGTTATTTTACATAATTTTTCTAATCTAGAAGATAAATATAATTACAGTATCTTCATCAAAGACATGCACAAAAATAAGAGGAAATGATACTCAGAAGAAATTTTGATAGTGCCTGAAATATTATAAGCACACATTAAATGGCATTCTAGCTTTATCTGTTTTTAACTCTCATTAGAATACCAAACATTTATACAACAACAATGAAAAGTATATGCCAGTTTAGGTATTTACAATAAACAAGCATCTACTATATATAAAAGTTTCCATTGCCCAGGGATTTATCATACATGTGATAAGTAGATTAGTCATGTCAGTGGTTTTTTGTATTGATTTTTATAGGAAGCTGACTCCTAGAAAGCTTTTGGAGATGAAACTAAGCTGGAGGTCATGCTAGCAGATGAAATTCTCTTTCTTAGAATAGTGAACTGACCAAGACATTAGTCCATCCTTGACAAAATTGACTTTCACAATGACCTCATTTTCTGGAAGAATAAATGCTTCAATTTTTCCCATGATATAAAAAAATCTTATCAACTAAGAAGAAAGGTATATTTTCATAAGAATGTTTTTCTGATAAAAAAAAGAAACTTTCTGAAATGTATCCAGGCCTCCAATAAGATCAGTTTGAAATATATCTCATAAATAAATACATATTTAAAAGTTATAAATACACATCTGTTTTTTAGGTACTCATCTGTACAGCATGGTATATATATATTTTTCTATACTCTAATCACCTTGAAGAAAGAACCAGTTTTTCTTTACTCACACATCCTAGCACACTGTGCCTAGCTTTACTCATAGTAGGAACAATAAATGTCTAATCCACACACAGCTTAATACATAGCTGGTGCCTTGGCTTATTCTTAGGTGCTAGTAGAGCTAGAACTCACATTGCTCAGGGAAGAGAAGCTGATGTGTTCAAGATCACATGGCTAGTTATTTCAGCCCAAAGTCTAGAACTCAAGGCTCCTGAAGGTCATTTCAGTGTACTTTCTAATAGAAAATCCTGCTATTTCTGCATTGTGTAGAGATAAAAGAATGGGTTTGGGAATCAAAAGGTCCAAGGTTCAAGGCCTGTCTCTTAGACAAAGTTATTTTACATAATTTTTCTAATCTAGAAGATAAATATAATTACAGTATCTTCATCAAAGACATGCACAAAAATAAGAGGAAATGATACTCAGAAGAAATTTTGATAGTGCCTGAAATATTATAAGCACACATTAAATGGCATTCTAGCTTTATCTGTTTTTAACTCTCATTAGAATACCAAACATTTATACAACAACAATGAAAAGTATATGCCAGTTTAGGTATTTACAATAAACAAGCATCTACTATATATAAAAGTTTCCATTGCCCAGGGATTTATCATACATGTGATAAGTAGATTAGTCATGTCAGTGGTTTTTTGTATTGATTTTTATAGGAAGCTGACTCCTAGAAAGCTTTTGGAGATGAAACTAAGCTGGAGGTCATGCTAGCAGATGAAATTCTCTTTCTTAGAATAGTGAACTGACCAAGACATTAGTCCATCCTTGACAAAAATTGACTTTCACAATGACCTCATTTTCTGGAAGAATAAATGCTTCAATTTTTCCCATGATATAAAAAAATCTTATCAACTAAGAAGAAAGGTATATTTTCATAAGAATGTTTTTCTGATAAAAAAAAGAAACTTTCTGAAATGTATCCAGGCCTCCAATAAGATCAGTTTGAAATATATCTCATAAATAAATACATATTTAAAAGTTATAAATACACATCTGTTTTTTAGGTACTCATCTGTACAGCATGGTATATATATATTTTTCTATACTCTAATCACCTTGAAGAAAGAACCAGTTTTTCTTTACTCACACATCCTAGCACACTGTGCCTAGCTTTACTCATAGTAGGAACAATAAATGTCTAATCCACACACAGCTTAATACATAGCTGGTGCCTTGGCTTATTCTTAGGTGCTGAGAAGAAGGAAATATTCCAATATATTTCCATACAAAGGCAGAAGTTAGGATAACAATGTAACTGATATTTGTAGAGCCTAATGAACCCATGCCCCATATAGAATCTCTTTACGCTGTAATTAGGGGTTTCGCTACATGGCTTGCTCTGCAGTAATGACATCACCAAGTGTGCTGCAACAGAGCACTCACACACTGGGACTGGCTTGTCTTTCTGAAATATTTCCTCTTGGAGCCCATCATGCAGTAAGAAAGTCTGGCTAACCTAATGATGGCTGATATGGCTCATGGAAGAGAGCAGAGACACTTCAGCCAACTAGCGTCAATGGGAAGCCATAAGGATGATGTTCTTTTGGATGCTCCAGGTTCTGGATGAGTGACCATCTTATTGTAGCCTTATGCATCATCCCCAGGCAACAACACATGGAGCAGAACCACTCACTGAGCCAGCCAACCCCCAGCTCAGGAGAAATAAGTAACGATTTTTGTTTTAAGTCACAACACTTGTTTGATAACAAATGTAATAGACAACAATAAATAACAGATAACAAATGTAAAAGAAAAGATCATAAGCTTCAAAGTCAGAAAAGCAAGAGTTCCAGATTCTCTCTACCATCTTCCAGTTTCAAGACCTACTGTCTCACTGCAGAATCTATTACAACTTGTATTACAATTTATTAAATCTGGTAAGCAGATATAGATACCAACCTCAAAGAATTGCTGTGAGGATTAAATAAAACAGTATCATACCTAGTGAGTACCTTCAAATGAGCTGCCATTGTGAAAAGTGATAAAATAATAGAAATAATATAGACAATTTCTTGATAGTGTGACTGATGCAAATCTCATTTGGTAGTTCAACTTGAGCTTTATATATTATCACTTTTTATCACTCTCTTCTTAACCTCTTTCAAACTAATACATTTGGAAAAGTGTTAGGAAAGTAAGAAAATGACTATTTTGGACAAGCCTCCTAAGCTCACTTCCTGACCACCTGGCCTCCACTCTCATTCCTCACTCCAGTAGGAACAATAAATGTCTAATCCACACACAGCTTAATACATAGCTGGTGCCTTGGCTTATTCTTAGGTGCTGAGAAGAAGGAAATATTCCAATATATTTCCATACAAAGGCAGAAGTTAGGATAACAATGTAACTGATATTTGTAGAGCCTAATGAACCCATGCCCCATATAGAATCTCTTTACGCTGTAATTAGGGGTTTCGCTACATGGCTTGCTCTGCAGTAATGACATCACCAAGTGTGCTGCAACAGAGCACTCACACACTGGGACTGGCTTGTCTTTCTGAAATATTTCCTCTTGGAGCCCATCATGCAGTAAGAAAGTCTGGCTAACCTAATGATGGCTGATATGGCTCATGGAAGAGAGCAGAGACACTTCAGCCAACTAGCGTCAATGGGAAGCCATAAGGATGATGTTCTTTTGGATGCTCCAGGTTCTGGATGAGTGACCATCTTATTGTAGCCTTATGCATCATCCCCAGGCAACAACACATGGAGCAGAACCACTCACTGAGCCAGCCAACCCCCAGCTCAGGAGAAATAAGTAACGATTTTTGTTTTAAGTCACAACACTTGTTTGATAACAAATGTAATAGACAACAATAAATAACAGATAACAAATGTAAAAGAAAAGATCATAAGCTTCAAAGTCAGAAAAGCAAGAGTTCCAGATTCTCTCTACCATCTTCCAGTTTCAAGACCTACTGTCTCACTGCAGAATCTATTACAACTTGTATTACAATTTATTAAATCTGGTAAGCAGATATAGATACCAACCTCAAAGAATTGCTGTGAGGATTAAATAAAACAGTATCATACCTAGTGAGTACCTTCAAATGAGCTGCCATTGTGAAAAGTGATAAAATAATAGAAATAATATAGACAATTTCTTGATAGTGTGACTGATGCAAATCTCATTTGGTAGTTCAACTTGAGCTTTATATATTATCACTTTTTATCACTCTCTTCTTAACCTCTTTCAAACTAATACATTTGGAAAAGTGTTAGGAAAGTAAGAAAATGACTATTTTGGACAAGCCTCCTAAGCTCACTTCCTGACCACCTGGCCTCCACTCTCATTCCTCCACTCCAGTCTTTCATCCACCTACCAGTTGAAGTCCCCTGGTCAAATTCAAAAACTATTTCCCTTCATTCTACAACGTCAAACCTACTTATGGGCTTCCCCAGTGGCTCAGCAGGTAGAGAATATGTCTGCAATACAAGGAGACACAGGAAAGGTAGGTTTGATCCCCTGGAATGGGAAGATCCTCTGTAGAAGGACACAGCAACCCACACCACTATTCTTGCCTAAAACAATCTCATGGACAGAGAAGCCAGGCTTCCTATACCCAAAGGGTCACAGATAATCAGACATGACTGAGCAACTGAAAACACATAATACACACACACACACACACACACACACGTACATGGTCTAAAACTGAAATCTGAATGAATACCAAAGCCTTTCATCTGACCCGGAATTCTACCCAATGCATCCCTGCATCCCTCTCTCATTGCCTGATCCTCATCTTTCCCTTCTGCAGTATCTTTTCCAGTGCGACCTCTTCTTTACTCAATGCTTTCCCTTCGCTGTTCTTGCTACTTGAACTAGACGGCCATGTGTCTCTCCAGGTAACATTCAGAGTTCATCTCAGATGCCACCTCAGAGAAGCCTCCCCTGATTAGATCAAGCAATCCACCAGTCCTTTGACAGTCAGTTGCTATTATAGTACCCCTGTTTTGTTTTCTTTTCTCCTCCCTTACAACTTGAAATAATTTCAATTATTTGTGTGTTTGTAGGCTCATTATCTATTTTCCCTTCTGGCAAATGGAAGTCCTATGACATCAGAATTTCTGGCTGTTCATTATTTTAGCCTCTTTGCCTAGATCAGGAACCCATAGCTTATGAACCATAGTCTACTTAAGGCAAATGAACCAAGAATGGCTTCTATATTTGCTAATAGCTGAAAAATATCAAAGGAAAAGACAGCAATGCATATGTGAAAATTATGAAATTTAATTTATAGTGTCCATAATTAAAGTCTTACTAGAACACAGTCCCATTTATTGCTTATAACTGCTTTTTTTTTTTGAAAAGTGTTAGGAAAGTAAGAAAATGACTATTTTGGACAAGCCTCCTAAGCTCACTTCCTGACCACCTGGCCTCCACTCTCATTCCTCCACTCCAGTCTTTCATCCACCTACCAGTTGAAGTCCCCTGGTCAAATTCAAAAACTATTTCCCTTCATTCTACAACGTCAAACCTACTTATGGGCTTCCCCAGTGGCTCAGCAGGTAGAGAATATGTCTGCAATACAAGGAGACACAGGAAAGGTAGGTTTGATCCCCTGGAATGGGAAGATCCTCTGTAGAAGGACACAGCAACCCACACCACTATTCTTGCCTAAAACAATCTCATGGACAGAGAAGCCAGGCTTCCTATACCCAAAGGGTCACAGATAATCAGACATGACTGAGCAACTGAAAACACATAATACACACACACACACACACACACACACGTACATGGTCTAAAACTGAAATCTGAATGAATACCAAAGCCTTTCATCTGACCCGGAATTCTACCCAATGCATCCCTGCATCCCTCTCTCATTGCCTGATCCTCATCTTTCCCTTCTGCAGTATCTTTTCCAGTGCGACCTCTTCTTTACTCAATGCTTTCCCTTCGCTGTTCTTGCTACTTGAACTAGACGGCCATGTGTCTCTCCAGGTAACATTCAGAGTTCATCTCAGATGCCACCTCAGAGAAGCCTCCCCTGATTAGATCAAGCAATCCACCAGTCCTTTGACAGTCAGTTGCTATTATAGTACCCCTGTTTTGTTTTCTTTTCTCCTCCCTTACAACTTGAAATAATTTCAATTATTTGTGTGTTTGTAGGCTCATTATCTATTTTCCCTTCTGGCAAATGGAAGTCCTATGACATCAGAATTTCTGGCTGTTCATTATTTTAGCCTCTTTGCCTAGATCAGGAACCCATAGCTTATGAACCATAGTCTACTTAAGGCAAATGAACCAAGAATGGCTTCTATATTTGCTAATAGCTGAAAAATATCAAAGGAAAAGACAGCAATGCATATGTGAAAATTATGAAATTTAATTTATAGTGTCCATAATTAAAGTCTTACTAGAACACAGTCCCATTTATTGCTTATAACTGCCATTATTCAATTTTATTTCAAACTTATTTATTTGACTGCACCAGATTTTTACTGTAGCATGCAGAATTTTTAGTTGTGGCATATGGGATATAGTTCCCTAACCAGGGATTGAACCTGGGTCCCTTGCATTGGGAGTGTGAAGCCTTAGACGCTAGACCACCAGGGAAGTCTTCCTATTGCTTTAACATGACAGTGCCAAATACTGGCAACAAAGACTACAAGGCCCATAAAACCTTCAATATTTATTCTATCATACACACATACACACACACACACACACACACACTCTGCAAGGCCCACAAAACTTTCAATATTTACTCTATCATAGACACACACACACACACACACCCCTGAACCTGGCCTAGAGCAGTGTATGATTTATTACAAATGACCAATCATTGGAAGGATGGATGCAGAAGCGTATGCTCCAACACTCCAGCCACGTAATGTGAAGAGCCGACTCACTGAAAAAGAGGCTGATGCTGGAAGGACTGAAGGCAGGAGGAAAGGGAACAACAGAGGATAGGATGGTTGGATGGCATCACCAATTCAATGAACATGAGTTTGAGCAAACTCTAGGAGATAGTGAAGGACAGGGAAGCCTGGCATGCTGCAGTTCATGGGATTGCAAAGAGTTGGACATGACTGATCGCCTGAACAACAACAACAAATCTATGAGTAGGTGGAAATTTTTGAAAAGAAACGAATAGCCAACAGAGAAATTTCCCAGGTACAGGCAATATCTAATTGAGAATACTTTTCCCCACGAAAAGCTAGTTAGGTACAAGTTTCTGCCTAGGTCCTCAGAAATCTTCCAGACCCTTTACTCTTCACCAAATGCATTGTTTCTATAAGGAACAGAATGCCAAGTCTGCATTCTCATCAAGGGTTGATCCACACACAGACAAATACTAAAGGAATAAAACTAGAGATGTCTGCAAAAATTAAACACAGGTTTCTTAATAAGGCTGAAAATAGCTTAATAAAGCTGAAAATAGGCTGCTGGCAACCCAAGGCATGTTTGTTTCTGTTTAAGTAGATGACTTCCCAGAGACTGTTATCAGCTCAGCAGGGATTCTGGGGAAGAAGTACTTTCCTCCTCCTGTGCATTTTAAGCTCTTTCCCAATGAAATCGAGTCACAGTCTATTAAAAAGCATCTGTCAATCTGGATAAAAACAATAACCATGGCCAAGTAATGCTAATACCCTCATCTCCTGTTTCTGGAGTACTCTAAACTGACAGGAAACAAACAGACTCACTGGAGAAGATCAACAGTTTGACAGTCTTTTGAGTAGAAAGATGGTTTCTCAGAAAAAGAATATGGAAGTATCAGATGGGGGAGTGACAAGGTGATTCTCATAGGAATGTCATGGTGGTTGTTTGTTTATTTACCTGAACCAGAGGAGTGAGGTGAATTCTTAAGCCATGGGCATGCCTTCTTCTACCATGAAGGAGAAGAGGTACATAGATGTATCACAGACTCCAGGTAGAGAAAAGAACAGATGGATGAAGTTACTGTGAACACACCGGCAAGAATACACCTGGCCCCCAAATAACCTAATACTATCATCACATGGATACCTTAAAAATTACCAACCCCAGAGATGTTTCTTACCCCAAAGGAAACGTGTTCTTTATAAATTGGGCTTTCCAATACCTTTTCACAGTATTTGGCATATAGTTTATTTTTGACACTATGATTCTTCACAGAAATTACAACATTAATCATTTCGAAAAATCAAAACTAGATGATGCACACTACATGTGCTCAGCCACAGTTAAATATAATTGAATTTGATATTCCTTTGCATTTCTTTCTATAATATTACTTGGGCATTTAGAAATCTTAACTTCTTCTTTTGCTATTATAAATTTCTTCACAGTAACTTCAAAATCTAATTTCCTTCCTTCTTCCCATATTCTATGTCCCTTTAAGGAAATAATATAATGCCCAAATAGGAAGTAACTCCAAATATAAGGAGAAAGATTCCTTTTTGTAAATAATGAGATCTAAAAAGGAAAAAATATTCTGGGCAAAGGTGAATAACTTTGGAGACATATAAAGCAGTTATCTATCTATGCATAGTATTTGATTTATGGATCAAGTAATTATGCATGGTTGTATCAAGTGCATTATTTAATGGGTAATATTAAATAACAGGTTAATTTAGAAATATTACTTTTTACTTTACCATGACACCTTGAAAGAATTTCACTGAATTTCTTTCCATGAATCTTGACCTCAAGGTCTTCCCCAATCCAGAGACATTTTTCAAGTTATCTAAAGTTTTCCAAACCTATCTTCTTCCCATCTGTAAGTCATTTGAGATAAAGCACTTTTACGAATCTGTATTTGATGCTTTCATGAGAAATTTTAAGCAAAGTCACAGGAAAAAATTCCACAGTCTATTAAAAAGCATCTGTCAATCTGGATAAAAACAATAACCATGGCCAAGTAATGCTAATACCCTCATCTCCTGTTTCTGGAGTACTCTAAACTGACAGGAAACAAACAGACTCACTGGAGAAGATCAACAGTTTGACAGTCTTTTGAGTAGAAAGATGGTTTCTCAGAAAAAGAATATGGAAGTATCAGATGGGGGAGTGACAAGGTGATTCTCATAGGAATGTCATGGTGGTTGTTTGTTTATTTACCTGAACCAGAGGAGTGAGGTGAATTCTTAAGCCATGGGCATGCCTTCTTCTACCATGAAGGAGAAGAGGTACATAGATGTATCACAGACTCCAGGTAGAGAAAAGAACAGATGGATGAAGTTACTGTGAACACACCGGCAAGAATACACCTGGCCCCCAAATAACCTAATACTATCATCACATGGATACCTTAAAAATTACCAACCCCAGAGATGTTTCTTACCCCAAAGGAAACGTGTTCTTTATAAATTGGGCTTTCCAATACCTTTTCACAGTATTTGGCATATAGTTTATTTTTGACACTATGATTCTTCACAGAAATTACAACATTAATCATTTCGAAAAATCAAAACTAGATGATGCACACTACATGTGCTCAGCCACAGTTAAATATAATTGAATTTGATATTCCTTTGCATTTCTTTCTATAATATTACTTGGGCATTTAGAAATCTTAACTTCTTCTTTTGCTATTATAAATTTCTTCACAGTAACTTCAAAATCTAATTTCCTTCCTTCTTCCCATATTCTATGTCCCTTTAAGGAAATAATATAATGCCCAAATAGGAAGTAACTCCAAATATAAGGAGAAAGATTCCTTTTTGTAAATAATGAGATCTAAAAAGGAAAAAATATTCTGGGCAAAGGTGAATAACTTTGGAGACATATAAAGCAGTTATCTATCTATGCATAGTATTTGATTTATGGATCAAGTAATTATGCATGGTTGTATCAAGTGCATTATTTAATGGGTAATATTAAATAACAGGTTAATTTAGAAATATTACTTTTTACTTTACCATGACACCTTGAAAGAATTTCACTGAATTTCTTTCCATGAATCTTGACCTCAAGGTCTTCCCCAATCCAGAGACATTTTTCAAGTTATCTAAAGTTTTCCAAACCTATCTTCTTCCCATCTGTAAGTCATTTGAGATAAAGCACTTTTACGAATCTGTATTTGATGCTTTCATGAGAAATTTTAAGCAAAGTCACAGGAGTCCAGTTGTATAATATTAGGACTTATTTCCCCATTTGTCTAATAGGTGAATATGTGTGATCTCTATAATGTGACAAAAAAATGAAATTTGTTATTAAGTGATTTTTTAAAGACACATACATAATGACATTCAATACTTGCAGCTATCGTAACATGCTCCCCGGAATGACGACTCAGTTTTTGTTGAGGGATTTTTTTGGCTATCTTTTAAAATTTATTCACCAGATAACTTCTATAAAAATCCCAAAATGGCATAACTAATGCCACTTTTTTTTTCCTCCTCAAAATACTCTGTCATTCAAAATGAAAGAATTGATAAAATACCAGGTAAAAAAGATTATTACAAGAACCTGAACTTAAGAAAAATTCCTTTATTTCTGAGGAATTAAAAAGCGTACAAAAATACCTTGTATTTGAACCTATACAATGTTTCCTTTCTCCTTTGCAGCAACATTCATTCAATCACATCTATTTGGCATAAACTAAATTTGGCTTTAACACTAGCGAACCAGATGCTTTAGGGGATTAGAGTCCAGAGTAGTGTCTTCCTCAGTTGACACTGTTTTCATGAAGGCTGTGTTTGTTTTTAAGCATTTACAAAATTGGTAACAAGATACTTCAGTTTTTAAATTGCTTTGTGAAGTTGAGACATTTTTTTTTCCACTTCAAATACATCCCCTTTCTCTTTTCCTTGCATTTCATAGAGCAATCACAGATGCAATATATGTAGCTTCCCATGGCAGCATATGCAAATTCATTCTGTTGTGAAAATTGTCTTCACACCAAGTCCCCTGTTTATGCAAGCCATCAGGAAAACTCCAAGGACCAAGTGTCCCCATTCAAAAAATCTCTAGGCTCTATAATCACTTCTCCACAGTTATTTTGCGTATTTTCACAGCTGAGCCTCCAGCAATACTGTCACTTTTTTACAACCTCTGTAAAGACGAGAAACTGGACACATTTCTTCAAAATTCTCCTCTTTGCAAAATTCAGCATTTCTTTTCCATTTCCTATCATTATTTTAGTTATTCCATTGTTTCAACAGCATTTCATTTCTACATTCTATCTCTGTTTCTGTCATTACTACAAAACACTAGTTGGACTATTTGATTTACCATGTTGAATATTTGATGCTTGATTCAGGCACTATTGCCCTAATTATCTGGTTATTCTGCCTTTCTCATCCTGGGCTATCTAGATCAACTAAAATTTGGGTATGCAGTTTATTAAAGTGGTTAGGCTCTGCGGAATCACTGGCTTGATTTTAGTTCTGGTCCCATTATTTAAAATCTGACTGACCTTGACTGGTTTGAAATTGGAAAGAGTACATCAAGACTGTATATTGTCACCCTGCTTAATTAATTTATATGAAGAATACATCATGCAAAATGCCAGGCTGGATGAAGCACAAGCTGGAATCAAGATTGCCAGGATAAATATCAATAACCACAGGTATGCAGATGATACTACCCTTATGGCAGAAAAGTGAAAAGGATCTGAAGAGCCTCTTGATGAAGGTGAAAGTGCACAGTGAAAAAACTGGCTTAAAACTCAACATTCAAAAATTAAGGATCATCCCATGTGATTGCAGGACTTCATGGCAAACAGATTGGCAAACAATAGACACAGTGATTCTTGGGCTCCTAAATGACTGATGGTGACTGCAGCCATGAAATTAAAAGATGCTTGCTCCTTGGAAGAAAGGCTATGACAACCTAGACAGCGCATTCAAAAACAGAGACAACACTTTGCCCACTGAAGTCCATCTAGTCAAAGCTATGGTTTTCTCAATAGTCATGTATGGATGTGAGAGTTGGACCATAAAGAAGGCTGAGCACTAAAGAACTGATGCCTTTGAATTGTGATGTTGGAGAAGACTCTTGAGAGTCCTTTGGACTGCAAGGAATCAAACCATCAATCCTAAAGGAAATCAACCCTGAATATTCATTGGAAGGACTGATGCTGAAGCTGAAGTTCCAATCCTTTGGCCACCTGATGTGAAGAGACAATTCATTGGAAAAAAGCCTGATGTTGGGAAAATAGAAGGCAGAAGGAGAAGGGGACAATAGAGGATGAGATGGTTGGATGGCATCATTGAGTCAATGAACATGAGTTTGAACAAGCTCCGGGAGATGGTGAAGGACAGGGAGGCCTGGCATGCTGCAGTTCATGAAGTCACAAAGAGTTGGACACGACTGAGTGACTGAACTGAACTGATCTTGAACAAGTCAGTTCCTCTTTTGTGCTTCAGTTTATTTGTCAATATAACTGGCTCATGTGAAGATTAAATGAGTTAATGTATGTAAACAGTGTAGCTTAGTTAGCTTAACCTAACAAAGGCTAAATGTTCAAAAAACATTAAATTTTCCTATAGATTATACCAGGAGATGGGCTTCCCAAGTAACTCAGTGGTAAAGAGTCTGCCTGCCAAGGCAGGAGACACAGGTTTGACATCTTGGTCAAGAATGGCAACCCACTCCAGTATTCTTGCCAGGATAATCCCACCAACAGAGAAGCCTGGTGAGCTACAGTCCATGGGGTCACAAAGAGTTGGACACTAGAGCACAATGACAGGTACATCTTCTCCTGAAAGGATGAAGAACCAAGACCACATACAAGGGCTTGAACTAGAAAGACTGCATGGCTCTTTGACAATAGTTCTGCTTGCACTCGCTTGTGCTATACTGTGTTATTTTACAGGGGTGGGAGATGCAATAGAAATGATGAACCTGGAGAAGGAAGTGGAGATCAGAACATGGAAAGTCTTTCATTTTGTGCTCAGCTGACTTTCTCCCCAGGTCTTGGCAAACAATAGACACAGTGATTCTTGGGCTCCTAAATGACTGATGGTGACTGCAGCCATGAAATTAAAAGATGCTTGCTCCTTGGAAGAAAGGCTATGACAACCTAGACAGCGCATTCAAAAACAGAGACAACACTTTGCCCACTGAAGTCCATCTAGTCAAAGCTATGGTTTTCTCAATAGTCATGTATGGATGTGAGAGTTGGACCATAAAGAAGGCTGAGCACTAAAGAACTGATGCCTTTGAATTGTGATGTTGGAGAAGACTCTTGAGAGTCCTTTGGACTGCAAGGAATCAAACCATCAATCCTAAAGGAAATCAACCCTGAATATTCATTGGAAGGACTGATGCTGAAGCTGAAGTTCCAATCCTTTGGCCACCTGATGTGAAGAGACAATTCATTGGAAAAAAGCCTGATGTTGGGAAAATAGAAGGCAGAAGGAGAAGGGGACAATAGAGGATGAGATGGTTGGATGGCATCATTGAGTCAATGAACATGAGTTTGAACAAGCTCCGGGAGATGGTGAAGGACAGGGAGGCCTGGCATGCTGCAGTTCATGAAGTCACAAAGAGTTGGACACGACTGAGTGACTGAACTGAACTGATCTTGAACAAGTCAGTTCCCTCTTTTGTGCTTCAGTTTATTTGTCAATATAACTGGCTCATGTGAAGATTAAATGAGTTAATGTATGTAAACAGTGTAGCTTAGTTAGCTTAACCTAACAAAGGCTAAATGTTCAAAAAACATTAAATTTTCCTATAGATTATACCAGGAGATGGGCTTCCCAAGTAACTCAGTGGTAAAGAGTCTGCCTGCCAAGGCAGGAGACACAGGTTTGACATCTTGGTCAAGAATGGCAACCCACTCCAGTATTCTTGCCAGGATAATCCCACCAACAGAGAAGCCTGGTGAGCTACAGTCCATGGGGTCACAAAGAGTTGGACACTAGAGCACAATGACAGGTACATCTTCTCCTGAAAGGATGAAGAACCAAGACCACATACAAGGGCTTGAACTAGAAAGACTGCATGGCTCTTTGACAATAGTTCTGCTTGCACTCGCTTGTGCTATACTGTGTTATTTTACAGGGGTGGGAGATGCAATAGAAATGATGAACCTGGAGAAGGAAGTGGAGATCAGAACATGGAAAGTCTTTCATTTTGTGCTCAGCTGACTTTCTCCCCAGGTCAAAGGTAAGTGGTTGAATGAGAAGTGTTAAGTAGAGAAGTGATATTATTTTATTTCCCTTTTAGAAAGTTCAGGCTGAGTGTATTGTAGAAATAGATTTATGGAGGCTAAACTATACGGCAGGACACAAAGTTGAGAGGAACAGAGATTGGGAAAACCCCATAGATGAGAAAAGCTATTGAGAATCGAGGTGTTAGGGAGAAAGAAGAGATGTGGATAAATTCAAGAAATGAAGAAAAGAAACAATGGGACTTGATGAATAAGCAGATATGGTTTGCTACCTTAGTTGAAAGTCAGTTGTTGTCATTTAATTGCTAAGTTATGTCCAACTCATTTGTGACCCCATGGACTGTAGTCCATCAGGATCCTCTGTCCATAGGATTTTTCCAGGCAAGAATACTGGAGTGGGCTGCCATTTTTTCTCAATGAAAGACAGTTCAGCTACAAACCCATAAGAGAGTAATGAGCCACTTGTCCAGTAAGTTCAAAAGATAGTAAAGAATAAGTACTGTTTTCTCAGTTCTCCTCTGAAGTAGCTATTAGAACGCTATATAATGGATACTAATGAATGTAATAATTCCTAAACTATACCAAACACTTGCCATTGCACAGGCAGAGTGCTACCAGCTTTATATGTACTTTCTTGCTCTATTTTCTCAACTAGTCTATGAGGTGGGCACAGTTACTCTCTCACTTTACATATAAGAAATGTTAGGCAGTATCATTCATTTATGACTGATTAAATAAACACATATTACATATTTTGCATATACCAGCCATTATGTTAGGGGATACAGAGAACAGAAAAAACAATACATAGCATTTGCCCTAGAGATGCTTATAGCTCAATGGAAAAATGCACCAGGGTTCCCACCAACAGAGAAGCCTGGTGAGCTACAGTCCATGGGGTCACAAAGAGTTGGACACTAGAGCACAATGACAGGTACATCTTCTCCTGAAAGGATGAAGAACCAAGACCACATACAAGGGCTTGAACTAGAAAGACTGCATGGCTCTTTGACAATAGTTCTGCTTGCACTCGCTTGTGCTATACTGTGTTATTTTACAGGGGTGGGAGATGCAATAGAAATGATGAACCTGGAGAAGGAAGTGGAGATCAGAACATGGAAAGTCTTTCATTTTGTGCTCAGCTGACTTTCTCCCCAGGTCAAAGGTAAGTGGTTGAATGAGAAGTGTTAAGTAGAGAAGTGATATTATTTTATTTCCCTTTTAGAAAGTTCAGGCTGAGTGTATTGTAGAAATAGATTTATGGAGGCTAAACTATACGGCAGGACACAAAGTTGAGAGGAACAGAGATTGGGAAAACCCCATAGATGAGAAAAGCTATTGAGAATCGAGGTGTTAGGGAGAAAGAAGAGATGTGGATAAATTCAAGAAATGAAGAAAAGAAACAATGGGACTTGATGAATAAGCAGATATGGTTTGCTACCTTAGTTGAAAGTCAGTTGTTGTCATTTAATTGCTAAGTTATGTCCAACTCATTTGTGACCCCATGGACTGTAGTCCATCAGGATCCTCTGTCCATAGGATTTTTCCAGGCAAGAATACTGGAGTGGGCTGCCATTTTTTCTCAATGAAAGACAGTTCAGCTACAAACCCATAAGAGAGTAATGAGCCACTTGTCCAGTAAGTTCAAAAGATAGTAAAGAATAAGTACTGTTTTCTCAGTTCTCCTCTGAAGTAGCTATTAGAACGCTATATAATGGATACTAATGAATGTAATAATTCCTAAACTATACCAAACACTTGCCATTGCACAGGCAGAGTGCTACCAGCTTTATATGTACTTTCTTGCTCTATTTTCTCAACTAGTCTATGAGGTGGGCACAGTTACTCTCTCACTTTACATATAAGAAATGTTAGGCAGTATCATTCATTTATGACTGATTAAATAAACACATATTACATATTTTGCATATACCAGCCATTATGTTAGGGGATACAGAGAACAGAAAAAACAATACATAGCATTTGCCCTAGAGATGCTTATAGCTCAATGGAAAAATCTCATACTGATAAATGGGAAAATTCCAGCATGGTACACTTACAGCAGTCTGGCTCATAAACTCATGGAAGGTTTTGGAAAGAAGCACCTTTAACAGAAAAGGAAACTTCAACTCAAATGTACCTATCAGTGTAAACTCCCATTGTTAAATAAAATCCAGTAGCTGGGTTACTGTCTGCAGTAGGCCTGGTGGTGCCATGAATAAATTTTTCAAACTATGAGAGAAAGGGGAACATAATGGGAAGAGTGGTTAAGGTAGTATGGGTTTGTTTGGCATTGGAGGCAGGGGGACATCAACCCAAAAAATCCATCCCTTTTCACTCTTCGAACCACGCCTCTGGTTCCAAGTCTGCATCAGTCCAGAGGAAGGCACCATGCAGGCCAGTGGCAGCCCTGGCCAATGGTATTCCCAGCATCTAATAAAACCACAATTATTTCATAATAAAGCTGACTTATCCTGGCTTGACTTGTTCTTCAAGAAAAACTTCTATATAGGGTTGAAGATAGTCATTTCCTCCTCAGATTAAATCCCTTCAAACGAGTGTTTGATTTTCCAAATTCTGAGCTCTGACTTTATACATGAAAATAGGTGAGATCAAGGTAATATGATCAAGGATGTGTGTATACCTATGGAGGATTCTGGTCGACGTGTGGCAGGAAACAACAAAACTCTGTAAAAAATAAAATGAAATAAAATAAAACTAAAAGGTAATATGATAAGGCAGAGTATTCTGGGACCTGTAAGACTTTCATTTCTGAGGCCAATGTCTTTAACCTTTGCTCCATGAACCATGGCAGGATCCAAGGACTATTTCTGAGATTCAAAGATTTCCAAAATATTATTAAGGATTTACTGTTTTCCTCAATCTCACTTCTATCTGCAAGCTATTCCAGCTGATAAAACTACTGTAAAATTTTATAGTCATTGCTTTTATTTCCCACTTGAGTAATAAATATTTCCCAGCACTAATAAAATTATCATTTTTGTTTTTGTTTCTCCCACCTTAGAATTCCTGTAAATAAAATATGAAATGACAGTAAATATTTAAATGAACTCAGTGTTTTTCATTTTCTTATGTACATTCTTTCTTTGAAAGAGATTAAAAGAAAGTAAACCATGGAAGATTGTAAAGCAGTGAGCATCGAGTAAGGAGTACAGTATAATAAATAGTTATGGGCCCCGTTTTGTTAACTGGGTATTTGATGTCTAGAGTCTTGGGTCTAGAGGCTCAGGGAAGGAATTCAAGAGGCCCCTTTCCGGGAGAGCTATGGTGTTCAGGGATGTCCTGTATGATAAACTACAAGAGCAAAAACTTCCTTCCTTACATAAATGAGACCAAGAGAAAAGATGGGATGTCTAGGAAGGAATGGAAGCATTCTGCAGTAGCCCAGCTTTATAGTACCTTATGTATTATTAAAATGATAATATATTTTGTAGACAACTTTTATTGTACTAATTGACTCATTAACCACTTCGAGAGAGAAGACAGATTCCGCTGCAGGCTGGTTTATAGAATTTTAATGATCTAGATAAGAGAAAGTCAGAGTGCCAGGCTCTGAAAAACCTGGGACTCTGCAAACAACTCTGATTTATTCACTGTATCATTTCATAGATAAGTGTCCATCAAACGAGTGTTTGATTTTCCAAATTCTGAGCTCTGACTTTATACATGAAAATAGGTGAGATCAAGGTAATATGATCAAGGATGTGTGTATACCTATGGAGGATTCTGGTCGACGTGTGGCAGGAAACAACAAAACTCTGTAAAAAATAAAATGAAATAAAATAAAACTAAAAGGTAATATGATAAGGCAGAGTATTCTGGGACCTGTAAGACTTTCATTTCTGAGGCCAATGTCTTTAACCTTTGCTCCATGAACCATGGCAGGATCCAAGGACTATTTCTGAGATTCAAAGATTTCCAAAATATTATTAAGGATTTACTGTTTTCCTCAATCTCACTTCTATCTGCAAGCTATTCCAGCTGATAAAACTACTGTAAAATTTTATAGTCATTGCTTTTATTTCCCACTTGAGTAATAAATATTTCCCAGCACTAATAAAATTATCATTTTTGTTTTTGTTTCTCCCACCTTAGAATTCCTGTAAATAAAATATGAAATGACAGTAAATATTTAAATGAACTCAGTGTTTTTCATTTTCTTATGTACATTCTTTCTTTGAAAGAGATTAAAAGAAAGTAAACCATGGAAGATTGTAAAGCAGTGAGCATCGAGTAAGGAGTACAGTATAATAAATAGTTATGGGCCCCGTTTTGTTAACTGGGTATTTGATGTCTAGAGTCTTGGGTCTAGAGGCTCAGGGAAGGAATTCAAGAGGCCCCTTTCCGGGAGAGCTATGGTGTTCAGGGATGTCCTGTATGATAAACTACAAGAGCAAAAACTTCCTTCCTTACATAAATGAGACCAAGAGAAAAGATGGGATGTCTAGGAAGGAATGGAAGCATTCTGCAGTAGCCCAGCTTTATAGTACCTTATGTATTATTAAAATGATAATATATTTTGTAGACAACTTTTATTGTACTAATTGACTCATTAACCACTTCGAGAGAGAAGACAGATTCCGCTGCAGGCTGGTTTATAGAATTTTAATGATCTAGATAAGAGAAAGTCAGAGTGCCAGGCTCTGAAAAACCTGGGACTCTGCAAACAACTCTGATTTATTCACTGTATCATTTCATAGATAAGTGTCCATCGTGGATTAAAATAGAGGAAAATTTATCACTGCATATGCAATACAATAGGTATGGTTAATTTAAACAAGCAATGTTTCTGGCATTTTTGGCATTTAAAAAAAAAAAAAACCACCTCAGACTTGATTCTCTCCCCCTGTCTCTTTTGACCTGGAATAGAAGCTAGTTTATTTACATCAGCCAGGCTGGCTGGGCATTGTGACTGGGAAGAGTAAGGTAAAGGTAAGGTAAAATGTGTGACAGGAAGGTATTTGGAAGATAGCTCAGCCTCCAGGGCACTGACCATTTAATTGGCAATGCTGATATATGATATTTTGAATGACATTCGATGTGGTACCCTGGCCTCCAACATCTGGAGTTTGTATGTCTTTGCTCTCCATGGATGCCAAGACAGCAGTTCAAATGGAGGTGGCATAGAAATGGAGCTTGAGGTAATTCAGCATAGTACAACTTACTGCAAGCGTGGCAGTAGGGTTCGCCACATTCTTACTGGCTAGCATCTTTCCTGATTGTCCCGTGGCCATTTCAAACACCACATCTATGTGACCACAGCTGGCATCAGGCCTCAGGCCTTCTCCCCTAACAAATCCTGTGCAGACATTATTGACAATGTTGCCAGAGATTGGATGTCACCATGACATCAAACTGCTGGGGCCAGGATACCAGCTACATGGTGGTGTTATCCACAATCATGCCCTCAGAGCTGAGCTGAGACTAGTGGCATGCCACCTCCCTATAGCACTGAAGAGACCATCTCCCAGTTTCATGATGCAGGCCTTGTGCACGGCATCACTTCCTATGTTCCTTCTCTTGTGCCAGCTAGAAAGCCTATTAGGTAAGGTGCAAAGATTTGGCCTTAGTAATGATCTTTAGGCTCTATACCATGCTGTTATGCTCCCATGCTCCAGGTTTCTGTATTCACCCTGTGTTTTCCCGAACAACTATGAAGTCTATGTTCTTGTGCCTGGTTTACGCATGTGGCAGACTCTTAAGATGGATGATCTTGGCACATAGATCTAGAATCCTGTGAAACACACTGGGGATGCATGAGATGTTGGCAGGTTGTAGTCAGTTTCCAAGCTGCCCTTCAAGGCCATGTGGTTTCAACCAATTGCCACGATGGCATTGTGAGCATCCTCTTCATTATAATTAGAGGTAATCTTCACTTCCTCAAAATCCACGGGTACATACTCATGTCTGAACACATTCCTGACCTGCAGCATAAGGTCAGGCCCGATGCCTTCCCTCAGGAATCATATTCACGGCATGCCGTCCACCATACTTGGTTGCTGGGGGAACGTTGTTTACAAGAGAAGTTCCTCAGTGAGGTCTCATGGCCAAGGAAAATCTCCCAAGAATGGCTTAGAATAGTTGGTGGGAACACAGCCTTCACAGAGTCTTGACAGCCATGATCTTTAAATGGAGATTTAGTTTAATTTATATAAATCTATGTGTTTTCCTCTTGCTTTGTTTGAACTGGCTTCTTTTGGCAAAATTCTCGATCCAAAATTCTTGCCTAGGGAACAGTTGTCTCTCCATCCTTGTAGTCTATTTTGATAGACGTTCTAGTGCAGTGAAAGAGTACTAGTTACAAGGAGATGTGATGTACTATAGAGTAGAAAATATACTTTAGAATTGGATATTTCATTAGGCACATTGAACGTATCTGTGTGATACACTTAAAAATAAGACTTCATATTTTATAACACTTTTAGGTTAACAAAAACCTGAATGGCAGATACAGAGATTTCCTAAGCAAAGATGTCCTTGCCTCCACAAAGGCACGGCCTTCCTAACTATGTAGGGTCTGTGTAGATCCTACACAGAGTGGTACATTTGTTACTAATGATGAACCCATATTACACATCGCAAGCATCTAAAGTCCACTGTATAAATTAGGCTTCACTCTTCAGGCTGTACGTCCTGTGTTTAGACAAATATACAACAGACATCACCATTGTAGATTCATACAGAGTACTTTCATAGCCCTAAAAATTCTGTTGTGATCCTCATCCTTCCCTTTCCACAACCACTGGTAAACACAAGACTTTTTCGAAACTCTATGATTTTGCATTTCTCAGAATTCCATATAAATGGTATCATACAATATGTAGTCTTTTCAAATTGGCTTCTTTGATTAAGTAAAATTCATTGAAGTTTCCTCCATGTTTTTTCATGGCTCTGTAATGCATTTTTTTGCACTGAATAACATTCCATTGTCTGGGTGTACCCCAGTTTATCTAGTCACCTACTGAAGCACATTGTGGTTGTTCCCAAGTTCTGTCAATGATAACAAAGCTATTATAAATAGCCATGGGTTAATTTGTGTGGAACTAAGTTTTCAGCTCATTTGGATGAATAACAAGGAGAAGAATTTCTGAATCCTATAGTAAAGCTATGATCAGGTTTTTAAAAAATATTCTTATTTTACTTTTTGCTTTTATAGAGTTTTGTTGTTTACAGATATGTATAATCCCAGATTAGTCATATGTATATCCCTGATCCCTCCCTACTCCACCTCCTCCCAGTTCCCCCCATGCCATCCCTCCAGGCCATCGCACAGCCCCACTGCAGGATTGTAGGGTATGTAGTGCGGACATGGGAATGATGAATAGAGATTCAAAATGGAGTCTGAAAGAATAAGGCAATAATTTTCTCATGAACCCGAGGTGAGAGGTCTGTAAACGAATGCAAGGTGTTTACATATCAATGCTACTGAGGTAACGTCATTACCTGAAGAGACTGTAAAGAGGGCAGTAGAAAATATACTTTAGAATTGGATATTTCATTAGGCACATTGAACGTATCTGTGTGATACACTTAAAAATAAGACTTCATATTTTATAACACTTTTAGGTTAACAAAAACCTGAATGGCAGATACAGAGATTTCCTAAGCAAAGATGTCCTTGCCTCCACAAAGGCACGGCCTTCCTAACTATGTAGGGTCTGTGTAGATCCTACACAGAGTGGTACATTTGTTACTAATGATGAACCCATATTACACATCGCAAGCATCTAAAGTCCACTGTATAAATTAGGCTTCACTCTTCAGGCTGTACGTCCTGTGTTTAGACAAATATACAACAGACATCACCATTGTAGATTCATACAGAGTACTTTCATAGCCCTAAAAATTCTGTTGTGATCCTCATCCTTCCCTTTCCACAACCACTGGTAAACACAAGCCTTTTTAGAAACTCTATGATTTTGCATTTCTCAGAATTCCATATAAATGGTATCATACAATATGTAGTCTTTTCAAATTGGCTTCTTTGATTAAGTAAAATTCATTGAAGTTTCCTCCATGTTTTTTCATGGCTCTGTAATGCATTTTTTTGCACTGAATAACATTCCATTGTCTGGGTGTACCCCAGTTTATCTAGTCACCTACTGAAGCACATTGTGGTTGTTCCCAAGTTCTGTCAATGATAACAAAGCTATTATAAATAGCCATGGGTTAATTTGTGTGGAACTAAGTTTTCAGCTCATTTGGATGAATAACAAGGAGAAGAATTTCTGAATCCTATAGTAAAGCTATGATCAGGTTTTTAAAAAATATTCTTATTTTACTTTTTGCTTTTATAGAGTTTTGTTGTTTACAGATATGTATAATCCCAGATTAGTCATATGTATATCCCTGATCCCTCCCTACTCCACCTCCTCCCAGTTCCCCCCATGCCATCCCTCCAGGCCATCGCACAGCCCCACTGCAGGATTGTAGGGTATGTAGTGCGGACATGGGAATGATGAATAGAGATTCAAAATGGAGTCTGAAAGAATAAGGCAATAATTTTCTCATGAACCCGAGGTGAGAGGCTGGCAATTAGGAAAACATCAAACACCTTGAATGCAAGGTGTTTACATATCAATGCTACTGAGGTAACGTCATTACCACCTGTTCTCAGGACCAGTGTCTTGGAGATATGAGTGGGAAAGGACATTGCTAGGTTTGGGAAGATAAAGTTGCTAGGATCTAAGAATAAACAAAGCCACCGTTGCAAGCCAGAAGGAGATAAACTGGAATGAAACATGAAGGGAACAGGGGAATCTGCACATTGTATATCTCTATTCCCATTTTTGTGATTATAAAATACAGATGTCTTGTGTGCATGTGCATGCACATACAAGAAAGCCATGAGAAACAATAAATAACATGAACGGAGTCAGTACTGGGCTTTTGCCTACGAGAGGCACTAGCCCCCTGATCCCACTTCATTTCTGTGTCTTGTTTTCTTTAATCTTCTGCGGCACTGCTCCCTCGGGTTTCTTCCTTGTCAAGCCGGCCTTGACACAGGATCACCTATTCCCACAGCACAATGACAATAACTCTCTCTTTCACATATGATAGTATAGGTTTCCATGTTACTCCTTCCACACCTCCCACCCACTGTTCATTCCCCACAATATCCGTAAGTCTGTTCTCTGTTTTCCCATTGCTTCTCTGCATGTGTTATATGATCAGTTTTGCCAGAAATGGTTAAACTGTCTTTCAAAGTGACTCTATCATTTTGCAATTCCATGAGCAATGAATGAGAATGCCTGTTGCTCCACATCTTTGTCAGCATTTGGCATTCCAGATTTTGGCCATTCTTAGGTATATAGTGGTATCTCATTTTAATTTTTGTTTATCTGATAATATATGATGTGGAGCATCTTTTCATATGTTTATTTGCTACCTGTATATCTTTGGTATCTGTCAAGGATTTTTACCAGTTGTTAAAATTAAGTCACTTTTTCCTTATTGGTGAGTTTTTAGACCTCTTTCTATATTCTGGAAAACATTTCTTTATCACATATGCCTTTTAGAAATAATTTCTTACTTGTCATTCTCTTGATAAAGTCTTTTTGCAGAAGTTTATTTTTTCTTGTAATTTGGGGGAAATTTAGCTTATTATTTATTTCATTGACCCTGTATTTGTTGTTGTATTTAAAACCTCATTACCAGGGGCTTCCCTGGCGGCCCAGAGGGTTAAGAGTCCGCCTTGCAGTGCAAGGAGCACTGGTTTGATCCCTGGCCTGGGAAGATCCCACGTGCCGAGGAACAGCTGGGCCGGTGTGTCCAATTATGAGCCAGTGCTCTGGAGTGTAGGTGCCCAGGGCCAGTGCTCTGCAACAAGAGAGGCCACTGCAATGTGAGGCCCACACAGGCCAAAGAACAAAGATGGATGAAAAATAAACGATGACTTCGAGACAAACAGAAAAAAAAAAATCTAAAAAACACAAAATTCATTGCTATACCCAAGGTCATCTAGATTTTCCTGAGGAGTTTTATAGCATTGCATTTTACACAGAAATCTACGATCCATTTTAAGTTAATTTTTGTGAAAGTTTCAGGACCTGCGTCTAGACTAATTTTTTGTACATGTGAATGTTCAGTTGTGCCAGCACCATTTGTTAAAAGACTGTCTTTACTTCACCATGCTTCATTTATTCCTTTGCCAAAGTTCAGTAAACTATTTACATGGATCTGTTTCTAGGCTGTCTGCTATCTGCCACTGATTTATTCGTCCATCTTTCTGCCAATATCACAGTGTCATGATTGGTGGAGCTTCATAGTAAGTCCTGAAGGCAAGGGATCGCAGTCCTCTGGTTTTGTTCTTCTCCTTCAATAGTGTTTTGGCTATTCTGTGTCTTTGGTTTCTATACACAAACTTGTCAAAATATCTACAAAATAACTTCCTGGTATTTTAATTAAGTTTGCATTGAATCTGTGGTTCAGGTTGGAAGGAACTGATGCCTTGTAAACTTAACAGTATTAAGCCTTTCTATCCATGAATATGAAATCTCTCAAATTATTCAGTACTTCTTTAATTTTATTCATCAGTTTCATAGTTTTCCTCATATAGATCTTATATATATGTTGTTAGATTTATGCCACAGTGTTTAATTTCAGAAAAATCTGAGGTTCTGTGAAGAATATTTTACATACATCATCAGGTAAATGATACTGTATTTTCAGTTGAAAACTGGTATATAAAAAAAGCAAATGAACTTTGTATATTAACCCAGTAACCTGCAATCTTTCTGGAATCACTTATTATTTCCAAGAGTTCTTTGTTTTGGGTTTTTTTTTTTTTTTGGCCACTTATATTGATCTTTCATTTATTTCCATCTTTGTTCTTTTGGTCTGGGTGGGCCTCCCATCGCAGTGGCTTCTCTCGCAGCACAGCATCGGCTCTGAGCGCATGTGCTCTAGAGCTCTGGCTCGGTAGTTGGACACATCAGTCCAGCCGCCCCGTGGAACATGGGATCTTCCCAGGTCAGGGATCAAACCGGAGCCTCTTGCACTGCAAAGTGGTATCCTTACCCACTGGATCACCAGGGAAGCCCAAGAGTTTTATTTTTATTCTTTCAGATTTTCTCGATGATCTCTGCATCTGAAAACAAAGACAGTTTTACTTCTTTTTCTTTTGTATCTCCTTTTCCTGTATTATTATGCTAGCTACAAAATCCAGGGTATTATTTAAAAAGGAGTAGTAAAATGTGGCATCCTTGCCTTGCACCTGAACTTAGTGGAAAAACCCTGTGTTTCTCATCACAAAGTATGATGTCAGTTGCAGATTATTTGTAGGTATTCTTCATCATGCGCTTCCCTGGTGGCTCACTGATAATGACTCTGCCTGGAATGATGGAGACTGCCTCCAATGCCGGAGACAGATGTTTGATCCCTGCGATGGAAAGATCCCCTGGAGAAGGAAATCCAACTCACTCCAGTATTCTTGCCTGGGAAATCCCATGGACAGAGGAGCCTGGTCAGGTACAGTCTGTAGGGTTGCGAGAGTTGGACAAAACTTAGTCACTAAACAACAATAACAAGGGTGGAAGCTTGGATCACTGGATCTAAATCTTTCTTCCTTTTCACTACATGCCTTCACTTCTAGGTATTTCCCCAGAAGTACCACTTTCACCAATTCCACAAATTTTGTTGTGTTTTCATTTTCATTTTGCTCACAATTTTAAAAAACATTCTTCTGGGGCTTTGGTTTTGATCCATTTGTTACTTAGCAATGTGCTATTTACTCTCCATGTTTATCTGGGGATTTTTTGAGCTATCTTTCTATTATTATATATTGGTCTAGGTGCACTGATTGTTATGATTTCAGTTTCTTTGGACTTGCGAAGGTGTGTTCTATGGCCCAAAATGTGATCTATCTCAGTGAATTTTCCATGAGAGTTTGAGAAGAATGTGTACTCTGCTTTATTGGGTGAAGGAGTAGACATCCAGTTGGAGATGGTGGTGCTGAGTTCAACCATGTCTTAACTGATTTTATGATGGCTGGAGGAGTCCATTCCTTTTATTAGATTATGTTGGACACATCAGTCCAGCCGCCGTGGAACATGGGATCTTCCCAGGTCAGGATCAAACCGGAGCCTCTTGCACTGCAAAGTGGTATCCTTACCCACTGGATCACCAGGGAAGCCCAAGAGTTTTATTTTTATTCTTTCAGATTTTCTCGATGATCTCTGCATCTGAAAACAAAGACAGTTTTACTTCTTTTTCTTTTGTATCTCCTTTTCCTGTATTATTATGCTAGCTACAAAATCCAGGGTATTATTTAAAAAGGAGTAGTAAAATGTGGCATCCTTGCCTTGCACCTGAACTTAGTGGAAAAACCCTGTGTTTCTCATCACAAAGTATGATGTCAGTTGCAGATTATTTGTAGGTATTCTTCATCATGCGCTTCCCTGGTGGCTCACTGATAATGACTCTGCCTGGAATGATGGAGACTGCCTCCAATGCCGGAGACAGATGTTTGATCCCTGCGATGGAAAGATCCCCTGGAGAAGGAAATCCAACTCACTCCAGTATTCTTGCCTGGGAAATCCCATGGACAGAGGAGCCTGGTCAGGTACAGTCTGTAGGGTTGCGAGAGTTGGACAAAACTTAGTCACTAAACAACAATAACAAGGGTGGAAGCTTGGATCACTGGATCTAAATCTTTCTTCCTTTTCACTACATGCCTTCACTTCTAGGTATTTCCCCAGAAGTACCACTTTCACCAATTCCACAAATTTTGTTGTGTTTTCATTTTCATTTTGCTCACAATTTTAAAAAACATTCTTCTGGGGCTTTGGTTTTGATCCATTTGTTACTTAGCAATGTGCTATTTACTCTCCATGTTTATCTGGGGATTTTTTGAGCTATCTTTCTATTATTATATATTGGTCTAGGTGCACTGATTGTTATGATTTCAGTTTCTTTGGACTTGCGAAGGTGTGTTCTATGGCCCAAAATGTGATCTATCTCAGTGAATTTTCCATGAGAGTTTGAGAAGAATGTGTACTCTGCTTTATTGGGTGAAGGAGTAGACATCCAGTTGGAGATGGTGGTGCTGAGTTCAACCATGTCTTAACTGATTTTATGATGGCTGGAGGAGTCCATTCCTTTTATTGTTGTTAACTTTCTAAGAAACTGCTAAATACTTTTCCAAAATGGTTTTATCATTTTATATCCCCACCAGGATAAGAGAATTACAGCTTTACATCCTCACCAACACTTGGTATTACTGTACTTCTAATTTTAGCCATTCTCTTAAGTTCTGGTAGTGCCTCACTTTATTTTTTATTTGTGTTTCCCTTTCTCCTATGATATGGAATGCCTTTTAATATAGTATTTCAGATCAGAGTGACAAACATTAATATCTGATATTTCTAAAAATCAACCATTCAACCCTGGAAGGCAGGCAAACTCTTAGCTTCCCCAAACTATAACACTTATGCAATTTAATTGAAAATCATACATATGCTTAATTTTAAACCAGCCTCAAACTCATTCTCATTTAACATTCTGGCATCAACACCCCAGATAAAGGTTAGTATTTGTTTGGGGAAGTAGGTGATTCAATTATGAAGACTTCCAAAAAGCAGTTAAAAGTCAAGAAGATAGAGATGCAGACTTAAACATGGCTGCCACTACTGGCCACCTGCACATTTGAGGCTCTGTGCTGAATATTTTGCATACATCATTATAAACCACCAAGGTAAGCATTATAATTCTCACTTGAAGGATGAAGAAACTGGCCAACATAGATTCTACAAATTCATCTATTATTATGAATGAATAGAGAATGGTAATAGGTGATGTGAATATTTTTAGGTGCTCTAGATGCCCAGACCAGTGTTTCTCAAATTTGATTACTCTAGAATCCCAGTGAAATGTAGATTCTAACTCAGGTCCAGCAGATGGTGCATTTTCAAGTTACTCCCTATTCCCTAGATTCCGCTGGCCCCTTATCACACTCTGAGTAGCAAGGACCTCCATTTACAACTTCACAAGGTCCTGGCACATTAGTCCAGCATGTGATGTGTTTAGAGGTTGCTGAGAATAAAGTAAAAAAGGGTCCTTTCTAAAACATGTATAAAAGGGTAGTAAAAATACCGGATACCTGTTTATTGGGTAGGACATCCAGTTGGAGATGGTGGTGCTGAGTTCAACCATGTCTTAACTGATTTTATGATGGCTGGAGGAGTCCATTCCTTTTATTGTTGTTAACTTTCTAAGAAACTGCTAAATACTTTTCCAAAATGGTTTTATCATTTTATATCCCCACCAGGATAAGAGAATTACAGCTTTACATCCTCACCAACACTTGGTATTACTGTACTTCTAATTTTAGCCATTCTCTTAAGTTCTGGTAGTGCCTCACTTTATTTTTTATTTGTGTTTCCCTTTCTCCTATGATATGGAATGCCTTTTAATATAGTATTTCAGATCAGAGTGACAAACATTAATATCTGATATTTCTAAAAATCAACCATTCAACCCTGGAAGGCAGGCAAACTCTTAGCTTCCCCAAACTATAACACTTATGCAATTTAATTGAAAATCATACATATGCTTAATTTTAAACCAGCCTCAAACTCATTCTCATTTAACATTCTGGCATCAACACCCCAGATAAAGGTTAGTATTTGTTTGGGGAAGTAGGTGATTCAATTATGAAGACTTCAAAAAGCAGTTAAAAGTCAAGAAGATAGAGATGCAGACTTAAACATGGCTGCCACTACTGGCCACCTGCACATTTGAGGCTCTGTGCTGAATATTTTGCATACATCATTATAAACCACCAAGGTAAGCATTATAATTCTCACTTGAAGGATGAAGAAACTGGCCAACATAGATTCTACAAATTCATCTATTATTATGAATGAATAGAGAATGGTAATAGGTGATGTGAATATTTTTAGGTGCTCTAGATGCCCAGACCAGTGTTTCTCAAATTTGATTACTCTAGAATCCCAGTGAAATGTAGATTCTAACTCAGGTCCAGCAGATGGTGCATTTTCAAGTTACTCCCTATTCCCTAGATTCCGCTGGCCCCTTATCACACTCTGAGTAGCAAGGACCTCCATTTACAACTTCACAAGGTCCTGGCACATTAGTCCAGCATGTGATGTGTTTAGAGGTTGCTGAGAATAAAGTAAAGAAACAATAGTGTTCCTTTCTAAAAACATGTATAAAAGGGTAGTAGAAGAGGAGCTACCCGGATACCTGTTTTCCACTTAATATGCACATAAGATGGAAAACAGCTGTCTATCACCAGGGCTTTAGGACAGAACTGAGGATAATACCAGAGAAAACATTGGAAGAAAATAACTCAGACCCAACTACACAATTTTGTTTCTACCAATGGGCCACCCTTATTATATAGGTGCACAACCCAATCCTTTTCCTATCCCTGGAGAGGACATACATCTTTTAAAAGTATGGATAAAGGAAGGAAGCCATGAGACTGAGAGTATAAACTGTATAGTAGTCGAAATTTTAATGGGCAGACTGACCGACAAACATCCCTAGACATTAGACAAAATTCTTGGTCTTCACAGGATAAAATTACAATATATTCTGTGCAGGTATAAAAAGAACAAGAATGCCATAGTTTCTGTCATCTATAGATTCAATGCAATCCCTATCAAACTACGATTGATATTCTTCACAGGACTAGACCAAAGAATAACACAGTTCATATGGAAACACAAAAGACCTCGAATAGCCAAAGCAATCCTCAGGAAGAAGAATGGAGCTGGAGGGATCAGCCTCCCCAACTTCAGACTCTACTACAAAGCAACAGTCCTCAAGACAGTATGGTACTGGCACAAAAACAGAAATATCAACCAATGGAACAAGATCGAGAACCCAGAGATAAACCCATGCACCTATGTGTACCTTATTTTTGACAAAGGAGGCAAACATATAAAATGGGACAAAGACAACCTCTTCAACAAATGGTGCTGGGAAAATTGGACAGCTACATGCAAGAAAATGAAGTTGGTACATTCCCTGACACCATACACTAAGATCAACTCAAAATGGATTAAAGACCTAAATGTAAAACCAGAAACCATCAAACTCTTAGAGGAGAATATAGGCAAAGACCTCAAGAACATCAATCAAAGCAAGATCCTCTCTGACCCACCTACTAGAATAGCGGAACTCAAAAGACAAATGAACATGTGGTACCTAATGAAACTTCAAAGCTTTTGTACAGCAAAAGAAATTACAAAGAAGCTGAACAGATAGCCCACAGAGTGGGAGAAAATCATAGCAAATGAAACAACAGACAAAGAATTAATCTCCAAAATCTACAAGCAACTCAGACAACTCAGCACTGGAAAAATGAACAACCCAATCAAAAAATGGGAAAAGGACCTAAACAGACACCTCTCCAACGATGACATACAGATGGCCCAAAAGCACATGAAACGATGCTCAACTTCACTTATAATTAGAGAAATGCAAATCAAAACTACAATGAGATATCACCTCACACCCGTCAGAATGGCCATCATCCACAAATCAACAGACAATAAATGCTGGAGAGGGTGCGGAAAAAAGGCAACGCTCTTGCATTGCTGGTGGGAATGTAAATTGATACAGCCTCTATGGAAGGCAGTATGGAAATACCTTAAAAAACTAAAAACAAAAGCACCATACGACCCGCAATCCCACTCTTAGGCTTATACCCTGATGAAATCAAATCTGAAAGAATCACCTGTATCCCAATGTTCATTGCAGCTCTCTATACAATAGCTAGAACATGAAGCAAGCTAGATGCCCATCGACGAACGAATGGATCCAAAATCTCTGGTCCATATATACAATGGAATACTACACAGTTGTAAAGAGAAATGCAGAAGAATCAGCCCTAATGAGGTGGCTGGATCTAGAACCTATCATAAAAAGTGAAGTCAGTCAGAAAGAGAAGGACAAATACAATATATTAACACATATATATGGAATCTAGTAGGATGGTGATAATGGAACGATAACTAAAAAACCTACATAGTGGACGGGCTACATGCAAGAAAATGAATGTTTTTTGACAAAGGAGGCAAACATATAAAATGGACAAAGACAACCTCTTCAACAAATGGTGCTGGGAAAATTGGACAGCTACATGCAAGAAAATGAAGTTGGTACATTCCCAAAAAAGATCAACTCAAAATGGATTAAAGACCTAAATGTAAAACCAGAAACCATCAAACTCTTAGAGGAGAATATAGGCAAAGACCTCAAGAACATCAATCAAAGCAAGATCCTCTCTGACCCACCTACTAGAATAGCGGAACTCAAAAGACAAATGAACATGTGGTACCTAATGAAACTTCAAAGCTTTTGTACAGCAAAAGAAATTACAAAGAAGCTGAACAGATAGCCCACAGAGTGGGAGAAAATCATAGCAAATGAAACAACAGACAAAGAATTAATCTCCAAAATCTACAAGCAACTCAGACAACTCAGCACTGGAAAAATGAACAACCCAATCAAAAAATGGGAAAAGGACCTAAACAGACACCTCTCCAACGATGACATACAGATGGCCCAAAAGCACATGAAACGATGCTCAACTTCACTTATAATTAGAGAAATGCAAATCAAAACTACAATGAGATATCACCTCACACCCGTCAGAATGGCCATCATCCACAAATCAACAGACAATAAATGCTGGAGAGGGTGCGGAAAAAAGGCAACGCTCTTGCATTGCTGGTGGGAATGTAAATTGATACAGCCTCTATGGAAGGCAGTATGGAAATACCTTAAAAAACTAAAAACAAAAGCACCATACGACCCGCAATCCCACTCTTAGGCTTATACCCTGATGAAATCAAATCTGAAAGAATCACCTGTATCCCAATGTTCATTGCAGCTCTCTATACAATAGCTAGAACATGAAGCAAGCTAGATGCCCATCGACGAACGAATGGATCCAAAATCTCTGGTCCATATATACAATGGAATACTACACAGTTGTAAAGAGAAATGCAGAAGAATCAGCCCTAATGAGGTGGCTGGATCTAGAACCTATCATAAAAAGTGAAGTCAGTCAGAAAGAGAAGGACAAATACAATATATTAACACATATATATGGAATCTAGTAGGATGGTGATAATGGCACACGCAGTGAAGCGATGGAAAGACAGACATGGACAGTAGACATATGGACATTGTGGGGAAGGAACAGAGGGTGGGAGGTGTAAAGGAAGTAGCATGAAGGCCTGTACTATCATATGTGAAGAAAACAGCTATAGTCATTGCTCTGTGAGAAAAGAGGATCCTTCAGGGGTGCTGTGTGATGGTTGGGAGGGGTGGGAAGGGGGGATATACATATGACTAATCTGGGAACATGCATATCTGTAAACAACAAAACTCTGTAAAAGTTAAAAGTAAAATAAAATTAAAAAAAAAAAAAAGAATGCCATAGTTTCACATATTGAGTGGTAAGAGTTCAACTAAATCTATTGCAAGTGTGATCTTGTGACCATAAAAGGGTTTAAATAGGGAGATAAATAGAAATTGTGTTTTAAAAATGATACCCTCAGAGGCAACTTGGAGAATAAAGAGTAAGGTGACTAGCCTGATGGCAAGGAGGCCAGTTAACAGGTTATCACAGTGGTTCTCAAAAAGTGATCCTCAACCCACTAATATCAGGACCATCCTGACCTAGTAAGAAATGCAATCTCTTAGAACCATCACTCGACATACTGAATCTGGAAGTCTGCAGTTAGAAATCCAACCATCTGTGTTTCAATGCTTCTGATGAATGCTGAAATTTGAGGACCACTGGTCTATAAAGTAGTTGTAGTAGAAAATGATGAGCATCTGTGCTAAGATGAAGGCAGATAGGAAGGACAAAAGTGCTTTCAGAGATATTTAGATGATAAAGAGGATTGGCTATTGACCCTGGGGACATAGAATATTATTTTTAATGTTCTTAATGAACAGGGGAAATGATAATACGATGGATAAAAATGTCCAACACTGAATAAAGAGCAGTTGGGTTGGGGAAACAGAATAAAAAAGACTTCAGCTTCAGACATGACATGTCTGGGGAGCTGTAAGACATCCACATAAAGATGCCCAGGGGATGGCTTAGTAAATGAGTCTGCAGCTCCAGAGAAAGGACTGGCGGTGGTGACAGAAATTCAGGAGTCATCACTTTGTGGGAGAGAGTTAACCACACAGAAGTATGTGAAATCTAGTGGATGGTGAAGGCACAGAGTGAAGCGATGGAAAGACAGACATGGACAGTAGACATATGGACATTGTGGGGAAGGAACAGAGGGTGGGAGGTGTAAAGGAAGTAGCATGAAGGCCTGTACTATCATATGTGAAGAAAACAGCTATAGTCATTGCTCTGTGAGAAAAGAGGATCCTTCAGGGGTGCTGTGTGATGGTTGGGAGGGGTGGGAAGGGGGGATATACATATGACTAATCTGGGAACATGCATATCTGTAAACAACAAAACTCTGTAAAAGTTAAAAGTAAAATAAAATTAAAAAAAAAAAAAAGAATGCCATAGTTTCACATATTGAGTGGTAAGAGTTCAACTAAATCTATTGCAAGTGTGATCTTGTGACCATAAAAGGGTTTAAATAGGGAGATAAATAGAAATTGTGTTTTAAAAATGATACCCTCAGAGGCAACTTGGAGAATAAAGAGTAAGGTGACTAGCCTGATGGCAAGGAGGCCAGTTAACAGGTTATCACAGTGGTTCTCAAAAAGTGATCCTCAACCCACTAATATCAGGACCATCCTGACCTAGTAAGAAATGCAATCTCTTAGAACCATCACTCGACATACTGAATCTGGAAGTCTGCAGTTAGAAATCCAACCATCTGTGTTTCAATGCTTCTGATGAATGCTGAAATTTGAGGACCACTGGTCTATAAAGTAGTTGTAGTAGAAAATGATGAGCATCTGTGCTAAGATGAAGGCAGATAGGAAGGACAAAAGTGCTTTCAGAGATATTTAGATGATAAAGAGGATTGGCTATTGACCCTGGGGACATAGAATATTATTTTTAATGTTCTTAATGAACAGGGGAAATGATAATACGATGGATAAAAATGTCCAACACTGAATAAAGAGCAGTTGGGTTGGGGAAACAGAATAAAAAAGACTTCAGCTTCAGACATGACATGTCTGGGGAGCTGTAAGACATCCACATAAAGATGCCCAGGGGATGGCTTAGTAAATGAGTCTGCAGCTCCAGAGAAAGGACTGGCGGTGGTGACAGAAATTCAGGAGTCATCACTTTGTGGGAGAGAGTTAACCACACAGAAGTATGTGAAATAGCCTCAAGCAGAGGTTTTCAACTTTGCTTCGGCCCTGACAGATGATGAATGGCGTTCATATGAGACATATTCCCAGGAGTATACGCAGATTGTTATGAAACCCAAACACATATGCGTATGAACAAAAGCAGCTGGCCAAATAAAGCAAAGAATTCTGTAACTATATTTATATGTTATATTTACAAAAAGCATTTTACCTACAAATGATTAGTAAAGTCACCTATTTACTGATCTCAAATATAAGGTTTTTTTATATACCTTTTTTTGAGGAAAAACATATATGGCTAAACTAATATAAAAACAACATAAAATTATTTTTTAAAGATTAAGTTCAGGGCTTCCCTGGTGGTCCAGTGGGTAAGGACACTGCCGTGCAGTGCAGGGGGCGCCAGTTCGATCCCTGGCCTGGGAAGATCCCACATGCCGCAGAGCAGCTGAACTGACGTCTCCAATTATCGAGCTGGAGCTCTGGAGCACACGCACACAGAGCCAGTGCTCTGCGACAACAGAGGCCACCGCGATGGGAGACAACAGAGACCACCGCGATGGGAGGCCCACGCGGGCCAAAGAACAAAGATGGATGAAAATAGACAAATGAAAGACCAACAGAAAGTGGCCCGCCCACCCTCCTCCCTCCCTACCCCCCCAAAATAAATAAATAAATGTTTAAAAAAAAAGGATTAAATTCAGACCTTTACAAGTAATATTTTAAAAAACATACACTAATAAAAATAATTCATATCATCGTTAAAAATTATAGCACATGATATTAATGTTTATTCATGATATTAATATAGATAGTATTTTTGCATCATTCCTATAGATAATCACAATGCCTTTGATTGGGAAACCATAACCAGAGCCTCCTTCTCAGTTCTGTGATACGTAAATAAACATGCTTGCTTTCTTTGTCTCTCTTCCTTGTTCGAAATATATCCAAGGGTAAAATCAAGGAAACAAATCAAGCATACAGCCACAGATTACAAATTACAATATTTCAAAATTTCTCTATCAATGTCACTAACCACAGTATCTGGATATTTTCAGCATACATGAAACAGACTATGTATTATGATCAATTGACTTCCAGCTGACTGTGAATCCACCTTTTACCACACAAAGGAGCACCCGCCATTAAAATGCAAATATGATGCCCTTATAATGACAATGTTGAAGTGAGTCTAATTACTACTTAAAAATGTAAATGATTCACAGTAGCTTATTGTTGTCATTCAGTCTCTAAGTCAGTTAGGACTGTTTGCAACCCCATGGACTGCAGCAAAGCCGGCTTCCCTGTCCTTCACTATATCTCCAGAACTTTGTTTAGACTCATGTCCACTGAGCTTGTAACTCAATGCTTCTGAATAAGTGAGTGGTTCTGACATATGTCATGACTGACTGTGACATTGTAATGTGTCATATGTCACTAAGGTCATGAAGTACTAGGCTAGACAAATGATTATAGACAAAACACACACAAAAAATTATGAAGACAAAACCAGGAACCACCAATCTTCGAACCACGAGAGGTATAGAGAAGTGATTTGGGGGCCAGGGAGAGAAGAGAGAAAAAAAGATGTCAGGGACGACAAGAGAAGTGTAATACTCAGGGAATGAATGATCATAAGTGCAAGTATCCTTTGAGATGTTAAGTAAAATTAGAAGAATGACAGGATCACTGATCATCACCATAAGGCTCTATTGATGAGTAATTTTGAGTGTGGGCTCCCGAGCCAAACTGCCTGCCATGTATGCCATCTTTGCAATTCTACAGTGACTTTTTTGGAACTTATAATTTAGGAGGAGTAAATAGCAAAAGGTCCACGAATGATAAATACATAGATAGGTAAATATAGGAACAACCAGGCAACAAATGCCTAAATGGATCTTTTAATGTTAGAACGCTATGAAACACATATAAAATCTGTTGCTTTCAAGGAGCTTACATTCTAGGCAGAGTTAAATGGAGTGAATGGAGGCACACTGTGAACTGAAAGTTGAGGCTAAATGATTCCTGAATGACCCAGCTGGGACATGGAAGTGCACGGGGTAGACTGACCACATATATGTGCAGAGATCATCAGTTAAAGTTCTTCAGTTTCATATGAAAGAATGGCTAGCAAAAGAAAAGTACAGAGGCAAGAGAGGATTTCTAAGATGCAGGCAAAATTGAACGGCCTGTAGGGTATACTAAGCATTTCCATTCAGCTGAAAGGAAATGTTTATGTGGAAAAAAGTGACAGACAAATGGGGAAAGTAAATTGGGGTCAGAGGGTGGAGAACCTTGAATGGCAAACCTAAGAAATTTATGATGCCCTGAAGGCAAGAGCGAAACATTCACAACTTTTGAAATAAAAAGTAAAAGGTTTTGAAAGATACCCCTTTAAAAAAAGAAAGCATGCATTTAAAAAGAGACAGTAAATTTTCAATGCACAAAACTATAACAAAGCTTTGCCTTCATGAATGCAGAATTTTAAAATACACACCCCACCCCCATACTCTTTAAGGAAACTATTAATATGCACTTCATGTTGTCCTACAGGCAACAGAGTCAATTGGCTGTATTTTCTCCATTGCACAACTGACACCATTTCTCACCTGTCATTCTGTCACTATTTAATAATCACACATTTCCCAAAAGTGGATACACATTGTACAATATCAAAAAGACTACTGAAACCCTTGTTTGAGGAAGACCTATGTTTATTTTTACACTAAGAAGAGCTTTGCAGAGACAGATTTCACTTAGTAAAGAAAAAAATCCCACAATCCAGAAAGGATATTCATGTGGGGTAGGGAATCACATTACTCTTTTTTTTTTTTTTTTTATGGTGGGGTAGGGGGCTGATGGTTGGCTTCAGAATGAAACAATGACACTTACGGTCCATTCTTGAAAAGCCTTTCTTAAAAAGATGACAGGTTAAGGCTGAATATCAAGTTAAATTGGAAACAGCCTTTATCTTCTCTTCGAACTCAACTTTATAGTCATCTGAACAACTCTATCAAATACTTTCTATTACCTGGGGTCTTATCTCTGCCACTCAATTCTCTCTGCAAATTTGGCAAGATTGCTGTCTTCTGAGAACTATTTACAAGTATGATCATTATATTTTTCATCAACTGCTCTGCATTTCAGAAGTTTCTCTTTGAATCGGGATCTGGCAAGAGATCTCTGTGCACTAATAAAAACTGGATGCATGAGACAACAAAATCTTCTGTTGTATCTATCTCGGTGTTCAAAGCACACACACATACTCACACTCCATAACTGTAGACACAAGCTCAGGTAACCATACACTGTGGGTTCTCTTTAAAAGTCCCAATTTACCTGAAATCCTATTCCTTATAAATTCACTTCACAGTTAAACCAGCATGATTCAGTGACCCAATTTTTGTAACAAAGTTATTATAATAACTACAGAGTATGGAACTTGGAGGGGGCTTTCTGAAGCCATCTGTTTAGCAAGCTGGTTTGTTCCTTGTCAGTATCATAAAATAGGTGTGATTATACAAATCTAAAATCCTTGAATGGATTCCCTCCAACCTCCCCACTCCTCACCTGAAAACGTTCTCCCTTCATTCAAAATGGATAATGGCCTCTACTGGACACCACATCCAAGGCTCTGTGTTAGGTATCACTTTATCTGAATCTGAAAATTGCAACTGGAGGTAGAGGACTTATTTTCATTTCATAAATAAACATAGTGATGATGCCAAGAGGATTAGCAACTCCTGTTAACTTAGCATAAGATTCAAATTTAAGTCTCTTCCTGTTAAGATTATGTCTTTTCTGCTGCCTCATGCTGTTTTTTTTTTTTTCCTCCTGTGTTTCTCTGTATGTGTCTAGGTGAAACTTTATTCCTCCCACTTTTGTCCTTGAGAAGCAAATAAAGAGCTTCACATAAATACCAAATCACCATGGTGGAATTTCAGGCATTTAACAGATAAACTGATGACTATACAAAACTAAAAATATCCACAAAAAAATTTCCCAGAAAAGATAGTTAAATGAATGTACTTGCATCAGCTCCTTCTCGAAACCCCATCATGTTCATATTTCACCTTTCCTTTTTGTCTTTAAATTGTACATTCATATGGACTCTGAGAATGACCGAGAAGACAAGACCAATTTGGCAAATGGAAAGCAGATGAAGGAGTGATGACTGACTTTCAGATCTGATTAAGCTGAATCCTAAACACTAAAGGAGAAAAGCCTAGAAACCATTCATTTTGCACCACAGAACTCCAAAGCCTCGGGAATAGGCAACACCAGATACCCCTGAGAGTAGAAGGCAAAGGTGAGCAGAGAGTCTCTTTAGGAAATAAACACCCAGACCATCTTCCTTATTCTATTCAGTTAAATGACTGTCCCCTGCCACCAACCCAAAAGAAGAAGGCACATTTCTGCTCTACACTGGACAACACTACACAGCTGGATGAAAGTTCCATGCTACAGTGAGGAGAAATAACTCCAAATATATACAGCAAATTAAGTGCTGAAAGATGTATTCTGAGTCTCTGCACATGAGTTTTGAAGTAACTTCTAAGGAAACCAACTAAAAATAAAATACTTAAAGATATTAACAATAGACTCCCCAGAAAGTGGACTAGACCACTGTATACTGAATTTCATTGTCAACCATCACATGTTCATTTGCACAGAGCTTTCAATTCTGGTTTTATTATCCAGATGTTTAGTATGAGCGAAAAGCCAAGTTCAAATATGTGGAAAATCTGGCATGAAAGACAGAAGCCAAAGCAAATTCATAGACAGAAGCAATGAAGAGGACACCGGGACTCCATTAAAAGAAGAACATTTGAGATAAATTATCATAAATAGCCTAAAAGAAAAAGGACACTGCCTTCATAAAACAAAAACAATATTCTATTTAAAAAGGCACAGGAAGAGAAAAAGTGGTCTTCAAGTATAAAAGTTATTGCAGAAATAGAAAGCTTGGTTTAAGGGTTGGAAGATAACATGGAAGAAGTCCTCATGTAAGATACTGTCAGGGTGATAGGCTATTAAAGTGTTAACACTGCGGCCGGAGATTCCCCAGCACTAAATAATCATAAGAAAGGGCCAAGTTGTTAGGATCAACACCGCGACCAGACTCCCGGCACCAAATCAGGGGGTCAGTTGCTTACCTGCTGGTGCCTGAGAGTCTCCTTAGACCTGCGATAAGGAGATAGCCCTGCAATTTGGCAAATGGAACGAGAAGGAGTGATGACTGACCAGATCTGATTAAGCTGAATCCTAAACACTAAAGGAGAAAAGCCTAGAAACCATTCATTTTGCACCACAGAACTCCAAACCTCGGGAATAGGCAACACCAGATACCCTGAGAGTCAAGGCAAAGGTGAACACAGATCCCTTTAGGAAAGAAAACCCAGACCAAGTCCTTTTTTATTCAATTAAATGACCATCCCCGCCATCTATCCAAAGAAAAGGACTTTCTCTCTACACCAACCCAAAGAAGGATGAAAGTTCCTGCTACACTGGGGCAAATAACCCGAATAAATACAGCTTTAAATGCTGAAAATTATTCTGAGTCTCTGCACATGAGTTTTAAGTAACTTCTAAGGAAACCAACTAAAAATAAAATCTTAAGAAGTTTAAAAATAGAAACCCAAAAGTGGACTAGACCACTTATACTGAATTACATAGTCACCATCACATGTGCATTTGCACAGAGCTTTCAATTTGGTTGTTTTCATCCCCATGTTTTGTATGGCAAAGAAATTCAAATATGTTTATTATCCAGATGAAAGACAGAAACCAAAGCAAATTCATAGACAGAAAATGAAGAGGACACAGACTCCAAAAAAAGAACATTTGAGAAAATTATCAGGAATAGCCCAATAGAAAAGGGAAATCCTTCAGAAAACAAAACAATATTCTTTAAAAAGGACAGGAAACAAAATGGTCTTCAAGTATAAAAGTTATTGCAGAAATAGAAAGGAAGGTTTAAGGGTTGGAAGATAACATGGGAAAAAGCCTCATGAAAGATTGTCAAGGGGATAGGAATTAAATGTTAACACTGCGCCGAAGATACCCCAGCACTAATAAGCATAAAAGGGCCAAGTTGTAGGATCAACCCCGCCAAATAACCATCAAAAAGGGGCCAGTTGCTTACCTGCTGGTGCCAGAGTCTCCAGACCTGCGATAAGGAGGGTAGCCCTGGCCTGAAATTCCTCACAAAGTGCAAGAATTTCACAACGCCCGAGCCATGAAAAATGCGCCAAATCACTGGACTTACCGCCAAACTTAAACAAAGGAATAGTTTTGGGGCCCTGAGGGATCTTCCCCAAACTTAAACAAAACTCCCTAATAAAACCTCCTGTCCCATCCCCGGCGCGATTTCCTGGCCCATCCTCCCTGTGGAACTCTCCCGGCAACTCCGCCAAATAAACTTCTTCCCAACAGCTTCAGGGCCCCCCGTCTCTTCACGATTCTTACAGATACTAAATAACTAACAATAACAAAGGGTAAGAGTAAATAATTAGAAAATGAGAACCAGGAAGTTTTACACAAAATAATGGAGAGCGAGAAAAGGCCCACACTACATGTACATCTGAGACTATGAAAAAATCACCAAGGCTGATTCAAGAATATGGGAGATGTAAAATTTATGACTCCCTAGTTCAAAGACTTGAGGCCCAATAAGTAAAGGAAAATGACCTTATAGTCTCAAGAATTTGAACTTCCATTGAAACAAGGCTAACACATCGAAAGGCATTGGTCTTCTTAAATTCCATCTGGGCCAAGAAGACAATGTGAGAATCTTCCAAGTCCCAGGTGACGCCTGTCTCTGCCTAGTTCCACATCCGCCGGTCTCGGGTGACAACGTGGGCAACTCTAAATCTAAACCTGATCCTCAGACCCCTTTTGGGCTGTTTACACCGCTCCGGCCCAAGCCGGTTCCTCCGGCCCTCCAGTCCAGGACTGGTTGGCTCCCGCCCGTGCTGGGCTCCTGTTCCTCCAGCCATCCAGTCCGGGACTGGTTGGCTCCCACCCACACTCTTTAAGACTGCAATACTGCAATAGTGTGTGGCCACAATATCCTCTAAATAATCAAATCAGTGGCCTAAAAATGGGGCTTACGACTTTAATGTCCTCACTGATTTAGATAATTTCTGCCAAAGGAATGGGAAATGGTCAGAGATTGCTTATGTTCAAGTTTTTTGGGATGTTCGTTCCCGTCCTTCTCTCTGTGCTGTCTGTTCTACCTCCCAAGTCCTTCTTGCTACAGAAACTCCGCCTACATCGCTGATAGCTCCACCACTAAGAAACACCAAACCTGCTCTCTCTCTCTCTTTGATTTAGACGCGGAAGCCTCGTCCTCACTTTCTGAACCTCCTGAAAACCTTTCTCCTCCACCGGCTAAACCCATCCAGGCTCCGCCAGAAACCCCACCCTCTTTAGCTCCTGAAACTGTCTCTCTTTCACCTAGTAACTTTACCCAACCTCCGCCATACCTCGAATCAACCTCTCACCAGAGTCCACCAAACTCACCTTTAGCCCCCGCAGAACCTCCCCCCTTCACTTTCTCCCACTTCCCCTAATCCCCGCTTTTCAATGCCTGTACCTTCTCAAGCCTCGGCTTTATACCCGACACTTCCATCCTCAGAATCTATGCGACCTTCTTTTTTCTATGACTCCCCCATTAGTGCTCACACTCACTCTAAAATTACGCCTGCTACAGACCCTTCCCCTATATGCCCACTTCGAGAAGTGGCTGGGGCAGACGGAGTCGTGCGGCTACATGCACCTTTCACTCTTGCTGATCTCTCCCAAATTGAAAAACGCCTAGGTTCTTTCTCTGCTAACCCTTCTTTATACATCAAAAAATTTCACTATCTTACACAAGCATATGACCTTACCTGGCACGATCTCCAGGTGGTCCTATCCTCCAGCCTAACTCCAAAAGAAAAAGAACGAATTCTAATTGCTGCCACAGTTCATGCTGACCAAACACATCTTACTGATGACACTATGCCACTAGGCGCTGAGGCGGTTCCCAGAACCAAACCAACTTGGAATTACCAACCAGGGCAACCTGGCCATCAGCGGCAAAATCAAATGATTACATGTCTAATAGTAGGAATGAGGACTGTCTCACATAAAGTAGTTAACTATACCAAACTTCAAAAAGTCACCCAGATGCCAGATGAAAATCAGGCCCTCTTCCTTAACCAACTTACAGAGGCCCTAACTCTCTATACTTAAATAGACCCTGCCTCTGACGCAGGAGCCACCATTCTTGCTACTCACTTTATCTCCCAATCGGCTCCTGACATTAGAAAAAAGTTACAAAAGGCAGAAAGGGGACCGCAGACCCCTATCCAAGACCTGGTAAATATGGCCTTTAAAGTTTTTAATGCCCGAGAGGATGAAGCCGAGGCCTCACGTAAGGCCCAGCTGCAGCAGATGATAGCCCTCCAAACCCAAGCCATGGTAGCTGCCCTGAGGCCTGCCAACGCCAAAGGCAAACAAGGGGGATCTAAAGGCACACAAAAGACCCCACCAGGGCCATGTTAAATATGTGGCAAAGAAGGCCACTGGGCAAAGAATTGCCCCAATCCCCGAGTCCCTAACGGACCCTGCCCATTGTGTAACCAGAAGGGACATTGGAAGAGTAAATGTCCCACACGGTCTGGTACGACCTCGATGCCTCCACATCGGAGCCCTGCCAGCCCCTCTCCTCTGGACCTGCTGGGCTTGGCTGATGACTGACGCGGCCCGGACTCGAGGACCCCCATCACCCACGCAGAGCCCAGGGTAACGCTCCAGGTAGCGGGTAAGTCTATTTCCTTTTTTTTTAGACACGGGGCTACCTACTCTGTTTTGCCATCCTATGCGGGACCTTTGACTACTTCCCAGATCTCGGTTACGGGTATAGACGGTCAGCCCACTACACCCTTTCAAACAGAGCCTCTACCTTGCAAACTCGATTCGACCTACTTTACACACTCATTTTTAGTTATTCCTCCTGCCCCCTCCCGCTTTTAGGACGAGATATCCTAGCCCATCTAAAAATGGTCATGCTCATAGGCTCTGACTCTGCCACTCATCTCCTTTCCTTATTAGTTCCTCCTATCGAGTCACCCCAAGTCCTCCCTGACACTAAAGCTGATCCTATAGTCTGGGACACAGCCACCCCAGTCATCACTGCCCACCATCAACCAGTACTCATTAAACTAAAAGATCCCTCTTATTTCCCATCGAAGCCCCAATTCCCTATTTCTGATGCTCATAGAAGGGGACTCAAACCAATCATCACCCAGTTGTTAGACCAAGGCCTTCTCATTCCTACCAACTCTCCCTGTAATACTCCGATCCTTCCTATAAAAAAGCCCACAGGAGCCTATAGACTGGTCCAAGATCTTCGCCTGATCAATGAGGCAGTTATTCCTATTCACCCAGTAGTCCCAAATCCTTATACCTTTCTCTCTCATATTCCTCCGAACACCACGCACTATACTGTCCTAGATCTTAAGGATGCCTTCTTTACCGTCCCTCTACATCCTGATTCCTATTTTCTTTTTGCCTTCACATAGACTGATCCGGACACCCAGGCCTCACAACAACTCACCTGGACAGTCCTCCCCCAAGGGTTTAGGGACAGTCCCCACCTGTTTGGACAGGCTCTAGCTAAAGATCTAACTGACTGCCCATTACCGGACAGCCATCTCTTACAATATGTCGATGATTTACTATTATGCAACCCCTCTTATTCTCATTCACAACAAGACACCATAACGCTTCTCAATTTCTTAGGACAAAGGGGATATCGAGTCACTCCCTCTAAAGCCCAGCTATCCAGCCCCACAGTCACCTATCTAGGAGTTAGCTTAAACCACTCCTCAAAAACTGACCACAGATAGAATACAGGCACTACGGAGTCTGACTCCTCCCACTACCACTGATCAAATTCTCTCCTTCCTGAGGATTTTTCAGACACTGGATACCCAACTTTGCCATTCTTGCTAGGCCCCTCTATCGAGCAGTGAAGGAAACCCCCACAGGGCCTTTGACTTCCCCTACAAAAGTGGCAAAAGCTTTCCATGTTCTTCGAGATATTCTGATCGCTTCTCCGACTCTCGCATTACCAGACCCTAATAAACCCTTTCACCTCTTCACCAACAAAAAAACAGGAATAGCAACAGGCCTTCTGGCTCAACCTCTAGGCCCTGCCTATCAGCCTATCGCTTATTTATCAAAGCAGCTAGACAATACTGTTAAAGGATGGCAACCTTGCCTCCGGGCTCTAGCAGCAGCCTCAGAGTTGGCAAAGGAATCTCTCAACCCTTATCGGTCTTTTCAACCCACAGACTTCAAGATTTACTAACCCACCGCTCTCTTTCCCTGCTGGGACCCTCCCGCATACAAGAGTTTCACCTGCTGTTCATTGAAAACCCCCTTATTAACTCTATGCCCTTCTCCTCCTTTAAACCCTGCTTTTTTACTGCCCAAGTCGACAACACTCCCCTTCCCGCTGCACTCCTGCCCTGAGATGGTAGAAGAACTCTCCAACTCCCCCCACAAAGTGGCTGTTATACACTGCAAAGGGCACCAGTCTCAAAATAACTCAGTAGCCCAAGGCAATGCTAGAGCAGATGCTGTGGCCAGAAGCCTGACTTCCGGTCCCCACATTACTAACACTGCTTTATTCTTGACCCCCACTGAAACCCCTAACTACTCTCCAGAAGAGCAATCACTCTTAACACACAAGGAGGTGCTTACTCAAAAGAAGGATGGATTACTGTTCAAAACAAAATAGCCCTTTCCGCCTCCCAGGCATTAGACATCCTAACCCAAGTACATCAGACACTACATATTGGCCCACGAGCTATGTTCCATTTCTTAGAGCCTTTATTCTTTCACCCCAATCTAAAAACTCTGATTAAGCAGGTCCACTCGCAGTGTCACATTTGCTCTGTCACCTCATCCCAAGGAGGGCTTCACATCAGGCCTCCAGCACATCAGATGAGAGGACACCTCCCGGGAGAAGACTGGCAAATTGACTTTACCCATATGCCTCCCTGCCGTAAATTGAGATTTTTGCTTACTCTGGTAGATACCTTCTTCCCGACCTCGCAGGAAAATGCTCATTCTGTATCCACTATTTTGCTAGAGCAGATAATACCCCACTTCGGATTGCCCTCTTCCATTCAGTCCGATAATGGGCCAGCCTTCATCTCTCAGATAGTACAGTAAGTCTCCTCTGTTCTAAATATTTCTTGAAATCTTCACATTCCGTATCGCCCTCAATCATCAGGAAAAGTAGAAAGAGCCAATGGACTGATTAAGGCTCACCTGGCTAAACTAACTGTGGAAGTACGCCTTTCCTGGCCTGAACTGTTGCCTCTTGCACTGGCCAGGCTCAGGGCTACTCCTAGAGCCCCCACGTTCCTCACCCCTTTGAGCTCCTCTATGGACGCCCCTTTCTTATCAATAGCAACTTGTCTACTAAAACCTCTTTGTTAGCCTCTTATCTCCCTTACTTGACTATGCTTCGAAAACTTCTTTGAGAACACGCAAACCGGGTCCTGCCACAACCCAGTCATCGTGACACACCTAACACAAGCACTCAATCCTCTCCTACTTCCTTACAACCAGGAGACTCAGTGCTTCTCAAAACTCTACACCTAAAGCCCATAGAGCCACGGTGGACCAGACCACACACAGTAATCCTAACCACCCCAACGGCAGTTAAGCTACTGGGAGATCAAGCCTGGCATCACGTGTCTCAGATAAAAAGGGCTCCAAGCCACCAGGATCAATTCTCTGCTAAACTCACCAGATCCACCAAGATCCTGAAAAATGAACATCCAAGACCCCTGAGACTCCAGGTGACAATCCGGACAGTATGGTAAGCTGGATAGAGGCTACCAACAGATGCCATAGACCACTTTATATATTCAAAAAAAAAATATATATATATATAGAGAGAGAGATTAGACACCTTAACAGAAATAAAACAAACCATAGATCAGGCTGAATCTAGCCTTAATCAGGACATAAATCAGCCATGGGTCCCAGAAGCCTTCACCTGGATAGAAGTTACCAGACAGGGTGTAAAACTGCTTAATAACACAAAGGACTATCAGGTATCTGACTGTTTTTTGTGTGCATCTTTGAATAGACCAGTACTAGCAGCAGTGCCATTAGCATACTCCGTGAACTTATCTAAGGCTAGTTTACCAAACCAACCCCAAAATCCTGTGGCAGTAGATGTCCCCCTCTTTCAATCTGAACAGACTTACTTCCTCTGCTAAGACAAAGGTGTGTCGAATTCCCCTTGCAATATGACCATACGGGTAACAGAAACCTTGTATACCCCCTCTGGCATTTTCTTCTGGTACAACAAAACTCTTTACAATCACATAAGTCTGCAATCACCATTCCCATGTTGGCCTGTTATCCTAGTTCCTCAACTAATGTTGTATGGTAGAGCCAAGTTTGCATCTCTTTACAGACCTCCGGCACGACAGAAAAGAGCCGTTTTTCTTCCTCTCCTGGCTGGAATCACTTTGATCACCTCATTAGCTGCAGCTGGAATTAGTGCCGGAGCTTTGGGACATAGTGTTTCTACTCAACAAAAACTTGAAGAAAAGCTTCAAACAGCAGCAGAAGCCTCTGCAACCTCTATGTTGTCTCTCCAGAGACAGATAACCTCCCTGGCTAAAGTAACCTTACAGAATCGGAGGGCCCTAGATCTCCTAACTGCCGACAAAGGGGGAACCTGCCTCTTCCTGCGGGAAGAATACTGTTACTATATTAATGAGTCAGGTCTGGTGGAAGAGAACACGAACGTCCTGACTCGGCTGGGGGAACAGCTTCGCTCTGGTAGACAGTCCCCATCACCCTTTGAAGAGTGGTGGCGCTCTCCCCTAATGGCATGGATAACCCCTCTCTTAGGACCCCTTCTAATTATTTCACTTTTACTCATGCTTGCTCCTTGTTTCCTCAGATTTCTACTGAGCGGAATGAAAGAAATCTCACAGGTCGCTATTCATCAGATGCTCCTTCAGCCCTATTCCCGACTGCCCACCAGCCCACCACCCTCAGACCAGCCTTAAACTTCCCATGCCCAAACGAAGACTCAGCAGGAAGTAGCCAGACAAAGCTCGGCGCCCTATATCACCAAAAAGGCTGGAATGTCAGGGTGATAGGCTATTAAAGTGTTAACACTGCGGCCGGAGATTCCCCAGCACTAAATAATCATAAGAAAGGGCCAAGTTGTTAGGATCAACACCGCGACCAGACTCCCGGCACCAAATCAGGGGGTCAGTTGCTTACCTGCTGGTGCCTGAGAGTCTCCTTAGACCTGCGATAAGGAGATAGCCCTGGCCATAAAAATTCCTCACAAAGTGTCAAGAATTTCACACCCCCCGCCCGAAGCCACCTGAAGGATAGTGGGCTCATCACTGGACTTCCCGCCAAACTTAAACAAAGAACTCGTTTCTGCGCCTGCCCTGAGGGATCCCCCTCCCCTTTTCTCCTGCTCCCCTCCTCCCTAATAAAACCTCCTCGTCCCATCTCCGGGGCGCGATTTCCCTGGCCCATCTCTCGGACCTGTGGATCTCGCCCGGGAACTCTTCCCAAATAAACTTCTTCCCTAACAGCTTGCAGCCCGCCGTGTCTTTACGATTCTTACAGATACTAGATGAAAATGACAAATAACAAGGAAGTAAGAGAGTAAATAATTAAGAAAATGAGAGAACCAGGAAGTTTTACATCAAAATAATAGGAGAGCGAGAAAAAAAGAAAAAGGAGACAAAAATGTACATCTGAGAGAGTATGAAACAAGTTACCAAAGGCATGATTCAAGAATATGGGCAGATGTAAAATTTATGACTATCTAGATTGAAAAAAAACATTGAATGCCCAATAAAGTAAAGGAAAATGACCTTATAGTCTCAGGAAATTTAGAATTTCCAATTAAAAACAAAGGCTAACACATCAGAAAGGCATTGGTCTTCTTAAATTCCATCTGGGAGCCAAGAAGACAATGTGAGAATGACTTCAAAATTCTGAGAAAAGAAAATTATTTACAACCTAAAAAATAGTGTTTTTCAAATTAACAGTTAAGTATGAAGGCAAAAATATTTACTAGACATGCATCTTTTCCTCACTAATTGACAGATGGTTTTTTAAGCAATTTTGAAGTATTCATGCATTAAATAAGACATTTTTCAGAGAAGTAGGTCTCAAAACATTTTTTTCCCATGTACCCATTCTCATATAATGAATGAAGAATGCACTCCATCAAGCCATAGCAGTAAATGAGAAAAGCGTGTGCATGATATTCAGGAACAGGGCTACTACCCTAGGGAGATGTAAAGGGGATTCCCAGAGTTAGGACGAAGAGTGATTCCCAGGAGATGAGCTACGTAGTGAGCCTAGAAGTCAGCCTACCTTTGGGAGAGAGATATCCAAGAACATGAAAGACTTGATGTTTTTGACAGTATTTATGCCACTGGTGAGAGCTTGGGAACAAGTCACGATAAATCCATGGTAAACCAAGAAATAATATGAATAAACTAGATGATTACTAATGACAGAGGAGTCAAAAATTGCGTTAAACAGGAAAACCAAAGATACCTGATATTAAGTCATTTACCAATACCATGCACACAGTCATGATAACATAAACTCAGAATACTGATCTAACAAGATGTATGTTAAGGTGTGTGGAAGATAGCCAGATCACCCTTCTATGGCGAGAAGAAATTAAAAAAAAAAAAAACACAGCAGGAAATATAAAATAGCAAAGAAAAATGATACTTAGAGATGTGGACAAAAACACCAAATAAAGAATGTTAAAAGCCTTGAAAGTGATTGCCTCTAGGGAGAGAAAATCAGAAATGTTTTCTACAGGATCAATCTTTTTTATAAAGTTTTCTGGAACCATTCATTTAGTTCTTTAAAATACATGTATGCATATATTTCCTAGACATACAAATTAATTTTTTAATGTGCATGAACATTCTTTTTTCCTTTGAGGCAGTAAAGCATCAGGGTCAAAAATCAACAGACTGCTTGGGTTCTAATCCTGGCTTTTTTGCTTGTAACTGTTTGACCCTGGGAAATCTGCTTAAAATTCTGAAAAAAGAAAATTATTTACAACCTAAAAAATAGTGTTTTTCAAATTAACAGTTAAGTATGAAGGCAAAAATATTTACTAGACATGCATCTTTTCCTCACTAATTGACAGATGGTTTTTTAAGCAATTTTGAAGTATTCATGCATTAAATAAGACATTTTTCAGAGAAGTAGGTCTCAAAACATTTTTTTCCCATGTACCCATTCTCATATAATGAATGAAGAATGCACTCCATCAAGCCATAGCAGTAAATGAGAAAAGCGTGTGCATGATATTCAGGAACAGGGCTACTACCCTAGGGAGATGTAAAGGGGATTCCCAGAGTTAGGACGAAGAGTGATTCCCAGGAGATGAGCTACGTAGTGAGCCTAGAAGTCAGCCTACCTTTGGGAGAGAGATATCCAAGAACATGAAAGACTTGATGTTTTTGACAGTATTTATGCCACTGGTGAGAGCTTGGGAACAAGTCACGATAAATCCATGGTAAACCAAGAAATAATATGAATAAACTAGATGATTACTAATGACAGAGGAGTCAAAAATTGCGTTAAACAGGAAAACCAAAGATACCTGATATTAAGTCATTTACCAATACCATGCACACAGTCATGATAACATAAACTCAGAATACTGATCTAACAAGATGTATGTTAAGGTGTGTGGAAGATAGCCAGATCACCCTTCTATGGCGAGAAAAAATTAAAAAAAAAAAAAACACAGCAGGAAATATAAAATAGCAAAGAAAAATGATACTTAGAGATGTGGACAAAAACACCAAATAAAGAATGTTAAAAGCCTTGAAAGTGATTGCCTCTAGGGAGAGAAAATCAGAAATGTTTTCTACAGGATCAATCTTTTTTATAAAGTTTTCTGGAACCATTCATTTAGTTCTTTAAAATACATGTATGCATATATTTCCTAGACATACAAATTAATTTTTTAATGTGCATGAACATTCTTTTTTCCTTTGAGGCAGTAAAGCATCAGGGTCAAAAATCAACAGACTGCTTGGGTTCTAATCCTGGCTTTTTTGCTTGTAACTGTTTGACCCTGGGAAAACTGCTTAAAAATCTCTGTACCTCAGTTTCCCCTTGTGTAAATGAGAATAGCTTATCTTCCTCAAACATTTTTTTTTAAATTTTGGTCTCTTTTATTGTTTTATTTATCCATTTAGTTTCATCCATCTTTATTCTTTGGCCTGTGTGGGCCTCCCACCGCGGTAGCCTCTCTCATTGCAGAGCTCCGGCTCTGGGCACATGCACTCCAGAGCACTGGCTCATAATTGACACACTGGTCAGCTGCTCTGCAGCACATGGGATCTTCTCGGATCAGGGATCAAACCGGTGCCCCTTGCACTGCAAGGCAGACTGTTTACCCACTGGACTACCAAGGAAGCCCCCTCAAAGAGTTTTATAAAAAATAAATACATGCAATTTGAACAGTCCCCAGCTCAATGCATATCTATGATCCTTACTATTAGTGTGAATGAAATATTTGAGTATAATTTCTATCAATCTAAATAATAAAAGAATAAAACTAAAACATACCATCTTATTTTGATTCCAAACTGCATATACTGGCCTAAAGTCATAAATGAAAAAAATTCTAACAAACAGCAAACTGACATTCTAAATAGTAATGATTTATTGAGCAAATCTTTGATAACTGAATATAGTTGCTTAGTATGGTCATTTATTGTATGTCTGTCTGAAAAGGTAGATAAGATTCTGTAATATTGTATCCATTTAAAGAATATTTACATCCCTTAACAGCCTAACATTCCTCCACTTAACAATTTGAGAAATTGATAGAAAATATTAATATATCTTGTAGGGAAAAATGTATTCACTTCCATTTCTAATTCTCCCCTTACCAAAAAGAAATGATTTTAAAATATGTTTTCATATTTTTATGGGCACTAATTTTTCAATACTTCATGGCCTATATTAGTTAAAATTCATTCCTCTAAGATACGACAAGAAAAGGAGAGAGGCTGCTCAATAATCCTCAAGACAGAATATAATTTACCCTCATGTAGATATGGACTCACACTGCTGCATATGTATTAACACTAGGCTGCTGGGTAAACCAGACTGAAGACAGTCAATTCTATAGCAACTTAAAATACTTCTCTTGCTGTGCTACAGTTTTGTAAGTGATATCAAAGGATGAGAACATACATATAGAAATGGTCAATTGAAGGTGAATGTTCTATAAGGCTTTTGTCCCAAATTGCCAGAGCATATGTTAAACATGAAATACAGCAGTGTTTAACTGTCCATCCCAAAACTTGCTAACTATCCTTTGGATAACCAACAAGCGCATAATTTATTGGAAAGGGAATTCTGTTCAGTGCTATATGGGAGCCTGGATGAAAGGGGAGTTTGGGGAAGGATGTGTACATGTGGCTGAGTCCCTCTGCTGTCCATCTGAAACTATCATAACACTGTTAAGTGGCTATACTCCAATATAAAACAAAAAAACTTTAAAAGGATGAAATATACCACAATGCTCTAAGCTACTAATGAGTCAGATATGAATATCCATGGTACAAGCCACATCATTCTGCGTTCATCTGGCTGCACAAAAGGTCATCTTTTGAAGACATTCTCATGATACTCAAGCATCTTTATGGACAGTGATCTTTCTCTTTCCTGAGGCAGCCTGCAATGCTGCTTGTTTACCTAATTAGCAGCAGAACAGAAACTCATCAGTTGTCTAGTACCTTGTTAACATGTCCCCACTGAGTTTATATGAAATGAATGTAATCATAGCATAGTCTACTGGAAAAACCCTGGAAGACATTTTCTAAGCTTTTTATCAAGGTCCAAGTGTCAAGAATAACATGTGTCAAAACTATTTTTCAGATAAATATATAAAGTGCTAGGTTTGTTAAATTAAATTCTGTCTCAGGTAATAGTGTTAGAGCTTTCTTCTATCTGTGGTCTACCCAGGTCCTGTTGGATAAAAGCATTTTGGAAGGTTGTGTGTCAGCTCTGAATCTACATAAACTGTACGGGGCTAAACGAAGTATCAGTTTGCACATTTGAAAAAGAAGAAGAGCATTTTACTTTCATTCATTTCACCCGAAGAAATCTTAGTTCCTTGCTTCCAACCTCTAAGCCAACCATGGCAGTTAATAACAGTTAAACTCTGAGTGCAGTAACATTTGTAGAAGGAATGTTCTGTACACAGACAGCAAGTGTGGGGGCAAAATAAGGAGAGGGGAAGGAGGAAATATCGGGAGAAATATTGTAGATTGTGAGTGATTCCTTCTGCCATTCTACTTCCCTGCACTATTTGCCATAAAGTGAGAGAGTTTGAGATGAGAGATGGGAACCTGTTACTGTGTGACTCAGTCTCTGTTATTAATGCATGTCTCTAATAGCATTAGCATTTTGCTGAATGTGATTTTAATGTTTACAAATACAGCATTTTTGGTTGTCCTTTACGTGTCTTCAAATCACAATATCTTCACCTGGTGCTTAACTAAAAAACTTCAATCTCTTCTAACTATGTAGTGAAAATAAAAAAGTTGTGTTAAACTCACCAATTTTATTTTTTATTTTCATTTTTTTTTAATTTAATTTTACTTTTTTTTTTAAACAGAGTTTTGCTGTTTACTGCCACACATCAACCTGGATCCAATTTTAAGAGTTGCTCTTCCTGCCATCTTGTCTAGCTCAATAAATAGCTATGTTTTTTGGCTTACACCTAAAGCCTCAGAATCATCCCTCTTGACCCAATGTTATCTCATATTCACACTCAATCTATTAATAAATTCTTTTTGTCCTAATTTCAAACAGTTGCTCCAATCCCCTCACTGTGCAGACCTCCAGAGCTCAACCCTAGTCAGTCATTGTCTCTCGAATGGAGATAGCCTTCTAGTTTCCATTTTTTGCCTCCTTAGGATCAAAAATCCTCACAGCAGCCAGTTTAATCCTTCGTAACAGATAAACTGAAACATGCAACCACCCTGCTGAGACTCTACTGACTTATCTGTATAAACTGAATAAAATCCAGTATATACATTACTCGGCCTTGAAGTCCCCAGTGATCTGCCCCCTTACATTTTTGAAAAGTTTATCTTGATACCATTGCCTGAACACTTACTCCAGTTCCAGGTTGTGTGTCAGCTCTGAATCTACATAAACTGTACGGGGCTAAACGAAGTATCAGTTTGCACATTTGAAAAAGAAGAAGAGCATTTTACTTTCATTCATTTCACCCGAAGAAATCTTAGTTCCTTGCTTCCAACCTCTAAGCCAACCATGGCAGTTAATAACAGTTAAACTCTGAGTGCAGTAACATTTGTAGAAGGAATGTTCTGTACACAGACAGCAAGTGTGGGGGCAAAATAAGGAGAGGGGAAGGAGGAAATATCGGGAGAAATATTGTAGATTGTGAGTGATTCCTTCTGCCATTCTACTTCCCTGCACTATTTGCCATAAAGTGAGAGAGTTTGAGATGAGAGATGGGAACCTGTTACTGTGTGACTCAGTCTCTGTTATTAATGCATGTCTCTAATAGCATTAGCATTTTGCTGAATGTGATTTTAATGTTTACAAATACAGCATTTTTGGTTGTCCTTTACGTGTCTTCAAATCACAATATCTTCACCTGGTGCTTAACTAAAAAACTTCAATCTCTTCTAACTATGTAGTGAAAATAAAAAAGTTGTGTTAAACTCACCAATTTTATTTTTTATTTTCATTTTTTTTTAATTTAATTTTACTTTTTTTTTTAAACAGAGTTTTGCTGTTTACTGCCACACATCAACCTGGATCCAATTTTAAGAGTTGCTCTTCCTGCCATCTTGTCTAGCTCAATAAATAGCTATGTTTTTTGGCTTACACCTAAAGCCTCAGAATCATCCCTCTTGACCCAATGTTATCTCATATTCACACTCAATCTATTAATAAATTCTTTTTGTCCTAATTTCAAACAGTTGCTCCAATCCCCTCACTGTGCAGACCTCCAGAGCTCAACCCTAGTCAGTCATTGTCTCTCGAATGGAGATAGCCTTCTAGTTTCCATTTTTTGCCTCCTTAGGATCAAAAATCCTCACAGCAGCCAGTTTAATCCTTCGTAACAGATAAACTGAAACATGCAACCACCCTGCTGAGACTCTACTGACTTATCTGTATAAACTGAATAAAATCCAGTATATACATTACTCGGCCTTGAAGTCCCCAGTGATCTGCCCTTACATCTGAAAGTATCTGATACCATTGTTCCTGAACACTTACTCCAGCTGTCCAGATCTACTTGCAGTTCCTTCAGCTAACTCTACCCTCAGGGATTTCACTTTAACTGTTCCCTCTGCCTGTGAAAGTCTTCTAAGATAGCCACCTGGCTCACCTACTCACTAGTTCAAATCTCTGCTCAGATATCACCCTATCAGAAAGGCCATTTACATCAGAGAACTGCTGACCTCCATCTTTCACTCTGTAGCTTCTTTTTTTTGGTAAAGATTTATTTATTTATTTATTTTGGGCGGGGGTCATGTTGGGGAGGGAGGGGAGTGGGCGGGCCACTTCTATTGGTCTTTCATTTCTCTGTTTTCATCCATCTTTGTTCTTTGGCTCCTGTGGGCCTCCCATCGCGGTGGCGTCTGTTGTCGCAGAGCGCCAGCTCTGGGCACATGCGCTCCAGAGCTCCAGCTCGGTGATTGCACACATCGGTCCAGCCGCTCCACGGCACGTGGGATCTTCCCAGGCCAGAGATCGAACCGGCGCCCCTTGCACTGCAAGGCGGTGTCCTTACCCACTGGACCACCAGGGGAAGCCCACTCTGTAGCTTCTTATCCTACTTCATTTTCCTTCTTGGTACACATCACTAATGGAAAAAAAGTACTTATTGGCTCATTTTTATTCATTAATTTCCCAGTTGTGGGACTTAATCTTTTTAGTTCCCTACTAGACCTATGATATCTAGAACAAATCTTGGCATTCAATAAATATCTGTTGACTGAATGAACTGAGGAACAATGCTGAGTTGTACTTTACAGGATATATAAAGAATTTGATGGTAAGTTTGATTGTACATAACGTGCATCTCTGAATTTACTGGCCACATATGATTTCACTCTAAACTGCATAATCAGGACAACTCTTCAAATACAACTCAAATACAGATCTGTTAAGCAGGGTGGATCGCTTCATTTAAATTCCATATAGATTGTACTTTGGAGAATATGAAGAATCCTAGTCTAACATCTCTCTGCAGTGGACACTGCCAGTCTCTCCCCGACAAGCAGCTCTTTGCAGGAAACTACCCTCAATAGGAGGGAACCTTTTCCTGTCAATTTAGCAAAGCAACACTGTTACTTTTAAGCCAGGCACCCCTGTTTTATATGGAAGGAGAGCTGCATCCGTTCAACGCTAACTCTACCCTCAGGGATTTCACTTTAACTGTTCCCTCTCCTGTGAAAGTCTTCTAAGATAGCCACCTGGCTCACCTACTCACTAGTTCAAATCTCTGCTCAGATATCACCCTATCAGAAAGGCCATTTACATCAGAGAACTGCTGACCTCCATCTTTCACTCTGTAGCTTCTTTTTTTTGGTAAAGATTTATTTATTTATTTATTTTGGGCGGGGTTCAGGTGGGGGAGGGGGGGGAGTGGGCGGGCCACTTCTATTGGTCTTTCATTTCTCTGTTTTCATCCATCTTTGTTCTTTGGCTCCTGTGGGCCTCCCATCGCGGTGGCGTCTGTTGTCGCAGAGCGCCAGCTCTGGGCACATGCGCTCCAGAGCTCCAGCTCGGTGATTGCACACATCGGTCCAGCCGCTCCACGGCACGTGGGATCTTCCCAGGCCAGAGATCGAACCGGCGCCCCTTGCACTGCAAGGCGGTGTCCTTACCCACTGGACCACCAGGGGAAGCCCACTCTGTAGCTTCTTATCCTACTTCATTTTCCTTCTTGGTACACATCACTAATGGAAAAAAAGTACTTATTGGCTCATTTTTATTCATTAATTTCCCAGTTGTGGGACTTAATCTTTTTAGTTCCCTACTAGACCTATGATATCTAGAACAAATCTTGGCATTCAATAAATATCTGTTGACTGAATGAACTGAGGAACAATGCTGAGTTGTACTTTACAGGATATATAAAGAATTTGATGGTAAGTTTGATTGTACATAACGTGCATCTCTGAATTTACTGGCCACATATGATTTCACTCTAAACTGCATAATCAGGACAACTCTTCAAATACAACTCAAATACAGATCTGTTAAGCAGGGTGGATCGCTTCATTTAAATTCCATATAGATTGTACTTTGGAGAATATGAAGAATCCTAGTCTAACATCTCTCTGCAGTGGACACTGCCAGTCTCTCCCCGACAAGCAGCTCTTTGCAGGAAACTACCCTCAATAGGAGGGAACCTTTTCCTGTCAATTTAGCAAAGCAACACTGTTACTTTTAAGCCAGGCACCCCTAGACTTTACTCATCTCCCATCCTGGAAGGAGAGCTTTCAAATCTTTTAATAGCACAGTAATTTACCTAACTTCAGATTAACAGAGGAGCAGATCTCTTCCCTAGCTTTTCCTTCAGTAATCTCCAGAACAAGCTGTGTGGATAGGGCAGCATCTAGAGAAAGTTCCTGAGCAGCCAGCAAGGCAGCCCACGAGCCTGCACAGGGGGATGCTGAGGACTCTGACCCTCATCTCAGTGATAAAATCAGGTTATTCCCCGGTTTCTCTTTACAAACTTTCATGGCTGAGCAGAATCTTCAGAGGTGGTTTTGGAAGGTGAAGGGGGAAATTGCATCCTCTACTTTCCCAAACTGCCTACATTCTGATTACAGACACCTTTCTTTTCTACCATTTGTTAGTATTGATTTTGTGACCCGTGAGCAGCGAGACCTCTGATTCATTTGGTAACACATGCCCCCTCAACATTTCCTTGGGCATTCCCATTTCCTCACATACCAGTTCCTGTCCCCTTTCCAGCATCGGCATTGCTGAGCCTGAGGGGAAACTGGCTACTAGTAGACAAGTGCTGGGAAAGTCATCTTCCTTAGGAGTAGCTGTCTACCAATAACTCAAGCCCCTAGGGGAGAGAACTCTGAGCCACAGTTCTCCAAAGTTCCCATAAGGACAGAACTCTGGTTGCCCACAATGTAACTCACTACTCAAGTGAGGCACTCAACACTGACCACCTTCCCTTTCCTGTCTGACTCTCCCATACCTGTACCAGTGCTTTCTGGGCTCGCCTCCCAAATACCACCTAGGAGCTCAAATCCTTTCCTTAGAGCCTGCCTCTAGGGAACCGGAACTCAGATACTCTTACACTCTTAATTATTCTACTATATTGTCATTGTTTTGACACATCAGGTCCTTCCCTCCAAGAGTGCCCAGAGCTTTGAGCAAGAGCCTTCAGGAAAGGGAGTCACTCCACAGAACAGGCAAATACCCTCTGCGATGACTCAAGGCTCCACATCCTAACAGACTTTTAGGTCACTGGCAGTTTGACAGAATGAATATATTTGACCCCGGGGAGTCAACCTGGGATCTGCTACCTATTTCAGGCTAACCAAGCAGTCAAAGCATGACAATGGCTTTAAGCTACTTGAGATCACCCGCAAGGCTAAAGTGAAGACTTATACTGCCTTTAAAATAAAATTAAACAACAACAACAAAACACTATTAGCAGATCCAAGAGCAAATCTACCTTTCCTTATCTTAATTAACATCTCAGTGGGACCTGTTTTCTACCAAGCTTCACACCCAGATCAGCAGCACATCACTTCTATTCACTACATAGTACAGATGTAAATCCACACCCCGTAGCATCCGTGTGTTCAAGTCACACCAATCCATATATGTCTACATTTATTTCCTATAAGAACAAGTATGTAATCACATAGAGACTGTTCAGGAGAGGTAAAAAGCACATAGCATAAAGATACAAAGTAAAGAAGCCTTAAAAAAATAAATGTCATAAACATGAATGGGGAGTATAGAGTGTTTTTTATGTACCGGACATTCTACCAGGCGATGAAGATGAGAGAGACATTAGTTTTGCCTTTGGGGGAATCACTGACTAGCAGGGGAGACAACTATGTAGAGAGATGTGATATGTACGGTAAGTGCTGGTATGTCTGTAAGAAATAGTCACACTGGGAGCAGAGAGGAAGAATCTTTGACTATTAAGGGAACTAGGAAAGTCTTCCATGAGAAGGAAAGGCTTGAATTAATGCTTTAAAGAAAAAGGAAATCCTCCTCAACAGTTACAACCTAGACAACATTCAAAGCAGAAATACTAGCAAACACGAAAGCAGGAAAGTAATCAGAAACCAGGATGATTCCCCATCAGAAGAAGAGGTGAGAAGGGTTAGTATTGAATCTGGACAGGTCGACACAAGCACATAAGACACCTTTAGAAGGAATGAGGGGTGGGGTTTAAATTGTATATTTCCTGTGCATTTTTGTAAACAAGTTTAAAAACAGAGTATAACCTGCAATCAGGAAACATAACGATCAGACTATTTCAGGAAACCAGAGAGAAAAGAAGACATAGATTAATTCCTCTACAAATGTATGAAAAATCACCTATTAACAGCACATTTTCATTTCCAGTCTCCCAGCTCTACTGAAGTTGTTTCCTCCCCACCATTCCTGTCCCAGATGTTTACTTTGATGCAATCTTGTCCAACCGCATTCAATTTTCCCTCCAAAACCAGCTCAGAAAAAGCATTTCGTTAAGAAACTCTTGAGTTGTTAGTTTTGTGGTAGATGATCCAAGCAGAAAAGCCTTTTTGTCTTACAATATATATCCTGTGGGTTTTCTAAGGAGAGCTTCTCTGTCGTTCAGCCATGAAAAGAGTAAGGCAATTACTTTCCTGGGAAAAGTAAGTTTCCCTGAAAAGTAAGTTTCCATAGTTTATCAACAAACTTGAGAGCTGAGGTGCCAGATTCAGAAGTTCAGCTTCCATGGACAGGCAAGATAAATGCAAGCCCCCAGGAACTGAAGCAGGGGAAAACACTGGCATCCCAAATCATTTTTCCAAGACTCATCTACTCACTGCTAACAGTACTCCCTCCAGGATACACTAAAAGCCTCAGGACACTCTACAGGGCTCTTATTCTTGTTTTTAACTTGTCGCCTCTATTTCCCCTTGTAAATTAGCTCATCCATGCCCAGTGTTGTCTGTCATTTCCGATCATTACCATTCCCTCTGCTCCCTTCTGTGTCAGAGAAAGGTGAAGGAATATGCTCATGAAACGCAATTTGATGAGTGTCTGAAGGCTGTGGGGCTTGCTAGACTTCTTAGACATCCCTAAGCTGCACGCAATCACACTGCATCCCCTGTCCCAGTGGCCCCCGAAGCACAGCTGGTCTCCTTCACAAATGGCTGTGAAACACACTGTGAAAATAAAGGACAGAAAGCTCCATTTAATGGTGAAGATGAAGCTCACCCAGCAGACAGCCCAGCTTAGCTTGTCGGTCATTTCATCAATGATCTCCAGTGTGTCTGCCACCATTATAGCCAAGCAGTGAGCAACAAAGACAAGTATGGCCCAGAATGGCTGAAAATGGCTAGTGCAATCAGGAAACATAACGATCAGACTATTTCAGGAAACCAGAGAGAAAAGAAGACATAGATTAATTCCTCTACAAATGTATGAAAAATCACCTATTAACAGCACATTTTCATTTCCAGTCTCCCAGCTCTACTGAAGTTGTTTCCTCCCCACCATTCCTGTCCCAGATGTTTACTTTGATGCAATCTTGTCCAACCGCATTCAATTTTCCCTCCAAAACCAGCTCAGAAAAAGCATTTCGTTAAGAAACTCTTGAGTTGTTAGTTTTGTGGTAGATGATCCAAGCAGAAAAGCCTTTTTGTCTTACAATATATATCCTGTGGGTTTTCTAAGGAGAGCTTCTCTGTCGTTCAGCCATGAAAAGAGTAAGGCAATTACTTTCCTGGGAAAAGTAAGTTTCCCTGAAAAGTAAGTTTCCATAGTTTATCAACAAACTTGAGAGCTGAGGTGCCAGATTCAGAAGTTCAGCTTCCATGGACAGGCAAGATAAATGCAAGCCCCCAGGAACTGAAGCAGGGGAAAACACTGGCATCCCAAATCATTTTTCCAAGACTCATCTACTCACTGCTAACAGTACTCCCTCCAGGATACACTAAAAGCCTCAGGACACTCTACAGGGCTCTTATTCTTGTTTTTAACTTGTCGCCTCTATTTCCCCTTGTAAATTAGCTCATCCATGCCCAGTGTTGTCTGTCATTTCCGATCATTACCATTCCCTCTGCTCCCTTCTGTGTCAGAGAAAGGTGAAGGAATATGCTCATGAAACGCAATTTGATGAGTGTCTGAAGGCTGTGGGGCTTGCTAGACTTCTTAGACATCCCTAAGCTGCACGCAATCACACTGCATCCCCTGTCCCAGTGGCCCCCGAAGCACAGCTGGTCTCCTTCACAAATGGCTGTGAAACACACTGTGAAAATAAAGGACAGAAAGCTCCATTTAATGGTGAAGATGAAGCTCACCCAGCAGACAGCCCAGCTTAGCTTGTCGGTCATTTCATCAATGATCTCCAGTGTGTCTGCCACCATTATAGCCAAGCAGTGAGCAACAAAGACAAGTATGGCCCAGAATGGCTGAAAATGGCTAGTGGGCAGAGATGTCTCTCCTGTCAGTTCAAAGGATTTTCAGCTCCCTCAGGCATATGCATGCTCTCCTGCTATCCAGTTTCAAAGCTTCCTTTTCATCCACTCCCCTGCATGCAAAGGTCTATTTCCATAAACTGAGCAAACCTTCCTTTGACATTAATCTTACTCATGATAATATATGTATTTGTTTTCTGGGCATTGCATTTTTAAGGCATCTCTTAATTCATTCTGATGGCATAATTTCTTAATGTAATTTCCTGGGTAGCAAGGAAATGGCATTTTTCCATTATTACATTTCCTTCAGGTACCATTAGGAGTGTTCCATTTAGTCTTACAATTACTATTATATTTAAACACACACTTCACAGAGACACATTTATTATCTTCATTGCCTAATATTATGAAAAGAAATCCTGAGCATATAATCAGTGGCCTACAGTTCTTAGGGAAGTTTAGTAGTTGAATGACCAGGCATGTGGAGAGAAGTAGATCCATCCACATGCCTGCTTGATTGCACCTGGCCCACACTGCCTCTTTGATATGGGTGCCTTGCTCTTATTCTTCAAATCATCTCCTTCTGCAAATCGTTGACCTTGTTTATTTGACTAATGTCTATTCACCCTCATTAGTCAACTTAAAAATATGTTGTTCATTATACATGGGAAAATAATCTCAAAAAGAATACACACTCACACACACCTATACACATATTTATGAAACTGAATTACCTTGCTGTACACATGAAACAATATTATAAATCAACTATACCTCAATGCCCATGGCTAATTCATGTTGATGTATGGCACAGGCCATTGCAATACTGTAAAGTAATTATCCTCAATTAAAAATAAATAAATTCTGGGCTTCCCTGGTGGGCCAGTGGGTAAAGAGTCAGCCTTGCAGTGCAAGGGGCTCCAGTTCGATCCCCGGCATGGGAAGATCCCATATGCTCCAGAGCGGCTGGACGGGTGTACCCAATTACAAGCCAACACTCTGGAGCGCATGTGCTCAGAGCCGATATTCTGCAACGAGAGAGGCCACCGTGATGGGAGACTTGCACAGGCCAAAGAATTAAGATGGATGAAAATATATAAATGAAGGACCAATTAAAGAGACCAAAAATTTTTTTAAATATATAAAAATAAATTAATAAATTCAAAAAATAAGGTAAAATAAATAACTTGTTCAAACCAATTCAGATATGTATTCTTAAATTCAGAACAGATTTTTTTTGACCATCACACTCCTGATCGTAAACATCTGACAGATTCCTTTTGATCAAAAAGTATGAATGAATTATTAATATAGATGACCACATTCCTATCCCACACCAGTGAAATAATATCTCCCTCTTTGCTCTCAAAAATATTACAGGCTGAATATTACAGTACCTGGTTATCTTTATGATCAATACATTGGAAGAAGAGTATATTCTGCATTCAGGGAACCTGCGTTTGAGTTCTAGTGTCTTTGTTATGTGGCTGTGAACTCCTTACTCCCCCTCTTTCAACTCAAATTTCATCATCTTTAAAACAGAGTTGACATCACTATCTCCCTTCAGGGTTATCCGGGAAATAATGGTAAAAAACTACTTTGATAACAGGTAAATTGCTATGTAAATCATAGTTCCCATTGTATCAATGTAGTTGCAGTATTTACAGTAGCATATAAACATAACTATGAAACTAACAAGTGGAGGATGATACCATGGAATACTGAAAAGACTTCTAAGAATTAGAAATGTGGGTCTCAACCTCATTCTTTCATGAAGAGGTTATATGACTTAACTGGATTCTAGTGGGCCTTCCTGGGATAGACTTTACTCAGACTCATTCCCAAACCTCTTGGCTTGTTTGTTAAAAAGCCTTAGTTTCCAGGTTCTCCTGTGAGTCACAAAAGGCTGGCTCAAAACTTACTGATGGAAGAATGTGAACAAGTAGTAACAAAGACTATCAGTTGGTCCTGAAGAACTGGTAAGAAATTAAACAGTTAATAGGCCATATAGAAGAGTCACAGAATCGTTAGTTTCTCCCTAAAAGACATTAATAACACTGTCTGGTGCTCAGAGCCGATATTCTGCAACGAGAGAGGCCACCGTGATGGGAGACTTGCACAGGCCAAAGAATTAAGATGGATGAAAATATATAAATGAAGGACCAATTAAAGAGACCAAAAATTTTTTTAAATATATAAAAATAAATTAATAAATTCAAAAAATAAGGTAAAATAAATAACTTGTTCAAACCAATTCAGATATGTATTCTTAAATTCAGAACAGATTTTTTTTGACCATCACACTCCTGATCGTAAACATCTGACAGATTCCTTTTGATCAAAAGTATGAATGAATTATTAATATAGATGACCACATTCCTATCCCACACCAGTGAAATAATATCTCCCTCTTTGCTCTCAAAAATATTACAGGCTGAATATTACAGTACCTGGTTATCTTTATGATCAATACATTGGAAGAAGAGTATATTCTGCATTCAGGGAACCTGCGTTTGAGTTCTAGTGTCTTTGTTATGTGGCTGTGAACTCCTTACTCCCCCTCTTTCAACTCAAATTTCATCATCTTTAAAACAGAGTTGACATCACTATCTCCCTTCAGGGTTATCCGGGAAATAATGGTAAAAAACTACTTTGATAACAGGTAAATTGCTATGTAAATCATAGTTCCCATTGTATCAATGTAGTTGCAGTATTTACAGTAGCATATAAACATAACTATGAAACTAACAAGTGGAGGATGATACCATGGAATACTGAAAAGACTTCTAAGAATTAGAAATGTGGGTCTCAACCTCATTCTTTCATGAAGAGGTTATATGACTTAACTGGATTCTAGTGGGCCTTCCTGGGATAGACTTTACTCAGACTCATTCCCAAACCTCTTGGCTTGTTTGTTAAAAAGCCTTAGTTTCCAGGTTCTCCTGTGAGTCACAAAAGGCTGGCTCAAAACTTACTGATGGAAGAATGTGAACAAGTAGTAACAAAGACTATCAGTTGGTCCTGAAGAACTGGTAAGAAATTAAACAGTTAATAGGCCATATAGAAGAGTCACAGAATCGTTAGTTTCTCCCTAAAAGACATTAATAACACTGTCTGGTGCTAATTCTTGAGCTGTTTTATAGATATTAAAACCTCTACTAGAGGGAAGAAGCTAACGGCATGATGACCATAAGCACATAGCTGCAAAAGGGCTGGAATCTGAAGGTTGATGAGGTTAAGTTGATGAGGACTGTTACCTCATCATTGACCAAGGTGAGAATGTACATGAGCTGAATATGTACCATGTAATCCTCATCTTGCCCTTCAAGTCCCTTCCCTAAAATCTGTCAGGGAGTTCAGGTTTTTGAGTCTTAGCGTTATTTGGTGTTTGCAACAAACACTGCACTTCCCTTCATACTTTCTGGTATTATCAGAAAACTGGCTTTACTGAATGTGAGCAAGCTGACCTAAATCCACTTTTATAACAGTTATATCCTTTCCCCAGAGCATAATGACATACAAGTAGGAAAAGTGACCCCTACGAATGCTTCCAAATCTGCAGTGCCTTGTTTGTCCATCAGTGAAGAGTTTCATACTAATCCTTATTCTCAGAGACATGATTTATTTAAAATAACTTTGGTAAATTCACTCAAATGTAAGTACTCTGAGTAGAGACTAGGATACATCACTTGTCATTTATATCACTCACCTGGTTAAATTAATCAAGAGGCAGGAGCTAAAAGGGCTGAATATGCAAACTCGTGTATAAGTGATCAATAGCTGCCTTCAAAGAGAACAGAACTAAATACTTAAATCTTCTGTACCACTTTCCCTACACTCTTACTTACATGAAATGTTTCCCTTTTGATACTTCTAAAAGACTGAACAAAAAACAGGAGATGGAAAAAATGAACATTGACATTTTAGGAATCAGTGAATCAAAATGGAAAGGAATGGGCAACTTTAATTCAAATGACCATTATATCTACTACTGTGGGCAGGAATCCCTAGAAGAAAAGGAGTCCTCAGAGTCAACAAAAGCGTTTGAAATGCAGTACTTGGATGCAGTCTCAAAAACAACAGAATGATCTTCGTTATTACAATATTACAGTAATCCAACTCTATGCCTCAACCACTAATGCTGAAGAAGCTAAAGTTGAATGGTTCTATGAAGACGTACAAGATATTCTAGATGTAACACCAGGAAAGAGACATTGTTTTAATCACAAGGGACTAGAAAGCAAAAGCAAGAAGTCAAGAGATACTGGGAGCAACAAGCAAGTTTGGTCTTGGAGTAAAAAATGAAGTAGGGCAAAGGTTAACAAAGTTTTGCCAAGAGAATGCACTGTTCATAGCAATCACCCTCCTCCAACAAAGTCAAACCTACATATGAACATCACCAGATGGTCAATACTGAAATTCATTATTTTTTTTCCGCCAAAGATGGAGAAGCTCTATACAGTCAGCAAAAACAAGACATGGAGCTGACTGTGGCTCACATTATGAACTTCTTATTGCAAAATTCAGACTTCAGTTGAAGAAAGTAGGGAAAACCACTAGGCCATTCAGGTATGACCTAAATCAAACCGCTTACAATTATACAGTGGAAGTGACAAATAGATTCAAGGGATTAGCTCCAGTAGACAGACCTGAAGAATAATGGACAGAGGCTTGTAACACTATACAGGAGGCAGGGATCAAAACCATTCCCAAGAAAAAGAAATGTAAAGAGGCAAAATGGTTGTCTGAGGAGCCCTTACAAATAGCTGAGAAAAGAAGAGATGTGAGAAGCATGGGAGAAAAAAAGAGATATACCCATCTGAATGCAGAGTTATAGAGAATAGCAAGGAGAGATAATAGTCTCCCTAAGAGAGCAATGCAAAGAAATAGAGGAAAACAATAGAATAGGAAAGGCTAGAGATCTCTACAAGGTAAATACAGATACCAACGAACAATTCATGCAAAGATAGGCACAATAAATGACAGAAATGCTATGGAACTAGCAGAAACAGAAGATATTAAGAAGAGGTGGAAAGAATACACAGATGAGCTAGACAAAACAGACCTTAATGAGCCAGATGAGCACAATGGTGTGATCATTCACGTAGAGCCAGACAGCTGATAGGGCAAAGTTAAGTGGGCTCTGGGAAGCATTACTGTGAACAAAGCTAGTGGAGTTGAATGGTTCTATGAAGACGTACAAGATATTCTAGATGTAACACCAGGAAAGAGACATTGTTTTAATCACAAGGGACTAGAAAGCAAAAGCAAGAAGTCAAGAGATACTGGGAGCAACAAGCAAGTTTGGTCTTGGAGTAAAAAATGAAGTAGGGCAAAGGTTAACAAAGTTTTGCCAAGAGAATGCACTGTTCATAGCAATCACCCTCCTCCAACAAAGTCAAACCTACATATGAACATCACCAGATGGTCAATACTGAAATTCATTATTTTTTTTCCGCCAAAGATGGAGAAGCTCTATACAGTCAGCAAAAACAAGACATGGAGCTGACTGTGGCTCACATTATGAACTTCTTATTGCAAAATTCAGACTTCAGTTGAAGAAAGTAGGGAAAACCACTAGGCCATTCAGGTATGACCTAAATCAAACCGCTTACAATTATACAGTGGAAGTGACAAATAGATTCAAGGGATTAGCTCCAGTAGACAGACCTGAAGAATAATGGACAGAGGCTTGTAACACTATACAGGAGGCAGGGATCAAAACCATTCCCAAGAAAAAGAAATGTAAAGAGGCAAAATGGTTGTCTGAGGAGCCCTTACAAATAGCTGAGAAAAGAAGAGATGTGAGAAGCATGGGAGAAAAAAAGAGATATACCCATCTGAATGCAGAGTTATAGAGAATAGCAAGGAGAGATAATAGTCTCCCTAAGAGAGCAATGCAAAGAAATAGAGGAAAACAATAGAATAGGAAAGGCTAGAGATCTCTACAAGGTAAATACAGATACCAACGAACAATTCATGCAAAGATAGGCACAATAAATGACAGAAATGCTATGGAACTAGCAGAAACAGAAGATATTAAGAAGAGGTGGAAAGAATACACAGATGAGCTAGACAAAACAGACCTTAATGAGCCAGATGAGCACAATGGTGTGATCATTCACGTAGAGCCAGACAGCTGATAGGGCAAAGTTAAGTGGGCTCTGGGAAGCATTACTGTGAACAAAGCTAGTGGAGTTGAAGGAATTCCAACTGAGCTATTTCAAATATTAAAAAGATGATGCTTTTAAAATCCTACACTCAATATGCCAGAAAATCTGGAAAACTCAGCAGTGGTCTCAGGACTAGAAACGGTCAGGTTTCATTCCAATCCCAAAGAAAGGCAATGTCAAAGAATGTTTAAACTACTGCACCAGGGGGCTTCCTTGGTGGCTCAGTGGGTAAGAACACCACCTTGCAGTGCAAGGGGCGCCAGTTCGATCCCTGGCCTGGGAAGATCCCACGTGCCGTGGAGCGGCTGGACTGATGTATCCAACTACCGAGCCGGAGCTCTGGAGCGCATGCACCCAGAGCCGGACCAGCTCTGCGACAACAGAGGCCACCATGATGGGAGGCCCACATGGGCCAAAGAACAAAGATGGATGAAAACGGACAAATGAAAAACCAATAGAAGTGGCCCGCCTGCTTCCCTCCCTCCCCACCCCCCCCTACCAAAAAAAAAATTAAAAAAAAAAATTACTGCACCATTGCAATCATTTCACATGCCAGCAAAGTAATGCTCAAAAGCCTCCAAGCTGGGCTTCAACAGTATGTGAACCAAGAACTTCCAGATATACAAGCTACATTAGAAAAGGCAGAGGAACCTGAGACCAGTTGCTGACATTCATTGGATCATAGAAAGAGCAAGGGAATGGCAGAAAACATCTACTTCTGCTTCACTGACTATGCTAAAGCCTTTGACTTTGTGGATCACACCAAACTGTGGAAAATTCTGAAAGAGATGGGAGTACCAGACCACCTTACCTGCTTCCTGTGAAAACAGTATGCAGAACAAGCAGCAACAGCTGGTACCAGACAAGGAACAACAGACTGGTTCCAAGTTGGGAAAGGAGTACGCCAAGGCTGTATATTGTCACCCTGCTTATTTAGTTTATATGCAGAATATGTTATGAGAGAAATGCCAATCTGGATAAAGCACAAGCTGGAATCAAGATTTCTGGGAGAAATATCCATAACCTCAGGTGAGACAAAACAGACCTTAATGAGCCAGATGAGCACAATGGTGTGATCATTCACGTAGAGCCAGACAGCTGATAGGGCAAAGTTAAGTGGGCTCTGGGAAGCATTACTGTGAACAAAGCTAGTGGAGTTGAAGGAATTCCAACTGAGCTATTTCAAATATTAAAAAGATGATGCTTTTAAAATCCTACACTCAATATGCCAGAAAATCTGGAAAACTCAGCAGTGGTCTCAGGACTAGAAACGGTCAGGTTTCATTCCAATCCCAAAGAAAGGCAATGTCAAAGAATGTTTAAACTACTGCACCAGGGGGCTTCCTTGGTGGCTCAGTGGGTAAGAACACCACCTTGCAGTGCAAGGGGCGCCAGTTCGATCCCTGGCCTGGGAAGATCCCACGTGCCGTGGAGCGGCTGGACTGATGTATCCAACTACCGAGCCGGAGCTCTGGAGCGCATGCACCCAGAGCCGGACCAGCTCTGCGACAACAGAGGCCACCATGATGGGAGGCCCACATGGGCCAAAGAACAAAGATGGATGAAAACGGACAAATGAAAAACCAATAGAAGTGGCCCGCCTGCTTCCCTCCCTCCCCACCCCTCCCCCTACCAAAAAAAAAATTAAAAAAAAAAATTACTGCACCATTGCAATCATTTCACATGCCAGCAAAGTAATGCTCAAAAGCCTCCAAGCTGGGCTTCAACAGTATGTGAACCAAGAACTTCCAGATATACAAGCTACATTAGAAAAGGCAGAGGAACCTGAGACCAGTTGCTGACATTCATTGGATCATAGAAAGAGCAAGGGAATGGCAGAAAACATCTACTTCTGCTTCACTGACTATGCTAAAGCCTTTGACTTTGTGGATCACACCAAACTGTGGAAAATTCTGAAAGAGATGGGAGTACCAGACCACCTTACCTGCTTCCTGTGAAAACAGTATGCAGAACAAGCAGCAACAGCTGGTACCAGACAAGGAACAACAGACTGGTTACAAATTGGGAAAGGAGTACGCCAAGGCTGTATATTGTCACCCTGCTTATTTAACTTATATGCAGAATACATCATGCGAAATGCCAGGCTGGATGAAGCACAAGCTGGAATCAAGATTGCTTGGAGAAATATCAATAACCTCAGGTATGCAGATGATACCATCCTTACGACAGATAGTGAAGAGGAACTAAAGAGCTTCTTGATCAAGGTTAAAATGGAGAGTGAAACAGTTGGCCTAAAACTCAACATTCAAAAAACAAAGATTATGGCATCTGGTCCCATCTCTTCATTGCAAATAGATGGGCAAACAATGGAAACAGTGACAGACTTTATTTCCTTGGGCTCCAAAATCAGTGTGGATGGTGACTGCAGCCATGAAATTAAAAGACACTTGTTCCTTGGAAGATAAGCTATGAAAAAGCTAGACAGCATATTAAAAAACAGAGACATCACTTTTGCAACTATGGTCTGTATAGTTAAAGCTATGGTTTTCCCAGTAGTAATGTTTGGATATAAGAGTTGGATCATAAAGAAAGCTGAGCACTGAAAAATTGACACCTTTATACTGTGATGTTGGAGAAGACTCTAGTGAATCCTTTGGACTGCAAGGAGATCAAACCAATCAATCCTAAAGGAAATCAACCGTAAATATTCATTGGAAGGAATCATGCAAAGCTGAAGCTGCAATATTTGGCCACATGATGTGAAGACACAACTCACTGGTAAAGAGCCTGATACTGCAGAAAATAGCAGGCAAAAGGAGAAAGGGATGACAGAGGATGAGATGGTTGGATGGCATCTCTGAGTCAATGGACATGAGTTGGAGCAAGCTCTTGAAGATGGTGAACAACAGGGAGGCCTGGACTTCTTCAGTCCATGGTGTTGCAAAGAGTCAGACACCACTGAGCTATGAACTGAACTGAACACATAATAAGGACAACCTCTAACTGTACACGTGTGTTCAAAGCATGACAAGCTTCTGTTTTTAGCTCCATTTCTGACTAATCCCAATTGTCAACTTGTTATAGAAGAAGGAGTTAACTGTTCAGATGGAACTGGTTCAGATGGAACCAGCTTTCTTCACTTGGATCAGATTTGAAAGAAACTGTAGAAGAAGGAGTTAACTGTTCAGATGGAACTGGTTCAGATGGAACCAGCTTTCTTCACTTGGATCAGATTTGAAAGAAACTGGATACCTGGTTATAGGGTGTGTCAGAGTCAACTTGGTCACAAGTCTCTGGGCTTGTGAAATAAGCAGAAATGTATTTCTCATAGTTGCAATGGCTGTGGAATACTAGACAAGATGCCACCGCTCTTCAGAGTTCATAGTCAATGTCTCCTCACTGGGTCCTCCCATGTTAGAAGGGTCTAAAGAGCTCTCTGGATCCTCTTTAGTAAGGTGTTAATTCCATTCATGAGGGTTCTACTTTCTTCATGACTTGAAAACCCTTCAAAAGCCCGACCTTTGAGGTTTAAGAATTCAACACCTGAATCTGATGGGGACATAAACATTTAGAACATATCATTCACTTACACCACTGCAAAAAGTTTGTCTAGGCTATGATCATGAATTACTGACTCTCTTGTAGCCTGGGTAGCACAAGTAGTATGTTTGTGTTCCTTACTCTTTGATCATTTGATGCCAACTATCCATACCTGGTGGACCTAGTGCTGTCCTATCTCATCATAGTGGTCAGCTCCTGCTCTTCCTGGATGCTAACAGGATATTGATACTTAAATGTCACTGAATTAATATGCTAACCACCTGGCTATGGAAAAGTGTGTTGGTTAGTAATGCATGGATTATTTATTTATGCTTTTCTTTCTATGCTGCCAAAGAACAACTAGGAGTTGACTCTAGGCATCCTCAATTGTTCATCTGCATGATGCTCAATGGAAATATATTCTGAATCTGCTTTTTTGCTTGAGGAATAAGTTATCTCAACTTTTACTCTTAGCTCAGAAGGTCTATGAAAAATCTGAGTACTTAACCCAGATCCTGACCCTCTCCATTGTAAACTGTTATACAGGCATCTTAAATAATGTTGGTCTGATTTTCGTTAAAGGGTATCATGGTATAAGCCCTGATAGTTCTTTGGTTGTTGTTTCTTTCTTGTAATACAAGTGCCTGATTTAACTTTGATTACTATGGCATTCATTGCAAAGAGCCATTCTCTTCAAGGATGGTTATCACACATAAGCACATTTCTTGCCTTACAATAAGATATAAAGCTGGGGCACATTTTTTTTTAGAGACCTTGATTGATTTCAATCTCTACTCATTTTGACTACTTTTTTCTCCACTTCCTATGTTCTAAATCCCCACTCTTATGTCTAAAATATGTCTTATTATATGCCCACAAAGCCCTAAGCCTCCATCCTTGACTGCAATAAAGGCAGAACCCTAAGCTTCATCTTGCCTCTGCGCCCAATGCCAGGTGATCTGGCTATGTTTCTCCAGATGGGTAATTTATAGGTCATATAAGTAACATTTATTTTTCCAGTCTCCTACAGATAATTGCTAAAGGGCACCCTGTAATCATACTAAGAAAAATAAGACTATGTTCATTTACAGTATCCTTTCTAAGGCTATATTAAGTAGAAGAAAAATATTGTGTAATAAATTATCATCTTTGGCATCTTGGTGGTACACCACAATATTTGCTATTGATAGGCTGAGACTAACACAATACAGGAATGCTTAGCAGTAATTAAACAGATCTAAATAATGAGCTTCATGTTGATGTTTTCATGCCTAAAGCCTCAGTTCACCTCAGAAACACCTGTTTATCAGATATGATAAAGTTCCTGATATATAGAAATTTACATTTAGACTAGACCTCAGATTCCTCCTTTAAGGACACAGAACTGAGGACCGAAACAGAATATTATTCAGCCACAAAAAGAATGAAATAACGTCATTTGTACCAATGTGTATGAACCTTAGAGATGATCATATCAAGTAAAGTAAGTCAAACAGAGAAAGACAAATATCACATGATGTTGTTTATATGGGGAATCTAGGAATACGATATTTACAAAACAGAAATAGACTTAGACAGAAAGCAAACTTACAGTTACTAAAAGGGAAAGGAAAGGGACAAATTACAAGTTTGACACTATTATATATGAAATAATCAACAAGGATCTATTGTTTGGCACAGGAAACTATACTTCTAATAACAGTGGAAGAAAATGTAAAAATGGGCATATACATATTTATACATATACTTTGCTGTACAACTAAAATAACCCACTGTAAATAAATTATAATACAGTCAAAATGGTAAACAAAAGGAAAGGAAAATGCCCCGAAAGGAGACGTTACTATGGCATTCATTGCAAAGAGCCATTCTCTTCAAGGATGGTTATCACACATAAGCACATTTCTTGCCTTACAATAAGATATAAAGCTGGGGCACATTTTTTTTTAGAGACCTTGATTGATTTCAATCTCTACTCATTTTGACTACTTTTTTCTCCACTTCCTATGTTCTAAATCCCCACTCTTATGTCTAAAATATGTCTTATTATATGCCCACAAAGCCCTAAGCCTCCATCCTTGACTGCAATAAAGGCAGAACCCTAAGCTTCATCTTGCCTCTGCGCCCAATGCCAGGTGATCTGGCTATGTTTCTCCAGATGGGTAATTTATAGGTCATATAAGTAACATTTATTTTTCCAGTCTCCTACAGATAATTGCTAAAGGGCACCCTGTAATCATACTAAGAAAAATAAGACTATGTTCATTTACAGTATCCTTTCTAAGGCTATATTAAGTAGAAGAAAAATATTGTGTAATAAATTATCATCTTTGGCATCTTGGTGGTACACCACAATATTTGCTATTGATAGGCTGAGACTAACACAATACAGGAATGCTTAGCAGTAATTAAACAGATCTAAATAATGAGCTTCATGTTGATGTTTTCATGCCTAAAGCCTCAGTTCACCTCAGAAACACCTGTTTATCAGATATGATAAAGTTCCTGATATATAGAAATTTACATTTAGACTAGACCTCAGATTCCTCCTTTAAGGACACAGAACTGAGGACCGAAACAGAATATTATTCAGCCACAAAAAGAATGAAATAACGTCATTTGTACCAATGTGTATGAACCTTAGAGATGATCATATCAAGTAAAGTAAGTCAAACAGAGAAAGACAAATATCACATGATGTTGTTTATATGGGGAATCTAGGAATACGATATTTACAAAACAGAAATAGACTTAGACAGAAAGCAAACTTACAGTTACTAAAAGGGAAAGGAAAGGGACAAATTACAAGTTTGACACTATTATATATGAAATAATCAACAAGGATCTATTGTTTGGCACAGGAAACTATACTTCTAATAACAGTGGAAGAAAATGTAAAAATGGGCATATACATATTTATACATATACTTTGCTGTACAACTAAAATAACCCACTGTAAATAAATTATAATACAGTCAAAATGGTAAACAAAAGGAAAGGAAAATGCCCCAAGAATATAGTGAGACTGAGTGGATGACCTAGGACCAAAATTCAGCCCTTAAGTTTGGCAAATTCAGAGGCTTCCCAGTCACAGCACCAGGAAGAGTGTAAGGTATGGTGAACTGTGATACTCTCTGCCCAGCCAGGAGATGCTCAGCAGTGAGTAGCCTCATCTAATTATCAAACAGTATCAGTTCTATGTGTATCATGATGTGACAGAAACTGAGAGTCACTCTTTTTACAAATCCTTTTCCCCAATACTTATCATCTACAGTGTCAAGACTTAGCAGAATGATCTGAATTGGAGTCATTGGTTTAATCTTCCCCAGAGGGGAACTCTTCTGAATTTATTTGTGTTCCAATTCTTATTAGCCAGAGAAAAAAGTATGACAGCCCTCCTCTACCAATCTGGATGCTATAGGATATAATCCCTCAAATCCAGCTGGAATCTGATAAGACATCAAAGCAGCACCATTCTAAAGAAGAGGGAAATGATATTATAAATCCAATAGCCAGGAACGAAGGAGGAAGAACCCGTGGGTTTTGAGGCTGGTATGAACGATGAAAAGTGGTGCCTGTTTCACTGACCTGAACTGAAAGGCCCCAGGAAGTGAAGAATAGTATCCACAAAGTCCCACAGATGCATTCACACAATAAGTAACTGCTTTAGGAAGAAAGAAAAAAACCTTCATGTAAGAATATGGAGACATAATAATTTGGCCATGACAGAGGGAAAAAAATGTACAAGTTTGCAGTCAAATCTGCTAATTATTCATTCATCTAAATCACTGCTTTCCTTTAGCTTAACAGTAACAACCTTGGCCAGCCTGATTCATATCATCTTTATTACATATATATGTTCTATGCATAGAAATACAAAGCTTTTCCCAACTGGCATGTTAAGGAATTTTACTGCTTTCCTTCACAAAGGAGTTGAGTTTTCATATGAAAAGTTAGTAAGCATTTCCTTAGAAAATGACAGAAAACCCAGATCAAGAGAATTAAGCAACACTATTTGCTGTACAACTAAAATAACCCACTGTAAATAAATTATAATACAGTCAAAATGGTAAACAAAAGGAAAGGAAAATGCCCCAAGAATATAGTGAGACTGAGTGGATGACCTAGGACCAAAATTCAGCCCTTAAGTTTGGCAAATTCAGAGGCTTCCCAGTCACAGCACCAGGAAGAGTGTAAGGTATGGTGAACTGTGATACTCTCTGCCCAGCCAGGAGATGCTCAGCAGTGAGTAGCCTCATCTAATTATCAAACAGTATCAGTTCTATGTGTATCATGATGTGACAGAAACTGAGAGTCACTCTTTTTACAAATCCTTTTCCCCAATACTTATCATCTACAGTGTCAAGACTTAGCAGAATGATCTGAATTGGAGTCATTGGTTTAATCTTCCCCAGAGGGGAACTCTTCTGAATTTATTTGTGTTCCAATTCTTATTAGCCAGAGAAAAAAGTATGACAGCCCTCCTCTACCAATCTGGATGCTATAGGATATAATCCCTCAAATCCAGCTGGAATCTGATAAGACATCAAAGCAGCACCATTCTAAAGATGAGGAAATGATATTATAAATCCAATAGCCAGGAACGAAGGAGGAAGAACCCGTGGGTTTTGAGGCTGGTATGAACGATGAAAAGTGGTGCCTGTTTCACTGACCTGAACTGAAAGGCCCCAGGAAGTGAAGAATAGTATCCACAAAGTCCCACAGATGCATTCACACAATAAGTAACTGCTTTAGGAAGAAAGAAAAAAACCTTCATGTAAGAATATGGAGACATAATAATTTGGCCATGACAGAGGGAAAAAAATGTACAAGTTTGCAGTCAAATCTGCTAATTATTCATTCATCTAAATCACTGCTTTCCTTTAGCTTAACAGTAACAACCTTGGCCAGCCTGATTCATATCATCTTTATTACATATATATGTTCTATGCATAGAAATACAAAGCTTTTCCCAACTGGCATGTTAAGGAATTTTACTGCTTTCCTTCACAAAGGAGTTGAGTTTTCATATGAAAAGTTAGTAAGCATTTCCTTAGAAAATGACAGAAAACCCAGATCAAGAGAATTAAGCAACACTAAGGTTGGTCCCACTTTGAGCATGACTGAATGCACACATTCCAACAACATCATCTGGATCTGGTTCAACTTCCACATAGTTTTTATGTTGGTGCCGTTCTCAGACTCTCCCCTGTTGTTTAAAAAAGGCCATAAGTATTCCTGGTCATATTCTTCCAGATCTCCTTCAATAATAGAAAACTAGGTTTAGTGTAACTGTGGTGGGGCCATGGGGTGGGAACTAATTAGATCTAAATGGGGAACATGTCCAACCTGAACCAATCTTTGTGGCCAGGAAAATGCACTTCTATAATTGTGTCAGAGAAGGGTTATAGGTTCCAACAGTTAAATGTGTAGAGAGGTGGCTCCCAGAAGGGCACTGAAGGATGGTTACCAACATGGTGAAAGAATGCTCAGTGGTAAAATCAAAAGATGTCCTGTTCTCTCCTCTGGCCATCCTCCTTTTCCCTCAACTGTCAATGATCCAGGTTCTGTCATTCCTCTAACTCGACCTCAGGAGCGACCACTGGGATACCGAGATGTATCTAAGTAGGCGCCACACTCCTCTGATCTCTGTCAACCCAAATACAACCCTTAGTTCACACTCAATCTCAGATCTGCTGCTCCCTTTCTCCTTCCAGCTCCTGCTCTGTTTTGTCCCGAAGACTTTGGCCCTGGGACATCAACATATTTCCATAAATCCTCATCCCCTTCAGAGGATGCTTCTTGTACCAGATGGAGCAAGAATCAGGTCCTCACTAACAATCAGGTGCTTGGTCATGCCCCAAAAACTGCTTCCCTTACAATTCTCTCAAGAAAAGCCTATTATTCCCACATGACCTATGTTCCAGGATAAGTCTTGGCATTCTCCAAGCCTGTAACCATATAACATCTTGGTATCCACACACATATGATAACTATGGCTTTACAAAAACTCTGTTCACCTTACCTAATTTTATCCCTGTCCTGGTGTGTGTGTCTGTGTTAGTCACTTAGTTATTTTGCGACTCCATGGACTATAGCCCACCAGGTTCCTCTGTCATGGAATTCTCCAGGCAAGAATGCTATAATGAGTAGTCATTCCCTTCTCCAGGGGAACTTCCTGACCCAGGGATTGAACTCAGGTCTCACGCATTGCAGGTGGATTCTTTACCAAATGAACTACCAGGGAATCCTTGCTCTAGACTACATAGTTAATTGCATCATCCTTTCTAAAGACTCAGTCTCTTCATGTCTATAATGAGGACAATGATTCTGCCTTCTTCATAGAGAACTATGAGAAGGGATTCCATGGCCTGAGAAACTCCATCCACAAGGGACACAGTTGGGGAGAGACACAGAGCAGGGGGAGAGTTGGGGTTTGAGCATGTGCTCACCAGGTACCAGAGTCAGCCTCTCATCCTTCAGCTTCTCCATTCCAGAAGATGGCCTAGGATCTGGCCTTAAGGCTGTTGAGCAGGCAAGTCCGCCTGTTGACTCCTCACCACCTCTGTATCTGCTGTCTTAAGACTCAGTGTAGCCCCAGGCATTCCATCTGCTTCTGAGCCCTGTCATCTCTCTGTGACAAGGGAACTTATGTGCTGTGTCTTGTGTCCAATATATGAACTATGAGTAGGGTTCATCTCTTTTACACATGTATGCTTATAAAATAAAGAGTATTTCAAATTAAAAAAAGGAAAACAAATGAGATATGTGTTGTAAAGTTCTTAGGTTAGTGCCTGGCTCATAGGTATTCAATAAATGGTACCAGTTTTAAGGGTGGGATTCTGGGTACATAGCCATGCTTTTCTTCAGATATTATATTTTTATTGTCTCAACATTCAGTGTGTCAAAATAAAACATACTTTGTATTACATGGAATAACTTGAGTCTTGGGTGGACCCAACCACCAAACCATTTCAGTCACTATTCTAATGAGAACAGACACATCTAAATAGAGATCAAAGGTAGAATGTTTGTACTGTGAGCAAGATCTTTATTTATTGGTTTTCTTTTCTCAGTAAAGTGCAAAACCCTTTTCCCACATGACATAGGTACCTAAAAGTAACCTTTAAAAGACAGGAAATATGTGCCAAATGATCAACATAGGTTACTTCAGTTAATCCTTGCAACTATTGTATTGCTTATTTTCCTCAACAAATATTTATTAAATAAACTTTACATGCAAACCTTATGGACAGAAAGATAACAAGGACACACTGTCTGTTTTTCCAGGCCAATAAAGGAAACAGATTAAGCAATCAGTAGCTACACTAGGATGTGATAAATGCCAAGAGAGAGAGCGATAAGCAGGAACACATAGCAGGGGTGAAGGCAGATGACTTGAAAGAAGTAGAACTTGAATTGCATTTTGAAGGACAAGCAACCTCAAAATAAAAATGAAAGCAAACATTTCATTCAAAGTAAGGATGCAGAAGTTAAGAACATACTATATACAAGCACGATATTTAGCCCTCAAGTCAGAATTGCTAGAGATAGGGATTCCAGAGTAAAAGGGACACAGTTGGGAGACACAGAGCAGGGAGAGTTGGGGTTTGAGCATGTGCTCACCAGGTACCAGAGTCAGCCTCTCATCCTTCAGCTTCTCCATTCCAGAAGATGGCCTAGGATCTGGCCTTAAGGCTGTTGAGCAGGCAAGTCCGCCTGTTGACTCCTCACCACCTCTGTATCTGCTGTCTTAAGACTCAGTGTAGCCCCAGGCATTCCATCTCCTTCTGAGCCCTGTCATCTCTCTGTGAAAAGGGGAACTTATGTGCTGTGTCTTGTGTCCAATATATGAACTATGAGTAGGGTTCATCTCTTTTACACATGTATGCTTATAAAATAAAGAGTATTTCAAATTAAAAAAAGGAAAACAAATGAGATATGTGTTGTAAAGTTCTTAGGTTAGTGCCTGGCTCATAGGTATTCAATAAATGGTACCAGTTTTAAGGGTGGGATTCTGGGTACATAGCCATGCTTTTCTTCAGATATTATATTTTTATTGTCTCAACATTCAGTGTGTCAAAATAAAACATACTTTGTATTACATGGAATAACTTGAGTCTTGGGTGGACCCAACCACCAAACCATTTCAGTCACTATTCTAATGAGAACAGACACATCTAAATAGAGATCAAAGGTAGAATGTTTGTACTGTGAGCAAGATCTTTATTTATTGGTTTTCTTTTCTCAGTAAAGTGCAAAACCCTTTTCCCACATGACATAGGTACCTAAAAGTAACCTTTAAAAGACAGGAAATATGTGCCAAATGATCAACATAGGTTACTTCAGTTAATCCTTGCAACTATTGTATTGCTTATTTTCCTCAACAAATATTTATTAAATAAACTTTACATGCAAACCTTATGGACAGAAAGATAACAAGGACACACTGTCTGTTTTTCCAGGCCAATAAAGGAAACAGATTAAGCAATCAGTAGCTACACTAGGATGTGATAAATGCCAAGAGAGAGAGCGATAAGCAGGAACACATAGCAGGGGTGAAGGCAGATGACTTGAAAGAAGTAGAACTTGAATTGCATTTTGAAGGACAAGCAACCTCAAAATAAAAATGAAAGCAAACATTTCATTCAAAGTAAGGATGCAGAAGTTAAGAACATACTATATACAAGCACGATATTTAGCCCTCAAGTCAGAATTGCTAAGTGCTAGAAACCAGTTTTGCACCCAGCAGACTGATCTCAACAACCCATGCACCTAACTGTTGAACTATTCCACAGCAAGGAAGACTTGGAACATTGTACATAGTTTGACTAAAGTAGGCCAGATTTCATTGGAGAGGAAGTGACAGGAAATAAGATTGTATAGGTAGGTAGGAACTAGATCAGGAAAGGCCGATGCACCAGGCTAAGACATGTGAATCCTATTCTTAAAGTCATGAGGGGATCTTCAGCACAGAGTCACATGGGAGACAGATACTCAACAGTACCCACCACATCCCAGATAATACCCTAAGTTCTTATATCTCACATAGTCCTAAAAATAACCCATAGAAGTAGATACAACTATTACGCCCAGTTGTTAAACTGAGGCACACATTTGTTAAGTCACTAGCCCAAGACAGCACAGGTGACTAAGCCTATGAGCAAGATTTCTAAGCAAGCGGAAGTCTAGATCCAGAAGCCATGTCCTTCAACACTCTGTCATCCAGCCTGCAGGTAAGTCACAGACAATCACTGGATCTGGATGTGTCCTGAGTGGATTGGAAAACAATCAAACTGGAAAAGACAGGGGTGATGATATCCACATTTAAGTTAGTTTCATTTCCTCCATGTCTATTAGGTGAGCAAGCAATTGGAGGAAGTGAAGAGACTACGCCCTACATTCCACAGTATGCATCACAGCTGAGAAGTGATCTTCAGAGTGCCAGGTTCAAAAGGCCTTGTATGCACAGAGTTTGTGGCTGCCTCCAACTAATTTAATTTCAATAAAATTATTGCAAATGCTATATTATCTGGGCCTAAAATAAAGAAGCTTCTTCCCCTATAAATTCAGCATTCAAGTAGAATTCCATGGATAAGAGGCATGGATAAGCATGTCAAAAAATTATCCACACATTGCCCTGTTTTCCTTTTCTCAAGAACACATGGCTGTCCGACTAATGGCTGTTGAGAGAGGCTGTAGAGCGTGTCACTATTTAAAGCTGATAAGCACCATTATGACAAGCAGGTCATTATGAAAAGCCTACTGTCTAATGAACTGTTCTTAATACAAAATTGATCTTGAAATGCAATAAAAGTAAATGCTCTAAACTTGTTTTTCCTCCTACTCTCTTATTTTAGTATAATTTGAGCTTTGATGAATGCTACTCATTTCTACTCAATATGTGACTTTATGGGGAAATTCCACAGCAAGGAAGACTTGGACATAAGTTTGACTAAAGTAGGCCAGATTTCATTGGAGAGGAAGTGACAGGAAATAAGATTGTATAGGTAGGTAGGAACTAGATCAGGAAAGGCCGATGCACCAGGCTAAGACATGTGAATCCTATTCTTAAAGTCATGAGGGGATCTTCAGCACAGAGTCACATGGGAGACAGATACTCAACAGTACCCACCACATCCCAGATAATACCCTAAGTTCTTATATCTCACATAGTCCTAAAAATAACCCATAGAAGTAGATACAACTATTACGCCCAGTTGTTAAACTGAGGCACACATTTGTTAAGTCACTAGCCCAAGACAGCACAGGTGACTAAGCCTATGAGCAAGATTTCTAAGCAAGCGGAAGTCTAGATCCAGAAGCCATGTCCTTCAACACTCTGTCATCCAGCCTGCAGGTAAGTCACAGACAATCACTGGATCTGGATGTGTCCTGAGTGGATTGGAAAACAATCAAACTGGAAAAGACAGGGGTGATGATATCCACATTTAAGTTAGTTTCATTTCCTCCATGTCTATTAGGTGAGCAAGCAATTGGAGGAAGTGAAGAGACTACGCCCTACATTCCACAGTATGCATCACAGCTGAGAAGTGATCTTCAGAGTGCCAGGTTCAAAAGGCCTTGTATGCACAGAGTTTGTGGCTGCCTCCAACTAATTTAATTTCAATAAAATTATTGCAAATGCTATATTATCTGGGCCTAAAATAAAGAAGCTTCTTCCCCTATAAATTCAGCATTCAAGTAGAATTCCATGGATAAGAGGCATGGATAAGCATGTCAAAAAATTATCCACACATTGCCCTGTTTTCCTTTTCTCAAGAACACATGGCTGTCCGACTAATGGCTGTTGAGAGAGGCTGTAGAGCGTGTCACTATTTAAAGCTGATAAGCACCATTATGACAAGCAGGTCATTATGAAAAGCCTACTGTCTAATGAACTGTTCTTAATACAAAATTGATCTTGAAATGCAATAAAAGTAAATGCTCTAAACTTGTTTTTCCTCCTACTCTCTTATTTTAGTATAATTTGAGCTTTGATGAATGCTACTCATTTCTACTCAATATGTGACTTTATGGGGAAATTCCATCCTGAGACAGGAAATGTTATACTGTAGAAAGAATTAGATGTTCTCAATTTCTGGTATATGGATTTCAGCCATCTGTCTGCTTAATAAATACTACAGTTTTGCATTCAACTGAATGCCAGGCCCGGGCTGTTCTATAAAACAAAGAGAATGATAGAAAGCTCCATTTCTTACTTTTAAGGTGGCCTGCTGCCTCTCTAGACATCTCCTCCATGTGCTTAGGGGTACAGATGAAAGAATGAGCCATGTTCTTATTAACTGAAATCTATCATGAACGCTTGACAGCTGCTGTGGTAGTCAGTAGGCACATTATCTGTAGAGCACTTGGAATGTCTGGATTGAGAGATATAAATCCTGTTTCTTTTTACCTCTGTTAAAGCAAGATCTAGAAAACTTAACTCAAATCAACTTGTGTGCTTTACATTACATTTCAACTAGGCATTACTATCCTAGAGCCTTTATGAATTCTACTAATTGCAAACCATACATTTGTGTATGGCACATGTGTTTTAACTTTGTTTTGTTAAACATAAAGCAAGTCCACTTACAAGAAATTTATTATTTTTCTTCTACTTAATATATTCTTTAGATAGAGATGATAAGTGGATATGCTAATGCTCAATATCCATATCTGTGCATAAGTTTGCCATCTAGTTGTGAAAGGTCATTTTCTTGCTTTAAAGAGTCTAGGAGGCTGAATTCAAACCATTTTCCAATCTCATCTGGTCATATCTCCAGAAACTGGCTACAGTTTAGATGAGCATCTAGAATTCCTCCCTCATTTATAACATTCCATGGATAAGAGGCATGGATAGCTTTTACCACACATTGCCCTGTTTTCCTTTTCTCAAGAACACATGGCTGTCCGACTAATGGCTGTTGAGAGGCTGTAGAGCGTGTCACTATTTAAAGCTGATAAGCACCATTATGACAAGCAGGTCATTATGAAAAGCCTACTGTCTAATGAACTGTTCTTAATACAAAATTGATCTTGAAATGCAATAAAAGTAAATGCTCTAAACTTGTTTTCCTCCTACTCTCTTATTTTAGTATAATTTGAGCTTTGATGAATGCTACTCATTTCTACTCAATATGTGACTTTATGGGGAAATTCCATCCTGAGACAGGAAATGTTATACTGTAGAAAGAATTAGATGTTCTCAATTTCTGGTATATGGATTTCAGCCATCTGTCTGCTTAATAAATACTACAGTTTTGCATTCAACTGAATGCCAGGCCCGGGCTGTTCTATAAAACAAAGAGAATGATAGAAAGCTCCATTTCTTACTTTTAAGGTGGCCTGCTGCCTCTCTAGACATCTCCTCCATGTGCTTAGGGGTACAGATGAAAGAATGAGCCATGTTCTTATTAACTGAAATCTATCATGAACGCTTGACAGCTGCTGTGGTAGTCAGTAGGCACATTATCTGTAGAGCACTTGGAATGTCTGGATTGAGAGATATAAATCCTGTTTCTTTTTACCTCTGTTAAAGCAAGATCTAGAAAACTTAACTCAAATCAACTTGTGTGCTTTACATTACATTTCAACTAGGCATTACTATCCTAGAGCCTTTATGAATTCTACTAATTGCAAACCATACATTTGTGTATGGCACATGTGTTTTAACTTTGTTTTGTTAAACATAAAGCAAGTCCACTTACAAGAAATTTATTATTTTTCTTCTACTTAATATATTCTTTAGATAGAGATGATAAGTGGATATGCTAATGCTCAATATCCATATCTGTGCATAAGTTTGCCATCTAGTTGTGAAAGGTCATTTTCTTGCTTTAAAGAGTCTAGGAGGCTGAATTCAAACCATTTTCCAATCTCATCTGGTCATATCTCCAGAAACTGGCTACAGTTTAGATGAGCATCTAGAATTCCTCCCTCATTTATAACATCACTTAAGCAAAATATCTATTTTATCAAATTTTAATATTCTACTTAAAAGAAAATCTATCTTAGTGTATTATTCCTAACACAACTTAAAAGTATATTTAAATTATATTTGAAAGAATAGTTGAAATTTTGCCTTATTCCTGCACAGCATCTGTTGTAGAATATGGCACATTAAAAACAGTATTATCCCTAAATAAGCAAGAAGATACATGGATACCACCCTGGAGAACCAACACATAATGTATGTGTCATAAGTTTAAAACGGCAAAATTCACTGATTTGGGAAGAAATGATCACAAACCATAGGAAGAGAGTTCTGTTAACAAGTAGAAATCAATTATTTGAGTAACAGAATTATGAGAGGCTCAGGGCTCAGATGGAGACTTACTTTACTATGTCACTGGCAGTTCTATACAACAGATGTTTAATGATTCTTAGTTTTTACATTACCTTCAAGTGACCCATAAAGGAGTTTCTCAATTTTTCTTGTAACAGGCTGGATCAGAAGCTTAGACAAAAAGTGAACTATCTTTAATTTGACTGAAGTCAGATAGAAGTGGTGATGACATGGTTGGAAAGAATAAGTGCATTTAACTGGAGATACTTTGAAGCCCTGGCTACTCCCAGCATTTCATACCTGAAAGCCTACAAATAATCTTTACAGTGCATCTGCTAGAATCCATTTTAGAATTGCATATGGAACTTTATGTTCTACAAATACTAATGCAGCCATATTTATTCACTTAGAATTGCATTTACGAGAGCAGACAGCAGAGACTGTTAGTGTCCACTGACAACTGTGGCTTCTCTCTACTTCCTAAGCACACAGTCATTCTGCTCTACTGTTAGACGTGACAAGCAACCTAATTCTGCTCAATGCCATGTGGGTGAAGAAGTAGGCACCCCATTTAGATCTGGCCCATCAATTCTCACATATGACCTAATTTTCTTTCCATATCTGTTGATGGACTGGTGAGAATTCTGAGAACCAAGAAGAGGTCACATCTACAAGAGGGAAGGTGAGTGGGTTCCTGAATTGCCAAATGGAGCAAGACCTTCTCTCACCATCACCTCTTAGTGAGTGATAAATAAGAAGGTATTGTTTTGCAACTACTGAAATTCTCAAGTTTCTCTTTAACAGAAGCTACCACAGACTCCTAACCTCATACAAGCAGTTTCACATGTTTGTCCTACTACATTCCAGTTTTCCATCAAAATAAAGAGCTAAAGGGGCGTCCCTGGTGGTCCAGTGGGTAAGGACACTGCCTTGCAGTGCAAGGGGCACCGGTTCAATCCCTGGCCTGGGAACCCACATGCCACGGAGTGGCTGGACCGATGTGTCCAATTACCGAGCCGGAACTCTGGAGCACATGTGCCCAGATCCGGTGCTCTGCGACAACAGAGGCCACTGTGATGGGAGGCCCACAAAGGCCAAAGAATAAAGATGTATGAAAATAAACAAATTTTTTAAAAAGTGACCAAAATAAAAAAAAAAAAATTAGGAACTAAGGATGAGAAGATATTTGAAAATGTCATTGTCTATTACCAAATAAGGATATGAGTAACAAGAGATTGCTTGACTGGTCCATTATTAAGGGACAAAGTGTAATGCAGTTGTCCTGGAAAATAAACATGTATAAATCCAGTTCATGGAGTCACAATGAGTCTGACATGAGTTGGCAAATGAATAACAACAACGCAAAAATGAGAAGACTAGGCAACCATAACAGAAAGAGATACCAAACTCAGTTCGGTAAAGTTGGAAGACAGCTGTATTTTAGGGACTAAGCTTTGAGTAACTGTCAACAGAACTGAGTTCTGCCAGGAACACATCTGATTTTATTCTAGAAAGCAAAGAGAGTGGCATGAATGAGGCTGAAATGAAGAAACATATCCTTGTGCTGGGAATAGGGTGAGGCAGAAATATGAAAGCAGGCAAGTGAGCACCACAGCATGCTCTGCTAGCAAGTATTGAGTTTAGCACTCCACCAAAATCCTGTTGAGTAAGAATCGTAATTACCACTACTGCCAAATTCTGCTGACATTTGCACATCTTTGCAAATGTTTTTCAATTTATCCTTTGCCTTAATAAAGGTCTGAATCAGCTTTCAGTTCAAGATGGTAGAATAGACAGATATATGCTCATCGCCTGCGAAAGCACCAAAATTGCAACTAGCTATTGAACAACCATTGGCAGGTGGATGCTGGAATCCACCATAAAAAGATATTCCATGTCCAAAGACAAAGAAGCCACAGTGAGATGGTAGGAGGTATATAATCATGATAAAATCAAATCCCATACTGGAAGGGTAAGTGACCCACAAACTGGAGAACAGTAATACCAAAGAAGTTCTCCCACTGCTTTGATGGTCCTAAATCCCATGTCAGGTTTCCTAGCCTGGAGATCTGATAGTGGGACTGTGAATCCCCAGGAAATCTGACCTAGAAGGCCAGCAGGATTTGATTACAAGACTTCCACAGGACTAGGGGAAACAATAGACTCCAGTCTTGGAGGGCACAAACAAAACCTTGCACTCACCAAGACCCAGGGGAAAGGGGCAGTGATCCCATAGGAGACTGAACCAAAACTACTGGCTCATGTTGGAGGGCCCTCCCTGTGGAGGTTTGGGTCAGCAGCAGCTCACTACAGGAAACAGGTACTGGCATCAGCAGGCTGGTAAGGTCTTCCCTGGTATAAACCCTCTTGGAGGTCACCATTAGCCCTACCATAGAGACTGTAAACCCCAGGGTTGGGTCACCTCAGGTCTAACAATGGGAGCAATGCAACCCAATCCATCAGCAGATAATTGGATTAAAGTTTTACTGAGCAAGGCCTGCCCACCAGAGCAAGACCCAGTTTTTCCCATCACCAGTGGCTCCCAACAGGAAGCTTATGTGAGCCTCTTAGCCTTATTCACCCAAGGGCAGATAGAAGAAGTAAGAAGCACAGTCCCACAACAGTTAAAACACAAGACATATTACGGAAAATTAATCATGATGAAAAAGAAAGTTATGTCCCAGATAAAGGGACAAAATAAAACCCCAGAAAAACAACTAAATGAAGGAGGACATAAACAACTTTCCAGAAAATGAATTCCAAATAATGACAGTGAAGACAATCCAGGATCTTGGGAAAACAATGCAGAAGATATTTGCCTTGCGAAATGTCACTTTGCCTTAATAAAGGTCTGAATCAGCTTTCAGTTCAAGATGGTAGAATAGACAGATATATGCTCATCGCCTGCGAAAGCACCAAAATTGCAACTAGCTATTGAACAACCATTGGCAGGTGGATGCTGGAATCCACCATAAAAAGATATTCCATGTCCAAAGACAAAGAAGCCACAGTGAGATGGTAGGAGGTATATAATCATGATAAAATCAAATCCCATACTGGAAGGGTAAGTGACCCACAAACTGGAGAACAGTAATACCAAAGAAGTTCTCCCACTGCTTTGATGGTCCTAAATCCCATGTCAGGTTTCCTAGCCTGGAGATCTGATAGTGGGACTGTGAATCCCCAGGAAATCTGACCTAGAAGGCCAGCAGGATTTGATTACAAGACTTCCACAGGACTAGGGGAAACAATAGACTCCAGTCTTGGAGGGCACAAACAAAACCTTGCACTCACCAAGACCCAGGGGAAAGGGGCAGTGATCCCATAGGAGACTGAACCAAAACTACTGGCTCATGTTGGAGGGCCCTCCCTGTGGAGGTTTGGGTCAGCAGCAGCTCACTACAGGAAACAGGTACTGGCATCAGCAGGCTGGTAAGGTCTTCCCTGGTATAAACCCTCTTGGAGGTCACCATTAGCCCTACCATAGAGACTGTAAACCCCAGGGTTGGGTCACCTCAGGTCTAACAATGGGAGCAATGCAACCCAATCCATCAGCAGATAATTGGATTAAAGTTTTACTGAGCAAGGCCTGCCCACCAGAGCAAGACCCAGTTTTTCCCATCACCAGTGGCTCCCAACAGGAAGCTTATGTGAGCCTCTTAGCCTTATTCACCCAAGGGCAGATAGAAGAAGTAAGAAGCACAGTCCCACAACAGTTAAAACACAAGACATATTACGGAAAATTAATCATGATGAAAAAGAAAGTTATGTCCCAGATAAAGGGACAAAATAAAACCCCAGAAAAACAACTAAATGAAGGAGGACATAAACAACTTTCCAGAAAATGAATTCCAAATAATGACAGTGAAGACAATCCAGGATCTTGGGAAAACAATGCAGAAGATACAAGAAATGTTTACTAAAGTCTTACAAGAACTAAAGAACAAACAAGTAGAGAAAAAAAATACACTATAAGGAATCAATAGCAGGGCAACATAGGGAGAAAAATGGATAAATGCCCTGGAGGACAGAATGGTGGAAATCACTGCTGCAGAAAAAAAAAAAAAAAAAGTAAAAAGAATGAAAAGAAATAAAAACCACCTAAGAGACCTCTGGGAAAACATTTAACACACCAACATTGACATTACAGGGATCCCAGAAGAAAAAGAGATAGAGAAAGGACCCAAGAAAATAAGTGAAGGAATAGTAACTGAAAACTTCCCTAACATGGGAAAGGAAATAGTTAATTAAGTCCAGGAAGCACAGAGAGTCCTAGGCAGGATAAAACAAAGGAGAAACACACCAGGACACACAGCAATCCAACAGAAAAAATTAAAGACAAAGATAAAATATCAAAAGCAACAAGGGAAAAATTACAAGTAACACACAAGGGAACTCCCATCAGGTTATCAGCTGATGTTTTCAAAAGAAACTCTACAAACCAGAAGGGAATGGCACAAAACATTTAAAATGATGAAAGTCAAGAACCTACAACCAAGAATACTCTACCCAGCAAGACTCTCATTCAGATTTGATGGAGAAATGCTTTGCAGGCAAGCAAAAATTAAAAGAAGTCACCACCACCAAACCAGCTTTACAACAAATACTAAAGGAACTTCTCTAGACAGGAAACACAAGAGAACAGAAAGACCTACAGAAAATAAACCCATAACAGTTAAGAATATGATAATAAGATCATACACATCAATAATTACCTTAACTGTAAATGGATTAAATGCACCAACTAAAAGACACAGACTAGCCTCAGGGCAGAGGAGGGGAAATGAAACGCTGTGTGGGTATGCACTTCCACTTCCAACCACATCACTCAGCCTGACCCCAATTATATGTAATCATTTTCTCGTGTTAAGTTAATCATGTTTCCATTATGGTTTGCAATTGTAACTATCTTTTATTCTGTGTGTGGCTATTGATTGCAAAACCTAATGAACATCTTTTATTTACTGTGATTATGCAATTATTATTCAATGTCACTGCATTATGATTGATCAACAGGCAAATAATAGAACTTTATATCACCAAAACTATGATTTAATAGAAAATTAAAATCCAGGGGCTTCCCCTGGTGGTCCAGTGGGTAAGGACACCGCCTTGCAGTGCAAGGGGCTCTGGTTCGAGCCCTGGCCTGGGAAGATCCCACGTGCCGCGGAGCGGCTGGACTGATGTGTCCAATTACAGAGCCGGAGCTCTGGAGCACATGCGCCCAGAGCCGGAGCTCCGCAATGACAAACGCCACCACGATGGGAGGCCCACACGGGCCAAAGAACAAAGACGGATGAAAATAGAGAAATGAAAGACCAATAGAAGTGGCCCGCCCGCTCCCCTCCCTTCCCAACCCGACCCCCGCCCAAAATAAATAAATAAATAAATCTTAAAAAAAAAAACAAAGAAAGAAAATTAAAATCCAGACATTTCAAAATTATCTTATAATCTTTTTTTTTTTTAAGATTTATTTATTTATTTATTTTGGTGGGAGTGGGGTGGGGAGAGAGGGGAGCGGGTGGGCCATTTCTATTGGTCTTTCATTTGTCTATTTTCATACATCTTTGTTTTTTGGCCCCTGTGGGCCTCCCATCGCAGTGGCCTCTGTTGTGGCAGAGCACTGGCTCTGGGCGCATGCGCTCCAGAGCTCTGGCTCGGTAATTGGACACATGGGTCCAGCCGCTCCGCGGCACGTGGGATCTACCCAGGCCACGGATCGAACTGGCACCCCTTGCACTGCAAGGCAGTGTCCTTACCCACTGGACCACCAGGGGAAGCCCCATCTCTTTTTTTTTTTTTTTGATGTTCTTTCTCAAGCCTTTATCAAGCATAGAAGAAAAGCTTTGGTATACATATATATATAAATAATATATATATTTTTTAAAACTTAAGAATTTTCCCCTAAAATATTTATGACATTTTGATTCCACTTGTTTGACTTAGTATGAATAGAATGTTAGATTTCTAATTAAAAAATAGATATACAATAAAAGTTTACTGTATAACACAGGGAACTACAGTCAATAACTTATTATAATGCATAATAATTTGAAAATAATTTCAAAAATAATATATGTGTAATGTGTATAATTGAATCACCTTGCTGTGAACCTGAAACATTGTAGATCAACTATATACTTCAACATACATACATGTGTGTACATATATACACATGCACACTCATACATATACATACAAAGAAAAGAAAAATCTGAATCAATATTAGCCTCTAAGGTCACATTAAGAAGCACTGGGCCAGGCAGGCCAGCACCAGAACTTCCTCTAGGCTCCTGACTAATTAACTGTCATAATGCAATAGTCATTAAGAAGAATTAGGTATACTGATGCTATTCTTGCCTTAAAATATACTAGACATTTTAAGTTCTACAAGAGGTAAATACCCTTTGCATATATTCTGAGCTGAGATGGGTATGTCAAGTAGAGCTGGCACCATCTATAAAAGCACCAGTTGTTAAACACTTCAAATGTTTGCAAATAATTGCTCCCATAAACAGATCAACATCAAGAGAGCCTGCAGAAATAATGCTGTCTGAACAAAGTGCCCTGGTCCACTGAGAATTGTTCCTTAGGAAAGACCGTCTTATCTTGATTTCTCACCAGAAAATCAATGTTCAGCAGCCTGTTTTAAAATAAAATTGACTGATATATATTTATATGGCCCTGCTAATCTCATAAGTTGTTTCAGATGTGACAATTACGGATAACAAACATCTCTGTAACTCACCAAAGTGCAACATCAAAATGCACTCAAAAGAATCAGCACTTGTCTAAGTGTCAGATTTCCACTCCCTCTGAGACACAAGCTGGTTTGGCATGTTTCCCTTAAATCCCTTGAGATGCATTTATGTCTACTGAGTTGCAAACTTTAAAAGGTAAGCAGTGACTTTGGTAAGTGATGGGAAGTGCCTTAAGTGCATCCAAGAGACATTTTTTTGTCCGGGAAAAATTCACTTGAAGGGGGACAATATGAAAAGACTACATCAAGTTCTGCCCTGTTAAGTCAAAATAACACAACCAATATTTTGCACCTCGTATCATAGAGACATCCCTTCTATACCTGTTTTCTTAAGGCACCACTGCTCATTTCAAGACTGCAATACAGTTTCTGTGTCTTTCTGCCTTTCTTTATCAAGGTAATGAACATAATATATGCTAAGTTGCTTCAGTCATGTTCGACTCTTTGTGACCCCATGAACTACACACCACCAGGCTCCTCTGTCCCTGGGATTCTCCAGGATAAATACTGGAGTGGGTTGCCATTTCCTTTTCCAGATAAACATAATGCCTCTTGATAATTTAGACTAGACAATCAGTTTCATTTTCAAGGTCTAGTCACATTTTATAAAGAAAGCATTATTGTAACTTTAAGCATAAGAATATATCTGTGGGCCTAGAGACTCTTCCTTCTCTTTGAATTAAATCAGTATTATAAAGTATCCTTCCTCTCCCCCTTAAGGACTATAATAAACACATTCGGATCTAAATTTAGTACCAGTCCATGTTAGTAAGAAATTTCACGACAATGAGTTTACGAATAAGGCTGACGTTATTCTAGTGCTGCTTAACTGCAGTACTGACACCACAATACTCATGTTACCATCATTATCAATCCACTTTTGCTAGCAATCACATTAATACATCAGAAATAGGTAAGCATGTCTGGAGGTGGAACAGTGAGACTCTTTATCTTGCTATCTTCTCTAGCCCTCAGCAAGGAATGGTAGTGGAATGACTGTTCTAAGTTTCTGTGTTTCCATATTCAAGCAACAGGTATTTTTTCCTTTATGAGAAGTGTCAGTTTGGCAGGTGTGATGAAAACTGGATCATGCGTACCCAAGACCATGGCTCCAGCACAATGCAAGTCACCTCTTCCCTCAGATTCCCCATGAAAACTGACAGCCTCAGATTCCTCCACTCAGGAGAACTGCCCATCTCTGTGCCTCAGGGCTCTGCACCCTCTCTTCCAGCTCCTTCCCCTACAACTGAGAGAGCAGAAGATGGTGGCCCTGAAATGGGGCCTGTGATCCCAGGGAGCCCATGATACAGGCCACACTTTGGTTCCTTCACTGACCCACATCTGTTTTCTACTGATTTGAAACTATAGAAAGGAGAGGAAAACGGTGCAAAATATGAAAAGACTACATCAAGTTCTGCCCTGTTAAGTCAAAATAACACAACCAATATTTTGCACCTCGTATCATAGAGACATCCCTTCTATACCTGTTTTCTTAAGGCACCACTGCTCATTTCAAGACTGCAATACAGTTTCTGTGTCTTTCTGCCTTTCTTTATCAAGGTAATGAACATAATATATGCTAAGTTGCTTCAGTCATGTTCGACTCTTTGTGACCCCATGAACTACACACCACCAGGCTCCTCTGTCCCTGGGATTCTCCAGGATAAATACTGGAGTGGGTTGCCATTTCCTTTTCCAGATAAACATAATGCCTCTTGATAATTTAGACTAGACAATCAGTTTCATTTTCAAGGTCTAGTCACATTTTATAAAGAAAGCATTATTGTAACTTTAAGCATAAGAATATATCTGTGGGCCTAGAGACTCTTCCTTCTCTTTGAATTAAATCAGTATTATAAAGTATCCTTCCTCTCCCCCTTAAGGACTATAATAAACACATTCGGATCTAAATTTAGTACCAGTCCATGTTAGTAAGAAATTTCACGACAATGAGTTTACGAATAAGGCTGACGTTATTCTAGTGCTGCTTAACTGCAGTACTGACACCACAATACTCATGTTACCATCATTATCAATCCACTTTTGCTAGCAATCACATTAATACATCAGAAATAGGTAAGCATGTCTGGAGGTGGAACAGTGAGACTCTTTATCTTGCTATCTTCTCTAGCCCTCAGCAAGGAATGGTAGTGGAATGACTGTTCTAAGTTTCTGTGTTTCCATATTCAAGCAACAGGTATTTTTTCCTTTATGAGAAGTGTCAGTTTGGCAGGTGTGATGAAAACTGGATCATGCGTACCCAAGACCATGGCTCCAGCACAATGCAAGTCACCTCTTCCCTCAGATTCCCCATGAAAACTGACAGCCTCAGATTCCTCCACTCAGGAGAACTGCCCATCTCTGTGCCTCAGGGCTCTGCACCCTCTCTTCCAGCTCCTTCCCCTACAACTGAGAGAGCAGAAGATGGTGGCCCTGAAATGGGGCCTGTGATCCCAGGGAGCCCATGATACAGGCCACACTTTGGTTCCTTCACTGACCCACATCTGTTTTCTACTGATTTGAAACTATAGAAAGGGAGAGGAAAACGGTGACACTCTAAATCTCCAATATGCACTCAGAGTAAGAAAGTGACCTCAAGTTCGTCTACAGTTGAAAGTTAAAGGATCAGCAGAGAAAAGAATTCTATTCTATCTGGGGCCACAGAGTGGAATACTAATCTGAGTCTCATGAATGTTTCCCACTGCTCAATGTGAATCCAGGACACAGTATGAAAAGGCAAGTCTCATCCAAGAGCATGTGCCACACTTGGGGGGTGGCTATGAAAATGGAAATTTCTCAGAACATGAAGGGCAAAGTTGCATGTTTAGTAACTTGTCATGGTTCCCTTGCTGCGTTGCCTGTCTGGCATGTTACATGCCTACCAGCTCTAAACATAGCCAATATTAGGACCACAATGTAAATATGTGAATGAGTCTAAAAAGACACCAAATTTAAAAATATGTTGAAACAGATACAAAAGATAGATGAAAATGTTAATATATGCAAAAAAGAAGCAGCCACACTTGGGCTGCTTTGTGTCTCTCAAAACAGTCTAAAGGAGTTAATCATTTCTGGTATAATTATATTCAGTATCCATAGAACATTCAGTATCTGTAGCAATAAAAAATAAAATAGAATAAATGAATCTTCTATGTCAATAGACAGTGTCTTTGAACTTCATTAGCAGGCCCAATGATGATATTCTGAAACACTGAAACATATTACACAAAGACTGACTTTACAGTTTTAATTTTGCTTTGATATTCTCAGTGGTGCTCTAGATTCAGTAGTAATGAATACATCAAGCTACGAGAGCAGAGTTGTGTGTCAGATGAACTGGCCAAGTCTCATTTTGCATCATTACCTATTCACTGAGACCCAGGAAGAAAAAGGTCTTGTGTCAGGGAAATATATTTAAATATCTAAGTTTAACATAGCATAATACATGTACATTGACTGCTCCAAGCAGAAGTGAGGAAAAGGAAAAGATCAAGAAAAATGGGTCTGAGCTGAACTAACAAGTATGCATTCCCGGAAGAGGAAAAGGATGAAAAATTCACTCCAGGATAATGGGGCCTGTGATCCCAGGGAGCCCATGATACAGGCCACACTTTGGTTCCTTCACTGACCCACATCTGTTTTCTACTGATTTGAAACTATAGAAAGGGAGAGGAAAACGGTGACACTCTAAATCTCCAATATGCACTCAGAGTAAGAAAGTGACCTCAAGTTCGTCTACAGTTGAAAGTTAAAGGATCAGCAGAGAAAAGAATTCTATTCTATCTGGGGCCACAGAGTGGAATACTAATCTGAGTCTCATGAATGTTTCCCACTGCTCAATGTGAATCCAGGACACAGTATGAAAAGGCAAGTCTCATCCAAGAGCATGTGCCACACTTGGGGGGTGGCTATGAAAATGGAAATTTCTCAGAACATGAAGGGCAAAGTTGCATGTTTAGTAACTTGTCATGGTTCCCTTGCTGCGTTGCCTGTCTGGCATGTTACATGCCTACCAGCTCTAAACATAGCCAATATTAGGACCACAATGTAAATATGTGAATGAGTCTAAAAAGACACCAAATTTAAAAATATGTTGAAACAGATACAAAAGATAGATGAAAATGTTAATATATGCAAAAAAGAAGCAGCCACACTTGGGCTGCTTTGTGTCTCTCAAAACAGTCTAAAGGAGTTAATCATTTCTGGTATAATTATATTCAGTATCCATAGAACATTCAGTATCTGTAGCAATAAAAAATAAAATAGAATAAATGAATCTTCTATGTCAATAGACAGTGTCTTTGAACTTCATTAGCAGGCCCAATGATGATATTCTGAAACACTGAAACATATTACACAAAGACTGACTTTACAGTTTTAATTTTGCTTTGATATTCTCAGTGGTGCTCTAGATTCAGTAGTAATGAATACATCAAGCTACGAGAGCAGAGTTGTGTGTCAGATGAACTGGCCAAGTCTCATTTTGCATCATTACCTATTCACTGAGACCCAGGAAGAAAAAGGTCTTGTGTCAGGGGAAAAATATATTTAAATATCTAAGTTTAACATAGCATAATACATGTACATTGACTGCTCCAAGCAGAAGTGAGAGGACAAACAATTCACTGATTGAAAAGATCAAGAAAAAATGGGATCTGAGCTGAACTAACAAGTATGAACAGGATTTCAACTGGAAGAGGAAAAGGATGAAAAAATTTACTCCAGGATAACAAATGACCCCAAGGAGAGGGAAGGGGGCATGAAGTCATCCAGCTAGGCCTCTTAGGAGGATGATTAGTTAACTCACAATTGGGACTTGTGAGGAAATAGGAAGACGATATTGTAAGAGATAACGTTTGAAATATTCAGATGCAGCCAAGCTGTGATAGGGTCTTTGAGTGTCTTGCAGAAAAATTTAGACTTTATTCCACAGTACTCAGAAATATACTCACAAATTTCATCTATTTATACATATGACTGTGTTTTTACAAATTGTCCTGGGTCTAAGTGGGTCAAACCATCCCACAGAGTCAGTCAACCTTGCCTGGCACAATTCTCAACAACATTCTGTCTGAACACCTGAAAGCAGACTTCTGGACTAAGATCCTCCTGAATTGTTCCTCATTCTGTTAACCACATTTTAAAACTCTGTCCAAAGTTACTCAAAGTACTTTTGCCAAAGGCTTTCCTAGTCCTTTTGCTATTTTCCTCCAAAATCGCTATCACTTCTCTGATTCACAGCCTAGCAATGGATCAATTTTATTACCTTCAAGTGATATGTTATTAAAACAATTTACCATTTTTTCTCCCTCTCTCTTCCTTTTATATTCCCTTCAAGTCTCTGAAAGCATCTTTGTGAATGTGAGATAACTATTACTTGATTTAGGATTTTATTTACATCTTTAGTATGCATGGCCATATTAAATTTTCTGTCTATATCAAACCTCTGGCTTTACAGTTTTAATTTTCCCTTTTGAAAAAAATTCCTACAAGTTTTAATTTTGCTTTGATATTCTCAGTGGTGCTCTAGATTCAGTAGTAATGAATACATCAAGCTACGAGAGCAGAGTTGTGTGTCAGATGAACTGGCCAAGTCTCATTTTGCATCATTACCTATTCACTGAGACCCAGGAAGAAAAAGGTCTTGTGTCAGGGGAAAAATATATTTAAATATCTAAGTTTAACATAGCATAATACATGTACATTGACTGCTCCAAGCAGAAGTGAGAGGACAAACAATTCACTGATTGAAAAGATCAAGAAAAAATGGGATCTGAGCTGAACTAACAAGTATGAACAGGATTTCAACTGGAAGAGGAAAAGGATGAAAAATTCACTCCAGGATAACAAATGACCCCAAGGAGAGGGAAGGGGGCATGAAGTCATCCAGCTAGGCCTCTTAGGAGGATGATTAGTTAACTCACAATTGGGACTTGTGAGGAAATAGGAAGACGATATTGTAAGAGATAACGTTTGAAATATTCAGATGCAGCCAAGCTGTGATAGGGTCTTTGAGTGTCTTGCAGAAAAATTTAGACTTTATTCCACAGTACTCAGAAATATACTCACAAATTTCATCTATTTATACATATGACTGTGTTTTTACAAATTGTCCTGGGTCTAAGTGGGTCAAACCATCCCACAGAGTCAGTCAACCTTGCCTGGCACAATTCTCAACAACATTCTGTCTGAACACCTGAAAGCAGACTTCTGGACTAAGATCCTCCTGAATTGTTCCTCATTCTGTTAACCACATTTTAAAACTCTGTCCAAAGTTACTCAAAGTACTTTTGCCAAAGGCTTTCCTAGTCCTTTTGCTATTTTCCTCCAAAATCGCTATCACTTCTCTGATTCACAGCCTAGCAATGGATCAATTTTATTACCTTCAAGTGATATGTTATTAAAACAATTTACCATTTTTTCTCCCTCTCTCTTCCTTTTATATTCCCTTCAAGTCTCTGAAAGCATCTTTGTGAATGTGAGATAACTATTACTTGATTTAGGATTTTATTTACATCTTTAGTATGCATGGCCATATTAAATTTTCTGTCTATATCAAACCTCTGGCTTTTTGCTCCTGACTCTGTATCTTTCTTGTAAAGTTTATCCAGCATCCCATCAAACAGAAATTTCTAGGAAGCAGCCCTCTGCATATGCACCGTATGCAAGCATGCTCATGATAAAGGATTTCAGAGCCCCATGGCAGCGTTCTGAAGTGCCTTAAGATTAACCTATGTTGGAGGAACTTCTATAGTATATTGAATTTCATTACATATTTTCATTGAAAGTCAGTCATCCATTAGCAATCAGATTCAACATTAAAATTGATTTGCACATCTTAATCTGTGGGAGCAATGATTTCCTCAAGTTGAGGGTAAGGGTTGAGTGGCTAAGTACTTCTGTGTCCCAGGTGGACTCTCACTTTCCTGTAAAATCTTCTAGATACACAAGTGCATGCTCAAATAGAAAGGTATCATGTGTTCATTCATCAGGAAACTCTTGAGCACTAGCACATGTTTAGCTCTGTGTTACATTGCAGAGATGCACAGCCATGACCTCTATGTCAGGAGATGAGCCAACAGACAGCTTCAGCATGAGAGTATAAAGACTGAAGCAGTGTTTAGAGGGTGTCTTTGGAACACAGAAGAGGGGTTTACCCAGCCAGAGACCAAGGAGCACTTCCTGGACTTAGAAGACTAGGAAAAAAAAATGACACTGACACAAAATATATTATTTGAAGAGTCCCTTGTGTGGTTCAAAAATTCCCCGAGTCATCAATCGAATTCTGTTGAACCAAGCAGACTTCTGGACTAAGATCCTCCTGAATTGTTCCTCATTCTGTTAACCACATTTTAAAACTCTGTCCAAAGTTACTCAAAGTACTTTTGCCAAAGGCTTTCCTAGTCCTTTTGCTATTTTCCTCCAAAATCGCTATCACTTCTCTGATTCACAGCCTAGCAATGGATCAATTTTATTACCTTCAAGTGATATGTTATTAAAACAATTTACCATTTTTTCTCCCTCTCTCTTCCTTTTATATTCCCTTCAAGTCTCTGAAAGCATCTTTGTGAATGTGAGATAACTATTACTTGATTTAGGATTTTATTTACATCTTTAGTATGCATGGCCATATTAAATTTTCTGTCTATATCAAACCTCTGGCTTTTTGCTCCTGACTCTGTATCTTTCTTGTAAAGTTTATCCAGCATCCCATCAAACAGAAATTTCTAGGAAGCAGCCCTCTGCATATGCACCGTATGCAAGCATGCTCATGATAAAGGATTTCAGAGCCCCATGGCAGCGTTCTGAAGTGCCTTAAGATTAACCTATGTTGGAGGAACTTCTATAGTATATTGAATTTCATTACATATTTTCATTGAAAGTCAGTCATCCATTAGCAATCAGATTCAACATTAAAATTGATTTGCACATCTTAATCTGTGGGAGCAATGATTTCCTCAAGTTGAGGGTAAGGGTTGAGTGGCTAAGTACTTCTGTGTCCCAGGTGGACTCTCACTTTCCTGTAAAATCTTCTAGATACACAAGTGCATGCTCAAATAGAAAGGTATCATGTGTTCATTCATCAGGAAACTCTTGAGCACTAGCACATGTTTAGCTCTGTGTTACATTGCAGAGATGCACAGCCATGACCTCTATGTCAGGAGATGAGCCAACAGACAGCTTCAGCATGAGAGTATAAAGACTGAAGCAGTGTTTAGAGGGTGTCTTTGGAACACAGAAGAGGGGTTTACCCAGCCAGAGACCAAGGAGCACTTCCTGGACTTAGAAGACTAGGAAAAAAAAATGACACTGACACAAAATATATTATTTGAAGAGTCCCTTGTGTGGTTCAAAAAAAACGCTGGGCAAGGCTACTTAATCTGCTTCTCCAGACAACAAAGGATATTGTGGGGACACAAGAGTGTGACACTAGTCACTTTCTCCTTAAATGCTGGTGAGTGTTGAGCAAGGACATCACACTAGCTTTCTGACTCTAGAATGACTGTTCTCACAGTGGAGATGGCTCAGAAGATTAACAGAAACAAAGAGGATGAGCCAATAGAACTCCCAGCTAACCCACTGGCTCTGACTTTTCACTTAAACAATTCTGAATTTTGAGAAATGGCTCCCTGCATACCTTTCATTTAATAAAGGTGAAACTAGAGACACAAACATTTGCCACTTCTTAATAAAAATTCTTGATGGATTTGAGGGAGGGAGGTGCTTCTTTGCCATTTACCTCATTCCCAAGGAGCTATTTCCCCTTTCCTCACCTTCTTTTTCTTTTTTTGAAGTTTTTTTAATTTAATTTTTTTGGGGGGCACTTCTATTGATCTTTCATCTATTTATCTTTGTTCTTTGGCCCGTGTGGGCCTCCCATCACAGTGGTCTCTGTTGTCACAGAGCACCAGCTCTGGGCGCATGCACTCCAGAGCTCTGGCTCGGTAACTGGACACATCAGACCAGCCACTCCGTGGCACATGGGATCTTCCCAGGCCAGGGATCAAACCGGCACCTCTTGCACTGCAAGGTGGTGCCCTTACACACTGGACCTCCAGGGAAACCCCCTTTCATCACCTTCTCATTTTCCCCAAAAGGGTGGTACATGTGGTCTAAGTACTTCTGTGTCCCAGGTGGACTCTCACTTTCCTGTAAAATCTTCTAGATACACAAGTGCATGCTCAAATAGAAAGGTATCATGTGTTCATTCATCAGGAAACTCTTGAGCACTAGCACATGTTTAGCTCTGTGTTACATTGCAGAGATGCACAGCCATGACCTCTATGTCAGGAGATGAGCCAACAGACAGCTTCAGCATGAGAGTATAAAGACTGAAGCAGTGTTTAGAGGGTGTCTTTGGAACACAGAAGAGGGGTTTACCCAGCCAGAGACCAAGGAGCACTTCCTGGACTTAGAAGACTAGGAAAAAAAAATGACACTGACACAAAATATATTATTTGAAGAGTCCCTTGTGTGGTTCAAAAAAAACGCTGGGCAAGGCTACTTAATCTGCTTCTCCAGACAACAAAGGATATTGTGGGGACACAAGAGTGTGACACTAGTCACTTTCTCCTTAAATGCTGGTGAGTGTTGAGCAAGGACATCACACTAGCTTTCTGACTCTAGAATGACTGTTCTCACAGTGGAGATGGCTCAGAAGATTAACAGAAACAAAGAGGATGAGCCAATAGAACTCCCAGCTAACCCACTGGCTCTGACTTTTCACTTAAACAATTCTGAATTTTGAGAAATGGCTCCCTGCATACCTTTCATTTAATAAAGGTGAAACTAGAGACACAAACATTTGCCACTTCTTAATAAAAATTCTTGATGGATTTGAGGGAGGGAGGTGCTTCTTTGCCATTTACCTCATTCCCAAGGAGCTATTTCCCCTTTCCTCACCTTCTTTTTCTTTTTTTGAAGTTTTTTTAATTTAATTTTTTTGGGGGGCACTTCTATTGATCTTTCATCTATTTATCTTTGTTCTTTGGCCCGTGTGGGCCTCCCATCACAGTGGTCTCTGTTGTCACAGAGCACCAGCTCTGGGCGCATGCACTCCAGAGCTCTGGCTCGGTAACTGGACACATCAGACCAGCCACTCCGTGGCACATGGGATCTTCCCAGGCCAGGGATCAAACCGGCACCTCTTGCACTGCAAGGTGGTGCCCTTACACACTGGACCTCCAGGGAAACCCCCTTTCATCACCTTCTCATTTTCCCCAAATGTTGGTGAGTGGAGAGAGGAAGTGGATACATGTGGTCTAGTTCTGTCCTCACTGTTGCTCTTGGAATCAGGAGATCCACAGGATACACCCATTCTGGGTTGTGCCTTCCGCCCTAAACTGCACAGGAAGCCCTGGTGGAGATCCTCCATGAGCTGCTCTGGCCCACCTGTAACTGGCTGTATAAACCTACGTAATCTAGGGCCCAGTATTATGAATACTATTGTCACATACATAAACTGTGTTCTCTGGTTTCACTTTTATCAATATTCATATTGACATTTTGGTCTATACTTGCTTGATTTATCCATCTGCCTCCTAGCTGATTCTTGATACAAGTGCAAAAAACATGAGTGTCATTTTTAGAGTCTCTCCAAATCATGACAGTTATCATAATAAATTAATGCTCTGATCCTCAAGAGATTAACCACCTCTGGTACCCTGATATGGTCACTTTTTAACCTACAAAACAGAGGATCTGACTCTTAACAACATGGACAAACAGAAAAATAGACTGTAATCAGAGCAGTATGAAACCAATCCACAAAGCAGCAGCAAGGAGAAATAAAGAGCAAGTAGCCCATCTCGTGTATCAATTTGGTCCTGAGTCCAAGCTGCCATTTTGTTTCAGATTCCATGACACACCTGGAGAGCTAACTAATGATAGCAAATCTAAATTCACAAGCATGTAACCAGCACAGCTGCACAGGACTCGCCTTTCAGAAGGGATTGAGGATTCACATTCTGTGGTCAGCATCCTCAAGTTCTTAATAAGTTCATCTTTTTTTTTTTTTTAATCTTTATTTTACTTTTAACTTTTACAGAGTTTTGTTGTTTACAGATATGTATGTTCCCAGATTAGTCATATGTATATCCCCCACTTCCCACCCCTCCCAACCATCACACAGCACCCCTGAAGGATCCTCTTTTCTCACAGAGCAATGACTATAGCTGTTTTCTTCACTTATGATAGTACAGGCCTTCATGCTACTTTCTTTACGCCTCCCACCCTCTGTTCCTTCCCCACAATGTCCATATGTCCACTGTCTATGTCTGTCTTTCCATCGCTTCACTATGTGTGCATCATCACTATCCTACTAGATTCCATATATACGTATTAATGTACTGTATTTGTCCTTCTCTTTCTGATTGACTTCACTTTTGATGATAGGTTCTAGATCCAGTCACCATAGGTTCTAGATCCAGTCACCTCAATAGGGCTGATTCTTCTGCATTTCTCTTTACATCTGCACGGTATTCCATTGTATATATGGACCAGAGATTTTGGATCCATTCGTCGTCGATGGGCATCTAGCTTGCTTCCATGTTCTAACTATTGTATACAGAGCTGCAATGAACATTGGGGTACAGGTGATTCTTTCAGATTTGATTTCATCAGGGTATAAGCCTAAGAGTGGGATTGCTGGGTCGTATGGTGCTTCTATTTTCAGTTTTTTAAGAAATTTCCAGACTGTCTTCCATAGAGGCTGTATCAATTGACATTCCACCAGTAATGCAAGAGCATTACCTTTTTCCACACCTCCAGCATATGCTTTTTGATCCTCAAGAGATTAACCACCTCTGGTACCCTGATATGGTCACTTTTTAACCTACAAAACAGAGGATCTGACTCTTAACAACATGGACAAACAGAAAAATAGACTGTAATCAGAGCAGTATGAAACCAATCCACAAAGCAGCAGCAAGGAGAAATAAAGAGCAAGTAGCCCATCTCGTGTATCAATTTGGTCCTGAGTCCAAGCTGCCATTTTGTTTCAGATTCCATGACACACCTGGAGAGCTAACTAATGATAGCAAATCTAAATTCACAAGCATGTAACCAGCACAGCTGCACAGGACTCGCCTTTCAGAAGGGATTGAGGATTCACATTCTGTGGTCAGCATCCTCAAGTTCTTAATAAGTTCATCTTTTTTTTTTTTTTAATCTTTATTTTACTTTTAACTTTTACAGAGTTTTGTTGTTTACAGATATGTATGTTCCCAGATTAGTCATATGTATATCCCCCACTTCCCACCCCTCCCAACCATCACACAGCACCCCTGAAGGATCCTCTTTTCTCACAGAGCAATGACTATAGCTGTTTTCTTCACTTATGATAGTACAGGCCTTCATGCTACTTTCTTTACGCCTCCCACCCTCTGTTCCTTCCCCACAATGTCCATATGTCCACTGTCTATGTCTGTCTTTCCATCGCTTCACTATGTGTGCATCATCACTATCCTACTAGATTCCATATATACGTATTAATGTACTGTATTTGTCCTTCTCTTTCTGATTGACTTCACTTTTGATGATAGGTTCTAGATCCAGTCACCATAGGTTCTAGATCCAGTCACCTCAATAGGGCTGATTCTTCTGCATTTCTCTTTACATCTGCACGGTATTCCATTGTATATATGGACCAGAGATTTTGGATCCATTCGTTCGTCGATGGGCATCTAGCTTGCTTCCATGTTCTAACTATTGTATACAGAGCTGCAATGAACATTGGGGTACAGGTGATTCTTTCAGATTTGATTTCATCAGGGTATAAGCCTAAGAGTGGGATTGCTGGGTCGTATGGTGCTTCTATTTTCAGTTTTTTAAGAAATTTCCAGACTGTCTTCCATAGAGGCTGTATCAATTGACATTCCCACCAGTAATGCAAGAGCATTACCTTTTTTCCACACCCTCTCCAGCATTTATTGTCTGTCGATTTGTGGATGATGGCCATTCTGATGGGTGTGAGGTGATATCTCATTGTAGTTTTGATTTGCATTTCTCTAATTATTAGCGAGGTTGAACATCATTTCACGTGTTTTGTGGCCATCTGTATGTCCTCTTTGGAGAGGTGTCTGTTTAGGAACTTTTCCCATTTTTTGATTGGGTTGTTCATTTTTCCAGTGCTGAGTTGTCTGAGTTGCTTGTAGATTTTGGAGATTAATTCTTTGTTTGTTATTTCATTTGCTATGATTTTCTCCCACTCTGTGGGCTGTCTGTTCAGTTTTTTGTGATTTCTTTTGCTGTACAAAAGCTTTTAAGTTTCATGAGGTCCCACATGTTCATTTGTCTTTTGAGTTCCGCTATTCTAGTAGGTGGGTCAGAGAAGATCTTGCTTTGATTGATGTCCTTGAGGGTTTTGCCTATATTCTCCTCTAAGAGTTTGATGGTTTCTGGTCTTACATTTAGGTCTTTAATCCATTTTGAGTTGATCTTTGTGCATGCTGTCAGGGAATGTTCCAACTTCATTTTTTTGCATGTAGCTGTCCAATATTCCCCAGCACCATTTGTTGAAGAGGCTGTCTTTGTCCCATTTTATAATTTCGCCTCCTTTGTCAAAAATAAAGTACACATAGGTGCGTGGGTTTATCTCTGGGTTCTCTATCTTGTTCCATTGGTCGATATTTCTGTTTTTGTGCCAGTACCACACTGTCTCGAGGACTGTTGCTTTGTAGTAGAGTCTGAAGTTGGGGAGGCTGATCCCTCCGGCTCCATTCTTCTTCCTCAGGATTGCTTTGGCTATTCGAGGTCTTTTGTGTTTCCATATGAACTTGCTTCCATGTTCTAACTATTGTATACAGAGCTGCAATGAACATTGGGGTACAGGTGATTCTTTCAGATTTGATTTCATCAGGGTATAAGCCTAAGAGTGGGATTGCTGGGTCGTATGGTGCTTCTATTTTCAGTTTTTTAAGAAATTTCCAGACTGTCTTCCATAGAGGCTGTATCAATTGACATTCTCACCAGTAATGCAAGAGCATTACCTTTTTTCCACACCCTCTCCAGCATTTATTGTCTGTCGATTTGTGGATGATGGCCATTCTGATGGGTGTGAGGTGATATCTCATTGTAGTTTTGATTTGCATTTCTCTAATTATTAGCGAGGTTGAACATCATTTCACGTGTTTTGTGGCCATCTGTATGTCCTCTTTGGAGAGGTGTCTGTTTAGGAACTTTTCCCATTTTTTGATTGGGTTGTTCATTTTTCCAGTGCTGAGTTGTCTGAGTTGCTTGTAGATTTTGGAGATTAATTCTTTGTTTGTTATTTCATTTGCTATGATTTTCTCCCACTCTGTGGGCTGTCTGTTCAGTTTTTTGTGATTTCTTTTGCTGTACAAAAGCTTTTAAGTTTCATGAGGTCCCACATGTTCATTTGTCTTTTGAGTTCCGCTATTCTAGTAGGTGGGTCAGAGAAGATCTTGCTTTGATTGATGTCCTTGAGGGTTTTGCCTATATTCTCCTCTAAGAGTTTGATGGTTTCTGGTCTTACATTTAGGTCTTTAATCCATTTTGAGTTGATCTTTGTGCATGCTGTCAGGGAATGTTCCAACTTCATTTTTTTGCATGTAGCTGTCCAATATTCCCCAGCACCATTTGTTGAAGAGGCTGTCTTTGTCCCATTTTATAATTTCGCCTCCTTTGTCAAAAATAAAGTACACATAGGTGCGTGGGTTTATCTCTGGGTTCTCTATCTTGTTCCATTGGTCGATATTTCTGTTTTTGTGCCAGTACCACACTGTCTCGAGGACTGTTGCTTTGTAGTAGAGTCTGAAGTTGGGGAGGCTGATCCCTCCGGCTCCATTCTTCTTCCTCAGGATTGCTTTGGCTATTCGAGGTCTTTTGTGTTTCCATATGAACTGTGTGATTCTTTGGTCTAGTTCTGCGAAGAATGTCATTGGGAGTTTGATAGGGATCACATTGAATCTATAGATGACATTTGGTAGTATGGTCATCTTTACAATATTGATTCTTCTTACCCAGGAACAAGGAATATCTTTCCTTCTGTTTAACTCTTTTTTAATGTCTCTCATGAGTGTCTTGTAATTTTCTGTGTACAGTTCTTTTGTTTCTTTGGGTAGGTTTATTCCTAGAAATTTGATTCGTTTGGTTGAGATGTTGAAGGGGATTGCCTCTTTGATTTCATTTTCTGATTTTTCATTGTTTGTGCATAGGAATGCCAGTGATTACTGTATATTGATTTTGTATCCTGCGACTTTGCTAAATTCGCTGATTAACTCTAGTAGTTTGTAATAGTGTCTTTGGGATTTTCTATGTATAATATCATGTCGTCTGCAAATAGAGAGAGTTTGACTTCTTCTTTTCCAATCTGGATTCCTTTGATTTCTTTCTCTTCTCTTATTGCTGTTGCTAGAACTTCCAGGACTGTGTTGAATAAGAGTGGTGAAAGTGGACACCCTTGTCTTGTTCCTGATCTTAGAGGGAATGCTCTCAGTTTTTCACTGTTGAGGATAATGTTCGCTGTGGGCTTCTCATATATGGCTTTTATTATGTTGAGATAGATTCGTTCTATGCCCATTTTCTGAAGAGTTTTTATCATAAATGGATGCTGTACTTTGTCAAAGGCTTTTTCTGCATCTATTGAGATGATCATGTGATTTCTGTCTCACAATTTGTTGATATGGTGTATCACATGGATTGATTTGCGGATATTGAAGAATCCTTGAATGCCTGGGATGAACCTGACTTGATCATGATGTATGAGCTTTTTGATGTGTTGTTGAATTCTGTTTGCTAGGATTTTGTTGAGGATTTTGGCGTCTAGATTCATCAGTGAAACTGGTCTATAATTTTCTTTTTTTGTGTTGTCTTTGCCTGGCTTTTGTATCAGGGTGATGGCAGCCTCATAGAATGTGTTTGGAAGTTTTCTTTCCTTTGCAATTTTTTGAAAGAGTTTTAGAAGCACAGGCATTAGCTCTTCTTTAAATGTTTGGTAGAATTCGGCTGTGAAGCCATCTGGCCCTGGACTTTTATTGTTGGGTAGATTTTTGGTCACAAATTTGATTTCTGAGCTTGTGATTGGGCTGTTCATAGTTTCTATTTCTTCCTGGTTGAGTCTTGGGAGATTAATCTTCTCTAAGAAAGTGTCCATTTCTTCCACCTTGTCCCGTTTGTTGCCATAGAGTTGTTCATAATAGTCTCTTATAATCCTTTGTATTTCTGCATTATCTGTTGTAGTCTCTCCTTTTTCATTTTGGTGATCTGGTTCTTCTCTCTCTCTTTCTTGATGAGTCTGGCCAGTGGTGTGTTGCTTATATTTACCTTTTCAAAGAACCAGCTTTTTATTTATCTTTACTATTGTTTCTTTCTTTTTTTTTTTTCATTTATTTTTGCTCTGATCTTTATGATTTCCCTTCTTCTGCTAGCTTTGGGGTGTTTTTGTTCTTCTTTCTCCAGTTGTTTTAAGCGTAAGGTTAGGTCATCTGTTTGAGATTTTCCTAGTTTCTTGAGGTAGGACCGAATTGCTATAAACTTCCTTCTTAGAACTGCTTTTGTGGTATCCCATAGGTTTTGCACTGTCGTGTGTTCACTGTTGTTTTCTTCTAGGAATTTTTTAACTTCTCCTTTGATGTGCTCGGTAATCAGTTGGTTTTTTAGGTATGTGTTGTTTAATCTCCATGTGTTTGTGCTTTTAGCGGTGTTTCTTCCTGTAGTTGATCTCTAGTCTCACTGCATTGTGGTCTGAGAAGATGGTTGATAGAATTTCAGTTTTCTTGAATTGACTGAGGTTTGGTTTGTGGCCCAAGATGTGGTCTATCCTGAAGAATGTTCCGTGAGCACTTGAGAAGAAAGTGTATTCTTCTGCTTTTGGATGGAAAGTCCTAAAGATATCGATGAGGTTCATCTCTTCTAGTGTGGCATTTAAGGCTTGTGTTTCTTTATTAATTTTCTGTCTGGAGGATCTATCCATTGGTGTGAGAGGAGTGTTAAAGTCTCCTACTATGATTGTGCTAGTGTCGATGTCTTCTCTTAAGTCTGAAAGTGTTTGTCTTATATATTGGGGTGCTCCTGTGTTGGATGCATAGATATTTGTGATTGTTCTGTCTTCCTCTTGGATTGATCCCGTGGTCATTATGTAGTGACCTGCCTTGTCTCTTCGAATCTTCTTTACTTTATCTATTTTGTCTGATATGAGGATTGCTACTCCAGCTTTCTTTTGATTTCCATTTGCATGGAATATCTTTTTCCAGTCTCTCACTTTCAGTCTATGAGTGTCTCTAGATCTGAAGTGAGTCTCCTGGAGGCAGCATATGTATGGGTCATGTTTTTTAATCCATTCAGCCACTCTGTATCTTTTGGTTGGGGCAGTTAGTCCATTTACATTCAAAGTAATTATTAATACAAATGATCCTATTGTCATCTTCTTAGATGTTATGATGGTTTGTTTTGTGGATCTTCTTCTTCTTTTATGCTTGTTGTCTATATAAGTCCCTTTAACACTTGTTGTAAGGCTTGTTTGGTGTTACTAAATTTTTTTAATTTTTGCTGATCTGTAAAGCTATTGATTTCTCCATCAATTTTGAATGAGATCCTTGCAGGGTAGCGGATTTTTGGTTGCAAATCATTTTCTTTTAGCCGTTTAACTGTGTCCTGCCATTCCCTTCTGGCCTGCAGAATTTCTGTTGATAGGTCAGCTGTTAAATGTATGGGCTTTCCCTTGTATGTCACTAGTTGCTTTTCCCTTGCTGCTTTGAGAATTCTGTCCTTGTGTTTAATTTGTGTTAACTTCATTAATATGTGTCTTGGTGTGTTTCTTCTTGGATTGATTCTATATCGTACTCTTTGTGCTTCTTGGACTTGATTGACTTTCTTTTCCCATGTTGGGGAAATTTTCAACTAGAATCTCTTCAAAAATTTTCTCATAGTCTTTCATTTTTTCTTCTTCTTCTGGAACCCGTATAATTCAAATATTGGTGCATTTGATATTATCCCAGAGGTTTCTGAGGCTCTCCTCTGCTCTTTTCATTCTTTGAGCTAGAGTCTGTTTTTCAGCAGTTACTTCCACCATTCTTTCTTCCAGCTCACTTATCTGGTCTTCTGTCTCAGATACTCTGCTCTTGATTCCTTCTACAGTGTTTTTCAGTTCAGCAATTGAGTTGTTTGTTACTTTTTTGGTAAGTTCTTTTATTTCTTTATTCAATGTGTTAATTGTGTCTTGCAATTTTTCTACCATTCTGTTTTCAGTGCCTTTGATCATCTTTACTATCGTTCTTCTGAAATCACTTTCATAAAGTTTGTCCAAATTTTCTTCATTGATTTGATCTTGTGTGTTTATAGACTGTTCCTTCACTTGTGTGGTATTTCTCTGCCGTTTCATTGTTCTTATTAATTTTTTAACTGATTCTGTTTGGGATTTCCTTTTCCCAGACTTTGAGTTACGTCTGTCAGTGTTAGCCTAGACTTTGAGTTACGTCTGCTGGTGTTTGTTGTTTGGATGGGGCTTCTTATTCTGGGTGATGCTGGTGGTTGGATGATGTCAGGACTTGCATACAAGTGATTACCCTTGTTGGCGTTCTCACTCGTATACTGCTGTCTAGTGTTAGGCGTTCTCTAGTATTGTAGAGTTTTAGAGTCAGTGCTCCCTCCCTAAAGCCCCAGGGCTTGTTGCCTGACCAGGGAATTAAGATTTCACTGCTGGTTTGTTATGGCATTAAATGATATTAAAACATATATATGAGATCCTTGCAGGGTAGCGGATTTTGGTTGCAATTCCTTTGTGTCCTGCAGGAATTTCTGTTGATAGGTCAGCTGTTAAATGTATGGGCTTTCCCTTGTATGTCACTAGTTGCTTTTCCCTTGCTGCTTTGAGAATTCTGTCCTTGTGTTTAATTTGTGTTAACTTCATTAATATGTGTCTTGGTGTGTTTCTTCTTGGATTGATTCTATATCGTACTCTTTGTGCTTCTTGGACTTGATTGACTTTCTTTTCCCATGTTGGGGAAATTTTCAACTAGAATCTCTTCAAAAATTTTCTCATAGTCTTTCATTTTTTCTTCTTCTTCTGGAACCCGTATAATTCAAATATTGGTGCATTTGATATTATCCCAGAGGTTTCTGAGGCTCTCCTCTGCTCTTTTCATTCTTTGAGCTAGAGTCTGTTTTTCAGCAGTTACTTCCACCATTCTTTCTTCCAGCTCACTTATCTGGTCTTCTGTCTCAGATACTCTGCTCTTGATTCCTTCTACAGTTTTTTTCAGTTCAGCAATTGAGTTGTTTGTTACTTTTTTGGTAAGTTCTTTTATTTCTTTATTCAATGTGTTAATTGTGTCTTGCAATTTTTCTACCATTCTGTTTTCAGTGCCTTTGATCATCTTTACTATCGTTCTTCTGAAATCACTTTCATAAAGTTTGTCCAAATTTTCTTCATTGATTTGATCTTGTGTGTTTATAGACTGTTCCTTCACTTGTGTGGTATTTCTCTGCCGTTTCATTGTTCTTATTAATTTTTTAACTGATTCTGTTTGGGATTTCCTTTTCCCAGACTTTGAGTTACGTCTGTCAGTGTTAGCCTAGACTTTGAGTTACGTCTGCTGGTGTTTGTTGTTTGGATGGGGCTTCTTATTCTGGGTGATGCTGGTGGTTGGATGATGTCAGGACTTGCATACAAGTGATTACCCTTGTTGGCGTTCTCACTCGTATACTGCTGTCTAGTGTTAGGCGTTCTCTAGTATTGTAGAGTTTTAGAGTCAGTGCTCCCTCCCTAAAGCCCCAGGGCTTGTTGCCTGACCAGGGAATTAAGATTTCACTGCTGGTTTGTTATGGCATTAAATGATATTAAAACATATATATGCAAATGAGAAACAGAAGGTATACCTTTGACAAATGGCAGTTAAAATATTATGCAAACACTATCTAGCGTATTGAATTATACACACAAACATATACATCTGTAACATAACCCAAGCATTCCAACCAAAAATACAGTACAATACGTTAGCACAGCGAATAAAGAAAACCAAGAATGTTATCCACCAGTTAATAACCAAACTAAGTAGAGCACCAATTGGAGAATAATGCTAGAGCAGGGTCCCTGTTGGCGATAAGGCAATGAGGACAGAATAGACTAAGAAATATGGTGGGAAAAGGGAAAAAGAGAAAGGGAGGATAGAAGAGAAATACAGAATAATACTGAAAAGTTAAATATAAGGAGATAAAGATTTGTACGTATTAGAGTTTAGTGCTATAGGAAAGGAGCTTCAGAGAAAGCAAAGAATTATAGAGGAAGTAGTAGTACAAATGAAAAATTTAAACAATTAAAACAGAGAAAAGTATACAGAAAAATATAGAAAAACAAAGCAAAAACAATATAAACAAACAAAACCGCCACAGAACCTTAAAAGGCCAATGGGGAACCAGAAGCTTATACCAAAATTAAATGTGTAGTTTAAAAGGAAAAAGTAGAAAAAAAAAATTATGTAAACTTGAATATATTCAGTCTTACTGATAAGATTAGTAGCTTCAATAGAATTCAATGGAGGAAATAAACCCACTCTCACACACCCAGGAAAAAAAAAAAAAAAAAAACAACGGGGGCTGCACTGAGTGGGTTTGGAAAAAAGGAACAAAACAAATGAAACAATACAATAAAAAAAAAAAAAGCAGTAAAAATGAATAAGGACATATGAATGATCTGGGAACATACATGTTGGTGAACAACAAAACTCTGTAAAATCTTTAAAATAAAGAATAAAAAAATTTAAAAAAGAGTAAGAATAAAATGAAATTTTAAAAATCCAGCAGTAACTCCAGCTTCAGACAAAACATGAAAATAGTGTTTATGTTCTTCTGTCTCTTGCTGACTACACAGGAATTATCAGTCTTTTTCTTGCCTCTGGCAGTGGTTGGATCTGAAGACCTCTTTGACTGCTTGTTTGTTTCGGCCTATTCCAGAACTAAAAGGCCTGTCCAGGATGACCCGTGGAGTTTCTTAATCCAAATCACTTTTCTTGCTGGGTGGAGCTAAATTCCCTCCCTGTAGCTTGACCAGCAGCTCTGCAGTTTGACCAGCAGCCAAACTACAGTAGGGAAAATGGCATCTGTCTCACAGAGGATTTATTCCCACACGCTCTATGGGAAGCACTTCCACAGTGACCCCGATCCTGCTGCAGGCCACCGTCGACCCCCGTCACCGAGGGAGACGTCAGGTTACTCAGAGGTGAGTCTGGCTCAGTCTCATGCAGGATCGCTATTCCCCTCTCCTGGATCACGGTGCGCACAAGAGTTTCCAGCCCTCCTTGGGGGCTCTGTGATCGGGTTAATGGTAACCTCCTCCAAAGGAAACTGAGTGCCATCCTTCCAAGGACTGCTCAAGGGCACTTCTAGCTCAAGGGGGCACCTGGACCCTCCAAAGCAGGTCTGGCTCAGTCCCTTGTGGGTGTCACTGCTCCTTTCCCGGGTCTTGATATGCAACAGGCTTTGTGCCTTTGGCCCGCCCAGCCTCTCTGGCGGGTATGAGGTTTGACTTTTAAAAGTGCGATTGCACCCTTCCTACTGTCTTGATGCCACTTCTCCTTTGTTCTTCGATGTGGGGTATCCTCTCTGTGATCAGATCCAACCTCCTCCTGTCGATGGTTTTTCAGGAACTCATTGCAATTCAGGCGATTTTGCAGGACAGATGAGTGCACGTCCTTCTATGCTGCCATCCATAATTTGATCTTTGAATTTAAGTTTTCTATGTGAGGTTCAGTGGGATAAAGGAGCATGTGTTGGAATGCCCAACACAACTCGGACCTCCTCCTTTCTCCCCACGATGGGCTCTCAGTTCTTGTTCCCCTGTCCCTCATAGATGCTTCCTCTCCACTTAATGACAACTGCCATCCTGTGTCCTCAGTAGGGTCCTGTGCACAGACACAGGGAGGGTGGGGCTTAGATACACAGTCTCTGGGTGTTACCAAGTGGAGATGGATGCCCCAGCCCTGTCCTGGCAGCATGCAGGCACATTTTCCAGTGATCTAGGGAACCAGTGCAGAGACTACAGTCCTGTGGACTGCTTGTCTTCTGGGGATTTGGGTGGCGGGCTTGAGGGAAGGGCAGATAGGTTCAGCTTCCCTGCCCAACCAGATCTCAGAGACTTGGTCAGGGCACATGGGAGCCCTGGAGTCAGTGCACCGGGCCCATGTGCCAAGTTAAGGGTAGGGGTGGGCCGGAAGTGCCTCTTAAGGTCTGCACTCGCCTAGGAGTATCCTCACGCTGAAAGGAGCGACATTAAATAGGAAATAAAAGAGCATGACTGGCTGAGAAAGAGTCCCCAGAAGACAGGTAAACACTATATAGTTTCATTCCTTTAAAGAGCAGAATTTTCCTACTTTTTCATCAAGAATCCCACACATTTCCAGCCCTCCTTGGGGCTCTGTGATCGGGTTAATGGTAACCTCCTCCAAAGGAAACTGAGTGCCATCCTTCCAAGGACTGCTCAAGGGCACTTCTAGCTCAAGGGGGCACCTGGACCCTCCAAAGCAGGTCTGGCTCAGTCCCTTGTGGGTGTCACTGCTCCTTTCCCGGGTCTTGATATGCAACAGGCTTTGTGCCTTTGGCCCGCCCAGCCTCTCTGGCGGGTATGAGGTTTGACTTTTAAAAGTGCGATTGCACCCTTCCTACTGTCTTGATGCCACTTCTCCTTTGTTCTTCGATGTGGGGTATCCTCTCTGTGATCAGATCCAACCTCCTCCTGTCGATGGTTTTTCAGGAACTCATTGCAATTCAGGCGATTTTGCAGGACAGATGAGTGCACGTCCTTCTATGCTGCCATCCATAATTTGATCTTTGAATTTAAGTTTTCTATGTGAGGTTCAGTGGGATAAAGGAGCATGTGTTGGAATGCCCAACACAACTCGGACCTCCTCCTTTCTCCCCACGATGGGCTCTCAGTTCTTGTTCCCCTGTCCCTCATAGATGCTTCCTCTCCACTTAATGACAACTGCCATCCTGTGTCCTCAGTAGGGTCCTGTGCACAGACACAGGGAGGGTGGGGCTTAGATACACAGTCTCTGGGTGTTACCAAGTGGAGATGGATGCCCCAGCCCTGTCCTGGCAGCATGCAGGCACATTTTCCAGTGATCTAGGGAACCAGTGCAGAGACTACAGTCCTGTGGACTGCTTGTCTTCTGGGGATTTGGGTGGCGGGCTTGAGGGAAGGGCAGATAGGTTCAGCTTCCCTGCCCAACCAGATCTCAGAGACTTGGTCAGGGCACATGGGAGCCCTGGAGTCAGTGCACCGGGCCCATGTGCCAAGTTAAGGGTAGGGGTGGGCCGGAAGTGCCTCTTAAGGTCTGCACTCGCCTAGGAGTATCCTCACGCTGAAAGGAGCGACATTAAATAGGAAATAAAAGAGCATGACTGGCTGAGAAAGAGTCCCCAGAAGACAGGTAAACACTATATAGTTTCATTCCTTTAAAGAGCAGAATTTTCCTACTTTTTCATCAAGAATCCCACACATTTTACCATGAACTCTAGAAATTACATATCTAGTCCTGCCAGGAGATTTCACTGACCTGCATTCAGTAACGTCCTAACTAACACATAGAAGGTCATCCAAACGGCTCTGTATTTTGAGTAATTCTTTATAAACCTCTTTCACACAAGACCTCTTTCACACATTTTATAAATTGTTCAACTGGCTTGCAAAAATCTGTTCAAACCCTCTTTCCAAACTGACAGTGGAATCTCTCCGGACCTTGGTTTATTTGACTCTTGCTCCTTTTGGTGCCACACAAGCTACACTCTAGACACAGAACTTACACTCACTGTATGTTTACTACCAGTGTCAATATTATCAGTCATTAAGACAAGAATGTTTCCAAGAATCATCACACCGTATCCAGTCCTAATGACAGACAAGTGAGAAGGCTTAAAGAATCAGCGATTTGGGCTTCCCCTGGTGGTCCAGTGGATAAGGACACCGCCTTGCAGTGCAAGGGGCGCTGGTTCGATCCCTGGCCTGGGAAGACCCCACGTGCCGCGGAGCGGCTGGACTGATGTGTCCAATCACCGAGCCGGAGCTCTGGAGCGCACGCACCCAGAGCCGGTGCTCTGCAACAACAAACGCCACCGCAATGGGAGACCCGCAGGAGCCAAAGAACAAAGATGGATGAAAACAGAGAAATGAAAGTCCAATGGAAGTGGCCCGCCTGCTCCCCTCCCTCCCCAATCCGACCCCAGCCCAAAATAAATAAATAAATAAATCTTTAAAAAAAAAAAAAAAAAGAATCAGCGATTTATTGACAACTGCCTGCTTAAAACTATCTTCAATTCTAGGTTAAATGAATGAGTGTAGAAGCAGACAAACACCTTTCCACAGACAACCCAACACTTTGCATCTGGCTAAGTAAATATGACTTGCAACAGTTGGCAAGTACTTTTTCCATTTAACCCCAAATGCCAAAATATTCAACAACAGATGTTGCATAGTTTAAGTTTTTTAGTCTGTTTATCAAAAATGTAAACTTTAAAAAATTATCAATTGTAGAAAAAAGAGGAAGGGAAGAGAGACTGCAATGACAATCTTTAGTTGAAGAGAGCAGGAATCGGGAGAGAGAAGGAGAGTGAGTGTGTGTTAAATGATCAACAGTTGGAGAGGAAGAGGAAGAGGTAGGGGAGACAGAAAGAAAAGTAAGACAAATGGAAAGAAAAAGAAAGAGGAAGGGAAAGGGGGAGGAAAGAAACTAAAAGCAGACACATTCACAGGGTTTAATCAGTCAACTATGACTTATCAAAATTTACCCCTAAAATAGAACCATGCCCTCAACCTCCCAGAATCATGGTGGGAATTATATGAGATAACACATGTGAACACAGCCACAATGTGTCTTGTGCATACTTGATGACTACAGTTGAAGCTGAGAGAGTATTTTCCATCTCCGTGAGAAAAACAAAACCAAACAGAACAAAACTTACATGGGCGTAAGCCACGAAGAAAGCCCATCTGAGAGAATTTGCACCAATTAGCATTGTTCAAGAAACTGCTGCCTTGTGTTCTGCTTGTCAATAGAAGTGTTAGCAGCATTTATTTCTACTCAAATGTAGCCAATTCTGTGAACAACACCATGTCCAAGAAAGCTTTTAAACATTAAATAAAAAAATAAGAATTAGTTCAAGCTGTCTGATTCTCCTTGTCCAACTCCCTCTATAAATGATTCAGTTACAAGTGGAAAATTCAACTATAAAATGTATGACTTGAAACCGACACACATTTGGGAACTTCAGTCAAAAGGCTAATGGCCAAGCCAACTCAAAGACTGCTTTCTGCTTGTCTTTCATCACTGTACTGCCAATAACCCTGTTTTAACTTTTATAGCATCTGATTATTTAAAACAGTAATATATACTTCTTTAATAATTCTTTGTAATAACACTGCTGGATAAATGCTGATGGTGCTATTGACCCAACTGCAATATTTATAAATACAGAAGTGTCAAGTCACCAGAAAGGAAATCAGGTCTAAACCCCACCTCACCAAGTATTTGTCAAATTCTCACTCTACCAGTTGCCTTCCAAAAACCCTTTGCATCTGGCTAAGTAAATATGACTTGCAACAGTTGGCAAGTACTTTTTCCATTTAACCCCAAATGCCAAAATATTCAACAACAGATGTTGCATAGTTTAAGTTTTTTAGTCTGTTTATCAAAAATGTAAACTTTAAAAAATTATCAATTGTAGAAAAAAGAGGAAGGGAAGAGAGACTGCAATGACAATCTTTAGTTGAAGAGAGCAGGAATCGGGAGAGAGAAGGAGAGTGAGTGTGTGTTAAATGATCAACAGTTGGAGAGGAAGAGGAAGAGGTAGGGGAGACAGAAAGAAAAGTAAGACAAATGGAAAGAAAAAGAAAGAGGAAGGGAAAGGGGGAGGAAAGAAACTAAAAGCAGACACATTCACAGGGTTTAATCAGTCAACTATGACTTATCAAAATTTACCCCTAAAATAGAACCATGCCCTCAACCTCCCAGAATCATGGTGGGAATTATATGAGATAACACATGTGAACACAGCCACAATGTGTCTTGTGCATACTTGATGACTACAGTTGAAGCTGAGAGAGTATTTTCCATCTCCGTGAGAAAAACAAAACCAAACAGAACAAAACTTACATGGGCGTAAGCCACGAAGAAAGCCCATCTGAGAGAATTTGCACCAATTAGCATTGTTCAAGAAACTGCTGCCTTGTGTTCTGCTTGTCAATAGAAGTGTTAGCAGCATTTATTTCTACTCAAATGTAGCCAATTCTGTGAACAACACCATGTCCAAGAAAGCTTTTAAACATTAAATAAAAAAATAAGAATTAGTTCAAGCTGTCTGATTCTCCTTGTCCAACTCCCTCTATAAATGATTCAGTTACAAGTGGAAAATTCAACTATAAAATGTATGACTTGAAACCGACACACATTTGGGAACTTCAGTCAAAAGGCTAATGGCCAAGCCAACTCAAAGACTGCTTTCTGCTTGTCTTTCATCACTGTACTGCCAATAACCCTGTTTTAACTTTTATAGCATCTGATTATTTAAAACAGTAATATATACTTCTTTAATAATTCTTTGTAATAACACTGCTGGATAAATGCTGATGGTGCTATTGACCCAACTGCAATATTTATAAATACAGAAGTGTCAAGTCACCAGAAAGGAAATCAGGTCTAAACCCCACCTCACCAAGTATTTGTCAAATTCTTCACCTCTACTCCAGTGCCTCCACACACAACCCTAACGAGATGCAGGATTTTCCTGATCATACTGAGGTTAACATGCTGACCACGAGAATTACTTGAAGAAAATTATTATTCTTACTTTGTAATGTTCAAGGGAAGATGTATATTCACAGTCAGTAGACACCAGAAACACTATGTGAACCCATATTTTTCACAGTTGGAACTATCAAATTCCACAAAAGGGAAGCCACCACCAGGCACAATGGCAAGAGAGGGTGTGGCAAACACAAACTTAGTCACTTGGTGCAACCAATCTCATTTTATAAGGTAACATCTTTCTGAACAGAACACATTAAAATTGGTCCCTGAGCTGCCTCTCAGATGTGCTGCATGAGCACACATGGATGAGCAGGGGCTTGATATTCCCTGGAACTGTATTAATATTTACATTCTTTTTTGTTGCTGTTGTTTTGCTTTGGAAATATCTTCAAGTATTCTTTTGAAAACTGAGCCCTAGTTTCTTTATTTGCCTTGTGGAACTTTTTAAAAAAATACACACAAATATTACCTGTATAAATCCCCATGACAGGAGATGCAAACAATACTGAATTCATAGTAATAAGTGAGTGTTCTTTTTCACACATTCCTATGACTAATTATGGAAACAGTCTGCATGGTTCCTATGTCATGAATTTACATACACATATGTACAGATATTTATAAATAAAAAATTAGCCAAGTAATACTATGATATGTGTTGCCCTGTAACTTGATTTTTTTTTCTTTATTGGGGTGTATTTGTTTTACAATGCTACATTAGCTTCAAGTGTACAGCGAAGTTACTGTTATACATTTTTCTGGAGTTTTCTTGTTTACAGATAAACATAATCCCCAGTCATAGGTATATCCCTGAGCCCTCTCACCTGAGCCCATTCCATAGGCTGGGATGCTATGATATGTGTTGTCCTGTAACTTGATTTTACTTTTCATTTTTTTTTCTCAAATTCTGTATTTTAGTGTGAGTGTTTATGTGCATGTGTGTATTCATACATGAATTCAGAACTTCAAACCACTGTATTCTATTCCATGAAACAATACTCTAAATAAATTAAGTCATTCCATTACTATCCCTGAAACCAAGAACTGGTGAGTTGTCACTTCTGTATTGTTATATATTACAATTGGGTCAATAACATCTTCATTATTGACAGAACTGGGCTGTTTTTGGTTTTTGGTGAATAAATAATGCAGCAAAAGCATCCCTGTGCCTGCATTTTTTTCTCCCTCAAGAGCACATACTTAGAACATATTTCAAGAAGCAAAATCAATGGAATCAGGACAACCCCTCTATGACCTTTCAGATTATATATAGATTGATTTTGTCAAATTGCCATTAAAAAGTTTCACCCATTTACCTTTCAGTCATGCATAAGGCAATTTACCCCAACCTCACCAAAGAAGAATAAAATCAATCTTCTAAGATTCTCCTCTAATCTAGTGCATGAATACGGTGACACAAACACTATACATTATTTCTCTCCATCAGTACATCATCCCTCCAGAGAATACTGCTACAGTGCTCTATGTCCTTGAGCAATTTACTTAACATTTATGTGTCTCGATTTGGTGACCTCTAAAATGGAAACTAATACCGAACTCAAAGGGTGATTTCCTGTTCTCTGTTTTTTATATAGATTTTGCCTCTTTTTTCAATGTGATGGTGTCTGTTTCCTCTTTGGTTGATTCAGTCAATGAATAATGGCTGACAGTGTGCCAGCAGGGACCATTCCAGTTGATGGGAAAAGAGCAAGGAGACATGACTAATTAGTCACTCTCGCCAAGTTTATAAGGAGACAGACAATACAGAAACACATGACTGTTCGGACAGGCTGAGATAGGAGAGAAAAAGGAAAGGCAATATAGGACTGAGAAGTACTAGGGCTCTATTCCCGATAGGTCAGAGAACGTCTCTGAGGATGGGGAGACCTGAGCAGAGACCTGAAGGGAATGAGCATAGGGGGAGGGGGAGGGGAGCACAAGCACAAAGCTCCTAGAAAGGAAGGTGGTTGGCATGTATGAGCAACAGTGAGGAATAACATGCTGGGGCAGAGAAGAGAGATACGCTGGGGGTAGTCAGTGACTAAACTCTGAATGTTCTCATTAGCCAGAAGGAGTAATGGGAATTTATTCTGAAAGCAGACAGAAGCCAGAGCACTAACTACTAACTTGCTCCAAACACTGAGAGGGGCAAAAACTTTAAGCTACATATCCCGGTATATAGCTGGAATGTGGCCATGAGCAATGCCCACTTGCTCTCTGATCAGGGATTTCACTGAACAGACACCCACTTCAGCCAAGCCAACAGGCAAAGCTGAAGAGAGTCATCAAGATATGAAACCACACCTCTGACACACACTCATACCTTCTTCTTTCAGCCCCAAAGGCATACTTACAGCATTTTTTCTTCCCTGATGCACAGTGCCACTGCCAGCTGACCCACCAGGGATGGGAACCCTGGCCAGCCTCAGTGACCCAAATGGCACAAAGGGTCTGCCATAGGCTCCTCAAGAGCTGAGGCAGGGGGCAGCTCACAGGCAGCTTCACCCTCACAGCAGCCAGCCTACCTCTGCAGATGGTGCCGTTGCCCACGTAGCCCGGTTTGCAGGTGCAACTGTGTCCCTGGACAGTGTTGGTGCAGATGGCATTCTTATCACAGTTGTGCTGTCCGCTGCCACAGTCATCGTGTTCTGTTCACAGAGTGAGAAAGAGAGACACCTTTTCGTAAGTTGGAATCTCTGACATTGGAAAAGCTAGCTGGAATTCACCATGTAAGAATCACAGTGACTACCCAGCATCGGGACCATATGCTACATGTGACAGTTTCCATGCCTGATGTAGCTGAAGTAACAACAACTCTAAAAGATATTATCATCTACACTTTGCAAGTAAACAGACTTGAGTGTCAGAGAACTCAAGAGACTCATACAAGTGACAGTGATTGCTAAGTGCTGCTCTAAAGTTACTACTTCTTTCATGTCAGCAAAGGTTTCTGCAGAGGCTCCAACGCAGTGGTTCTCCAAGGTGAAGGTGTGCAATTCTGAATCTCCTCCTCCACCTAGAAACATCTGAAAATGTCTGAGGATGCAGTTGGTTTAGTTGTCCTGCTTTAAGAAAGGAGATGCTATTCACATCTAGTGGATGGAGGGCAAGAACGCTGCTAAGCATTCAACAGTGCACCACAGCAAGGAATTCACCAGTCTGATAGCTCAACACTGCCATTGTTGAGAAACCTTTCTGTAAGATTAAAAAGAAAAGGAAAAAGGGAAAAAACACAGGAGATATTCTGTGGCTTCTTAAGACCATGTTGACTGGAAACCTTAGGAACTTCCCGGGTAAAGTCTGAAACTGGCTTTCACACAGAGAGAGGAAGAAGTGAGGCAGACACCAGACACTCTGCACTGCTAGACACAATTTTAAGAAGCAAAACTCAAGACTGGTCTTGAGTAGCTGCAAGACCAGTAGATCTCAGTACTTGCCCACCAGAATCTTAAAAGTTTATACAGAGGTTTTAATGGGGTTCAGTCATGTATACCTTCCTGATGGTCTAACAATACCTGGCTCTCTGAAGCTTGTGTGTCCTTGAAACAGTTCTGACTATGGGAACAGTGGGCAGCACAACAACAGGGGATTGGGTGTGGAGGCTCTGATTGCCTGGGTCCGGCTCATGGGTCAACCACCTATCACATCCTCTCAATGTCCTCCTTCAACAGAATAAGGAGGGTAAACTAAAGTGGGAAGCCCAACTAATACAGCCTGGCAGAGGAACATTAACCCACAAGTATTTTCACAGGGTTCAGAGTTTAACCACTGTGTTGACGCCTGACACGTAGTAATATTGTTACACATATTCAAACAGCCATGGTATCCTTAATTCACAACACACAGGGGGAAACACATCTAACAGTATGAAATGACTGAAAGATTCCAAGTTAGAAATCAAGATCTCAGAGTTAACTACATTCTCTCCTCATCATTAGGTAATTTTAATACTGACCTAAATGGCTCCTCTGGGAAAAAATAATATGAGAAAGTTTACGCCCTTTACTCTCTTGAATATGTGCTGGTATGGCACAAGTAGGGTTATTTAAGTTACAAAAGGTTATAAAACAAGAGTTGAAATCCCATCTGCACCACAGCAAGGAATTCACCAGAAACATCTGAAAATGTCTGAGGATGCAGTTGGTTTAGTTGTCCTGCTTTAAGAAAGGAGATGCTATTCACATCTAGTGGATGGAGGGCAAGAACGCTGCTAAGCATTCAACAGTGCACCACAGCAAGGAATTCACCAGTCTGATAGCTCAACACTGCCATTGTTGAGAAACCTTTCTGTAAGATTAAAAAGAAAAGGAAAAAGGGAAAAAACACAGGAGATATTCTGTGGCTTCTTAAGACCATGTTGACTGGAAACCTTAGGAACTTCCCGGGTAAAGTCTGAAACTGGCTTTCACACAGAGAGAGGAAGAAGTGAGGCAGACACCAGACACTCTGCACTGCTAGACACAATTTTAAGAAGCAAAACTCAAGACTGGTCTTGAGTAGCTGCAAGACCAGTAGATCTCAGTACTTGCCCACCAGAATCTTAAAAGTTTATACAGAGGTTTTAATGGGGTTCAGTCATGTATACCTTCCTGATGGTCTAACAATACCTGGCTCTCTGAAGCTTGTGTGTCCTTGAAACAGTTCTGACTATGGGAACAGTGGGCAGCACAACAACAGGGGATTGGGTGTGGAGGCTCTGATTGCCTGGGTCCGGCTCATGGGTCAACCACCTATCACATCCTCTCAATGTCCTCCTTCAACAGAATAAGGAGGGTAAACTAAAGTGGGAAGCCCAACTAATACAGCCTGGCAGAGGAACATTAACCCACAAGTATTTTCACAGGGTTCAGAGTTTAACCACTGTGTTGACGCCTGACACGTAGTAATATTGTTACACATATTCAAACAGCCATGGTATCCTTAATTCACAACACACAGGGGGAAACACATCTAACAGTATGAAATGACTGAAAGATTCCAAGTTAGAAATCAAGATCTCAGAGTTAACTACATTCTCTCCTCATCATTAGGTAATTTTAATACTGACCTAAATGGCTCCTCTGGGAAAAAATAATATGAGAAAGTTTACGCCCTTTACTCTCTTGAATATGTGCTGGTATGGCACAAGTAGGGTTATTTAAGTTACAAAAGGTTATAAAACAAGAGTTGAAATCCCATCTAGAAACCTTAAAGAAACCAATACTAACTGAACAAAACTAAACATTCAGTGTAGTTTGTTAAGCAAACTATTCGATCCATATAGCAATCCACTGAAATATCATCTATCTTCATTATTTTTTACTTTAAATTTCCTAACAGGGGGTAGGTTAAATAATCCTAGAAAAAAGTTAAATTAGACAAAGCAGAGCTGTTTCTGTCACCTACATTCAGTAATGTCAAGTATACACATGTACATTACTCTTACTTTAACATCTTGCATTTTTCCAAAGAAAATGTTTCCTAAGCCCCTAAGACCAACTCAAACCATCAGAGAGAAATGTCCAAAGATTAGCAGTGTGAAGGGAGAAGATTTATGAAGACACACTTCTAGTCTGTGCTCAAAGCATCTTCAGGATACTCCAGAAGTAGTATAACCTGTGGATGTCCAATCACATTTACAGACCTAGAAAGCAGTTCATATGTACAGGTGCAATACCTGAAGACATTAAGAACATAAAAACAGTCTAAGAATATAGGGTTAGATTCCAGGAATTTTCAATACTCCTTATTTAAATACATTTAATACATAATTATTGTCTCTGTACTGGGAATACAAATGAGTACACATGGCCTCTACTCACATGAACATTTTAACAGAGGTCAGCAGACACCAATATGTAACTAACCAGACACAAAGGAGAAGTGGTAAGGATTGCAAGTAGGTGACCTCATATTTTATCATTTATAAACAGAACATATTTTAGAGTGAAAGGGGACTCTGCTAATAATTGCACTGGAGTAACAGGCATAACTCAGAATGACCTAGGAAATGGGCATGTGTGCTCATGCTTGATAAGAGAAATGAAGATAAACTGGAATAAAAGTTCATTGGAGGGAAGAAATGTCTTTTAACAGGCAGAAACATCTTCCTTGAAGGACAAAGTAGTTTAGCTAGGCTTTTAAAAACGGTCATGGTTTTCTCATCCAGAAATGCTCCAGTAAAATAACAGAGAAATGTATGGTTTTATGCAACATTCCAGAAGGCTGTTTCATCCTTGTCTTTCCAACCTTCCACCCTCCAACCCTCATCATCAGTTTGATAAAGGTATAGTTAATAAACAGAATTATTTGTGCAAGGGAATACTATTTGTCCAAGAGAACATTTCATGCAAAGACAGGCACAATAAAAGGACAGAAACAGTATGGACACAATAAAAGAAGAAGATATTAAGAGGTGGAAAGAATACACAGAACTATACAAAAAAATCTTCATGAACTGGATAACCTTGATGGTGTGATAACTCACCAAGAGCCCGAGATCTTAGAGTGTGAAGTGAAGCAGGCACTAGAAAGCATTTCTGTGAACAAAGCTAGTGGAGTTGAAGGAACTCCAACTGAGCCATTTCAAATATCAAAAGATGGTGCTGTTAAAGTGCTACACTCAATACACCAGAAAATCTGGAAAACTCAGCAGTGGCCTCAGGACTGGAAAAGTTCAGTTTTAATTCAAATTCCAAACAAGGAGAATGCCAAAGAATGTTTAAACTGCTGCATCATTGCACTCATTCCACATGCCAGCAAAGTAATGCTCAAAAGCCTCCAAGCTGGGCTTCAACAGTATGTGAACCAAGAACTTCCAGATATACAAGCTACATTAGAAAAGGTAAAGGAACCAGAGATCAATTGCCGACGTCTGTTAGATCATAGAAAGAGCAAAGGAATGGCAGAAAACATCTACTTCTGCTTCACAGACTATGCTAAAGTCTTTGACTTTGTGGATCACATCAAACTGTGGAAAATTCTGAAAGAGATGGGAATACCAGACCACCTTACCTGCCTCCTGTGAAACATGCATGCAGGACAAGAAGCAACAGCTGGAACTAGACATGGAACAATGGACTGGTTCCAAATTGGGAATGGGGTATGTCAAGGCTGTATATTGTCACCCTGCTTAACATGCAGAATACATCATGCAAAATGCCAGGCTGGACAAGCTGGAATTAAGATCGCTGGGAGAAATAGCAATAACCTCAGGTAAGGACAAAGTAGTTTAGCTAGGCTTTTAAAAACGGTCATGGTTTTCTCATCCAGAAATGCTCCAGTAAAATAACAGAGAAATGTATGGTTTTATGCAACATTCCAGAAGGCTGTTTCATCCTTGTCTTTCCAACCTTCCACCCTCCAACCCTCATCATCAGTTTGATAAAGGTATAGTTAATAAACAGAATTATTTGTGCAAGGGAATACTATTTGTCCAAGAGAACATTTCATGCAAAGACAGGCACAATAAAAGGACAGAAACAGTATGGACACAATAAAAGAAGAAGATATTAAGAGGTGGAAAGAATACACAGAACTATACAAAAAAATCTTCATGAACTGGATAACCTTGATGGTGTGATAACTCACCAAGAGCCCGAGATCTTAGAGTGTGAAGTGAAGCAGGCACTAGAAAGCATTTCTGTGAACAAAGCTAGTGGAGTTGAAGGAACTCCAACTGAGCCATTTCAAATATCAAAAGATGGTGCTGTTAAAGTGCTACACTCAATACACCAGAAAATCTGGAAAACTCAGCAGTGGCCTCAGGACTGGAAAAGTTCAGTTTTAATTCAAATTCCAAACAAGGAGAATGCCAAAGAATGTTTAAACTGCTGCATCATTGCACTCATTCCACATGCCAGCAAAGTAATGCTCAAAAGCCTCCAAGCTGGGCTTCAACAGTATGTGAACCAAGAACTTCCAGATATACAAGCTACATTAGAAAAGGTAAAGGAACCAGAGATCAATTGCCGACGTCTGTTAGATCATAGAAAGAGCAAAGGAATGGCAGAAAACATCTACTTCTGCTTCACAGACTATGCTAAAGTCTTTGACTTTGTGGATCACATCAAACTGTGGAAAATTCTGAAAGAGATGGGAATACCAGACCACCTTACCTGCCTCCTGTGAAACATGCATGCAGGACAAGAAGCAACAGCTGGAACTAGACATGGAACAATGGACTGGTTCCAAATTGGGAATGGGGTATGTCAAGGCTGTATATTGTCACCCTGCTTAACATGCAGAATACATCATGCAAAATGCCAGGCTGGACAAGCTGGAATTAAGATCGCTGGGAGAAATATCAATAACCTCAGGTATGCAGAGGACACCCTTATGAAAGAAAGTGAAGAGGAGCTAAAGAGCCTCTTGATCAAGGTTAAAATGGAGAGTGAAAAAGTTGGCCTAAAACTCAACATTCAAAAAACAAAGATTATGGCATCCAGTCCCATTACTTTATGGCAAACAGATGAATAAACAATGGAAACAGTGACAGACTTTATTTTCTTGGGCTCCAAAATCAGTGTGGATGGTGACTGTGGCCATGAAATTAAAAGAGGCTTACCGCTTGGAAGAAAAACTATGACCAACCTAGACAGTGTATTAAAAAGCAGAGACGATCTCTCCTGCAAAATCGCCTGAATTGCGACGAGTTCCTGGGAAACCATCGACGAAAGGAGGTTGGATCTGATCACAGAGAGGACACCCCACATCGAAGAACAAAGGAGAAGCCGCATCAAGACGGTAGGAGGGGTGCAATCGCACTTTTAAAAGTCAAACCTCATACCCGCCGGAGAGGCTGGGCGGGCCAAAGCCGCAAAGCCTGTTGCAGATCAAAACCCGGTGAGGAGCACTAACACCCACAAGGGACTGAGCCAGACCTGCTTTGGAGGGTCCAGGTGCCCCTTGAGCTAGAAGTGCCCTTGAGCAGGCCTCGGAAGGGCGGCACTCAGTTCCCTTTGGAGGAGGTTACCATTAACCCGATCACAGAGTCGCCGAAGAGGACTGGAAAGTCTCTGCGCACTGTGATCCGGGAGAGGGGAATAGCGATCCTGCATGAGACTGAGCCAGACTCACCTCTGAGTAACCTGACGTCTCCCGCGGTGGTGGGGGTCGACGGTGGCCTGCAGCAGGGTCGGGGTCACTGCGGAAGTGCTTCCCATAGAGCGTGTGGGAATAAATCCTCTGTGAGACAGACGCCATTTTCCCTACTGTAGTTTGGCTGCTGGTCAAACTGCAGGGCTGCTGGTCAAGCTACAGGGAGGGAATTTAGCTCCACCCAGCAAGAAAAGGGATTTGGATTAAGAAACTCCCAGGGCCAGCCTGGGCGGGCCGTTTAATTCTGGAATAGGCCAAAACAAGCAGTCAAAGAGGTCTTCAGATCCAACCACTGCCAGAGGCAAGAAAAAGACTGATAATTCCTGAACAGTCAGCAAGAGACAGAAGAACATAAACACTATTTTCACGTTTTGTCTGAAGCTGGAGTTACTGCTGGACTTTAAAATTTCATTTTTTGTATTGTATTACTTTGTTTCAATTTTTTTTTTTTCTTCTCTTTTTTCCAAACCCACTCAGTGCACCCACCGCTTTTTTTTTTTTTCTTTTCTTGGGGGTGTATATGAGAGAGAGAGTGGGTGTGTTCATTTCCTTCACTGAATTCTATTGAAGCTACTAATCTTATCAGTAAGACTGAATATATTCAAGTTCACATACAATTTTTTTTTTTTTTTTCTTTTTCCTTTTAAACCACACATTTTATTTTGGTATAAACTTCTGGTTCCCCATTGGCCTTTTAAGGTTCTGTGGGGGTTTTGTTTGTTTTTATTATTTTTGCTTTGTTTTTCTATATTTTTCTATAAAATTTAGTTCTTTTAATTTTTAATAATTTTTTCATTTGTACTACTACCTCCTCTATAATTCTTTGCTTTCTCTGAAGCTCCTTTCCTATACCACTAAATTCTAATACATACAAATCTTTATCTCCCTATATTTAACTTTGCAATATTATTCTATATTTCTCTTCTATCCTCCCTTTCTCTTTTTTCCTTTCCCCACTATATTTCTTAGTCTGTTCTGTCCTCATTGCCTTATCCCCAACGGGGATCCTGCTCTAGCATTATTCTCCAATTGGTACTCTACTTAGTTTGCTTATTAACTTGTGGATATCATTCTTGGATTTCTCTATTCGCCGTGCTAACATATTGTACTGTATTTTTGATTGGAATGCTTGGGTTATGTTATAGCTGTATATGTTCATGTGTATAATTCAATACGCTAGATAGTACTTGCATAATTTTTAAATTGCCATTTGTCAAAGGTATACCTTCTGTTTCTCATTTGCATATATATGTTTTAATATCATTTAATGCCATAACAAACCAGCCGTGAAATCTTCATTCCCTGGTCAGGCAACAAGTCCCGGGGTTTTGAGGGTGCACTGACTCCAAAACTACAATACTAGAGAACGCATAACACTAAAGAGCAGTATACAAGTGAGAACGCCAGCAAAGGTAATCACTTGTATACAAGTCCTGACATCACCCAATCACCAGCATCACCCAGAATAAGAAGCCCCATCCAAACAACAAACACCAACAGACGTAACTCAAAGTCTGGGAAAAGGAAATCCCAAACAGAATCAGTTTTAAAAAATTAATAATAACAATGAAACGGCAGAGAAATACCACACAAGCGAAGGAACAATCAACAAACACACAAGATCAAATTAATGAAGAGAATTTGGACAAACTTTCTGAAAGTGATTTCAGAAGAATGATAGTAAAGATGATCAAAGACACTGAAAACAGAATTTCAGAGAAATTGCAAGATACAACTAACACACTGAATAAAGAAATACAAGAACTTACCAAAAAAGTAACAGAGACAAACAACTCAATTGCTGAACTGAAAAACACTGTAGAAGGAATCAAGAGCAGAGTATCTGAGACAGAAGACCGGATAAGTGAGCTGGAAGATAAAATGGTGGAAGTAACCGCTGAAAAACAGACTCTAGCTCAAAGAATGAAAAGAGCAGAGGACAGCCTCAGAGACCTCTGGGATAATATCAAACGCACCAATATTCGAATTATAGGGGTTCCAGAAGAAGAAGAAAAAAAGAAAGGCTATGAGAAAATTTTTGAAGAGATTATAGTTGAAAATTTCCCCAACATGGGAAAAGAAATAGTCAATCAAGTCCAAGAAGCACAAAGAGTACCTAACAGAATCAATCCGAGAAGAAACACACCAAGACACATATTAATGAAGTTAACACAAATTAAACACAAAGATAGAATTCTCAAAGCAGCAAGGGAAAAGCAACTAGTGACATACAAGGGAAAGCCCATCCGTTTAACAGCTGATCTTTCAACAGAAACTCTGCAGGCCAGAAGGAATGGCAGGACACATTTAAACGGCTGAAAGAGAATAACTTTTTAATTGCATTTGTAAATATCCTTCTGTTTCTCATTTGCATATATATGTTTTAATATCATTTAATGCCATAACAAACCAGCCGTGAAATCTTCATTCCCTGGTCAGGCAACAAGCCCGGGGTTTTGAGGGTGCACTGACTCCAAAACTACAATACTAGAGAACGCATAACACTAAAGAGCAGTATACAAGTGAGAACGCCAGCAAAGGTAATCACTTGTATACAAGTCCTGACATCACCCAATCACCAGCATCACCCAGAATAAGAAGCCCCATCCAAACAACAAACACCAACAGACGTAACTCAAAGTCTGGGAAAAGGAAATCCCAAACAGAATCAGTTTTAAAAAATTAATAATAACAATGAAACGGCAGAGAAATACCACACAAGCGAAGGAACAATCAACAAACACACAAGATCAAATTAATGAAGAGAATTTGGACAAACTTTCTGAAAGTGATTTCAGAAGAATGATAGTAAAGATGATCAAAGACACTGAAAACAGAATTTCAGAGAAATTGCAAGATACAACTAACACACTGAATAAAGAAATACAAGAACTTACCAAAAAAGTAACAGAGACAAACAACTCAATTGCTGAACTGAAAAACACTGTAGAAGGAATCAAGAGCAGAGTATCTGAGACAGAAGACCGGATAAGTGAGCTGGAAGATAAAATGGTGGAAGTAACCGCTGAAAAACAGACTCTAGCTCAAAGAATGAAAAGAGCAGAGGACAGCCTCAGAGACCTCTGGGATAATATCAAACGCACCAATATTCGAATTATAGGGGTTCCAGAAGAAGAAGAAAAAAAGAAAGGCTATGAGAAAAATTTTGAAGAGATTATAGTTGAAAATTTCCCCAACATGGGAAAAGAAATAGTCAATCAAGTCCAAGAAGCACAAAGAGTACCTAACAGAATCAATCCGAGAAGAAACACACCAAGACACATATTAATGAAGTTAACACAAATTAAACACAAAGATAGAATTCTCAAAGCAGCAAGGGAAAAGCAACTAGTGACATACAAGGGAAAGCCCATCCGTTTAACAGCTGATCTTTCAACAGAAACTCTGCAGGCCAGAAGGAAATGGCAGGACACATTTAAACGGCTGAAAGAGAATAATCTGCAACCAAGAATCCTCTACCCTGCCAGGATCTCCTTCAAAATTGATGGAGAAATCAAAAGCTTTACAGACAAGCAAAAATTAAAAGAATTTAGTCACACCAAACCAGCCTTACAACAAATGTTAAAGAGACTTATATAGACAACAAGTATAAAAGGAGAAGATCCACGAAACAAACCCATCATAACATCTAAGAAGATGACAATAGGATCATTTGTATCAATAATTACTTTGAATGTCAATGGACTAAACGCCCCAACCAAAAGACACAGAGTGGCTGAATGGATCCAAAAACACGACCCATACATATGCTGCCTCCAGGAAACTCATTTCAGACCTAGAGACACTCATAGACTGAAAGTGAGAGGCTGGAAAAAGATATTCCATGCAAATGGAAATCAAAAGAAAGCTGGAGTAGCAATCCTCATATCAGATAAAATAGATTTTAAAGTAAAGAAGATTCTAAGAGACAAGGCAGGTCACTACATCATGATTAAGGGATCCATCCAAGAAGAAGACATAACAATCATAAATATCTATGCTCCCAACACAGGAGCACCCCAATACATAAGACAAACACTTTCAGACATAAAAGAAGACATTGACAGCAACACAATCATAGTAGGAGACTTTAACACTCCTCTCACACCAATGGATAGATCCTCCAAACAGAAAATTAATAAAGAAACACAAGCCTTAAATGCCACACTAGAAGAAATGGACCTCATTGATATCTTTAGGACTTTCCATCCAAAAGCAGAAGAATACACTTTCTTCTCAAGTGCTCACGGAACATTCTCCAGGATAGACCACATCTTGGGCCACAAATCAATCCTCAGTCAATTCAAGAAAACTGAAATTCTATCAACCATCTTCTCGGACCACAATGCAGTGAGACTAGAGATCAACTACAGGAAAAAAACCGCTAAAAACACAAACACATGGAGATTAAACAACACATACCTAAAAAACCAACTGATCATTGAGGAAATCAAAGGAGAAATAAAAAAATTCCTAGAAGAAAATGACAATGAACACACAACAGTGCAAAACCTATGGGATACTGCAAAAGCAGTTCTAAGAGGGAAGTTTATAGCATTACAATCCCACCTCAAGAAACTAGGAAAATCTCAAACAGACGACCTTACCTTACGCTTAAAACAACTGGAGAAAGAAAAACAAAAACACCCCAAAGCCAGCAGAAGAAGGGAAATCATAAAGATCAGAGCAGAAATAAATGAAAAAGAAACAAAAGAAACAATAGTAAAGATAAATAAAACAAAAAGCTGGTTCTTCGAAAAAGTCAATAAAATCGACACACCACTGGCCAGACTCATTAAGAAAAAGAGAGAGAAGAACCAGATCACGAAAATCAAAAATGAAAAAGGAGAGATTACAACGGACAATGCAGAAATCCAAAGGATTATAAGAGACTATTATGAACAACTCTATGGCAACAAACTGGACAACCTGGAAAAAATGGACAGTTTCTTAGAGAAGATTAATCTCCCAAGACTCAACCAGGAAGAAATAGAAACTATGAACAAGCCAATCACAAGCTCAGAAATCGACCTTGTGATCAAAAATCTACCCAAAAATAAAAGCCCAGGGCCAGATGGTTTCACAAGTGACTTCTACCAAACATTTAAAGAAGAGCTAATGCCTGTCCTTCTAAAACTCTTCCAAAAAATTGCCCAGGAAGGAACACTTCCAAACACATTCTACGAGGCCACCATCACCCTGATACCAAAGCCAGGCAAAGACATCACAAAAAAAGAAAATTATAGGCCAATTTCACTGATGAATCTAGATGCCAAAATCCTCAACAAAGTCCTAGCAAACAGAATTCAGCAACACATCAAAAAGCTCATTCATCACGATCAAGTTGGGTTCATCCCGGGCATGCAAGGATTCTTCAACATTCGCAAATCAATCAATGTGATACACCATATCAACAAGTTGAAAGACAAAAATCACATGATCATCTCAATAGATGCAGAAAAAGCATTTGACAAAGTACAGCATCCATTTATGATAAAAACTCTTCAAAAAATGGGCATAGAAGGAACTTATCTTAACATAGTGAAAGCCATATATGAGAAGCCCACAGCGAACATTATCCTCAACAGTGAAAAACTGAGAGCATTCCCTCTAAGATCAGGAACAAGACAAGGGTGTCCACTTTCACCACTACTATTCAACATAGTCCTGGAAGTTCTAGCAACAGCAATAAGAGAAGAGAAAGAAATCAAAGGAATCCAGATTGGAAAAGAAGAAGTCAAACTCTCTCTATTTGCAGATGACATGATATTATACATAGAAAATCCCAAAGACACTATTACAAAACTACTAGAGTTAATCAGCGAATTCAGCAAAGTTGCAGGATACAAAATCAATATACAGAAATCACTGGCATTCCTATACACAAACAATGAAAAATCAGAAAATGAAATCAAAGAGGCAGTCCCCTTCACCATTGCAACCAAAAGAATCAAATATCTAGGAATAAACCTACCCAAAGAAACAAAAGAATTGTACACAGAAAATTACAAGACACTCATGAGAGACATTAAAGAAGAGTTAAACAGATGGAGAAATATTCCGTGTTCCTGGGTCGGGAGAATCAATATTGTGAAAATGACCATACTACCAAATGTCATCTATAGATTCAATGCGATCCCTATCAAACTTCCAATAACATTCTTCACAGAACTAGACCAACGAATAACACAGTTCATATGGAAACACAAAAGACCTCGAATAGTCAAAGCAATCCTCAGGAAGAAGAATGGAGCTGGGGGGATCAGCCTCCCCAACTTCAGACTCTACTACAAAGCAACAGTCATCAAGACAGTATGGTACTGGCACAAAAACAGAAATATCGACCAATGGAACAAGATCGAGAACCCAGAAGGATTTAAAGCCAAAAAAGCACCTAAATTTGGTCCTGAAAAATTTAAGCAACAACATCAAAAGCCCTAAAATTCATCACGATCAAGTTGGGTTCATCCCGGGCATGCAAGGATTCTTCAACATTCGCAAATCAATCAATGTGATACACCATATCAACAAGTTGAAAGACAAAAATCACATGATCATCTCAATAGATGCAGAAAAAGCATTTGACAAAGTACAGCATCCATTTATGATAAAAACTCTTCAAAAAATGGGCATAGAAGGAACTTATCTTAACATAGTGAAAGCCATATATGAGAAGCCCACAGCGAACATTATCCTCAACAGTGAAAAACTGAGAGCATTCCCTCTAAGATCAGGAACAAGACAAGGGTGTCCACTTTCACCACTACTATTCAACATAGTCCTGGAAGTTCTAGCAACAGCAATAAGAGAAGAGAAAGAAATCAAAGGAATCCAGATTGGAAAAGAAGAAGTCAAACTCTCTCTATTTGCAGATGACATGATATTATACATAGAAAATCCCAAAGACACTATTACAAAACTACTAGAGTTAATCAGCGAATTCAGCAAAGTTGCAGGATACAAAATCAATATACAGAAATCACTGGCATTCCTATACACAAACAATGAAAAATCAGAAAATGAAATCAAAGAGGCAGTCCCCTTCACCATTGCAACCAAAAGAATCAAATATCTAGGAATAAACCTACCCAAAGAAACAAAAGAATTGTACACAGAAAATTACAAGACACTCATGAGAGACATTAAAGAAGAGTTAAACAGATGGAGAAATATTCCGTGTTCCTGGGTCGGGAGAATCAATATTGTGAAAATGACCATACTACCAAATGTCATCTATAGATTCAATGCGATCCCTATCAAACTTCCAATAACATTCTTCACAGAACTAGACCAACGAATAACACAGTTCATATGGAAACACAAAAGACCTCGAATAGTCAAAGCAATCCTCAGGAAGAAGAATGGAGCTGGGGGGATCAGCCTCCCCAACTTCAGACTCTACTACAAAGCAACAGTCATCAAGACAGTATGGTACTGGCACAAAAACAGAAATATCGACCAATGGAACAAGATCGAGAACCCAGAGATAAAGCCACGCACCTATGGGTACCTTATTTTTGACAAAGGAGGCGAACATATAAAATGGGACAAAGACAGCCTCTTCAACAAATGGTGCTGGGAAAATTGGACAGCTACATGCAAGAAAATGAAGTTGGAACATACCCTGACACCATACACAAAGATCAACTCAAAATGGATTAAAGACCTAAATGTAAAACCAGAAACCATCAAACTCTTAGAGGAGAATATAGGCAAAACCCTCAAGGACATCAATCAAAGCAAGATCTTCTCTGACCCACCTACTAGAATAGTGGAACTAAAAAGACAAATGAACATGTGGGACCTCATGAAACTTAAAAGCTTTTGTACAGCTAAAGAAATTACAAAAAAGCTGAACAGACAGCCCACAGAGTGGGAGAAAATCATAGCAAATGAAACAACAGACAAAGAATTAATCTCCAAAATCTACAAGCAACTCAGACAAGTCAGCACTGGAAAAACGAACAACCCAATCAAAAAATGGGAAAAGGACCTAAACAGACACCTCTCCAACGATGACATACAGATGACCCAAAAACACATGAAACGATGCTCAACTTCACTAATAATTAGAGAAATGCAAATCAAAACTACAATGAGATGTCACCTCACACCCGTCAGAATGGCCATCATCCACAAATCGACAGACAATAAATGCTGGAGAGGCTGCGGAGAAAAGGGAACACTCCTGCATTGCTGGTGGGAGTGTAAATTGATACAGCCTCTATGGAAGACAGTCTGGAGATTTCTTAAAAAACTAAAAATAGAAGCACCATATGACCCAGCAATCCCACTCTTAGGCTTATACCCTGATGAAATCAAAACTGAAAGAAGCACCTGTACCCCAATGTTCATTGCAGCTCTCTATACAATAGCTAGAACATGGAAGCAACCTAGATGCCCATCGACGAACGAATGGATCCAAAAGCTCTGGTACATATATACAATGGAATACTACACAGCTGTAAAGAGAAATGCAGAAGAATCAGCCCTCATGAGGTGGCTGGATCTAGAACGTATCCTAAAAAGTGAAGTCAGTCAGAAAGAGAAGGACAAATACAGTATATTAACACATATATATGGAATCTAGTAGGATGGTGATGATGGCACATGCAGTGAAGCGACAGAAAGACAGACATGGACAGTGGACATATGGACATTTTGGGGAAGGAACAGTGGGTGAGAGGCGTAAGGGAAGTAGCATGAAGGCCTGTACTATCATAAGTGAAGAAAATAGCTCTAGTCATTGCTCTGTGAGAAAAGGGGATCCTTCACGGGTGCTGTGTGATGGTCGGGAGGGGAGGGAAGGGGGGGATATACATGTGACTAATCTGAGAACATGCATGTCTGTGAACAACAAAACTCTGTAAAAGTTAAAAGTAAAATAAAGGTTTAAAAAAAAAAAAAAAAACAAAACAAAAAAAAACAAAAAAAAAAAAAGCAGAGACAACACTTTGCCAACAAAAGTCTGTAGAGTCAAAGCTATAGCTTTCCCAGTAGTCATGTATGAATGTAAGAGCTGGACATAAGAAAAACTGAGTGTTGAAAAACTGATGCCTCTGATCTGTGGTATTGGAGCAGACTATAGTGAGCACCTTGGACTGCAACGAGATCTAACCAGTCAATCCTAAGGAAAATCAACCCTGAATATTCATTGGAAGGAATCACGCAAAGCTGAAGCTCCAATACTTTGGCCACCTGATGCGAAGAGATGATTCATTGATAAAGACCCTGCTGTTGGGAAAAATACAAGGCAGAAGGAGAAGGGAAGGACAGAGGACAAGTCGGTTGGATGGCATCACTGAGTCAATGGACTTGAATTTGAGCAAGCTCCAGGAGATGGCAATGGACAGGGAAGCCTGGTATGCTGCAGTCCATGGGGTCACAGAGAGTCAGACACTATTGAGCAAGTGAACTGAACTGAACAAATATAAGGGGAAGATACTGAAATTGTATACTGTAATAATTTGATATACATATACTTTTATAAAGGATTATTCCATCAAGTTAATTAACATATCTATCCTATTATCTCCCAGTATTTTTGATACAAACCTCCTTCTCTGCTGAGGTAGCCTCCTCACTATCCTGTAAGTATATGACCTGATTACTACCTCTCTAGTTTGTCATGATGTTTCCCTGATTCACAATATTCTCACAATGTAGGGAAATCTGTGCCCCTATCTTTTAAGTTTGTCTCTCACAATACAGTATATTAACACATATATATGGAATCTAGTAGGATGGTGATGATGGCACATGCAGTGAAGCGACAGAAAGACAGACATGGACAGTGGACATATGGACATTTTGGGGAAGGAACAGTGGGTGAGAGGCGTAAGGGAAGTAGCATGAAGGCCTGTACTATCATAAGTGAAGAAAATAGCTCTAGTCATTGCTCTGTGAGAAAAGGGGATCCTTCACGGGTGCTGTGTGATGGTCGGGAGGGGAGGGAAGGGGGGGATATACATGTGACTAATCTGAGAACATGCATGTCTGTGAACAACAAAACTCTGTAAAAGTTAAAAGTAAAATAAAGGTTTAAAAAAAAAACAAAAAAAAAAAAAAAAAAAAGCAGAGACAACACTTTGCCAACAAAAGTCTGTAGAGTCAAAGCTATAGCTTTCCCAGTAGTCATGTATGAATGTAAGAGCTGGACATAAGAAAAACTGAGTGTTGAAAAACTGATGCCTCTGATCTGTGGTATTGGAGCAGACTATAGTGAGCACCTTGGACTGCAACGAGATCTAACCAGTCAATCCTAAGGAAAATCAACCCTGAATATTCATTGGAAGGAATCACGCAAAGCTGAAGCTCCAATACTTTGGCCACCTGATGCGAAGAGATGATTCATTGATAAAGACCCTGCTGTTGGGAAAAATACAAGGCAGAAGGAGAAGGGAAGGACAGAGGACAAGTCGGTTGGATGGCATCACTGAGTCAATGGACTTGAATTTGAGCAAGCTCCAGGAGATGGCAATGGACAGGGAAGCCTGGTATGCTGCAGTCCATGGGGTCACAGAGAGTCAGACACTATTGAGCAAGTGAACTGAACTGAACAAATATAAGGGGAAGATACTGAAATTGTATACTGTAATAATTTGATATACATATACTTTTATAAAGGATTATTCCATCAAGTTAATTAACATATCTATCCTATTATCTCCCAGTATTTTTGATACAAACCTCCTTCTCTGCTGAGGTAGCCTCCTCACTATCCTGTAAGTATATGACCTGATTACTACCTCTCTAGTTTGTCATGATGTTTCCCTGATTCACAATATTCTCACAATGTAGGGAAAAATCTGTGCCCCTATCTGGTTTCAAATACCAGAATGTTCATAAGATATGAACAAATGAGATATGAACATTCTCACCATGCAGGCTTCCACATTTTCTCTCTCAGTCATATGAATTTAACCTATCTTGGAACTTTTAATAAATTTAATATCTTTATATCTTTGGAGACAATGATATCACAATATATGACAATGAGATTCACAGGTTTTCTCAAGAGTGCCTTACGAACTTGACTTTTAGGAGAGAAATTGTGGCAAATCTTCTATAACCCTGACTTTACCTTCCTCCATTTCACATGCGCTGTGCACTCTGTTAAGTTGCTTCAGTCATGTCCAACTCTGTCAACTTATGGACTACAGGCCACCAGGCTCCTCTGTCCATGGGATTCTCCAGGCAAGAATATTGGAGTGGGTTGCCATGTCATCCTCCAGGTGATCTTCCTGACTTAGGAAATGAACCCAGGTTTCTTACATATCCTGCATTGGCAGGTGGGACCTTTACCACTAGCTCCACTTGGAATGCCCTACTTCACATAGTAGTACTGAACCCACAGTGCCTAGCATTGAGCTTTATCGTGGCAGTGGTAGTTTAGTCCCAAAGTCTTGTCCGACTTCTGTGATCCCATGGACTCCAGCCCACCAGACTTCTCCTGTCCATGGGATTTCTCAGGCATGAACACTGGAATGGGTTGCCATTTCCTTCTCTAACTGAGCTAAATATTATCATATATTATGTCATTTAATTCTCCAAACAACCACAAGAAATATGCTCATTTTATAATGAAGGACCAACGACATTATTAAGTTTTAAAGATAGCATTACTAAATACTCTAACATCACAAAATTATTAAGTGTAGAAGTTTAGACTTTGTGATTCTAGACACTGGGCAAGATCACATTACTGAGTAACTGAAAGTAATCTGGGCATGGCTGAAGCTAAACCAAGACACACAGAAGTGATTCCATGATGCCAAGAAGAAATATTAAAAGACATTTCCTACATTGGCCCCAAATACCCACTGAAAATCCAACCTGTCCTCAAAGGACCAAGGTTTCAAAATCATCCCACATTACTATCTTTAGTCACACCTAAGTTTTCAAAGTAACTAGAACCTTTCAAAATATGTGTGACAGAGATAGCCATAGAAGAATTGATCTCCTCCTAAAAATCTCAAACCCTCTTCCAGCAGCATGAGATTCTATAGAGAGTGCAAGACAAGCATTTGTGAGGTGTGGCAGAACATAGAGGCAAGAGACTCAAGAATCACACAGCCTGGGTGAGATGATCCTGGATGTGCTACTTACAAGCTACATGCACTTGAGTGACTCACACAGCCTGTATCTTAGTTTCCATATGCAAGGTGTGAATATGATACAGCCCATCTACTAGATGATTCTGAGGACTAAGCTAGTTAATATAGATAAAATCTTAATTTTCCAGCATTGTAACTAGTAAGTGTTCAATAAGTACAAGCTACTTTATTATTACTGTTACTACTAGTACTACTACTAGTAGTAGTATTCCTATCTTTCCCCACTACTATAACAGTTAATTGTGAGCAGACTTAATTGTTGAATAGTGGTTAAAACTGGTTAAGAAAACTTTCCTTTTCTTTATAGTATAGATGTCTAGGCATAAAAGCTGTAAACATATACAACTGTGAATAACTTAAATTAGAATACCTTTTACCTACAACATGTATCATGGATAAATCTCAAAAACATTTTGCTAAAAATGCAAGTCAATCACAAAAGACCATCTGTGGCAAGATTCCTTTTACATAAAATATCCAGATGGGAAGTCTATAGTTATAAAGCAGATAAGTGGTGACTTAGGGCCAAGTTCCATGGGATTTCTCAGGCATGAACACTGGAATGGGTTGCCATTTCCTTCTCTAACTGAGCTAAATATTATCATATATTATGTCATTTAATTCTCCAAACAACCACAAGAAATATGCTCATTTTATAATGAAGGACCAACGACATTATTAAGTTTTAAAGATAGCATTACTAAATACTCTAACATCACAAAATTATTAAGTGTAGAAGTTTAGACTTTGTGATTCTAGACACTGGGCAAGATCACATTACTGAGTAACTGAAAGTAATCTGGGCATGGCTGAAGCTAAACCAAGACACACAGAAGTGATTCCATGATGCCAAGAAGAAATATTAAAAGACATTTCCTACATTGGCCCCAAATACCCACTGAAAATCCAACCTGTCCTCAAAGGACCAAGGTTTCAAAATCATCCCACATTACTATCTTTAGTCACACCTAAGTTTTCAAAGTAACTAGAACCTTTCAAAATATGTGTGACAGAGATAGCCATAGAAGAATTGATCTCCTCCTAAAAATCTCAAACCCTCTTCCAGCAGCATGAGATTCTATAGAGAGTGCAAGACAAGCATTTGTGAGGTGTGGCAGAACATAGAGGCAAGAGACTCAAGAATCACACAGCCTGGGTGAGATGATCCTGGATGTGCTACTTACAAGCTACATGCACTTGAGTGACTCACACAGCCTGTATCTTAGTTTCCATATGCAAGGTGTGAATATGATACAGCCCATCTACTAGATGATTCTGAGGACTAAGCTAGTTAATATAGATAAAATCTTAATTTTCCAGCATTGTAACTAGTAAGTGTTCAATAAGTACAAGCTACTTTATTATTACTGTTACTACTAGTACTACTACTAGTAGTAGTATTCCTATCTTTCCCCACTACTATAACAGTTAATTGTGAGCAGACTTAATTGTTGAATAGTGGTTAAAACTGGTTAAGAAAACTTTCCTTTTCTTTATAGTATAGATGTCTAGGCATAAAAGCTGTAAACATATACAACTGTGAATAACTTAAATTAGAATACCTTTTACCTACAACATGTATCATGGATAAATCTCAAAAACATTTTGCTAAAAATGCAAGTCAATCACAAAAGACCATCTGTGGCAAGATTCCTTTTACATAAAATATCCAGATGGGAAGTCTATAGTTATAAAGCAGATAAGTGGTGACTTAGGGCCAAGTTCAAGGGAATGGATACAAGTTTTCTCATCAGGATGATAAAAGAGTTCTAAACTTAATGATAGTACAATTCTGAGGACATACTTAAAACCACTGAACTATACATTTTAAAAATATTTTTATATGTTTGAATTTGTCTCTATTGCTAAGATGGTTTGTGTCCTATTTAATATGGGTTAGCAAAAGCTGTTTTTTGTGGGGGGGGGGGGGGTTATTTTGCTGGCCACACTCCATGGCATACTGGATGATATGGAACCCCAGAAGCGGAAGTACAGTCCTAACCCCAGGACTGCGAGGGAATTACCTGAACTGTACATCTTAAGGAGGTGAACATTATGCTATGTACATTATATCTCAAGAAAACTGTTATCTTTAATTACTAAGGATAAGTTCTTAAATAATGGCACATTTATCTCTGTTGCATGTCTTAAGATGAGGACGTAAAGATTCATCAGACATCATTCCTGAGTGAAATGTTCTACAAATGAGAATTAGAAATGTTAGTTATCTTGCTAATATCCTAGGGATATGCCACATTTCCATAAATGAAAAAATACCATTTATTTGGGGAAGGAGGGAGAAATAAAATGCATTCTTCCCCAGTTTCTTAAATGTAAAATCTAAAAATCTGTGCTTTTGGCTCAAGGACAACTGTTCTTTGTAACACAGTATGTGAATTCAAGAAACAAATGGGCTTTCCTGGTGGCTAGTGGGTAAGGACACTGTCTTGCAGTGCAAGGGGCGCTGGTTCGATCCCTGGCCAGGGAAGATCTCACGTGCTGCGGAATGGCTGGACGATGTGCCCAACTACCGAGCCAGAGCTCTGGAGAGCATGCGCCCAGAGCTGGTGCTCTGCAGTGAGAGAGGACACTGCGATGGGAGGCCCACACAGGCCAAAGGACAAATATGGATGAAAATGAATAAATGAAAGACCAGTAGAAGTGGGAAAAAAAATAAAAACAGAAATGATTTTCAAAGTCAAAGTAAATACAATGATAAGCCTTCTGTTTGCCAGAATGGACGACTAAATATCTTCCATTATTAACCTCCACTCTACCCAACCCTTGGCAAGAATCTATCACGGTTCTGGGGATCTCAGACAAAACCTGTGAGAGGGCTGTCTGATTTCCACACTAGTTATTACTCTGGCCTGAGAAAAAGAGGCCTGAAGCCGTATTTTGTTGTTGTTCAGTCGTGAAGTCATGTGCAACTCTTTGTGACCCCATGCATGGCAAAATGCCAGACTTCCCTGTCCTTCACCATCTCCCTGAATTTGCTCAAACTTGTGTCCATTGAGTTGTTGATGCCATCCAACCATCTCATCCCCTGTTTCCCCTTCTCCTCCTGCATTCAATCTTCCCAGAATCAGGGTCTTTTCTAATTAGTTGGCTCCTCACATTATGTGGCCAAAGAATTGGAGCATCAGCTTAGAATCAGTCCAACCCTGGATATGGTTGATTTCCTTTAGGATAGCCTGATTTGATCTCCTGGCTGACCAAACAACTCTCAAGAGTCTTCTTCAGCACCACAGTTCAAAAGTGGAAAAGCCATAGCTTGGCAAATCTCTGTTGCATGTCTTAAGATGAGGACGAAGATTCATCAGACATCATTCCTGAAATTAAAAGAAATGTTAGTTATCTTGCTAATATCCTAGGGATATGCCACATTTCCATAAATGAAAAAATACCATTTATTTGGGGAAGGAGGGAGAAATAAAATGCATTCTTCCCCAGTTTCTTAAATGTAAAATCTAAAAATCTGTGCTTTTGGCTCAAGGACAACTGTTCTTTGTAACACAGTATGTGAATTCAAGAAACAAATGGGCTTTCCTGGTGGCTAGTGGGTAAGGACACTGTCTTGCAGTGCAAGGGGCGCTGGTTCGATCCCTGGCCAGGGAAGATCTCACGTGCTGCGGAATGGCTGGACGATGTGCCCAACTACCGAGCCAGAGCTCTGGAGAGCATGCGCCCAGAGCTGGTGCTCTGCAGTGAGAGAGGACACTGCGATGGGAGGCCCACACAGGCCAAAGGACAAATATGGATGAAAATGAATAAATGAAAGACCAGTAGAAGTGGGAAAAAAAATAAAAACAGAAATGATTTTCAAAGTCAAAGTAAATACAATGATAAGCCTTCTGTTTGCCAGAATGGACGACTAAATATCTTCCATTATTAACCTCCACTCTACCCAACCCTTGGCAAGAATCTATCACGGTTCTGGGGATCTCAGACAAAACCTGTGAGAGGGCTGTCTGATTTCCACACTAGTTATTACTCTGGCCTGAGAAAAAGAGGCCTGAAGCCGTATTTTGTTGTTGTTCAGTCGTGAAGTCATGTGCAACTCTTTGTGACCCCATGCATGGCAAAATGCCAGACTTCCCTGTCCTTCACCATCTCCCTGAATTTGCTCAAACTTGTGTCCATTGAGTTGTTGATGCCATCCAACCATCTCATCCCCTGTTTCCCCTTCTCCTCCTGCATTCAATCTTCCCAGAATCAGGGTCTTTTCTAATTAGTTGGCTCCTCACATTATGTGGCCAAAGAATTGGAGCATCAGCTTAGAATCAGTCCAACCCTGGATATGGTTGATTTCCTTTAGGATAGCCTGATTTGATCTCCTGGCTGACCAAACAACTCTCAAGAGTCTTCTTCAGCACCACAGTTCAAAAGTGGAAAAGCCATAGCTTGACTATACAAACTTTTGTCAGCAAAATGATGTCTCTGCTTTTTAAAACATTGTTTAGAAGAAGGTAATGGCAAACCACTTCAGCATTCTTGCCTTGAAAACCCCATGAACAATATGAGGCCCTGCTGTCCCCCTGCGAGCCTCAGGTGTGGACGTCTTTGCCAAGAGTTGGTACCCCAGTAATTGGGACCTGAATTTGGGGGAGCACTGTATGAGTGAAGTGGCTTAGCACACATGTACCTCCACTCTTTACTTACTCTGAGGACACCACTGAGGAGCCTACCATCCTCTCTCTTACACCTCATGAGGTTAAGCTACTGTAGCTTGACTGCTCTTACTACGTCCCAAATACCAAGCCCTATAATCTGAGCTCCCTCTGGGAGAGTCAGTCTCTGATTTTTTTCTTCTTTCTTTAATAAAATGAGCTAACATTATACAAATTTCACACATGTGACACTGTATTTCTGTTTCTGTATACACTACAGTGTGTGTACCAGCAACAACTGAGTTTCCCTCCACCACTGCGGGGTTGATCTCTCCAAACCTTCCCCTCTGGTAACTGCTGCTCTGTTCTCTGTACTTACGTGATTCTGTTTGGTTTGTTCAGTAGTTTTTTTTAGTTTGTTATTTTTTATATTTCTTATGAGTGAAATCGTATTTGTTTTTATCCATCTGATTGACTTTACTTAACATAATGCCCACCCCTGTTGTCATAGATGAAAAGATATCGTCTTTTATGGCTGAATAGTATTCATTTTATATATGCATATATGTCATATCTTCTTCATCCATTCATCTGTCAATAGACACTTAAACTGTTTCCTGAAAAACTGTACTAAGTCTTCCCACTGGCAAAGAGGCTTTGATTCTCTAGGACCAGAAACTATTCTCAACTTAAATTCCTGAGTAGGAATATGGATAGGATAGATATGGCAGAACCACTGCAGAAAAAAACAGTGAAATGAAATAAGCCAGTTCCAATACTTCCTTCTGTGTCTGTGATCTGCATAAAATAATCTTTTGCTTTTATGATTTTCTGTAATATACCCTTTCTAATATCTTCACAGCAGGGAGAAACAAACCACAAAGTAGCAAACTAAATCAAGTGAATCAAGTGCTTTTCCACTTGAATATACAGTACTATATATTAAGTATGGCTTGTTATATATATAAATTATTTACACATACCATTCCTACATACATAAAAAAATCTATAAAATGTATATGAAACCATTAGCAGTGATTTACACTGTAAGTTCAATAAAGGAAAAATGGAAAACATTTTACTGTGTACTTCATTCACTTTGTGTTTCTGAACTTTTTTACAACCAACATATATCTTATTGTAAAAAAAAAAAATTGAGTCTGTTTTGTTATTGTTGTTGTTGTGAAGAAAATGGAGGGCTTTCCTGGTGGTCCAGTGGGTAAGGACACTGCCGTGCAGGGCAAGGGGTGCCAGTTTGATCCCTGGCCTGGGAAGATCCCATGTGCCACGGAGTGGCTGGACCGATGTGTCCAATTACCAAGCTGGAGCTCTGGAGCGCATGCTCCCAGAGCCTGTGCTCTGCAACAACAGAGGCCGCCGCGATGGGAGGCCCACACAGGCCAAAGAACAAAGAAGGATGAAAATAGATAAATGAAAGACCAACACAAGTGGCCCACCCGTCCCCTCCCCCCGTCTAAAAAAAATGTATTTTTGGTGCAACTAAGTTTGTACCGAAAAGACAAAGTTTTTGAGGCTGACAGATCTGGATGCAAATCTCACTACTGGACACAAATCCCAAAGAGATTTGACAAATTGTGCCACAGTTTCTGCATGTGTAAAACGTAGACAATGACAGTATGCCTTAAGAATAGAAAACTAGGTTTAGTCTCAGATTCCTCAGATCCAAACAGATTATACTACAGAAGACATTCAAAAAACATTTATACGGTGCAGGCTAATGTAAATAAATCTTGTAAAACATCTGAAATAATTTGGGCACATAGTGGGTGCTCCAAAATGGCAGAGGCCAAACCTGCCATCATCGTCAACATCACACTATGGTGTTGGTCTCTAGGACCAGAAACTATTCTCAACTTAAATTCCTGAGTAGGAATATGGATAGGATAGATATGGCAGAACCACTGCAGAAAAAAACAGTGAAATGAAATAAGCCAGTTCCAATACTTCCTTCTGTGTCTGTGATCTGCATAAAATAATCTTTTGCTTTTATGATTTTCTGTAATATACCCTTTCTAATATCTTCACAGCAGGGAGAAACAAACCACAAAGTAGCAAACTAAATCAAGTGAATCAAGTGCTTTTCCACTTGAATATACAGTACTATATATTAAGTATGGCTTGTTATATATATAAATTATTTACACATACCATTCCTACATACATAAAAAAATCTATAAAATGTATATGAAACCATTAGCAGTGATTTACACTGTAAGTTCAATAAAGGAAAAATGGAAAACATTTTACTGTGTACTTCATTCACTTTGTGTTTCTGAACTTTTTTACAACCAACATATATCTTATTGTAAAAAAAAAAAATTGAGTCTGTTTTGTTATTGTTGTTGTTGTGAAGAAAATGGAGGGCTTTCCTGGTGGTCCAGTGGGTAAGGACACTGCCGTGCAGGGCAAGGGGTGCCAGTTTGATCCCTGGCCTGGGAAGATCCCATGTGCCACGGAGTGGCTGGACCGATGTGTCCAATTACCAAGCTGGAGCTCTGGAGCGCATGCTCCCAGAGCCTGTGCTCTGCAACAACAGAGGCCGCCGCGATGGGAGGCCCACACAGGCCAAAGAACAAAGAAGGATGAAAATAGATAAATGAAAGACCAACAGAAGTGGCCCACCCGTCCCCTCCCCCCGTCTAAAAAAAATGTATTTTTGGTGCAACTAAGTTTGTACCGAAAAGACAAAGTTTTTGAGGCTGACAGATCTGGATGCAAATCTCACTACTGGACACAAATCCCAAAGAGATTTGACAAATTGTGCCACAGTTTCTGCATGTGTAAAACGTAGACAATGACAGTATGCCTTAAGAATAGAAAACTAGGTTTAGTCTCAGATTCCTCAGATCCAAACAGATTATACTACAGAAGACATTCAAAAAACATTTATACGGTGCAGGCTAATGTAAATAAATCTTGTAAAACATCTGAAATAATTTGGGCACATAGTGGGTGCTCCAAAAATGGCAGAGGCCACCACCACCTGCCATCATCGTCAACATCACACTATGGTGTTGGTCTGTGTCTTCCACGAGCTCTTCCTCAATAATTATAGCAGGATATTACGAGGCGCTTTCTTACTCTCCTTTATGTCCCCAAGGCTCTGAATCCAAATCCAGCTGTCTTGCTTGCTCTCTGAATGTCAATACTGTGGGCAAAAATTGGAAACAATAAGATCCATCATGCAGAGCTGCTAGGAAGAATAACTGATTAAGCATGAAGTGGTGTCTGGTGTGTACCAGCCAAGTAATATAGATTCAGTAAATGTTAGTTTTGTTCCACAGGGATAATTTAGCAATGCATCATTAAGCTACAAAATTAATGAAGAGCTGAACTGTACTCCGATGTTTCTGGGTTTCTTTTAAAACACCTAATCAATAGAAATATCCACAATGAGAATAAAACAAAGATGTGCAACTGTTGTTGGACTTTGGCTTTACGGGATGGTCCCATAAGCATCCCTAAAGTGACCCTTTTCTCTCTCTACTATGAAGAGGCTGGATTGCTACTGTGTAGATTCTACAACTACCCAGAGAAATTCTGAAGAAAACTGTCTAAACACGAAACATGGAGGGAAAACAAATGCTGTTTGGATGTTTTTCTACAACACAGAAGTTTGCATTCTCCTTCAGGGATTCTTGATATGAATATGTTGCTCTTTCTCTTTCTAAAGTCAGGTGATGGGGCAGAAAATCAAGGAATCTGGGAACAAGACTGGCCAAAGGGAAACCTATACTGTCATGTGTGGAAAAGATAGCTATTGTCATTGTGCTAAGGGAATAGGAGTACCTACAACCACTTGGGGCGATGGTCTGGAGGGGTGGGAGGGGGGGAACTGGGTGGGGGGAGGGTCCAGGGATATACATATGAATGATCTGGGAACATACATGTTGGTGAACAACAAAACTCTGTAAAATCTTAAAAATTAAGGGAAAAAAATAAATAATTAAAAGATTAAAAAAAAAAAAAAAGACTGGCCAAAGGGAAAATTCTCTTTATCTTCCTTTTCAATCCTTGTGCCCAGGGACTCAGATGACTCATGAAGTCCCCAAGAAAAAGAGAACAGAATTAAAGGGAAACAGAGAACCTTGAAAATGCACTAGTCCTACTACCCTGGTTTCCAATATGCCCCTTGGTTCCTTTGAACTCTTTCTCCATCCCCAACTGTAGCGGATTGAATAGTGCTTCCCCCCAAAATCCATGTCCACTGGGACCTCAGAATGTGACCTTATCAGGAAACAGGGTAATTAGTTACAATGTGGTCATAATGGATTCAGGTGGACCCTAAATCTACTGACTGATGCCCTAATAAGAGGAGAACACATAGCAGGAAGAAGGCCACGTGCAGCTGGAAGCAGAAAGTGAACTCACACAGCCACAAGTCAGGGAGAACCAGAGCAGTAGAAGACAAAAGAGACCAGGAAGGGCTCTCTCCTAAAGGATGTGAAGAGAGTATGGCCCTGCTGGCTCCCTGATTTTGGATTCGGACCTCCAAAATTATGAGAGAAACATTTTCTGTAGTTTTAAACCACCCAGTGTGGGGGAGTTTTTAATGGCAGTGCTTGAAAATTAATTTATGAACATTACGTTTAATTGTTTGACCAATGAGGTGCTAAGAAGACAGTGAGGAACCAAGGCCTGATATCCATCATGTTTCCTAGAAAAGAGACCTTGGAGGATTGAAAGAGGGGACTAAGGACACAAAGTCCATAATGAAATCATATGGCAGTGTTTGCAAGAGGGAAGAGCAGGCACTTAAGACACACATACTGAGCTTGAACCCCTGTCCACATATGAAGCAGCTTTATGATATCAGTAAGTCACTTAACCCTTCTGAGACTACATGTCCCCATCTTTAGAAAGAGATAATGCTACCTACTTGTTGTGGAGTTGGAAGCATTAAGAAAAATACAGTTAGCTTGGTACAGTTCTTAACATGTAATACTAGATTCCCAATGATTGGTAGCTTTTCTTCCACTTAGCTAGGCTAGGACTCTGAAAATTAGAATGCTTAAAATATGCCAGGTCATTCATATACCCACATAAAACTATAACTCAAAATGGTACATGCAACCCTATGTACAAAGCTTCACTATTAACAGCCATGACATGGAAGCAACCTAAGTGTTCATTGACAGATGGATGGATAAAGAAGATGTGAAATAGACGTATAAAGTGGAATATCACTCTGTCTTACAAATGAATGAAATAATGCCACATGCAGCAACATAGATGAATCTACAGATGATCATACCATGTGAAGTAACTCAGAAAGAGAAAAAGAATTACGATTGATACCCCTTATATGTGGACTCAAAAATGTAACACAAATGAACCTATCTACAAAACAGAAACACTAACACATATAGAAGACAGACTTGTGTTGCCAAGAGGGAGAAAGTGGGGGCAGGGATGGAATGGACTTTGGGATTAGCAGATACAAGTTATTATATACAGAATAGACAAATAGTTTGCTGTATAGTACAGGGATCTATAATACATCCTATATCCTAGAAAACCATAATGGAAAAGAAAATGAAAAACTAAAATATATAACTAAAAAACTTTCTGTGTAGCAAAAATTAACACATTATAAACCAACTATATTTCAATAAAATTAATCTTACACACACATATGTACATATGTCTGGCCAACTACAAAAGGAAATGCCTTTCTAAAAATATCAAAGCGTGTTATCTGTCAAGCTTGAAAGAGACTTACAGTCTGTTTGTGCTGTCTCAGCTCTCTGATGTATGTTTCTGAGAATCTGCATTAACTATATAGTCACTAGAGCATAAGAAGACACTAAGCTTTCTCAAGGGCTTCCCTGGTGGCTCAGATGATAAAGAATCTGCTTGCAATGTGGGAGACCCAGGTTTGATCCCTGGGTTACGAGGATCTCCTGGAGAAGGGAATGTCAATCCAGTCCAGTATTCTTGTCTGGAGAATTCCACAAACAGAGGAGCCTGGCAGACTACAGTCTGTGGGGGTCACAAAGAGTCAGACGTGACTGAGAGAAACTCTGTCTGTAAGGATTCTCAGCCTCAGAGACAGAAGGCACATGCTCTTGGCTGCCTGTTGGTAATTTTCTGCCCTCTTCCTTCCTTGTTACTGTGAGAGTTCAAATATGCCAGGTCATTCATATACCCACATAAAACTATAACTCAAAATGGTACATGCAACCCTATGTACAAAGCTTCACTATTAACAGCCATGACATGGAAGCAACCTAAGTGTTCATTGACAGATGGATGGATAAAGAAGATGTGAAATAGACGTATAAAGTGGAATATCACTCTGTCTTACAAATGAATGAAATAATGCCACATGCAGCAACATAGATGAATCTACAGATGATCATACCATGTGAAGTAACTCAGAAAGAGAAAAAGAATTACGATTGATACCCCTTATATGTGGACTCAAAAATGTAACACAAATGAACCTATCTACAAAACAGAAACACTAACACATATAGAAGACAGACTTGTGTTGCCAAGAGGGAGAAAGTGGGGGCAGGGATGGAATGGACTTTGGGATTAGCAGATACAAGTTATTATATACAGAATAGACAAATAGTTTGCTGTATAGTACAGGGATCTATAATACATCCTATATCCTAGAAAACCATAATGGAAAAGAAAATGAAAAACTAAAATATATAACTAAAAAACTTTCTGTGTAGCAAAAATTAACACATTATAAACCAACTATATTTCAATAAAATTAATCTTACACACACATATGTACATATGTCTGGCCAACTACAAAAGGAAATGCCTTTCTAAAAATATCAAAGCGTGTTATCTGTCAAGCTTGAAAGAGACTTACAGTCTGTTTGTGCTGTCTCAGCTCTCTGATGTATGTTTCTGAGAATCTGCATTAACTATATAGTCACTAGAGCATAAGAAGACACTAAGCTTTCTCAAGGGCTTCCCTGGTGGCTCAGATGATAAAGAATCTGCTTGCAATGTGGGAGACCCAGGTTTGATCCCTGGGTTACGAGGATCTCCTGGAGAAGGGAATGTCAATCCAGTCCAGTATTCTTGTCTGGAGAATTCCACAAACAGAGGAGCCTGGCAGACTACAGTCTGTGGGGGTCACAAAGAGTCAGACGTGACTGAGAGAAACTCTGTCTGTAAGGATTCTCAGCCTCAGAGACAGAAGGCACATGCTCTTGGCTGCCTGTTGGTAATTTTCTGCCCTCTTCCTTCCTTGTTACTGTGAGAGTTCACCCAGCATAGTGTATGACACCAACCACTTTCCACTACACTTAATCTCAAGATTACTGAGGGCCCAGTGAGTTTAGGCAAGTGTACTAGTGGGGTTCTGTGATTGATTTTGTCCGTGAATGAAATGCAACAATAAAAAGCAGGAAGAGGTGGAAAGGAGAAATATATGAGCATGTTGTGGTCCTCCCCCCATCCTTTGTTGCTGTCTTTCCCCTTCCAGACCAGACATGTGCAAGAATAGATTTTTAAAGCAGTTTTCTTCAGCCATATGTAATTATTCAGCACCAATTATGTGCGAACAATGTGCTCAGCAGAAGGGATACAAGGGCAAAGATACACACTGGTCCTGTCTTCTTAGAGCCTACTATATAGAGACAAGTCTTCTATTCCTAGATAATAAGCACTAGAAATAATAATCTACAACAATAGATCATAATTGAGGTGAGGAGTCAGGGAAGACTTCCTGAAGGAAGTGACATTTAATGAAAGAATTGAATGAGAGTTAGCCAAGCAAAATGAGGCAGATGGTCAACTTTGAAAATAATTATAAATAAATAGGCAAACAAATTGAGTTCAAGTGTCAAAGCAACACTAGAAATCATAGAATGAATCATTACAGTATAGATCTATATTAAAAATGCACCAATGAACAATGGAATGGAAGTACAAGGGAGAGGAAATAACCCTATTTACATAATAATTCATTCCAAAGGAAAAGGAAATTGCCTGATATAAGTCTCCTGTTCCTGTCTCTCCACCTTTGTGTAACTCCTGGTGTATACAGGTAGTAAAAATATCATCTTCTCCTCTGGCTCTATGGCAAATTCAGCTCATGTGCTATTCTGCAATATAATCTCACCCGTCCCTGAAACACAAAGCCCAATATATTCCTCCCTTGGAAATGCATATGTAATCAAGGCAATGTGGCAGAAAATACATAGCATGACTTCCCAAGCCTAAGGTCAGCAAGAGCCTGGCAGCTTCTGGAACATTTGTTCACTGATTCCCCATACCAGGACATTACCTCCAAGATCTCAGTGCCAAGTGGTGAAAGCCTTAAAACAGATGGCCAGGCGTGCACATGCACAGGCTTAAGGCTTAAGACACATGGCCAGGCATGTACATGTACAGGCTTCAAGTGATAGTCCCAGCTAAGCCTAGGCTTCAAGGAATATCAACCCAGGTATCAGATACGTGAGGACAGAGCCTTCAGAAGATGGCACTGCTTAGATGTTTGAGATTTTCAAGCCTTTAAAATCTCCAAGCTGAGGCCCAGATATCAAGGAGATGCAAGCCATTCCTGTTGGGCCCTATCTAGATTATTCACCGATAGAATTTAAGAGCACAGTAAAATGGTGGTTGTTTTACATGACTAAGTTTGAGGGGCCATCATACAGTAATAGATTCCCAGGACAGTATCCCTAGCTTTGCGCCCATGGCATGGTGAGACATGGGAGCTCACTGAGGTTTTTGTGGAGCTGGGTTGAAATAAAATCAAGGTACCTAGAAAGACTGTTTATTCCTTTGAGACAGCCGTCCATCTTCAGAATGAGGTATATAAAAGGGTAATTCACTCTCCGCCGATGATTTCGCATTGTTTCACTCTTTGGTGCTTTAAGTTATCATCTGACATAGACAGACGCTAAAATGAACCTAAGGAAGGGCAATTTTACAGCAATCAAATATTTTTTCACCAACCTGACCTCCCTGGGAATTTCAATGTACATGTTTATAGCACTGGTGAAACCTGTCACCAGATTCTATATTCAGTTTCTCTGGTTGATGCTGTCTGGCAATGTACTAATAGGAGAGGAAATAGAAAATCATATCAGAGTCAAACGTTTTTCCAGGAACTTCTAGGATGTCAGAGCACAAATAAAGGTCAAGACAAGGTTTTGTCCTCTGCAAAGGTAGTAAAGTGAATAGATTAGAAATCTGAGCTCTGGACTCATACAATCTTAAGTTAAAGTTCCTATTTTCTTAACATGGCTATCAGAACTTTTAAATGTGGCTAGCATTGTGCAGGTGCAGGAGACATAAGAGACGTGGGTTTAATTCCTCTGTCTGGAAGATCCCCAGGAGGAGGTCATGGCAACCCACTCCAGTATTCTTGCCTGGGGAATCCTATAGACAGTCGAGTCTGAAGGACTACAGTCCACAGGGTCGCAAAGAGTAAGATGTGACTGAAGCAACTAAGCACGTACAACACTGTGCATCTATTGGACAATGCTGCGTCAGGTGTTTCTTAAATGTAGGCAGGAAAGAAATAGAGGAATAGGAATACCCCTAAGAAGATTTTTGCATTCTTGGCCCCAGGCTTTTGGGTATTTTTGTCATAAAAGAAGGGCATACCAAGCGATCTAGAATTCTAATATGGGGTTTTCACTTTTAAATGGGGCCCAAAAGTGAGAGAAGCATATTAGATACTGCTCACAGTAAAATGGTGGTTGTTTTACATGACTAAGTTTGAGGGGCCATCATACAGTAATAGATTCCCAGGACAGTATCCCTAGCTTTGCGCCCATGGCATGGTGAGACATGGGAGCTCACTGAGGTTTTTGTGGAGCTGGGTTGAAATAAAATCAAGGTACCTAGAAAGACTGTTTATTCCTTTGAGACAGCCGTCCATCTTCAGAATGAGGTATATAAAAGGGTAATTCACTCTCCGCCGATGATTTCGCATTGTTTCACTCTTTGGTGCTTTAAGTTATCATCTGACATAGACAGACGCTAAAATGAACCTAAGGAAGGGCAATTTTACAGCAATCAAATATTTTTTCACCAACCTGACCTCCCTGGGAATTTCAATGTACATGTTTATAGCACTGGTGAAACCTGTCACCAGATTCTATATTCAGTTTCTCTGGTTGATGCTGTCTGGCAATGTACTAATAGGAGAGGAAATAGAAAATCATATCAGAGTCAAACGTTTTTCCAGGAACTTCTAGGATGTCAGAGCACAAATAAAGGTCAAGACAAGGTTTTGTCCTCTGCAAAGGTAGTAAAGTGAATAGATTAGAAATCTGAGCTCTGGACTCATACAATCTTAAGTTAAAGTTCCTATTTTCTTAACATGGCTATCAGAACTTTTAAATGTGGCTAGCATTGTGCAGGTGCAGGAGACATAAGAGACGTGGGTTTAATTCCTCTGTCTGGAAGATCACCAGGAGGAGGTCATGGCAACCCACTCCAGTATTCTTGCCTGGGGAATCCTATAGACAGTCGAGTCTGAAGGACTACAGTCCACAGGGTCGCAAAGAGTAAGATGTGACTGAAGCAACTAAGCACGTACAACACTGTGCATCTATTGGACAATGCTGCGTCAGGTGTTTCTTAAATGTAGGCAGGAAAGAAATAGAGGAATAGGAATACCCCTAAGAAGATTTTTGCATTCTTGGCCCCAGGCTTTTGGGTATTTTTGTCATAAAAGAAGGGCATACCAAGCGATCTAGAATTCTAATATGGGGTTTTCACTTTTTAGTGCCAAAAGTGAGAGAAGCAGACAGCCTCCAAAATGAGACTCATTCGAACGCCAGGTCTGAGTGTGCTTGCCTGGAATGCTGTATCAGAAAACACTCAAAACCTCAGTATACAAGGAAGATTGCTCTAGGTAACTCATAATATTCACATGGATTCAAGATTAGACAGTGACAGCACTACATACAACGCAATGACCACTCTTATATGGAAACAATAATAGCAATGGTTTCTCAAGGACACAGTTTGTTGTGGCATGCCCTAGACATGTATTCTTCCTGGGTACTTTCCATTCACAATTTACTCTCTTTTTCACAGTAACTTAGAAAGGTAGTAACTACCATCCCTGTTTTACCTATGTGAAAAATGAAATTCAGACAGGGTAGTTTGCTAAGTTCATAAAAATAAAGTCCAGGATTTGAAACCAATACAGCGTCTTTCTAAAGCTCACACACTAGTCACCACTGGCTGGGAATGGGTACTATCTCTTAATACAAAACTTTCTGGGATGCTGGGTTGCTAGCATGAAGCTCAGTGTTTTGCCAGCTCCCTAGTGGCTGGTGTCCAATTTGTTCCTAGACTTGGTTCCGTGCTGATTCACTTCTTCCATATAATATACAAGTACAAATGGAATATACCCTCAAGCCATTTTTTACCACCTTAGATTTGTCTAGACCAGTGGTTCTCAAATTTTGTTGTCATTGTTCAGTTCCTAAGTCATGTCTGACCTTCGCAAACTCATGGACTGTAGTAAGGTCAGGCTCCTCTGTCCTCCACTACTTCTAGAGCTTGCTCAAAGCCTGTCTATTGAGTCAATGATGCTATTTAACCACTTCATCTTCTTCTTCCCCCTTCTCCTTTTGCCTTCAGTCATTCTCAGCATTAGGGTTTTTTTCAATGAGTTGACTCTTCAAATCAGGCGATCAAAATAGTGGAGCTTCAGCATCAGTCCTTCCAGTGAATATTCAAGGCTGATTTCCTTTAGGATTAGACTGGTTTGATATCCTTGCAGTCCAAGGGACTATCAAGAGTTTCTCCAGTACCACAATTCAAAAGCATCAATTTTTCTCAAGCTTTGGCATATATCCCAGTATGTAGGACTTATTAAGGCATAGACTGCTGGCCATCTACAAGTTTCTGATTCAGTTGTTCTTCTGTAGAGCCTAAGGATCTGAATTTCCATTAAGTTTCCAAGTGATATAGATACTGTGGTCCAGGAATTACACTTTGAAAATCCTAGGCCTAGATCTAGCTGCAAGATCTTCTTGTCCACATACAAAATCATCTAGAGTTTAAAAATGAACCAGTGACCACATCTGAACAATTGGATCAGAACTTTGATGGTGTTCCAGATATAAGCATTTTTTTCAAATCCCCCAGGAAAGAAGTGAAGGTTGCAAACAACTGGACTACCTGTTCTTTCAGCTGAAAGCTCCCCTATTATCCCCACTGGCTGGGAATGGGTACTATCTCTTAATACAAAACTTTCTGGGATGCTGGGTTGCTAGCATGAAGCTCAGTGTTTTGCCAGCTCCCTAGTGGCTGGTGTCCAATTTGTTCCTAGACTTGGTTCCGTGCTGATTCACTTCTTCCATATAATATACAAGTACAAATGGAATATACCCTCAAGCCATTTTTTACCACCTTAGATTTGTCTAGACCAGTGGTTCTCAAATTTTGTTGTCATTGTTCAGTTCCTAAGTCATGTCTGACCTTCGCAAACTCATGGACTGTAGTAAGGTCAGGCTCCTCTGTCCTCCACTACTTCTAGAGCTTGCTCAAAGCCTGTCTATTGAGTCAATGATGCTATTTAACCACTTCATCTTCTTCTTCCCCCTTCTCCTTTTGCCTTCAGTCATTCTCAGCATTAGGGTTTTTTTCAATGAGTTGACTCTTCAAATCAGGCGATCAAAATAGTGGAGCTTCAGCATCAGTCCTTCCAGTGAATATTCAAGGCTGATTTCCTTTAGGATTAGACTGGTTTGATATCCTTGCAGTCCAAGGGACTATCAAGAGTTTCTCCAGTACCACAATTCAAAAGCATCAATTTTTCTCAAGCTTTGGCATATATCCCAGTATGTAGGACTTATTAAGGCATAGACTGCTGGCCATCTACAAGTTTCTGATTCAGTTGTTCTTCTGTAGAGCCTAAGGATCTGAATTTCCATTAAGTTTCCAAGTGATATAGATACTGTGGTCCAGGAATTACACTTTGAAAATCCTAGGCCTAGATCTAGCTGCAAGATCTTCTTGTCCACATACAAAATCATCTAGAGTTTAAAAATGAACCAGTGACCACATCTGAACAATTGGATCAGAACTTTGATGGTGTTCCAGATATAAGCATTTTTTTCAAATCCCCCAGGAAAGAAGTGAAGGTTGCAAACAACTGGACTACCTGTTCTTTCTGCTGAAAGCTCCCCTATTATCTACTACAAAATAGAAAACTGGGGAACATAACTTGACCTATTCCAGGTAAACGGCCAAGGCTTAACTGATTCACAAAAGACAAGTGTAACTGCAAGGCTGACCTCTAGCCTGGGGGTTGTTAGGTGGATATCAGGGTAGGGGTAAGGAAGTGTGGAGGCCACAGGACAGGCAAAGCAGCAGGAGACAGAGTCCCCAGAAATGCCACTCAGTAACTGACATTACCAAGTGAAAGAGGAGAGTGACAAGCTGGGTTATAATTCAACATTCAAAAAACTAAGTTCAAGGCATCTGGTCCCATCACTTCACGTCAAGTAGACGAGCAAACAATGGAAACAGTGACAGACTTTATTTTCTCGCGCTCCTAAATCACTTAATATGGTAACTGCCGTCATGAAACTAAAAGATGCTTGATCCCTGGAAGAAAAGCTATGACACACCTAACAGTGTATTATAAAGCAGAGACATGGGCTTCCCCTGGTGGTCCAGTGGGTAAGGACACCGCCTTGCAGTGTAAGGGGCGCCGGTTCGATCCCTGGCCTGGGAAGATCCCACGTGCTGCGGAGCGGCTGGACTGATGTGTCCAATCACTGAGCCGGAGCTCTGGAACCGGAGCTCTGGAGCGCATGCGCCCAGAGCGGGTGCTGTGCGACAACAGATGCCACCGCGATGGGAGGCCCGCAGGAGCCAAAGAACAAAGACATGAAAATAGAGAAATGAAAGACCAATAGAAGTGTCCCGCCCGCTCCCCTCCCTCCCCGACCCCCGCCCAAAATAAAATAAATAAATAAATAAATCTTTTAAAAAAAATAAAGCAGAGACATTACTTTGCCTTCAAAGGTTCATATAGTCAAAGCTATCGTTTTTTCAGTAGTCATGCATAGATGTGAGAGTTGGACCATAAAGAAGTCTGAGCACAGAAGATTTGGTGAGTTTGAACTGTGGTGCTGAAGACTCTTGAAAGCCCCTTGGACTGCAAGGAGGTCAAATCAGTCAGTCTTAAAGGAAATCACCCCTGAATATTCATCAGAAGGACTCATGCTGAGGTTGAAGCTCCAATACTTTGGCCACCTGATGCAAAGAGTTGACTCACTGGAAAAGACACTGATATCGGGAAAGATTGAGAAGGGGTTAGCAGAAAATGAGATGGTTAGATAACATCACTAACTCAAGGGATAAGAATTTTAGCAAACTCTGAAAGATACTGGAAGACAAGGAAACCTGGCGTGCTACAGTCCATGGGGTCACAAAGAACTGGACATGACTGAGCAACTGAACAACAACTGACATTAGTCTGCCCTAGAGCAATAGTTTAATAGATTAAAGGTCAATGTCTTCAGTCCACGTGCCTTTGCTTTGTAGCTATGGATTCTTCCAATGTGAAGGACAGTGACATTGTAACTACCATATGGCTCAACAAGAGACCCAGAACTTGCTGGCACCTAATCCTGTAAAATGTACAAAGCTAAGAAGTGCAAGGATAAACACCATGAGTTTTTTTTTTTTTTTTTTTTTTTTTATCTCATAAATGTAGGACATATACCAGCAACTTCAAAATCTGATGTGGATTTCTCCCTTCACAGTGTCAAAAGCAGAAACAGCAGCCAGTCTCTAAAACCTTCCCTTTATCTCTGTCCCTAAATATATATATATATATGCAATTCAGGAACATCAAATGAGAGGACTTGTCTGTGATATTTTCTGGTGTTTGGTAACTTCATAGAAGAACATCTCTAGGACACAGAGTTCCTGAATACTTCTATTTTAGATTTATTTACAGGATTTTTTTCCTCTATAAAGAGACTTGTTTTTCCTTTTTTTTTTTTTTTTTCCATATACTTGTTTAATGGCTATGCCAAAGAAGCTGACTGGCTCTAAAATGCAGACACATTTTCAAATATTTGTTGATTTTTTTTCAGGATTTCTATAACAAAATTCTTTTTATTTATGCAGTTAACTCTGTCGAGTCTGCATTCAGAATCAATCCTTATCCAGGTTCTGAGAAGTAATCCAATTCCTTCCTATTTATTGTACAACATCAGAAGAAACCCTCATTCTTTATTTCTAATTGATTTGAGAGTATCAAAAGTACAAAATACATCAAATTTCAGTGTTCTGCCTGTCAACCTCTCTGAAAAGGAATCTTATTTTTCTATAAGGTAAACCAACTATTTGCAACATTAAAAAAATACTCCATTTATCTTCCCAAAGTTAACTTTTGAGTTTTCACATAGTAGTCGTCAAATGACCAGTGTCTTCACCATTATTTATGTTCAGAAGAAGAGAAGAAATGCAAAGAAATAACTTTCAGGGTGTGCATTTGTTATATTCATTTTGATTGTTTAAATATAAATGGTTATTATGTCTCAGTGATAAATGATTTTTAAAAAATGATTGAAAATTCCTGCCAAAACCTTAACAGATTTTTAGATGTCCCCCTGTTCTTTATCTTTAGGCTTAGAACTGGTGATACATTTGCCCTATGATGTAACCGAAACAGCTCAGATTCTAGTCTGATGTAATCACGATTGACGGGACGATTTTTTGATCCATGAAAGTGTGACACATCCTCCTCTTTGGAATTCTTTTTCAGTTTCTGAGATGCTTCTGGTATAGAATCCAACCAAACCACAGCATCAAATCTCGACAGGAAACATCCACATTTAAAATCTGTCACTACAAATTGTGCCTTCTAACAGTGACCACCAGTCACCTGAAAAGTTAGAACATGCACATAATACCTTTATCACACTACAGATCTCCACATTTTGATGAAAACAGAAACAGTGACAAGCAGTTATAATAATAGCCTCATTCACTTATCATTTCATACACAGAGAGAAACACGTGTAATGTACTCCTGACCTCAGAAAAGGAAATCAGTCGACATTTGAACAAAATGATTTCAAGGATCTACTCACATGTGGAATTATCTTCACTAAATTCACATCACAATATTACACTGCCCACAATTGGTTGAATCTGCAGATACAGAGGCACTGCAGATATGAGGGCTGACGATAAATTCTAAGTGGATTTTCAGCTGTACAGAGGGCTGGCGCCCCTCAATCCCTGAGTGTTCAAGGGTCAGCTGTGTTTTTAAAAAGCAATCAAGACAAGTAAGTCTTAACTGTATCTGCCTGAACTCATCTACTCAACTGTACATTCAGTCAAAACTCACCATAAATATTTTTGGACTACTTAATCATTAGCAAGCAGTGCAATGAGAACTGTGCCATTCCACTTACTGAAAATTAATACACTTTTTAAAACACTCAAAATGCATTAGCAGAGGTGTGATAATTATATGCCGGTCAAATGGATAATTCTTCCACTTCATCCTTAGTTGAATTAATAAAGATCATTTGTGTTTACATTCAGACGTACAAGCAAAGGGTGCAATTAAAAGATAACACATATTTCTGGGATTTGGAATGAAGAACCATAATTATTAACACATAAACAGCAAATGAATACTGCAATTAAACATAGAATATCTAAAAGGAAAAAGCATATTACTCAGCACCAATCAATGGAATTAATATCACCAATTACTCCAATACTATTTCTTTGAATGAATGTTAGTTGATGTATGATATTTTGCTTTATTTCAAAAATACATGAAAAATCATTCTTAAAGATCATAGATGTAGAGTAAAATTACAGTTATATTTGAATAGTATTCAATACTTTATTTAAAAACTTTAAAGTCATCCAAAGCATTTACAGGAAACATCCACATTTAAAATCTGTCACTACAAATTGTGCCTTCTAACAGTGACCACCAGTCACCTGAAAAGTTAGAACATGCACATAATACCTTTATCACACTACAGATCTCCACATTTTGATGAAAACAGAAACAGTGACAAGCAGTTATAATAATAGCCTCATTCACTTATCATTTCATACACAGAGAGAAACACGTGTAATGTACTCCTGACCTCAGAAAAGGAAATCAGTCGACATTTGAACAAAATGATTTCAAGGATCTACTCACATGTGGAATTATCTTCACTAAATTCACATCACAATATTACACTGCCCACAATTGGTTGAATCTGCAGATACAGAGGCACTGCAGATATGAGGGCTGACGATAAATTCTAAGTGGATTTTCAGCTGTACAGAGGGCTGGCGCCCCTCAATCCCTGAGTGTTCAAGGGTCAGCTGTGTTTTTAAAAAGCAATCAAGACAAGTAAGTCTTAACTGTATCTGCCTGAACTCATCTACTCAACTGTACATTCAGTCAAAACTCACCATAAATATTTTTGGACTACTTAATCATTAGCAAGCAGTGCAATGAGAACTGTGCCATTCCACTTACTGAAAATTAATACACTTTTTAAAACACTCAAAATGCATTAGCAGAGGTGTGATAATTATATGCCGGTCAAATGGATAATTCTTCCACTTCATCCTTAGTTGAATTAATAAAGATCATTTGTGTTTACATTCAGACGTACAAGCAAAGGGTGCAATTAAAAGATAACACATATTTCTGGGATTTGGAATGAAGAACCATAATTATTAACACATAAACAGCAAATGAATACTGCAATTAAACATAGAATATCTAAAAGGAAAAAGCATATTACTCAGCACCAATCAATGGAATTAATATCACCAATTACTCCAATACTATTTCTTTGAATGAATGTTAGTTGATGTATGATATTTTGCTTTATTTCAAAAATACATGAAAAATCATTCTTAAAGATCATAGATGTAGAGTAAAATTACAAGTTATATTTGAATAGTATTCAATACTTTATTTAAAAACTTAAGAGTTAGGACAACTCCATTTGCTTGTCACATCAGTTCTCTAAGAAAGGTGAGAAATTACCATTGTCTTCATTTTGCCTGAGACCCTAACCCAAAGACTGGGTCTCACCAAGAGTGAGCACAGAGTCCCACACAGGCATTTACATCTCACAACCTTTGCAGAAAGATTCTTTACTGTTTGATCCACCAGGGAGGCTGCATGAATTCCTAGGCTCATGGCCCCATTCATTCATCTTCAAAACCAGCAATGTCTAGCTAATCCCTTCATGATCCCACCTGTCTGGTTCTCTCTCTTTTGCTTCCCCCTTTCATTTATAAAACCTCTCTTAATTCCATTGGGCCCACCCATAATCCAGGATAATGAAGCCATCTCAAAGTCAGTCGATGAGCAACTATAATTCCATTTGGAACCTTAATTTTCTTTTGTTGTTTTAAGCTAATTTATTAACAGATTCCAAGAGTTAAGATGTAGATACTTCTATATTTCTTCTACACTAGTGACAGATGCTAAGAAGTAGTAACAGTAGGGCTTGAAGATCAATTTGTTGACCCCAAAGCCTATCGAGTTCTCAGATCACTATTATACTGCTACCCAAGAACATATCCCATATGACATGCAAAGTTTTGTCTGTCAGGAGGCAGAAGGCACCATCCATCCTGTGCTCCCTCCCCACTGTCCACCTGAATTGCTGAGGCTCAGTAAATGGAGGTGACCTAACAGGTAAGAGTTAACAACTTCAATTATTAAAAAGTCAGACATAAACAGCAAATGCAAAAAAACTATTTCTGGGATTTGGAATGAAGAACCATAATTATTAACACATAAACAGCAAATGAATACTGCAATTAAACATAGAATATCTAAAAGGAAAAAGCATATTACTCAGCACCAATCAATGGAATTAATATCACCAATTACTCCAATACTATTTCTTTGAATGAATGTTAGTTGATGTATGATATTTTGCTTTATTTCAAAAATACATGAAAAATCATTCTTAAAGATCATAGATGTAGAGTAAAATTACAAGTTATATTTGAATAGTATTCAATACTTTATTTAAAAACTTAAGAGTTAGGACAACTCCATTTGCTTGTCACATCAGTTCTCTAAGAAAGGTGAGAAATTACCATTGTCTTCATTTTGCCTGAGACCCTAACCCAAAGACTGGGTCTCACCAAGAGTGAGCACAGAGTCCCACACAGGCATTTACATCTCACAACCTTTGCAGAAAGATTCTTTACTGTTTGATCCACCAGGGAGGCTGCATGAATTCCTAGGCTCATGGCCCCATTCATTCATCTTCAAAACCAGCAATGTCTAGCTAATCCCTTCATGATCCCACCTGTCTGGTTCTCTCTCTTTTGCTTCCCCCTTTCATTTATAAAACCTCTCTTAATTCCATTGGGCCCACCCATAATCCAGGATAATGAAGCCATCTCAAAGTCAGTCGATGAGCAACTATAATTCCATTTGGAACCTTAATTTTCTTTTGTTGTTTTAAGCTAATTTATTAACAGATTCCAAGAGTTAAGATGTAGATACTTCTATATTTCTTCTACACTAGTGACAGATGCTAAGAAGTAGTAACAGTAGGGCTTGAAGATCAATTTGTTGACCCCAAAGCCTATCGAGTTCTCAGATCACTATTATACTGCTACCCAAGAACATATCCCATATGACATGCAAAGTTTTGTCTGTCAGGGAGGCAGAAGGCACCATCCATCCTGTGCTCCCTCCCCCACTGTCCACCTGAATTGCTGAGGCTCAGTAAATGGAGGTGACCTAACAGGTAAGAGTTAACAACTAGGTGATCATCTCTTCCTCCAGCCTCTGGGAATTCTTAAGGAACATCTCATCTCTGGCTGCACATTGCGCACCATCAAGTGAAGAAATACAACTTTTAGAGATAAATGAGGATCGCACTAAGTTCATCAGGCCACTGTAGAATATGCCAGATTTAGTAGTCAGAATAGTTAGGTACCTATGTCAGCAGCTTCACTTCAGACTTCAGGATGGTAACTAGGCACACTTTACTCCATGTAGTAGGTGACTTTCATGATTTTAAGCTGAAGGATCACAGGCCCTGCAGCTTCTCTACAGCCAGGGCTTGAATTTGTTTGACCACAAAGCCCATTCATGCTCTAAAATCACTCTATACATATTGCTACCCAATATAACATGCAACATCTTCCATTCTGAGAAAGGAACCTAGACTAGGGTCAGTTACCATGTCTTGAAACCAAAACAAACCCCATGCTAGGATGGGATTCCAGCAGCTTTATTAGGTGTTTGAGGCCTCTATGATACTTATGGCTGTGTAGGTGGAGCTCTATTTGGCCTATTTCCTTCTGTAAGCTAAGTAATTTGCTGCTGGGTAAAATCATCATGCCTTGTCAATCTGATTGACAACACATCTGGAAACATGACCTGCTGTCTTGTTCAACAAATGACTGAGCATCTTTCCTCAATCTACACAAGAACCATTCCTTAGACTCCAGTTTCAATACTGCTGAATATAACAAACAGGTGTATTAAACTCAAACAACAACAAAAAATCTTCTTTCTTTTTCTGTTAATAATTCCAACATTTCATCCAGCTTAGCAGAGGACTCTGACCATAGCCAAGGCAACTTTAGTAAGAATCAAAATACATTTGTCTCAATTAATATGTTTCTTATAATGCCAAAAGCACTTGAAGCTAAAAAAAAAAAAAGTATGACAAAAATAGCAAGTAAATGAAAACCAGAGTAGAACACCAAAAAACCATTAGAAGGTCATTGCTTTCAACTAAGCTTAAGAAAAGTAGTTCTACAAAAATGATCCCTGTTATCATTTTACAGATATATTTCCCATCTTCTATCTGTGTATTTATGATGATGATTGTTCCCTTTGAGATTTTTCCTCTTTTTTTTTTTTAAACTTTGAAATATGTACATTGTAGGATCAGGGAAAATGTGATCTAATTAAATGTTAGCTTTAAAATTCATTTTTGCTTTTTCTGGCTATTTAGGAGTTGACTAACTGTAAAAGGGTCCTGAAAAAAGAAAGTGCATTTTTTTTCTTTAATTGAAACAACTTATTGTAGATAGTGTTTGGAAAGTATGGAAAATTATTAGAAGTAGAGACAGTTGTCAGTGTTTATTTCCTTCCAGCTTTTTGAATATTTGAATAACATTGAGAGCTTATTGAATTTAGTTCTGTTTTAATTTAATATCTTAAATGCTCTGACATGTTAAATTCTAAATAAATGATTTTTAATGGCTTCATAAACAAAAAAAAAGAAAGGTGGTTCCAGTAAATTAGTATAGCCCAATGGACTGAGTAAATGTTCTTACTATTATATATGATAATAACAAGTAAAATAAGTGCATATGACTTGTTTACAGTACAGAATTTGTTGCAACCAGGTTAATAGTTTTTCAGATTTTTATACTTAGTTCAGTCCAACACCAAAGAAAACATGTAATGTGTGTTAAATAAAAAAGAAAGTAAATTTAGGGTTCTTAATAATTCCTTGAGCTACTAAGTAATTACAAAATAAACAAATGTGGGAATAAACAATGAGAACAATGGTATTCCGATATTTGGAAGCAATCAAACAATATTAGGGCAAGTTAAAGATGCACAGATGAGAGGAGACTTAGACCAGTGTAATGCATCCTGCAGTATTTACCATGGTAAAAACTAGAAAACAGGAAAGAGAGTAAGTCAATTGTGGATGAGTTACTACATAACAATTACAATGAATGTACCAGAGATACACATGTGAACACTGATAAAGCTCAAAAACATGTTGAATCATGAGAGTAATGGTGTATCTGGAATGTAAGAAACAAGCCAAAGAATACTACATAGTATTGATAGACATACGAATAGACAAAATGATCCAAAAAAATTAGAATCTGTTAGCTTGTACAAAATGATCCCTGTTATCATTTTACAGATATATTTCCCATCTTCTATCTGTGTATTTATGATGATGATTGTTCCCTTTGAGATTTTTCCTCTTTTTTTTTTTTAAACTTTGAAATATGTACATTGTAGGATCAGGGAAAATGTGATCTAATTAAATGTTAGCTTTAAAATTCATTTTTGCTTTTTCTGGCTATTTAGGAGTTGACTAACTGTAAAAGGGTCCTGAAAAAAGAAAGTGCATTTTTTCTTTAATTGAAACAACTTATTGTAGATAGTGTTTGGAAAGTATGGAAAATTATTAGAAGTAGAGACAGTTGTCAGTGTTTATTTCCTTCCAGCTTTTTGAATATTTGAATAACATTGAGAGCTTATTGAATTTAGTTCTGTTTTAATTTAATATCTTAAATGCTCTGACATGTTAAATTCTAAATAAATGATTTTTAATGGCTTCATAAACAAAAAAAAAGAAAGGTGGTTCCAGTAAATTAGTATAGCCCAATGGACTGAGTAAATGTTCTTACTATTATATATGATAATAACAAGTAAAATAAGTGCATATGACTTGTTTACAGTACAGAATTTGTTGCAACCAGGTTAATAGTTTTTCAGATTTTTATACTTAGTTCAGTCCAACACCAAAGAAAACATGTAATGTGTGTTAAATAAAAAAGAAAGTAAATTTAGGGTTCTTAATAATTCCTTGAGCTACTAAGTAATTACAAAATAAACAAATGTGGGAATAAACAATGAGAACAATGGTATTCCGATATTTGGAAGCAATCAAACAATATTAGGGCAAGTTAAAGATGCACAGATGAGAGGAGACTTAGACCAGTGTAATGCATCCTGCAGTATTTACCATGGTAAAAACTAGAAAACAGGAAAGAGAGTAAGTCAATTGTGGATGAGTTACTACATAACAATTACAATGAATGTACCAGAGATACACATGTGAACACTGATAAAGCTCAAAAACATGTTGAATCATGAGAGTAATGGTGTATCTGGAATGTAAGAAACAAGCCAAAGAATACTACATAGTATTGATAGACATACGAATAGACAGTAATAATATAGAAACATGAATGAAAATAAGTAACAAATTCATGAGAAATAGAAAGATGAATAGGATCTAAGAGAGATATCTGAGTACTTTAATGCTACCTGTAACTTACTAAAGAAAGTATATAGGGCAAGCAAAATGTTAAAATTTGATAGGATTCAACAGTAGGTACAAGATTGTTCATTACATTTGACTCTCAGTTTTCCTATATGTTTGCAATAGTTTGTGAACCTATTAAAATAACATATTTGTGAGGTTACAAAAAGATTACGCTGCAACGGATTTTTGAAATACTGAGTTCAAGATCAGACAGCCAAGGTGACACAGCCAGAGGCCTCGGAGCAGGAACTTCAATCCAGTTTCTCTAATTTGCACATCCACTCTCTACTCATTGTGCCTTATAGTATATTGTGTTTTGCTTTCATTTATGGTTATTTTTAAACAAGATTTTTTTTCTTAATTTTTAATTAGAGGGGGAAAAATCCCAGTTCAGTAATTCTTCCAATTCTGGATAACAGTATTTGTTGCCTTAAGGGTTGCAAATTTTGAGACTATAGGAACACGTAAAGGTGAGAGAAAAAACCACAGGGCCATCTAAAAGTTCTTATATGTCCAAGCTGGAAGGAATCATTTTGCTGAAATTGCTAACACTTAAACCTTCTATGAGAGCTAAACACTTTTGCAGACTTGTGGATAAAGGGCTGGGGTGCATTTATTCTTAACGGTGATGACAACCATCTGCCTTGTTCCTCAAATGTCAGTCTGAATTTCTACCTAAAGCATAAGTGTCTCAGTTCTTGGGAAAAATGTGGAATAAACAATGAGAACAATGGTATTCCGATATTTGGAAGCAATCAAACAATATTAGGGCAAGTTAAAGATGCACAGATGAGAGGAGACTTAGACCAGTGTAATGCATCCTGCAGTATTTACCATGGTAAAAACTAGAAAACAGGAAAGAGAGTAAGTCAATTGTGGATGAGTTACTACATAACAATTACAATGAATGTACCAGAGATACACATGTGAACACTGATAAAGCTCAAAAACATGTTGAATCATGAGAGTAATGGTGTATCTGGAATGTAAGAAACAAGCCAAAGAATACTACATAGTATTGATAGACATACGAATAGACAGTAATAATATAGAAACATGAATGAAAATAAGTAACAAATTCATGAGAAATAGAAAGATGAATAGGATCTAAGAGAGATATCTGAGTACTTTAATGCTACCTGTAACTTACTAAAGAAAGTATATAGGGCAAGCAAAATGTTAAAATTTGATAGGATTCAACAGTAGGTACAAGATTGTTCATTACATTTGACTCTCAGTTTTCCTATATGTTTGCAATAGTTTGTGAACCTATTAAAATAACATATTTGTGAGGTTACAAAAAGATTACGCTGCAACGGATTTTTGAAATACTGAGTTCAAGATCAGACAGCCAAGGTGACACAGCCAGAGGCCTCGGAGCAGGAACTTCAATCCAGTTTCTCTAATTTGCACATCCACTCTCTACTCATTGTGCCTTATAGTATATTGTGTTTTGCTTTCATTTATGGTTATTTTTAAACAAGATTTTTTTTCTTAATTTTTAATTAGAGGGGGAAAAATCCCAGTTCAGTAATTCTTCCAATTCTGGATAACAGTATTTGTTGCCTTAAGGGTTGCAAATTTTGAGACTATAGGAACACGTAAAGGTGAGAGAAAAAACCACAGGGCCATCTAAAAGTTCTTATATGTCCAAGCTGGAAGGAATCATTTTGCTGAAATTGCTAACACTTAAACCTTCTATGAGAGCTAAACACTTTTGCAGACTTGTGGATAAAGGGCTGGGGTGCATTTATTCTTAACGGTGATGACAACCATCTGCCTTGTTCCTCAAATGTCAGTCTGAATTTCTACCTAAAGCATAAGAAGTGTCTCAGCCACTTCTGAAGCAATGATTAAGGACGAAATGCTGTTCACCTCCTTCTCCCCAAATGATAGTGCTTTGAAAAGAACAAAACCAAAAATCATAGTCATTTACCCTTAGGTTCCTTCTGTGATTTTACCTAGGCCAGATGCTCCTCCTCTAAAGTGTATTGTATGGGGTGAGGGCAGGGGGCAACCCTCTCCTTAAACTGCTGAAGGTGAACTGCTCCAAAGGAAGGGGAAGGGGACTAATACTGATTGAGCCCTTTTGCCAAGTGCTCCCTTATTTCAGTCTCAGTTATCCTTTGAGGCAGGCGTTGTCCATCTTCTTAAACAGAGAAGAAACTGGGTTTGCAAAGGCCAGATTACATATTACAGTTCACGCACTTAGGTAACTGCAAGAAATCTGCCTAAACTTCATGGTTTTCTGTTACAAAATTCTTCAAAAAAATTCATAGTATTTAGCAATTCATCTCCTTTCTCAGACCCTCAGATTTTTAATCTGGAATGTGGAGGAACTACAGTGACCTACATTTAACATCCTGTGACTCAGATAAAGATCTCTGGGTCAGACACAGAGTTACAATTCACAGACAATTTGGACGTGAAATTAGAACAGAGCCTGTGCCAAGTAAGAGAGTCAATACTCTTTTATCAAAGATATTGTAAGAAATTTAAATGTAAATAGTAACAAATTTCAAGGGAAAGTGTTCATTGCTTATCAATCTACTCTTTGATACAGACCAGGTCATCGTAAATGAATTTACCATCTTAAGTATTACTTTGATTGTATGCTTTTCTAGATGCAGAATCCTCTTAAGGTGATACCTCACCAGGAAACCTCATCAGGAGTTATCTCACCACCATCTTTAATTCTTTTCTAACCAGCACCTCTGAAAACCAGAAGGGAAAGAGGTTGGCCTTCCTTCCTTCCAGCTTTCAAATCTGCTGACCTCTCTGTTTATGTTCTCACTCCCTCCATAAACTCATGGAAGTTCATGAAGTTATATCTCTCAAAGACAAGCTTCAGGCTCACTTCTCCTGTAAAGTCTTCCCTTAACTAATTCCAAGAGCATCAAATAATTTTAATTACTTCAGATTTCTCTTGTCTATTTGATGCAAGGGGAAGAGAAAGGGAGATTTTAAATTCTACCACATGGCAGATACTCTGCTAAAACCTCAGTTAATGTAATAACATGAAATCACATGTAATCCAGTCAAGCTATTATTATTCCTATTTCACTGGTGACAAAACTGAAACCAGGGAGAAACAGAATGCCTTGCCAAAGGTCACATATTTGGAAAACAAGAATTAACAGCCAAATCAACTTGGATTTAAACTCCAAACTAAAGAGTTTCTATTCAAAGAATAGATTGAAGGTGTTCATAAATGTCTTTTTCTATTTATTTTTCCCCTCTCCTAAGTACTATCAAATAACTTCATTGTTTATCCATATCTCAGTTTCAAAATTATTAAGTCTCACAGAGCCAGTAAGGCTTACATGCCCAAGTGATGTGAAAATGAAGTGTATTGACCTACAATAAATGACACTAATGTTGGTCAAGGATATTGACCGTGAGACCAAATGCATTGCCCTTTCCTTGAAACCAATCATATTGCATCAGCACACAAAACACGTTGCAGCTCTGACTGCCACAGCTCAATAAGAACTTAACCAGACTTGGAGAAGATCCAAGGATGAGCCATTAAAACATCCTAGGAGATGAAAAAGGTTGTCCTAGAAGAATCAACTAAAATCAATTAAGACCCTTAAGTTTACCAAGATAAAGACTGAAAACTGATGGGATTCAGAGTCTAAAATGTCTAGAAATAGTACACGCACACATATGCTCATTGTCATTAGTACTTGCTCTTTCTTGTCCCTCCAGTATCCATTTCCTTTTCCACCAGTATCTGGGCTTCTTTATAGGGTGCTTTCTGTCCTTCACCACTAGTGTGTACATTATGATGAAAAGTAATTTCAGGAATTTCCCTCCTACCTAGGTGCTGGTAGAATGGGGCCTTCCTTTCAAAAGCCCCCATGAAGTCATGTGACCTAATTTAAGCCAATAGGACTCCTCCTCTGCTTCAACTTTAAATCGTGAGACAGCAAAATAAGAAGGGAAAAAAGTAAGAGGGCAGTGCTTAGCTCCATCCATTCAACTCTTCTTGCTATGGAACCATTCCTTTCCTTATTAGCAATCTCCAGATTTCAGTCTTTTCTGTAAGTTGCTCCATTCTCCCAAGCAAGTCTCTGCTCAAACCTCAGTTAATGTAATAACATGAAATCACATGTAATCCAGTCAAGCTATTATTATTCCTATTTCACTGGTGACAAAACTGAAACCAGGGAGAAACAGAATGCCTTGCCAAAGGTCACATATTTGGAAAACAAGAATTAACAGCCAAATCAACTTGGATTTAAACTCCAAACTAAAGAGTTTCTATTCAAAGAATAGATTGAAGGTGTTCATAAATGTCTTTTTCTATTTATTTTTCCCCTCTCCTAAGTACTATCAAATAACTTCATTGTTTATCCATATCTCAGTTTCAAAATTATTAAGTCTCACAGAGCCAGTAAGGCTTACATGCCCAAGTGATGTGAAAATGAAGTGTATTGACCTACAATAAATGACACTAATGTTGGTCAAGGATATTGACCGTGAGACCAAATGCATTGCCCTTTCCTTGAAACCAATCATATTGCATCAGCACACAAAACACGTTGCAGCTCTGACTGCCACAGCTCAATAAGAACTTAACCAGACTTGGAGAAGATCCAAGGATGAGCCATTAAAACATCCTAGGAGATGAAAAAGGCTGTCCTAGAAGAATCAACTAAAATCAATTAAGACCCTTAAGTTTACCAAGATAAAGACTGAAAACTGATGGGATTCAGAGTCTAAAAATGTCTAGAAATAGTACACGCACACATATGCTCATTGTCATTAGTACTTGCTCTTTCTTGTCCCTCCAGTATCCATTTCCTTTTCCACCAGTATCTGGGCTTCTTTATAGGGTGCTTTCTGTCCTTCACCACTAGTGTGTACATTATGATGAAAAAGTAATTTCAGGAATTTCCCTCCTACCTAGGTGCTGGTAGAATGGGGCCTTCCTTTCAAAAGCCCCCATGAAGTCATGTGACCTAATTTAAGCCAATAGGACTCCTCCTCTGCTTCAACTTTAAATCGTGAGACAGCAAAATAAGAAGGGAAAAAAGTAAGAGGGCAGTGCTTAGCTCCATCCATTCAACTCTTCTTGCTATGGAACCATTCCTTTCCTTATTAGCAATCTCCAGATTTCAGTCTTTTCTGTAAGTTGCTCCATTCTCCCAAGCAAGTCAATGAGCTCTTGATAGTTTTCAGCAATTTTCTTTTGTTTAAGATAGAATCGGTTTCAAACACTTGTAAGAAACAGATATATCCATCAAAGCCTAGATATGGTGCTACAGGACAAACCCTTTCTCATGAATAATAGTTAAGTAAGAAGAAGGTTAAAAACTAGAAGGGAAGAAACTGATATATGCCAGACACTGCATTAAGACCTTTATACACAGAATTTCTTTTAAGTTTCAGAGTAACCCTGTGAAGTAAGAAATAGGATCTCAATTTCACAGACTGAAACTGAAGTTCTGAGAGGGTGAATAGCTCGCCCAGGATAAGTGGTAAGAAATGAATCAGCCTGGAATAAAATGTATGTCCTTAGTCAAATTACCAATAATTCTAAACTGAAATAAGCGACATTTGGATTATTTATAATCTTGATGGACATCAAGACAAAAATTTTATACAGTGCCTCTGAGTGACCCTGTCAGATTCAAGCCCTCAGGACAGATGGACAGATGGATAGATGGACTAAATGAAGATACACCATTGGTTTAGCTCAAGAGAAGACAATTCTTACATGATTAACTGGTAAACCACAAGCAATGATTGGTACTAATGCAAAAATAGAACAAAGTGCTATATCTGAAGTTCATACTGCATACAAATTTTTTGATCATATACTTAGAAAGTGAAGTCACTACACTGCTAAGTGGCTTTAAATTTTCCATCTCAACAATTGGTATCTAAGGTAAAAATCTACGTGACTAAAAAAAACATGGATTTCAACTTCAGTCAAAACCTGCACATTAATAAGACTGACGCCCTTCACGTAGTAAAATATGTACATCATAAGTTAAGTCATTCTGAAGAGGAAATAATACTCTTTGTAGGGATAATATGTGGGCTTCTTTCTTTTTATTCCAGAGGTATTGACACAGGTCTTAAGAAAATAAAAATTTCTTCCCAACTGATTCTTTTGAAGCAATACATGTTAACATGCCAAGGAGAATAAAAGTAGATAGGAGGCTGGAGGAATGAGGGAGACAATGCAGGATGTTAAGGTCAACCTCTTCATTCTACAAGAGAGAAAACTGAAGGTCAGTGAAGCCAAGGGACAGACTCAAGCTCACACAGAAGTTCCTGGCTACCCTGAGGCTCTCAAGCATCCTAGCATAGGATTGGGTTCCTGTCTCTATTGCACATTACCCACACTTGACTTGGAAAACAGACCTGAGGGCCAACAGATGAAGAAAGAACAATTATTCGTCTACAATCTGTGATCCTAAAGTAAGAATTTCAGTAACAGAAATACCACTTTTTCTTTTCTTTTGTTTCAGACTAAGGAAACAATTCCTTTTCACCTTCCCTCACATGCCTTTTTATTGTTGTTCAAAGATATGACTGATTTCCTAATCCTATTCACTTTGGCACCACAAATCTGTTTCCAATCCCAATCACATTATCAAAATGAAAGAAGAGCTATTGGGTCAGTGTTGTTTCCATCAGGGATATCCATTATCCTTTGACAGGTAACATGGGGGATCACAGCACTGCCATCCAGCTGGGAAGCCTCTCTGAAACATGAATGGAAATCAAAATCTGCCTTTTCTTACACCTGTGATTTTGTGGCTGGAATGTCAACCAGATCAATGCCTCTATTTCCTTAATTAATGATCATCTCACTAGGGGAAAGACAGTGGATATTATTTCAATCTTTGTAAACCTTCCTGCAAACACCAGAGCTCTCTTTAGCATCCACAGGGATGTAACAAGTCCTTTCCCTGAATCATATACTCATGCTTTGTTTGTTCAGCTGATCTCATGAACAGATGCTCTGAAACCTACAAAATGATTTGTAAAAGGGAAGTCTCTATTCAAGACTTTCTGATAGCACTTTAGCCATCATAATTTATTATGCACCCACGATATGCATCGTACTGGACTGGCCCTTGAAAAAGGTCTAAGTCAGGCACTGTTAAAGCAAATATGTAATTTAGTTGGAGAGGCAAATCATATTCATAAAAAGTATAAGATTTCACTGTACTGACAGAAGTAAATAAAATTCTCAAGTGGCATGCATTTCCCACCCTGAATCTTAATCAGAATTCCCTATTTGAAAATTATGCTTCTAGTGAAACCCAAGAGTGCTTTGTAGTGCTGGGCATGTGTGCACGCTCAGTCACTCAGCTGGGTGTAACTCTTTGCAACTCCATAGACTGCAAGCTGACAGAATCCTCAGGGCATGGAATTTTCCAGGCATGAGTACTGGAGTGTACTGCCATTTCCTCTTCCAGGAGATCTTCCTGACCGAGGGATCCAACCTGCAGCTCCTGTGTCTCCTACCACTGAGGCATCTGGGAAGCCTGTGATTCTGGGACTGGGAGTCAAAACCACAGCTCTAACTTGCCAGCTGCACCTTGTTAGGCTCCACCCATAAGGATGCAGGTAGAGAATCAGATGGATTCAGGATGAAGAAGGGACGTCATCCTCATTTGTTTTTTGTTTTGTTTTTTAATTTGTTTTTTAGCCACTTCTATTGATCTTTCATTTATTTATTTCCATACATCTTTGTTCTTTAGCCTGCGTGGGCCTCCCATTGCAGTGGCCTCTCTCACTGCAGAGAACCGGCTCCGGGCACATGCGCTCCAGAGCTCCGGCTCAGTAGTTGGACACATTGGTCCAGCTGTTCCCACAGCACGTGAGATCTTCCCAGACCAGGGATCGAACCAGCACCCCTTGCACTGCAAGGCGGTGTCCTTACCCACTGGACCACCAGGGAAGCTTGTTTTTGTTTTGATTCCTTCCTGTCAGCATGATTCTAGCAACAATTCTCCCATCCAACAGCAGTAGTTTTCCACCAATAGCTGCATCTGGTTCCAGTTTACTGTTTTTCCAACACCTGAAGAACCACTGCTAAGGGTGCCCCTAGATATCAATACCAGCTGACCAGCACTTTTTTATTTTTTGGATGATCAGTGCATTTTATTAAATCAGCACAGTACAAAAATAAAAATAAGGGGAGGGGGATCAAATTACAACCAAACTCAACTTCATGATATTGTCAGATTAGAATACATACAAATACTAACATGCTACACATACACACAAAATGAGACAACTATAAAATATTAACAATACCAACAGTTTGGTCAAAGAATAGCTACAGAGGTAAATAAAATTCTCAAGTGGCATGCATTTCCCACCCTGAATCTTAATCAGAATTCCCTATTTGAAAATTATGCTTCTAGTGAAACCCAAGAGTGCTTTGTAGTGCTGGGCATGTGTGCACGCTCAGTCACTCAGCTGGGTGTAACTCTTTGCAACTCCATAGACTGCAAGCTGACAGAATCCTCAGGGCATGGAATTTTCCAGGCATGAGTACTGGAGTGTACTGCCATTTCCTCTTCCAGGAGATCTTCCTGACCGAGGGATCCAACCTGCAGCTCCTGTGTCTCCTACCACTGAGGCATCTGGGAAGCCTGTGATTCTGGGACTGGGAGTCAAAACCACAGCTCTAACTTGCCAGCTGCACCTTGTTAGGCTCCACCCATAAGGATGCAGGTAGAGAATCAGATGGATTCAGGATGAAGAAGGGACGTCATCCTCATTTGTTTTTTTTTGTTTTTTAATTTGTTTTTTAGCCACTTCTATTGATCTTTCATTTATTTATTTCCATACATCTTTGTTCTTTAGCCTGCGTGGGCCTCCCATTGCAGTGGCCTCTCTCACTGCAGAGAACCGGCCCGGGCACATGCGCCCAGAGCTCCGGCTCAGTAGTTGGACACATTGGTCCAGCTGTTCCCACAGCACGTGAGATCTTCCCAGACCAGGGATCGAACCAGCACCCCTTGCACTGCAAGGCGGTGTCCTTACCCACTGGACCACCAGGGAAGCTTGTTTTTGTTTTGATTCCTTCCTGTCAGCATGATTCTAGCAACAATTCTCCCATCCAACAGCAGTAGTTTTCCACCAATAGCTGCATCTGGTTCCAGTTTACTGTTTTTCCAACACCTGAAGAACCACTGCTAAGGGTGCCCCTAGATATCAATACCAGCTGACCAGCACTTTTTTATTTTTTGGATGATCAGTGCATTTTATTAAATCAGCACAGTACAAAAATAAAAATAAGGGGAGGGGGATCAAATTACAACCAAACTCAACTTCATGATATTGTCAGATTAGAATACATACAAATACTAACATGCTACACATACACACAAAATGAGACAACTATAAAATATTAACAATACCAACAGTTTGGTCAAAGAATAGCTACAGAAGAAATTGCACTAAAAAAAACAACATATACCACATGTGTGTAAGCAGCAGTTTCAAATATACAGCTAAGAGTAGTTACAAGTGGGGGGAAAAAATGGCACATTCCCTTTTCAGCGCATGTTTAACAACTGCTAGAACAAAAGTAAGATCTAATAACTGTATGGAAAGAATACATCAACCTTTCCAATTTACAAGAAAAAGAGAAAACCAAATCCTGAGACTATTATTCCTGTTACTTATTCTTTCACAGTCATCTGGTCGAAGATTATTTTCCTTAAGACAGAAAATACTCCTGGTTCACATGCACAATATCACTGTAAAACAATTAAAGAATAAAGGGTGGGTTTTTTTGGGTAGGTTAGTTTTATTCCTCTTTTTTTTTTTTTTAGTGTTTTAAAAATAATCTTCCTAGCAGCATGTCAAATGGGTTCATGGGTTGCACACTCAAGTATAGCAGGTTCTTTACACAATACTGATGACCAGAGCAAGAGGAGAAGGAACCCTGCCCGGCTTCACAATGATAGGACTAGAGTTCTTTCTTTAGTAAGAACCGCCTCCAGAAATTAAAAAAATAAATATGGAGAGAGAGAGAGAAGAAAACACACAAAACTAGAATCCTGTGGGTTCGCCTTCCCGCACAGTTTCAGGCCCAGCGAGGCCCGCAGAGGAGCAACTACAGGCCCTGCATCCTGGCTCTTGAGGATCGGCCCCCGGACCCGACCCCACCTCTCGCGAGCCACCGGGGCCCCACTGCCCCCACTGCCCCCACTGGCCGCCTGCCTCGGTCACACAGGGCAGCAGGATCTGTAAAGACAGGCTGCGTGACAACTCCGGTGGAGAAGAGGCGCTTCTGGGAGGTTGGTGCCAACGGCCATAGGGTCCTTCCAGCCCCGCCGCAGGTACCCTGGCCAGAAGTCCAGGGAGCCACTCGGCGTGGGCCTCCAGCCTGAGCTGAGGCCCGAACTCCCAGAACTGCCCCCTGGCCACGCCCTCTTCCTCGGAGCACCAGGGGCCTGCAGGGTCTATTTAAATTAATTTCACAGCTTTCTCTCTTTTATGCGAATTTCAGTAGCGCTTGTGCTGAAATGGCAGCCACCTGGAAGCTAATCCTATGTAAAACAGCCCCTTGCCTCCCCCACCCCCAGTCTCCCCACTGAAGCCCCCACTGGGGATTGGGAACTAGAAGAGAGGATTCTCTGTGGGGCCTCCACGTCAGTCTTTGTTCCCCAAAGCCAGAGGGACAGAGGAAGGCTGGCTTCCTTCTCTGAGTCCACTCTCAAGCCCTCACACATCTGGGAGAATCAGAAAGAAAATTGATTAAGTAACACATTTTGCATTTTTTACAGCCCCTGGGGTTAAGGTGGAGGCCCAAACCAGCAGCTGAAAGTGATCAGTGGTAGAATCTGTAGGCAGTCAGGAGTTCTGCTCTGGGCTAATTATCGCCAAGATCAGCTGTTTCACTGGGCCTTTCCGGACAAGTCTTCCTCTTCAGAACAGATTCAAACGCTTGGAAACAGCATTAAATCAACAAGGGTGAGGGTAGGGGTGTATCATTACCACATCATCCTGATCCCTGACATCACACCACACATCAGCCCCCACAGCTCTGCAGGGCAAATGTCATGTAAAACAACCCCCAGGCAATGATAGGACTAGAGTTCTTTCTTTAGTAAGAACCGCCTCCAGAAATTAAAAAATAAATATGAGAGAGAGAAGAAAACACACAAAACTAGAATCCTGTGGGTTCGCCTTCCCGCACAGTTTCAGGCCCAGCGAGGCCCGCAGAGGAGCAACTACAGGCCCTGCATCCTGGCTCTTGAGGATCGGCCCCCGGACCCGACCCCACCTCTCGCGAGCCACCGGGGCCCCACTGCCCCCACTGCCCCCACTGGCCGCCTGCCTCGGTCACACAGGGCAGCAGGATCTGTAAAGACAGGCTGCGTGACAACTCCGGTGGAGAAGAGGCGCTTCTGGGAGGTTGGTGCCACCGGCCATAGGGTCCTTCCAGCCCCGCCGCAGGTACCCTGGCCAGAAGTCCAGGGAGCCACTCGGCGTGGGCCTCCAGCCTGAGCTGAGGCCCGAACTCCCAGAACTGCCCCCTGGCCACGCCCTCTTCCTCGGAGCACCAGGGGCCTGCAGGGTCTATTTAAAGTAATCTCACAGCTGTCTCGCTTTTATGCGAATTTCAGTAGCGCTTGTGCTGAAATGGCAGCCACCTGGAAGCTAATCCTATGTAAAACAGCCCCTTGCCTCCCCCACCCCCAGTCTCCCCACTGAAGCCCCCACTGGGGGGGATTGGGAACTAGAAGAGAGGATTCTCTGTGGGGCCTCCACGTCAGTCTTTGTTCCCCAAAGCCAGAGGGACAGAGGAAGGCTGGCTTCCTTCTCTGAGTCCACTCTCAAGCCCTCACACATCTGGGAGAATCAGAAAGAAAATTGATTAAGTAACACATTTTGCATTTTTTACAGCCCCTGGGGTTAAGGTGGAGGCCCAAACCAGCAGCTGAAAGTGATCAGTGGTAGAATCTGTAGGCAGTCAGGAGTTCTGCTCTGGGCTAATTATCGCCAAGATCAGCTGTTTCACTGGGCCTTTCCGGACAAGTCTTCCTCTTCAGAACAGATTCAAACGCTTGGAAACAGCATTAAATCAACAAGGGTGAGGGTAGGGGTGTATCATTACCACATCATCCTGATCCCTGACATCACACCCACACACATCAGCCCCCCACAGCTCTGCAGGGCAAATGTCATGTGCACCAGCAGGAGCCAGAACCCTTGGGTGGGCACCGGCTCAGTTCCAGGCATGGCAGCCCCACCTGCCCAGGAGGCAGGTTCTGGACAAGGGGCACCTGCAGTCACCCTGGCCTTCACCAGAGTGACTAAGCTGTGTGATTCAAAGGAAAAAAATTATCCAAGAAAGGAGTTGTCCCCAGTGTCACCCCACCCCTTTGGAGCTGGGACACAAAATCAAAGAATTTACTGCATCAAACCAGCTCATGAGCCAATACTACCAACACAGCTGGTGGCAGGGAACAAGGGCAGAGGGAGGCTGGGGGCAGAGGGAGGAGTTCCATGTCTCCACAAAAGGAAACTCCTTCTCCCTAAAAAAGAAGAAAGAGCAAAGTAGGGTTGTACATGGCCAAATTATAGGACATAATCCTTGCACCAGGCCGGCTTCCCCTCAATTGAAGAGGCTGTCCCAGGGCCACGGGCATCTGGCCTCCGAAGCCCACATGCAGCACAGTCCAAGTGACAGGTTCGAGGAGCCTCTGAAAGTACAGACGACCCAAAAACAGGAGCTGGAAAAAGGCCTCCAACCAGAAAGCCCAGTTCCTCCCTGGGCCGCCTGGCTGCAGGAAGCAGTGGGTTGTCTTCCCTGCCTTGGTCCAGCAAGGGCACAGGCAGCAGGGGACTGTCCATCCTTTCAATTCCCCAGAGTCGGGGGGCGGGGGCAGGGGGCTCTGAATAATCTTCTGAATGTTGCACGAGGTTTGGGAGTTCAGAAGTGCCCAGAGTTCTTGGCAGAGCAGGAGGAAACCCCAAGGAGGGTTTCCTTGCAGGGACGGAAGAGGACCTTGGCAGCTTTACTAGACATATACTGTACACAAAATCTGATTTAATAATAAATTTTTTTAAATTAATTGAATCCTTGAGCCATGATGCAGGCTAGCAGGCTCACCAGTCCAGCCCGAGGAGGGCTACTTCTTGTCCTCCTGGCCACTCTCGTTCTTCAGTAACGTGGTAGGGTGTATCATTACCACATCATCCTGATACCTGACATCACACCCACACACATCAGCCCCCCACAGCTCTGCAGGGCAAATGTCATGTGCACCAGCAGGAGCCAGAACCCTTGGGTGGGCACCGGCTCAGTTCCAGGCATGGCAGCCCCACCTGCCCAGGAGGCAGGTTCTGGACAAGGGGCACCTGCAGTCACCCTGGCCTTCACCAGAGTGACTAAGCTGTGTGATTCAAAGGAAAAAAATTATCCAAGAAAGGAGTTGTCCCCAGTGTCACCCCACCCCTTTGGAGCTGGGACACAAAATCAAAGAATTTACTGCATCAAACCAGCTCATGAGCCAATACTACCAACACAGCTGGTGGCAGGGAACAAGGGCAGAGGGAGGCTGGGGGCAGAGGGAGGAGTTCCATGTCTCCACAAAAGGAAACTCCTTCTCCCTAAAAAAGAAGAAAGAGCAAAGTAGGGTTGTACATGGCCAAATTATAGGACATAATCCTTGCACCAGGCCGGCTTCCCCTCAATTGAAGAGGCTGTCCCAGGGCCACGGGCATCTGGCCTCCGAAGCCCACATGCAGCACAGTCCAAGTGACAGGTTCGAGGAGCCTCTGAAAGTACAGACGACCCAAAAACAGGAGCTGGAAAAAGGCCTCCAACCAGAAAGCCCAGTTCCTCCCTGGGCCGCCTGGCTGCAGGAAGCAGTGGGTTGTCTTCCCTGCCTTGGTCCAGCAAGGGCACAGGCAGCAGGGGACTGTCCATCCTTTCAATTCCCCAGAGTCGGGGGCGGGGCAGGGGCTGGGGGCTTTGAATAATCTTCTGAATGTTGCACGAGGTTTGGGAGTTCAGAAGTGCCCAGAGTTCTTGGCAGAGCAGGAGGAAACCCCAAGGAGGGTTTCCTTGCAGGGACGGAAGAGGACCTTGGCAGCTTTACTAGACATATACTGTACACAAAATCTGATTTAATAATAAATTTTTTTAAATTAATTGAATCCTTGAGCCATGATGCAGGCTAGCAGGCTCACCAGTCCAGCCCGAGGAGGGGCTACTTCTTGTCCTCCTGGCCACTCTCGTTCTTCAGGTAGGAGTACATCTGTGTGAAGTAGTGGGGGTCAGCATTGATCAGCAGCATCTTGCAGCTCATGATGTTGACGACTGAGAGACAGAGGTCCCAAAAGGCCTCCTTACAGCTCTCCACAAGGAAGAGCTTGAGTGGGTAGGAGATCTCATTGCCCACATAGGAGTAGAAGAGGTCAGGCAGGTCAGGAGGAAGGCCTGGAGCTCAGGGTCCAAGCCCACCTCAGAGAAGATGACATACCAGAAGAGCATGTAGAGGAAGACCATGCTGGTGGGCATGATGAAGCCCTTGTCCTGCCAGCCCTGCAGGAGCGGTCCACACTGCTCAGTCAAAGCACAGGGGCAGTATGGGACAGGTGCTTCAGGTGGTAGCACTGGCGACAGAGGAACTCACCCAGGCAGTGCAGCAGCTCACTGCTAGACGCCTGGATGATGACCTGTCTGGGTGTCCATGTGGAGGTGATGGCAGGGTGTGGGGCCTTCTTGATGGAGGAGGAAACCCCAGTTTGGGAGCCTGAGCGTTGGCTGGCTGTGGCGATGGGCAGCTGGGCCAGTGTGGGCTCAGCAAACTTGGACAGGTTGGCACACGATGGTGACTTCTTCAGGTTCTCATTGTTGAGGTGTGTGATGTTGTTCTGGTCGCTGCTATTGTGCTGCACCTTCTTGGAGCTCTTCTTCTTGGCCAACACAGCCAGGATCCTCTTCTACAGCAGCAGAGAGATTGATGGAGTGCCACTTTTCAGGTTCTTGTCCTTGGTGTTCTTGCTTCTCTGCATAGCCATGTAGTGGTCCACCATGGCCACATCATCCTCAAACAGCATAGCCTTCCAGTAGCTGGGGGACAGAGACAGCACCGGAAACTGCTCACTGAGCCCACAGCAGTCAGGGAGAGGTAGCGGTGCTCCTGGGGTTTTGCGCTGCCTCTTTGGATCATGAAATTTCTTGTCAAGAATCACGTGATAATTTTCTTTCCACATTGGCCTTGGAGAGTTTGATGAAGCTAGGTATGTGTTTGATCTGTACTCAGGAAAAGGACTTGATGACTCAGATCAGATTCTGTTACAGTAAGTTATCATACAACTTGTCCAAGGGTTTGCTGATGATGGGGTCATCCCAGGGCTCCACCTGGCAGTCTGTCAGGGTCTTTTCAAAATCTGCCAGTGGTTGGTTCTTGCTAGCCTGAGCCACACTTTTTTTTTGGCCACTCCTATTGGTCTGTCATTTCCATCTTTGTTCTTTGGCCTGTGAGGTCCCCCCATCTCAGTGGCCCCACCCACTGCAGAGCACCTGCTCTGGGTGCATGCCCTCCAGAGCTCCGTGTGCCATGCATTTTAATGCTTCTGTCTACCTTCCTGCATAGAGAAGTGCAAGCTTCCTGCGCAACAAAGCCTGGACATCTTCTGGGGTATTGAGCATCATCTCGCACAGCAACATATACCTCAGAAATGTGATGGTCTTGGAGCTGTGGATGCAATCATAGCCCTCAAATGCCTCAAAGAAATATAAGTATGCAGTTTTCCAATCCTTCTTCTCTGCTGCATGGATATTACCCAATTGCATATCCAAGGTGGCCTGCAATTTAGGGGGCCAGTAAATGGCATTTGCTGTGGTTCAAGCAGAGGTTAAGGCAGCTCAGGTTTTTGGCAGGCTGCACAGGGCATGGTAGATTTTGCTTTCTAAAAGCTGTACTTCCACCAAGTACATCTTTGTCATCTATCTTTTTCAACTCCCATAGCAACTGCGAACTCAAATGCAATGCTTCCTGGTACCTCTTGGCATCAAAGTACAAAAACACCAGCCGTGGCTCCAAAGCTTGGCGTAAGAAAGTTGTCTTCTCTGATTTGGCCCATTTGATGCACTCTAGAAGACACCAGACCAGATGTGTGGCTTTAGTCTTGCTGATGGAATTCAAGAAGGGTTGCACATACTTCAGGAGTCCTCTGAGCTCTGCAGCTTGTCCAGTCTTGACCAGTAAAGACCTCAGTTCAAGGATGCTCTGCTCTTTGATCTGCACTGCCTCCTCATCATTCTCCTGAATGGCATGCTGAATTTCATGCTGCACAATGGGGTGCAGGATGTCAGTAGTGGCCCCCTAGTCAGTGCTGAGTAAGACTGGGCTTTCTGGAACTCCACCACCGCCCCCAACACTTTCTTTTTAGACGTCAACAGACCAGCCCCATGACACCACATTTCCACTCTCAGAGACACTAGTACCAACTAAGCAGTAGCCCCTCCTCAGACAGCTGAGTTTCAGCTCCACCAAACTTCTAACCTATTAGGAGTTCCATCCTCACCTTTTTTTGGCCACCCTATTGGTCTGTCATTTCCATCTTTGTTCTTTGGCCTGTGAGGTCCCCCCATCTCAGTGGCCCCACCCACTGCAGAGCACCTGCTCTGGGTGCATGCCCTCCAGAGCTCCGTGTGCCATGCATTTTAATGCTTCTGTCTACCTTCCTGCATAGAGAAGTGCAAGCTTCCTGCGCAACAAAGCCTGGACATCTTCTGGGGTATTGAGCATCATCTCGCACAGCAACATATACCTCAGAAATGTGATGGTCTTGGAGCTGTGGATGCAATCATAGCCCTCAAATGCCTCAAAGAAATATAAGTATGCAGTTTTCCAATCCTTCTTCTCTGCTGCATGGATATTACCCAATTGCATATCCAAGGTGGCCTGCAATTTAGGGGGCCAGTAAATGGCATTTGCTGTGGTTCAAGCAGAGGTTAAGGCAGCTCAGGTTTTTGGCAGGCTGCACAGGGCATGGTAGATTTTGCTTTCTAAAAGCTGTACTTCCACCAAGTACATCTTTGTCATCTATCTTTTTCAACTCCCATAGCAACTGCGAACTCAAATGCAATGCTTCCTGGTACCTCTTGGCATCAAAGTACAAAAACACCAGCCGTGGCTCCAAAGCTTGGCGTAAGAAAGTTGTCTTCTCTGATTTGGCCCATTTGATGCACTCTAGAAGACACCAGACCAGATGTGTGGCTTTAGTCTTGCTGATGGAATTCAAGAAGGGTTGCACATACTTCAGGAGTCCTCTGAGCTCTGCAGCTTGTCCAGTCTTGACCAGTAAAGACCTCAGTTCAAGGATGCTCTGCTCTTTGATCTGCACTGCCTCCTCATCATTCTCCTGAATGGCATGCTGAATTTCATGCTGCACAATGGGGTGCAGGATGTCAGTAGTGGCCCCCTAGTCAGTGCTGAGTAAGACTGGGCTTTCTGGAACTCCACCACCGCCCCCAACACTTTCTTTTTAGACGTCAACAGACCAGCCCCATGACACCACATTTCCACTCTCAGAGACACTAGTACCAACTAAGCAGTAGCCCCTCCTCAGACAGCTGAGTTTCAGCTCCACCAAACTTCTAACCTATTAGGAGTTCCATCCTCACCTTTTTGTCCTTCCAACCCATCTGCTTCTAGAATATGCTTTATCTATGTTACATCCTCTTTTGGCCTTTTACTTCTTCAGAATATAGTCATAGTTCATCAAATTAAGTCTCTCTTTTAATATAACTGGTATGGTTTCTGTCTCCTGGGTCAACCCTAATGGCCAAGTACAGAGGAACCCATTTCTTTAAGAATGTCGTCCCTGGAGTCTGACAGGCAGGGCTTTTACTCTCAGCTCTTCCACGTAGTGGTTGCATGAAGTTAGTTGGGAAGTTAATTCACCTTTCTGTCTGTGTTCTCATCTTTTAACTTGGGATAATGGTAGTACCTACATTGTAAAGTTGTTGGGAGAATTAAATAACTTAATATATGTCAAATATTAGAGGGATACTTAACACATACATGCAATATTCTTCTCCCAGGATGTACTATATAGACTCAGAAACAAGCCTCTCATCTGTGGTGTATTAAAAGGGAAGAAATAATGATGATAATTTAAGGTGCTGCATTTTCTATTCTTTAAATGAAGATGGGAGGCTTTTGTAATTTGTTGTAGTCCCGTCAAGAAAGTGAGAACACTTAACTCGCTATGATCAAGAAAAGAGAGGAGCAAATGTCAACAAAATTATGTGAAGACATTCTTTATCTTTAATTTTACAACATGCAAACTGCTTCCTGAGTATGTGGTTCGGAGATGGTACAAGAAGAGGTGTCGTCCTTTAACTCTCTCCTTAAATCAGTATGTTAATGCACCAGTGTGGTGATGGAAAAGAGAACAACTTTGAAGTTGGAATTGGGTTCCAAATCCAGCTCTGCCATCTCCTACCTCTGAAACTGACAAGCTACTAACTTCTCAGCCTCAGAGTCACATGGCCCTGGCACTTAGTAAGACTGGGCTTTCTGGAACTCCACCACCGCCCCCAACACTTTCTTTTTAGACGTCAACAGACCAGCCCCATGACACCACATTTCCACTCTCAGAGACACTAGTACCAACTAAGCAGTAGCCCCTCCTCAGACAGCTGAGTTTCAGCTCCACCAAACTTCTAACCTATTAGGAGTTCCATCCTCACCTTTTTGTCCTTCCAACCCATCTGCTTCTAGAATATGCTTTATCTATGTTACATCCTCTTTTGGCCTTTTACTTCTTCAGAATATAGTCATAGTTCATCAAATTAAGTCTCTCTTTTAATATAACTGGTATGGTTTCTGTCTCCTGGGTCAACCCTAATGGCCAAGTACAGAGGAACCCATTTCTTTAAGAATGTCGTCCCTGGAGTCTGACAGGCAGGGCTTGACTCTCAGCTCTTCCACGTAGTGGTTGCATGAAGTTAGTTGGGAAGTTAATTCACCTTTCTGTCTGTGTTCTCATCTTTTAACTTGGGATAATGGTAGTACCTACATTGTAAAGTTGTTGGGAGAATTAAATAACTTAATATATGTCAAATATTAGAGGGATACTTAACACATACATGCAATATTCTTCTCCCAGGATGTACTACATAGACTCAGAAACAAGCCTCTCATCTGTGGTGTATTAAAAGGGAAGAAATAATGATGATAATTTAAGGTGCTGCATTTTCTATTCTTTAAATGAAGATGGGAGGCTTTTGTAATTTGTTGTAGTCCCGTCAAGAAAGTGAGAACACTTAACTCGCTATGATCAAGAAAAGAGAGGAGCAAATGTCAACAAAATTATGTGAAGACATTCTTTATCTTTAATTTTACAACATGCAAACTGCTTCCTGAGTATGTGGTTCGGAGATGGTACAAGAAGAGGTGTCGTCCTTTAACTCTCTCCTTAAATCAGTATGTTAATGCACCAGTGTGGTGATGGAAAAGAGAACAACTTTGAAGTTGGAATTGGGTTCCAAATCCAGCTCTGCCATCTCCTACCTCTGAAACTGACAAGCTACTAACTTCTCAGCCTCAGAGTCACATGGCCCTGGCACTTAGTAAGCTTTCAAAAAATAGCAGTTTCTTTTCTTCTTTCAGTAAATATTCCCTAAATAAATCCACTTGTCTACTTTGATCTTGTGCTATTTCTTTTGCTTTTCTATATCTATTGTATATAAAATTATTGTTCCTTCCCCCATATCAGTCAAAGGACAACCAGAAGAACCTCAATTATCAGTATAAATTTGGTTTCAAAGGTCTAAAATTGGTCTGGCTCCTGCAATGGTACCTTGGGGACAGAGAGAATTCAGCTCACTGAAGCCTGCTGGAACTTTAACAGGGACATGTGGGCACTCAGGTGCATCCTCACTTTCAAAGAAGTTTCTCTGCTATGGTGCTTATATGAATGATGAGAGAAGAAGATAAGCACTCAGATTCAGGATTCACCTAGAAAACAGTTTCCTAGGCACAGGACGTTTTTTTGAAATAAGGTATTCAATTATTAAGAGACTCTGTAGAAGAGAGCTCCTTTAAAACAGCTGGAAACTTAGACAAAAATTTTCAGTGGGGCTTCCAGATGACCTGACCAGGACAGTTATCCTAAACTTTGTTCTGAGGAGGTTCAGTAAACACACCAGTGAAGAAAGTGGACTGGTCACAGCAAAAGAGCATTTAAGACGAAATTAAGAAAAAGAACTAGGCCGTAGTGTTTGCCACTCAGCCAGAGAAAGAACAGAAACCCTCCTTCTAAACTGAGCCCTAAACAGCTCCCAGACATAAATAACTAGAAATGGATGATTGATTTCTATATTATTTGCCAACTAATTTCTCTTCCACATAGAAATGGGAGGCTTTTGTAATTTGTTGTAGTCCCGTCAAGAAAGTGAGAACACTTAACTCGCTATGATCAAGAAAAGAGAGGAGCAAATGTCAACAAAATTATGTGAAGACAATTTAAACAACATGCAAACTGCTTCCTGAGTATGTGGTTCGGAGATGGTACAAGAAGAGGTGTCGTCCTTTAACTCTCTCCTTAAATCAGTATGTTAATGCACCAGTGTGGTGATGGAAAAGAGAACAACTTTGAAGTTGGAATTGGGTTCCAAATCCAGCTCTGCCATCTCCTACCTCTGAAACTGACAAGCTACTAACTTCTCAGCCTCAGAGTCACATGGCCCTGGCACTTAGTAAGCTTTCAAAAAATAGCAGTTTCTTTTCTTCTTTCAGTAAATATTCCCTAAATAAATCCACTTGTCTACTTTGATCTTGTGCTATTTCTTTTGCTTTTCTATATCTATTTATATAAAATTATTGTTCCTTCCCCCATATCAGTCAAAGGACAACCAGAAGAACCTCAATTATCAGTATAAATTTGGTTTCAAAGGTCTAAAATTGGTCTGGCTCCTGCAATGGTACCTTGGGGACAGAGAGAATTCAGCTCACTGAAGCCTGCTGGAACTTTAACAGGGACATGTGGGCACTCAGGTGCATCCTCACTTTCAAAGAAGTTTCTCTGCTATGGTGCTTATATGAATGATGAGAGAAGAAGATAAGCACTCAGATTCAGGATTCACCTAGAAAACAGTTTCCTAGGCACAGGACGTTTTTTTGAAATAAGGTATTCAATTATTAAGAGACTCTGTAGAAGAGAGCTCCTTTAAAACAGCTGGAAACTTAGACAAAAATTTTCAGTGGGGCTTCCAGATGACCTGACCAGGACAGTTATCCTAAACTTTGTTCTGAGGAGGTTCAGTAAACACACCAGTGAAGAAAGTGGACTGGTCACAGCAAAAGAGCATTTAAGACGAAATTAAGAAAAAGAACTAGGCCGTAGTGTTTGCCACTCAGCCAGAGAAAGAACAGAAACCCTCCTTCTAAACTGAGCCCTAAACAGCTCCCAGACATAAATAACTAGAAATGGATGATTGATTTCTATATTATTTGCCAACTAATTTCTCTTCCACAGATAGGAAAAACTGTCTACTCTTGACCTTAAAGTATTTTTGATTATTCAGAAATCATGTTAGTGGCCAGAAGAGAGTCTCTATGTAAATGCTTTAATAAAAATCATGAACAACAGTATGACAAAAAGAATTGGGCACAAATAGTAATTGTAGATGAGAACACATTCCAATCATCTACAAATTTGTTTCCAGTTAGCCTTCACTAATGGGAACAACAAAAAGGAAGAATCTACTATAAACTCAATTTTGAAAAATAATCATCGATTTCAGTGTTTTCTTCCAGATAATAGGATATAAATTTGAAATTTTGTAATACAGATTAATTCTATAAAGAAAGCAAAATAAAAGTTTAAAAAATATTTTGGTTTTTTTAATAGAATTAATCTGTATTACAATATTGTGTTAAGTTTCAGGTGTCTAGCAAAGGGACTCAGTCACACATACACATGTATCCAGCCTTCCCCAAACTCCTCTCCCATCCAGGCTGCCAAATAACATTGAACAGAGTTCCCCACACTATACAGTAGGCCCTTGTTGGTTTTCCATTTTACACATAGCAGAGTGCACATGTTCATCCCAAACTCCCTAACTCTCCGTTCTCTCCATCCTTCTTCGCTGGCAACCACAAGTTCATCCTTTAAGTCTGTGACTCTACAGTGCTGCCCAGTTCATACAGGCATACAATTGTCTCAGTCATTTATCTGCAGATTATGGCCTGAAGGGAAAATACTGCCCCTGAGCTAAATCCAGCCCTCCAGTCAGCTACCTCTTTTTGTGAATAAATCTTTATTGGAACATAGTTGTATACATCTTTGTTTACATAAGCTGTATCGACAGCTTTCCTGCTGCACTATCAGACTTGAGTAGCTGCTACCCAGACTATATGACTTAGACATTCTATTATGTGGCCCTTCCCAGAAAAAGTTTGTTGCACAGACACCATCCTCTGTTTCAGCTTCAAAGGGAGTGGGAATAAGAGCCTCCTAACACAAACTATATGAAGAATGTAGCTCCTGGAAGCAAAGAAGAGGCTATTTATTGAGTCTTCTCTTTAAGCCAAGCTCTACTCACACTATGCCAAGTATAATCGCATGTATCTAAGAACTTGGAAGGATAATTATCATGACTGGTAGACAAATACACAGTACTGAAGCCCAAGAACTAAGTTAGTCCTAGAGACACAATGGAGATGATTGTCCTTCATTTATCCAAAACTAGTCATGGGCAAAAAAGTTTGTGTATAATTTCCATTATTCAATGTACTGTAAATTGACAATGAGTTCACACCAAAATTGCATTTTTTCTATACCTCACCTCTAAGTACAACCTGTGATATCTTTCAAGGAAATTTGTGGCTTATTTTACAGAAATTCCTGGAACAATTTCTACTTTCGTAAGATGCAACAGTCATTCACAAATTTGGCTACTTTAAATACTGGGAACATTTTCCCAATATTTTCTGGGAGCATGATGAGATTTTTATTATTATTACTTACTGCTTAAAATAATATTATTATTGTCTAACTGGGAAAGAATTTTGGGGAGAACAGAAAGGCAGAATATGGTGGGAAACAAGCTAAGCCTCTCAACTTGGGTTCTTTTTTATAGACAATTATCAATCAAAGGGATTTGTTGTGTAGATCCAAGGAACCTGTAATAGTTATGGTTATCTTACATTGTGACACTTAAAAAATTACTCAAAGTGTATTCCTCCATGTTTCTGCAAAAAATAAGCTAGAAAATGACAATATCAGGTTGATGTGTGGCAGTAAACAATAAAAGTCAATAAAAAATAAATTTTAAAAAAGGATATATTTTACTCCATGATATAGGGACAGATAGTATAAAGAAAACTAACCTATAAAATACTGACACAGTGTAAGTTTAATTAAAGAAATATGAAAAATTATCAAATGTGCCAAAAATCAAACTTTCACAAGATAATATACTTTGATGAAGTTGAAGAGAATAATCTGATTTATCAAAATTCAAAGTATAAAGCTATCAATTTCAAGACATTTCACAATCAGATAGACTTGGGGCATAAGCCTCAAGAGTTCCACTATGGTTTTCACATAAGTTTGTTGCACAGACACCATCCTCTGTTTCAGCTTCAAAGGGAGTGGGAATAAGAGCCTCCTAACACAAACTATATGAAGAATGTAGCTCCTGGAAGCAAAGAAGAGGCTATTTATTGAGTCTTCTCTTTAAGCCAAGCTCTACTCACACTATGCCAAGTATAATCGCATGTATCTAAGAACTTGGAAGGATAATTATCATGACTGGTAGACAAATACACAGTACTGAAGCCCAAGAACTAAGTTAGTCCTAGAGACACAATGGAGATGATTGTCCTTCATTTATCCAAAACTAGTCATGGGCAAAAAAGTTTGTGTATAATTTCCATTATTCAATGTACTGTAAATTGACAATGAGTTCACACCAAAATTGCATTTTTTCTATACCTCACCTCTAAGTACAATCTGTGATATCTTTCAAGGAAATTTGTGGCTTATTTTACAGAAATTCCTGGAACAATTTCTACTTTCGTAAGATGCAACAGTCATTCACAAATTTGGCTACTTTAAATACTGGGAACATTTTCCCAATATTTTCTGGGAGCATGATGAGATTTTTATTATTATTACTTACTGCTTAAAATAATATTATTATTGTCTAACTGGGAAAGAATTTTGGGGAGAACAGAAAGGCAGAATATGGTGGGAAACAAGCTAAGCCTCTCAACTTGGGTTCTTTTTTATAGACAATTATCAATCAAAGGGATTTGTTGTGTAGATCCAAGGAACCTGTAATAGTTATGGTTATCTTACATTGTGACACTTAAAAAATTACTCAAAGTGTATTCCTCCATGTTTCTGCAAAAAATAAGCTAGAAAATGACAATATCAGGTTGATGTGTGGCAGTAAACAATAAAAGTCAATAAAAAATAAATTTTAAAAAAGGATATATTTTACTCCATGATATAGGGACAGATAGTATAAAGAAAACTAACCTATAAAATACTGACACAGTGTAAGTTTAATTAAAGAAATATGAAAAATTATCAAATGTGCCAAAAATCAAACTTTCACAAGATAATATACTTTGATGAAGTTGAAGAGAATAATCTGATTTATCAACAATTCAAAGTATAAAGCTATCAATTTCAAGACAGTTTCACAATCAGATAGACTTGGGGCATAAGCCTCAAGAGTTCCACTATGGTTTTATCTTTACTTCTTTCTATATCTTAGAGCCATAAGGAATGAGCAGTAGGTGACTGCCTGTATGAAAGAAGGGTGAAAATTCAAAAAGTATTCTTCAAGTAAGTTGAAGAAGGAGTCAGTAAGACAGAAAACAAAGAGCAAAATCTTAAAACTTGAGTGTCAAAGAGAGGGCGATAGTACATTATAAACACATGCACTGAGGGACTTCCCTGGTGGTCCAGTGGTTAAGACTCTGTGTTCCCAATGCAGGGGGCCTGGGTTCAATCCCTGGGCAGGGAACTAGATCCCACATGCCACAACTAAAACCCAGCACAGCCAAATAAATAAATAATAATTAAATAATATCTGTTAAAAAAATACACTGAGAGAGGATAGATCTGCACTTAGTAACTACATATTTGCAAACATGTGAATACAGAAATACAAAAAACACATGCATTGGAACAAGAACTAAAGGACCTCAGGATCGACAGTAGAACAGTCAACAAAACTAGCTGTGCAGAGGGTAGCTCAGAGAGCGCAGCAAGTAATGAAGAACTGTGGCTAATTGCAATAGAATCGAGCAATTCATGAGAGAGAATCAAATTCACTTTTCAAAACTTCTCTTTTCCTTATATTGCTCTTACAGTCAAGAAAGTAATTTGCAAACCACTGTTCATTTATCAAATCTAATATCTCTGGAAACAATAGTATAAAGAAAACTAAAACCTTAATAAAATACTGTGTATTCCTCCATGTTTCTGCAAAAATAAGCTAAAAAATGAAAATATGAGATTGATGTGTGGCAGTAAACAATAAAAGTCAATAAAAAATAAATTTTAAAAAAGGATATATTTTACTCCATGATATAGGGACAGATAGTATAAAGAAAACTAACCTATAAAATACTGACACAGTGTAAGTTTAATTAAAGAAATATGAAAAATTATCAAATGTGCCAAAAATCAAACTTTCACAAGATAATATACTTTGATGAAGTTGAAGAGAATAATCTGATTTATCAACAATTCAAAGTATAAAGCTATCAATTTCAAGACAGTTTCACAATCAGATAGACTTGGGGCATAAGCCTCAAGAGTTCCACTATGGTTTTATCTTTACTTCTTTCTATATCTTAGAGCCATAAGGAATGAGCAGTAGGTGACTGCCTGTATGAAAGAAGGGTGAAAATTCAAAAAGTATTCTTCAAGTAAGTTGAAGAAGGAGTCAGTAAGACAGAAAACAAAGAGCAAAATCTTAAAACTTGAGTGTCAAAGAGAGGGCGATAGTACATTATAAACACATGCACTGAGGGACTTCCCTGGTGGTCCAGTGGTTAAGACTCTGTGTTCCCAATGCAGGGGGCCTGGGTTCAATCCCTGGGCAGGGAACTAGATCCCACATGCCACAACTAAAACCCAGCACAGCCAAATAAATAAATAATAATTAAATAATATCTGTTAAAAAAATACACTGAGAGAGGATAGATCTGCACTTAGTAACTACATATTTGCAAACATGTGAATACAGAAATACAAAAAACACATGCATTGGAACAAGAACTAAAGGACCTCAGGATCGACAGTAGAACAGTCAACAAAACTAGCTGTGCAGAGGGTAGCTCAGAGAGCGCAGCAAGTAATGAAGAACTGTGGCTAATTGCAATAGAATCGAGCAATTCATGAGAGAGAATCAAATTCACTTTTCAAAACTTCTCTTTTCCTTATATTGCTCTTACAGTCAAGAAAGTAATTTGCAAACCACTGTTCATTCTATCAAATCTAATATCTCTGGATTTGAGTTCTTTCATCGATACACATCCATGTAACACTTACATGTTAAACATCTATTATTACTTACAGAGCAATTATATTTATTAAACATTAGTTGTAATAGATATTCACCATCATTCTAATGTTATATTCCATTACTTCCAAATGATCAAATCTATCATAGATTGCATTATCGGTCCCAATTCTTCACACTTCTCAGCACCCACACTCTTGGCCTGGTAACTTTGTAGCTCCTGCTAAAGGGAGACTGTATACACTTGCCTTTCTGTCTCAGCCATATGAATTGCTTCATACAGTGGATGTTAACAGATATGATATAAGCAGAGGCTTAAAATTTATGTGCATGTATGTCTGAGCTTGTCTTGCACTTTCCAAAACAAAAACAAAAACAAAAAAATTACATGCCCCCACTCACTTATTTTCCCAAGGAGGCTGAGATACACTAGCAGACTCACATCATAAAGAAAGAAATATACAAAAATAAATTCAAAATGGATTAAAGACTTAATTGTAATACCAGACACTACCTCTGTGGTGACCGAGAGGGGTGGGACGGGGAGAGAAATGGGAGAAGGTTCGGGAAGGAGGGACATATGTATATCTGTGGCAGATCCAGGCTGATGTGTGGCAGTAAACAACAAGACTCTGTAAAAAATGAAAAAATACTTGGAGGAAAACATAGGCAGAACATACTTTCATACAACAAGATCTTTTTCAACTCAGTTTATTGAGTAATGGAAATAAACCCAAAAATAAACAAATGGGACCTAATTAAACTTAAAAGCTTTTGCACAGCAAAGGAAACCATAGACAGTATGAAAAGACAACCCTCAGAATGGGAGAACTGTCGTGATTAATCTCCAAAATATATACATAGGTCATGCACTTCAGTATCAAAAAACAAACAAATAGTCTACCTACATTCTGAAAAAGGAAAAAGCAAGGAGAGGGCTTTCTTGGTGGCTGAGAGGTAACTTGCAGATGCAGGAGACATGGATTTGATCCCTGAGTCAGGAAGATCCTCTTGATAAGGAAGTGACTATCCACTCCAGTATTCTTGCCTGGGGAACACCATGGACAAAGGAACCTGGTGGGTGACAGTTCATGGGGTCGCAAAGAGTTGGACACAACTGAGTGACTAAGTACACACACACTGAACTTTATATCAGAAACACTAGACTCCTGGTCTTTAAAATGCAGATTCCTGGGTCTCACTCCTAGTCTACTACATTTCAGCCCATGGAGTAGATGATCCAGGATCAGCATTTGCAACAAGTTCTTCAGGTATGAATATGCAACTTGAAGTCTATACACCAATGACATACTGATTTATCAATAGAACTCTGAATGAGACTTTGCCAAAACTCATAGACTGTAGGCAACGCCTCATGGTTTGGGGAAAAGACAATATCAGACAACCCGATTACCCAATGAGGGGTCTCTCTTCATTGCATCTGATATCAATATTGATGCCACTAGGGGGAAAACACATGGACAACTAGAGTCAGAAAATCTGAATTTAGGAGATGACTCTCAACAAAGTATATTTTATTTTCACACAAAAGCTCGTTATGCCTGGATTTACTGTTAGAATTTTCCATGCTGGAAATTCCTCACTCTGTGGTGACCCGAGAGGGTGGGATGGGAGAGAAATGGGAGAAGGTTCGGGAAGGAGGAATATGTATATCTGTGGCAGATCCAGGCTGATGTGTGGCAGTAAACAACAAGACTCTGTAAAAAATGAAAAAATACTTGGAGGAAAACATAGGCAGAACATACTTTCATACAACAAGATCTTTTTCAACTCAGTTTATTGAGTAATGGAAATAAACCCAAAAATAAACAAATGGGACCTAATTAAACTTAAAAGCTTTTGCACAGCAAAGGAAACCATAGACAGTATGAAAAGACAACCCTCAGAATGGGAGAACTGTCGTGATTAATCTCCAAAATATATACATAGGTCATGCACTTCAGTATCAAAAAACAAACAAATAGTCTACCTACATTCTGAAAAAGGAAAAAGCAAGGAGAGGGCTTTCTTGGTGGCTGAGAGGTAACTTGCAGATGCAGGAGACATGGATTTGATCCCTGAGTCAGGAAGATCCTCTTGATAAGGAAGTGACTATCCACTCCAGTATTCTTGCCTGGGGAACACCATGGACAAAGGAACCTGGTGGGTGACAGTTCATGGGGTCGCAAAGAGTTGGACACAACTGAGTGACTAAGTACACACACACTGAACTTTATATCAGAAACACTAGACTCCTGGTCTTTAAAATGCAGATTCCTGGGTCTCACTCCTAGTCTACTACATTTCAGCCCATGGAGTAGATGATCCAGGATCAGCATTTGCAACAAGTTCTTCAGGTATGAATATGCAACTTGAAGTCTATACACCAATGACATACTGATTTATCAATAGAACTCTGAATGAGACTTTGCCAAAACTCATAGACTGTAGGCAACGCCTCATGGTTTGGGGAAAAGACAATATCAGACAACCCGATTACCCAATGAGGGGTCTCTCTTCATTGCATCTGATATCAATATTGATGCCACTAGGGGGAAAACACATGGACAACTAGAGTCAGAAAATCTGAATTTAGGAGATGACTCTCAACAAAGTATATTTTATTTTCACACAAAAGCTCGTTATGCCTGGATTTACTGTTAGAATTTTCCATGCTGGAAATTCCTCACTCCTCTTGCCAGTCCTTACTGGAGTCTGTCAATATAGACAGAAATGCAAGAGTCTCAGAAGTTTCCGTCAGTATTCACAGTAACAGAAATTCACCTCCATGCTACCAATGAAACTTCTGGTTGATGACAACACAGAGTAGAGAGGACCCAAGTCTGCTCAACATCTTTTGGTTGTGACACAAAGGTAAGTAAGGTGCACAAGGACCCTGAGCTCACTGCTTTCTCTTTTGTAAAGAACCTTTCATTGTTCTTCAATTTCATGAGGTAATTTAAGTGGAATTAAATTTAAAGGCCTAAGCACGTTAAGTGATTAGTATTTCAATTCAGCAGCAATTGCTAATTGGTTCATGATGGTCCAAACCTCAGGCAGGGCAAGCAGGGCTCATCTGCAGTTTCATACAGTCCCCTGGTGACCTGCAAATGTAACTGTGATTCCCAGGAGGAAAACAGGGACTCTTGAGACAAGCATCTGCTCAATTACTCACCTTTCCTCCTGGGAGGGAACATACTTTATTTCAGTGGAATAACAAAGGGAAGACTCAAAACAAAGTGAAGGTATTAGAATTCTGAGCTGGGTAGTGCAAAAAGTACCTTGGGACAGAAAGACTTCTGGACATTTCCAGGTAGGTAGCACTTACTAGGCAGCAGGCACTGCACAAAATTGCTTTAAATGCACTAGCTTATTTAATCCTCACAGTGACCCATGAAGAGGAAGAAACCTTAATGTGAGTACTATCGATTCTCTTTGCAAGTAAATGGAGAGCACTAAAATCAGCAAGATGGTAAGGTATTCCAAGGAGGTAAGGGGGTCTTCAGTGGCAGACATTGAAACTGCAGTAAATATAGTAGATAAAGGAAATTTTTAAAATTGAAATATAGTTGGTTTACCATTTTGTGTGAATTTCAGGTGTACAGCTAAGTGATTCAGATACACACACACATATGCATACATACATCTATATATACACTTTTTCAGACTTTTTTGCCTTATAGGTTATTACAAAATATTGAGTATAGTTCCCTGTGCTATGCAGTAGGTCCTTGTTGGATACCTATTTCTTTATATAGGAGTGCATATTTGTTATTCCAAACTTCTAATTTATACCTTCCCCACTTTCTCCTTGGTAACTGTGTGAGGTAAAGATTATAAGATATATCTATCCAGCAGCCCACATTTCACCTTAAGAATGAGAAATGCATAAATTTAACACCAGCACCTTATTTCAGTGAATTACTTTTGAATTTTAAATTGGACCAATTAGGATTAGTTTCCAACTGATTAATATTCACCATGAATTCTAATAACAACCATAAATATTTACAGTGATTAAGTATGCTTTGCCAAAAATCCCTCTCGTATCGCTCTTTATCAGGATATAACACATGTGCATTCACAATAAAATCAATCTTGAACACTGACATGAGTTAGAGAAAAAGAAAGAGGAAGAGCACAAACATAAAAATGAAGAATGGTTACAAATGAAACTCCAGCCATGCAGAAAGGTCCAGAAGCCAAACAAACGAGGAGGTGTAATCTCCAGGTGCTAATGGGGCTATAGGCTTGAAAACCCATCCAGAGCATGGAAATGAAAGAAGGCCAGGGTGACACTGCTCCCCATATTAGACAATCAGTAAACTTGAATTCTGTGCAAGATACTCTAGTTGTAGCCTGGAGCAGGATTTTCAAACTGGGCGCCAGGCCAGCCTGTCTACATGGGAAGTGAGGGAAAGTGATTTGTTACGATGCATAAGTAAGACACAGACATTTAGAATGATTTACTTCTTGAATGGCAATAAGAATGGTTTCAAGGTTAGCCCAATTATAAATTCCCTTTTATTCACTGGCATTTCAGTTCTACAGAGGGAGGGCAAGAGATGGAGGTAGTTTTGGGGGATTAATTACCAACAACTTATGACCTCTCCTATCTGTTCTGCAGCTCATATTGAGAAGTCATAAAGGATGTGGGATGTTAGCTCACCTGAGCACACCTGGCGAATTTCTTCATCGTGTGAACTGTATGCACATACATGAACCTAAGAACAAAAGGTCGGAAGCAGTCTCCTGACGTGAATGCACAGGATGATCACACCACCCTTCTGTCCTCCCTCAAACCACTCCAAGCCCTACCCTGAATTGCTCCAACCATAGCAATTTCTTCCTACCTTTCATCCCCACTGTCTGTCCTTCACTTCTACTGTTTGAGATTATGATCACATTAAACCAACTATCTTACCGTTTTTTTAATGTTATTTATTTATTTATTTACTTATTTTTGTCTATTCTTGGTTTTCACTGCTGCCGCAGGCTCTTCTCTAGTTGCAGGGAGTGGGGGCTACTCTAGTTGAGGTGAGCAGGCTTCTTGTTGTGGTGACTTCCCTTGTTGTGGAACTCAGGCTCCAGGGCACACGGGCTTCAGTAGTTGCAGCACAGGGACTCAACAGTTGCAGCTCCAAGGTTCTAGAGCACAGGCTCAATAGTCGTGGCTCATGGGCTTAGTTGCTCCACAGCATGTGAGATCTTCCCGGATCAGGAATCAAACCCGTGTCTCCTGCACTGGCAGGCGAACTCTTCACCACTGAGCTACCAGGGAAGCCCCTATCTTATCATTTGAGAGGACAAAAAGCACTCTAGACAATTTGATTAATTTGCCATCAAGGTCAGTAGGCACTTTTTCAGTCCTCTCCTATGCACTTTACTCACCACTCATTGTGCTGCTAGATGCTATGGAAGGTGGCCAAGGGAAACTTTGAATGCCATCAGACACAGTTTTTGCAGAATACCATGAATGTTTTGTGGGAAATGTGAAATTTAATAACAGCAACTGTTTGGTAGAATGGCCCTATCTTCCAGCCTGTCTGGGATGTGGCAAGTTTCCACCCGTCCTCTGGGCTTAGTCATTGAATTGTACTCTCATTCACCATCGGGAGTGACTATGTTTGGATGAAAAATATATCCTATGCAATACTGAGGGTGCTGTTTCTTGGATTTGAATCTTGGCTTCAATTCCTTTTGACCAGACGACCTGGAGATGTTTCTTAGCCACTCAATGTGTAAAGTAGAAAGAATTACATTACTTTTATTACTTGCTTCATGGAACTCACTGTGGGGATTAAAGAAACAAGTGTATGAAAAAAGCATTTAGGAGAGAACCTGGCATGTAGCAATAGTCCGTTATCATTAGCTAAGATACACCAATTAAGATCAAGATCTAAGAACCTTTCCTGAATCTACCCCAAACCCATATGCATGTCTCCAAGACTAGTTCAGGTGCCTTCCACTGCATTTCTTTATTGATAGAGACACACAGATGGACACATACGCCTCTAGTCACCGAGGCAATAATCAAGTCAATAATCACTTACTGAATGTCCCCTATCATATATCAGGCACAGTACCAGGCACTGTTTATGGTCATGTCTCTTCTTGAAGACAAGGGATTGCCTTGCTCACCTCATCCATCTCACCAAGAACAGAGTTGGCTCTCAGACATTTAGTGACCTGGCTCAAAGGGAAGAAAGAAGAGGGCTAGCACTGTCTTCCCTGGAGGTACGAGGAAAGCTTTCACAGGGAAAGTGGGACATACGTTGAGTATTATGATGTGGGAGGATTTTCACAGGCAGGGGAGAAAGTGTCATTCTCTGTGTGACAAGTACTTCAGCTGCTAAACTAGAAAAGGAATGTGAATGTGAGAGTCCTGTACACACCTAATTATAAGTAAAACAGAGAACTGGGAGTTAGAGTGACATTTCCAGAAAATCTTCCGAGTCCCTAACTGGCCTCTACAGAGAAACCTGAAATTCACCCCATTGGTTTCCTACTGTCAAATAATTCACATAGACCAGGATGGCTAGAAAAGTGGGTATCTCTTAGCAGAGATGTGTACCACACAAACTTCTTTCTGAGAAGTTGTAGGTAAATCAAATTTTTTCAAGCCTAATCAAATCTGAAATGCATAGAAATAGCTAGTTATTTAGGGATATTCCATAGTGAGCTATGTAAAGCAACTGTAATACATTAATAGAGGAAATCATACTCTTTAATTAATCTGTTTTCTATAAAATCAGAGCAAAGTAGCATGTCTCTGTTTTCATCTCTCTCTCCCTGGCACCATGTCCGTCTCTCTCTTTCCATCTTTCTCCCTCTACACACAGCTGCCTATTACTTGCTTCATGGAACTCACTGTGGGGATTACATACAAGTGTATGAAAAAAGCATTTAGGAGAGAACCTGGCATGTAGCAATAGTCCGTTATCATTAGCTAAGATACACCAATTAAGATCAAGATCTAAGAACCTTTCCTGAATCTACCCCAAACCCATATGCATGTCTCCAAGACTAGTTCAGGTGCCTTCCACTGCATTTCTTTATTGATAGAGACACACAGATGGACACATACGCCTCTAGTCACCGAGGCAATAATCAAGTCAATAATCACTTACTGAATGTCCCCTATCATATATCAGGCACAGTACCAGGCACTGTTTATGGTCATGTCTCTTCTTGAAGACAAGGGATTGCCTTGCTCACCTCATCCATCTCACCAAGAACAGAGTTGGCTCTCAGACATTTAGTGACCTGGCTCAAAGGGAAGAAAGAAGAGGGCTAGCACTGTCTTCCCTGGAGGTACGAGGAAAGCTTTCACAGGGAAAGTGGGACATACGTTGAGTATTATGATGTGGGAGGATTTTCACAGGCAGGGGAGAAAGTGTCATTCTCTGTGTGACAAGTACTTCAGCTGCTAAACTAGAAAAGGAATGTGAATGTGAGAGTCCTGTACACACCTAATTATAAGTAAAACAGAGAACTGGGAGTTAGAGTGACATTTCCAGAAAATCTTCCGAGTCCCTAACTGGCCTCTACAGAGAAACCTGAAATTCACCCCATTGGTTTCCTACTGTCAAATAATTCACATAGACCAGGATGGCTAGAAAAGTGGGTATCTCTTAGCAGAGATGTGTACCACACAAACTTCTTTCTGAGAAGTTGTAGGTAAATCAAATTTTTTCAAGCCTAATCAAATCTGAAATGCATAGAAATAGCTAGTTATTTAGGGATATTCCATAGTGAGCTATGTAAAGCAACTGTAATACATTAATAGAGGAAATCATACTCTTTAATTAATCTGTTTTCTATAAAATCAGAGCAAAGTAGCATGTCTCTGTTTTCATCTCTCTCTCCCTGGCACCATGTCCGTCTCTCTCTTTCCATCTTTCTCCCTCTCTTACACACACAGCTGCCAGTGAGTCAAGTCTTATGAGCCCCATCAATTTCCAACAATAAAAAATAGCCTGTTTCCCTGCTCTCCTATGCAGAAATATCTAGGTTAACCTACACCCAGCCTTCAAAAAGAAATTATATAAGAGTTACATTTCTGACAAGGTGTAGAAATAGCCTCACTCTTAAAAATGTACATCAAGTACATGGCACAGTGTATGGCATATACTAAATATGACATAGATGACCTTCTTTTGTAGTAATTTCATTATTAAATAAAATTGAAAAAGAGATATTAATAAATGGACTTTGAGATTAATTCCTCAGGAAAGGTAATGAATCGTATACTCCTAGGGTAAGATATGGAAACAAAACCATTTGGGGTACAATATCTGCAATATCAGCTGTTTTCTCAAAGCCAAGAGAAAGGAAGAGAGAGTGAACTTAGAGTTGGGACAAACCATATGATTCCAAAGAAAGAACCCCTAGTGAACTGAACAGAAGCATTGCCAAGTCAGTCTTGTGTCACTGTGCCTTGGGCTTGGATGGTTGAGAGGTAACCCCACCCTTCAAACACACACACATATAAGAAAGGAGAAACCACAAATACTATGAACTAAAAAGCTTGACCTGATATTGTTTTGGGGACATTTTTCTGGGGGAAATTAGCTAAAATCTAATATCAAGGAATTTAGAATTTCAAATTTGAAAGTAGCTGAGAGAACTTAGAGGGTAGATTCGACATGAATGACCTATGGTGATTCAAAAGACAGGTCTAAAAAATAACCTTTGGGGCATAATTTTTAAATGCTTTTCTTGAACTTTCATAGCAACCTTCACAGTTGTAATGATTGAAAACAAATTTGAAATACTACAATTGTTTAGGCCTTTGAATACCAGATTATCATAAAGTACTTTCTTGGTAAAGTACTTCACCAGGTTCAAAGGAAGTTCACAAACATGCAAATATAATTGGAATTGCTGAAGTCATAAGAAAAATAGTTTGCTCTCATTGTAATAAAAATATTTTACTAAAAAAGACCAGTGCAAATGCAATAACAAAGCGTTAAGGGAGAATGATCTAATTTAGAAAAAACTGGGAGAGAAGACGAAAGCAAAAGCCTCAGAAATCCAAATATATGCTCACTAGCCCCAGAAGAGAACTGCAGTATTGAACTTAATACAGGGAAATTTCATTCTGGCCCCCAAGAAATACCTCACAATAATAATAATACAGGTGTCTTGAGGAAGAAGTTACAGCAGCATACATATCCTGATTTAGAAATGCAAAGGAGGGCTTCCCTTGTGGTCCAGTGGGTAAGGACACCGCCTTGCAGTGCAAGAGGCTTCGGTTCAATCCCTGGCCTGAGAAAATCCCATGTGCTGCACAGCTGCTGGACCGATGTTTCCAACTATCAAGCCAGAGCTCTGGAGCGCAGTGCTCTGCAGCAAGAGAAGCCATTGTGTACGGGCCAAAGAACAAAAATGGAAATAAGTGAAAAGACCAACAGAAGTGGCCAAAAGTAGAGAAAAAAATATTTGAAAAAATAAAGAAACAAAGAAATGCAAAGGAGCTCTGATCTCAGTGGCTTTAAGGGAAATGTAAGAGTAAGAAAACTATTTGTCAAAGAGCTATAATCTGCCCACATAAATATTCCAATATAGGAAAGATCCATATGGCATTTAAAATGCTAATAATGCATACAAATGCTGACCTTGTATCAACTAAAAAAAGCAATTTACAAAAAAGTCTATCATGATTTTCCCTCAAAACTACAAAATTATGCACTGTTATTTTGTGTATTTGCACTGCTTACTTTGTGCAAAGGAATAAAGGTATATACATCAAAAGACTAGTACTTATCTCTGGGATAATTATCTCTGTGTACATGTAAGTATACATAAGTAAATGTTATTGTATATGTAAGTACTGTGTAGGTAAAAGGTACTGCATATACATGTTGTAATTGTTGTTCAGTTGCTAAGTTGTGCCCAGCTCTTTGCGACCCCATGGACTGCAGCATGCCAGGCTCCTCTATCCTTCACTACCTCCTGGAGTTTGCTCAGATTTATGTCAAAGGAAGTTCACAAACATGCAAATATAATTGGAATTGCTGAAGTCATAAGAAAAATAGTTTGCTCTCATTGTAATAAAAATATTTTACTAAAAAAGACCAGTGCAAATGCAATAACAAAGCGTTAAGGGAGAATGATCTAATTTAGAAAAAACTGGGAGAGAAGACGAAAGCAAAAGCCTCAGAAATCCAAATATATGCTCACTAGCCCCAGAAGAGAACTGCAGTATTGAACTTAATACAGGGAAATTTCATTCTGGCCCCCAAGAAATACCTCACAATAATAATAATACAGGTGTCTTGAGGAAGAAGTTACAGCAGCATACATATCCTGATTTAGAAATGCAAAGGAGGGCTTCCCTTGTGGTCCAGTGGGTAAGGACACCGCCTTGCAGTGCAAGAGGCTTCGGTTCAATCCCTGGCCTGAGAAAATCCCATGTGCTGCACAGCTGCTGGACCGATGTTTCCAACTATCAAGCCAGAGCTCTGGAGCGCAGTGCTCTGCAGCAAGAGAAGCCATTGTGTACGGGCCAAAGAACAAAAATGGAAATAAGTGAAAAGACCAACAGAAGTGGCCAAAAGTAGAGAAAAAAATATTTGAAAAAATAAAGAAACAAAGAAATGCAAAGGAGCTCTGATCTCAGTGGCTTTAAGGGAAATGTAAGAGTAAGAAAACTATTTGTCAAAGAGCTATAATCTGCCCACATAAATATTCCAATATAGGAAAGATCCATATGGCATTTAAAATGCTAATAATGCATACAAATGCTGACCTTGTATCAACTAAAAAGCAATTTACAAAAAAGTCTATCATGATTTTCCCTCAAAACTACAAAATTATGCACTGTTATTTTGTGTATTTGCACTGCTTACTTTGTGCAAAGGAATAAAGGTATATACATCAAAAGACTAGTACTTATCTCTGGGATAATTATCTCTGTGTACATGTAAGTATACATAAGTAAATGTTATTGTATATGTAAGTACTGTGTAGGTAAAAGGTACTGCATATACATGTTGTAATTGTTGTTCAGTTGCTAAGTTGTGCCCAGCTCTTTGCGACCCCATGGACTGCAGCATGCCAGGCTCCTCTATCCTTCACTACCTCCTGGAGTTTGCTCAGATTTATGTGCATTCTGTTGGTGATGCTATCTAGCCATCATATCCTCTGCTGTTCCCTTCTCGTTCTGCCTTCAATCTCTCCCAGACCCAGGGTCTTTTCCAGTGAGTTGGTTCTTCAAGTCAGGTAGCCAAAGTATTGGAGCTTGAGCTTCAGCATCACCCCTTCCAATGAATATTCAAGGTTGATTTCATTTAGGATTGACTGGTTTGATCTCCTTGCAGTCCAAGGGACTTTCAAGAGTTTTCTCCAGCACTACAGTTTGAAAACATCAATTCTTTGGTGTCCAACCTTCTTTATTATCCAACTCTCAAATTTGTACATAATTACTGGAAAAGCATAGCTTTATACTGACTTTGTCAGCAAAGTGATGTCTTGGCTTTCTAATACTGTCTAGGTTCGTCATAGCTTTCCTTTCAAGGAATACATGTCTCTTAATTTCATGGCTGCAGTCATTATCCACAGTGATTTTGGAACCCGAGAAACTAAAATGTGTCCCTGCTTCTATGTTTTCCCATTTTGTTTGCCATGATGTGACGTAGTATGTAGATAAAAAGTACTGTATATGTAAAAGTATAAAAAGTACTAAGAAGGTAGTAGTTATCTGTGGGTGGGATTAGAGATGAGTTTTTCCTTCTCCTTTATATTAATATATAGTTATATTACACACAGTTTAATAGTATACATGTATCTCATTCATGGTAATAAAAAATTCATATAGTTAGCTAAAGTGTATACCATTTGTTGTGAGTCCTATAAGACCTAATATCAAAGTTTAGTAAGAACAAATCTGACTCATTTCTAGTGAGGTGTATGAACCTAGAGCCTGTTATACTTAGTAGTCCAAAAGAAAACAAATATCATATAGTAATGCATATATATGAAATCGGGAGAAACTATTAAAGGGGTCTTTGTGCGAAAATATACATCAAAAGACTAGTACTTATCTCTGGGATAATTATCTCTGTGTACATGTAAGTATACATAAGTAAATGTTATTGTATATGTAAGTACTGTGTAGGTAAAAGGTACTGCATATACATGTTGTAATTGTTGTTCAGTTGCTAAGTTGTGCCCAGCTCTTTGCGACCCCATGGACTGCAGCATGCCAGGCTCCTCTATCCTTCACTACCTCCTGGAGTTTGCTCAGATTTATGTGCATTCTGTTGGTGATGCTATCTAGCCATCATATCCTCTGCTGTTCCCTTCTCGTTCTGCCTTCAATCTCTCCCAGACCCAGGGTCTTTTCCAGTGAGTTGGTTCTTCAAGTCAGGTAGCCAAAGTATTGGAGCTTGAGCTTCAGCATCACCCCTTCCAATGAATATTCAAGGTTGATTTCATTTAGGATTGACTGGTTTGATCTCCTTGCAGTCCAAGGGACTTTCAAGAGTTTTCTCCAGCACTACAGTTTGAAAACATCAATTCTTTGGTGTCCAACCTTCTTTATTATCCAACTCTCAAATTTGTACATAATTACTGGAAAAGCATAGCTTTATACTGACTTTGTCAGCAAAGTGATGTCTTGGCTTTCTAATACTGTCTAGGTTCGTCATAGCTTTCCTTTCAAGGAATACATGTCTCTTAATTTCATGGCTGCAGTCATTATCCACAGTGATTTTGGAACCCGAGAAACTAAAATGTGTCCCTGCTTCTATGTTTTCCCATTTTGTTTGCCATGATGTGACGTAGTATGTAGATAAAAAGTACTGTATATGTAAAAGTATAAAAAGTACTAAGAAGGTAGTAGTTATCTGTGGGTGGGATTAGAGATGAGTTTTTCCTTCTCCTTTATATTAATATATAGTTATATTACACACAGTTTAATAGTATACATGTATCTCATTCATGGTAATAAAAAATTCATATAGTTAGCTAAAGTGTATACCATTTGTTGTGAGTCCTATAAGACCTAATATCAAAGTTTAGTAAGAACAAATCTGACTCATTTCTAGTGAGGTGTATGAACCTAGAGCCTGTTATACTTAGTAGTCCAAAAGAGAAAAACAAATATCATATAGTAATGCATATATATGAAATCTAGAAAAATGGTATGGATAAATCTATTTCCAGGGAAGGAGTTGAGAACATGTAGAGAACAAGACACATGGACACAATGGGGGAAGGAGAGAGTGGGACAAGTGGAGAAAGTAGCATAAACACATATACATCCAACATGTAGAACACTAGCTGGTGAGAAGTTCCTCTGTAACACAGGAGCCCTGCCTGGCGCTCTGTGGCGACCTTGAGGGGTACGATGAGGGGAGCGGAGGCAGGCTCAAGAAGACTGTGACTTATGTATCATTATGTCTGAGTTGTCTTCTTGTATGGAAGCAAGCATCACAACATTTTAATTTTCTCCAATGAAAAATAAATTTTAAAAAGTTTAGTAAGATCAGTCTTTCACTAGAATGAAGTGCTGCAGAGTGTTAACAAACCTTTTAAAGGACAACCATAAGCTCAAGAACTCACTGCTTGGATTCAGTGATGACAAATAAGCTAACCCAAATCCTGATTAATAGGCTGAACTTACCTACAGAGTAGTTTCCGAAAAGTACTACATGCCCACATCTGTTGTGTTTACCATTTTGGTCAATGATTTGCAGGAACATGTATGTCACACTGGTCCAATGTACAGATGACTGGTGACATGTTAATTAGGAGAAAAAGTGTTAGATAACTGTATCTAAAGCCAAAAGAATAAGGAAGTAAGTATTATAAAAATGTAGTTATATAGAAATAAATTTAAATATTTTCATTTATACCTTTAAAAATCAATTGTATATATAACACACAGTTTAATAGTATACATTTATCTCATTCATGGTAATAAAAAATTCATATAGTTAGCTAAAGTGTATACCATTTGTTGTGAGTCCTATAAGACCTAATATCAAAGTTTAGTAAGAACAAATCTGACTCATTTCTAGTGAGGTGTATGAACCTAGAGCCTGTTATACTTAGTAGTCCAAAAGAGAAAAACAAATATCATATAGTAATGCATATATATGAAATCTAGAAAAATGGTATGGATAAATCTATTTCCAGGGAAGGAGTTGAGAACATGTAGAGAACAAGACACATGGACACAATGGGGGAAGGAGAGAGTGGGACAAGTGGAGAAAGTAGCATAAACACATATACATCCAACATGTAGAACACTAGCTGGTGAGAAGTTCCTCTGTAACACAGGAGCCCTGCCTGGCGCTCTGTGGCGACCTTGAGGGTAGCGATGAGGGAGCGGAGGCAGGCTCAAGAAGACTGTGACTTATGTATCATTATGTCTGAGTTGTCTTCTTGTATGGAAGCAAGCATCACAACATTTTAATTTTCTCCAATGAAAAATAAATTTTAAAAAGTTTAGTAAGATCAGTCTTTCACTAGAATGAAGTGCTGCAGAGTGTTAACAAACCTTTTAAAGGACAACCATAAGCTCAAGAACTCACTGCTTGGATTCAGTGATGACAAATAAGCTAACCCAAATCCTGATTAATAGGCTGAACTTACCTACAGAGTAGTTTCCGAAAAGTACTACATGCCCACATCTGTTGTGTTTACCATTTTGGTCAATGATTTGCAGGAACATGTATGTCACACTGGTCCAATGTACAGATGACTGGTGACATGTTAATTAGGAGAAAAAGTGTTAGATAACTGTATCTAAAGCCAAAAGAATAAGGAAGTAAGTATTATAAAAATGTAGTTATATAGAAATAAATTTAAATATTTTCATTTATACCTTTAAAAATCAATTGTATATATAACACACAATGACACTCATTCAACCAAGTTTTTAAGGAATGTTATAAACATGCATAAAATTAATTTAAAAAGATAACTTTATATATTAGGTAAATACAACTAAAACCATGTCCAATTTGTTTGGAGGAAAAAAATAGGATTTTTCTATTGTTGCATACTATTGTGACTTGTAGGGGCGGATCTGCCTTCAGTCCTAGTTGGACTTGAATCTATATCTTTAAGGTGCTCTCTCTGTCTTTGGATGTGTATGTGTCTCATTTTTGACTCTGTTTCTAATTGCGTATCAGCCAAATTCATTTATCACATCATAGACTAATGATGCAGGAGAGTGCCACATGCAAGGAAAGTGCTTTTAAGCCCACATCCTTGCAATTGTGAACTAAAGGGATAAGAAAATTTCCCAGCAACTTCAATAGAAAACACTTGGGGCTTTTCCAGTTGGCCCAGCTTGCATCACATGTCCACCCATGTGCCCAAGGGTTTGACTGGACACATGATTACCTATGTGCCAAAAGATGACCAAGGAATAAAGACTGAAAGTCCGGGACTTCCCTGGTGGTCCAGTGGTTAAGACTCTGTGCTTCTAATGCAGGGAGCCCAGGTTTGATCCCTGGTCAGGGAACTAGATTCCACATGCCACAACTAAGACCCAGTGCAGCCAAATTAAGATAAATAAAGCAATAATTAAAAAAAAAAAAAAGACCGAAAGTCCCAATGAGACCCAAATGGAGTAAGGGAGAGTTTCCCCAAAGATACTAGAATAAAGAAGATGGAAAAAAGTGCATGCCAGAGTAAAACATCAATTAGCATAATGCATTACATCATAGAAGATTATAAGCCAAGTCATATATTTTAATGTGAAAAGGAATGTGGGTTTTAGCATTCATATCAGTAACAGAAATGACTACCATATAGTCCTACATAGTTGTTATGTGTGAGCCAAAATGTGCCTCTAAATTTCCAGTCATATGAAAGGAAGAACTTAGTTACAAGATATACAATATTATAAAATAAGAACAAGGCATTCTTGGCATAAATTGGCAATTAGGGTCTAACATCTACATACTACTATATTAAAATAGATAACCAACAAGGATCTACTGTGTAACACAGGGAACCACACACTTTGTAATATAAGAGAACAGAATCCTAAAGAAAAGATATACAATAAATTTCATTTATACCTTTAAAATCAATTGTATATATAACACACAATGACACTCATTCAACCAAGTTTTTAAGGAATGTTATAAACATGCATAAAATTAATTTAAAAAGATAACTTTATATATTAGGTAAATACAACTAAAACCATGTCCAATTTGTTTGGAGGAAAAAAATAGGATTTTTCTATTGTTGCATACTATTGTGACTTGTAGGGGCGGATCTGCCTTCAGTCCTAGTTGGACTTGAATCTATATCTTTAAGGTGCTCTCTCTGTCTTTGGATGTGTATGTGTCTCATTTTTGACTCTGTTTCTAATTGCGTATCAGCCAAATTCATTTATCACATCATAGACTAATGATGCAGGAGAGTGCCACATGCAAGGAAAGTGCTTTTAAGCCCACATCCTTGCAATTGTGAACTAAAGGGATAAGAAAATTTCCCAGCAACTTCAATAGAAAACACTTGGGGCTTTTCCAGTTGGCCCAGCTTGCATCACATGTCCACCCATGTGCCCAAGGGTTTGACTGGACACATGATTACCTATGTGCCAAAAGATGACCAAGGAATAAAGACTGAAAGTCCGGGACTTCCCTGGTGGTCCAGTGGTTAAGACTCTGTGCTTCTAATGCAGGGAGCCCAGGTTTGATCCCTGGTCAGGGAACTAGATTCCACATGCCACAACTAAGACCCAGTGCAGCCAAATTAAGATAAATAAAGCAATAATTAAAAAAAAAAAAAAGACCGAAAGTCCCAATGAGACCCAAATGGAGTAAGGGAGAGTTTCCCCAAAGATACTAGAATAAAGAAGATGGAAAAAAGTGCATGCCAGAGTAAAACATCAATTAGCATAATGCATTACATCATAGAAGATTATAAGCCAAGTCATATATTTTAATGTGAAAAGGAATGTGGGTTTTAGCATTCATATCAGTAACAGAAATGACTACCATATAGTCCTACATAGTTGTTATGTGTGAGCCAAAATGTGCCTCTAAATTTCCAGTCATATGAAAGGAAGAACTTAGTTACAAGATATACAATATTATAAAATAAGAACAAGGCATTCTTGGCATAAATTGGCAATTAGGGTCTAACATCTACATACTACTATATATAAAATAGATAACCAACAAGGATCTACTGTGTAACACAGGGAACCACACACTTTGTAATAACCTATAAGAGAACAGAATCCTAAAAAGAAAAGATATACATATACCTGAATCACTTTGTTATACACTTGAAACTATCATAACATAGTAAAGCAACTATAGTTCAATATAAATTAAGTAATGATAAAAAAGAAAAGCTATTCTAAGGAGCTTCAATTCCTCTTCATTTTGACATTGTAACATGAGAACAGGGCTTCCCTGGTGGTCCAGTGGATAAGGACACCGCCTTGCAGTGCAAGGGGCGCCGGTTCGATCCCTGGCCTGGGAATATCCCACGTGCCGCGGAGCGGCTGGACCGATGTGTCCAATTACCGAGCCGGAGCTCTGGAGCATATGCGCCCAGAGCCGGTGCTCTGCGACAATGGATGCCACCGTGATGGGAGGCCCACACGGGCCAAAGAACAAAGATGGATGAAACTAGACAAACAAAAGACCAGTGGAAGTGACCTGCCCACTCCACTCCCTCCCCACCCCCACCAAAATAAATTAATTAATTAAAAACAAAAAAGAAACATGAGAACAATTTCTCTCTTAGATCTTCATAATAAAGACAATGAGTCTTCTGTGAAGTACCATAAGCAACACCTTTAACAACAGCCCTACAAGAGAAAAGTAACAAATTTCTCTTGTTTGTTCCCTATTTCTCTTATTAATTTCCTTCAGTAAGGTAAAAGCCCAAACACTGGAATAAATTCAAACATGACTTGACAAAAATAGTTTTACACAGGAAAAAAATAAGCACCAAGCTCTCAAAAGACATTGCTCCATTGATCTGGTAATATTAAAAGCTACAATTTAGAGCATTGGGAAGATGGATGGAGTGAATATCCTTCAGGAAATCTTTTTAGCATTCATATCAGTAACAGAAATGACTACCATATAGTCCTACATAGTTGTTATGTGTGAGCCAAAATGTGCCTCTAAATTTCCAGTCATATGAAAGGAAGAACTTAGTTACAAGATATACAATATTATAAAATAAGAACAAGGCATTCTTGGCATAAATTGGCAATTAGGGTCTAACATCTACATACTACTATATATAAAATAGATAACCAACAAGGATCTACTGTGTAACACAGGGAACCACACACTTTGTAATAACCTATAAGAGAACAGAATCCTAAAAAGAAAAGATATACATATACCTGAATCACTTTGTTATACACTTGAAACTATCATAACATAGTAAAGCAACTATAGTTCAATATAAATTAAGTAATGATAAAAAAGAAAAGCTATTCTAAGGAGCTTCAATTCCTCTTCATTTTGACATTGTAACATGAGAACAGGGCTTCCCTGGTGGTCCAGTGGATAAGGACACCGCCTTGCAGTGCAAGGGGCGCCGGTTCGATCCCTGGCCTGGGAATATCCCACGTGCCGCGGAGCGGCTGGACCGATGTGTCCAATTACCGAGCCGGAGCTCTGGAGCATATGCGCCCAGAGCCGGTGCTCTGCGACAATGGATGCCACCGTGATGGGAGGCCCACACGGGCCAAAGAACAAAGATGGATGAAACTAGACAAACAAAAGACCAGTGGAAGTGACCTGCCCACTCCACTCCCTCCCACCCCACCAAAAAAAATTTAAATTTAAATTTAAAAAACAAAAAAGAAACATGAGAACAATTTCTCTCTTAGATCTTCATAATAAAGACAATGAGTCTTCTGTGAAGTACCATAAGCAACACCTTTAACAACAGCCCTACAAGAGAAAAGTAACAAATTTCTCTTGTTTGTTCCCTATTTCTCTTATTAATTTCCTTCAGTAAGGTAAAAGCCCAAACACTGGAATAAATTCAAACATGACTTGACAAAAATAGTTTTACACAGGAAAAAAATAAGCACCAAGCTCTCAAAAGACATTGCTCCATTGATCTGGTAATATTAAAAGCTACAATTTAGAGCATTGGGAAGATGGATGGAGTGAATATCCTTCAGGAAATCTTGAGTTTTTGATAAGGATTATACAATAGTAGTGTCAAGGTTTTATCTCTCATCAGAAATCAGAGAGAGGATATACTGCAGCACCAATAGAGAACTGAATCATAAGCTCTGACAAATACCTTGGAAGCAGACAGCAATAAATAATTTTATTTATTTAATAATTTCGGCAGGACTTAAGAATATTTTTTTTTTTTTTGACTTAAGAGTTTAATCCATGCAAACGCCTGAACAGCCACCTGACCTGGAAAAACCTGAAAACAACCTTCTTCCAGATGTTTCAACAAATGAAAGATGAGTCACTGAAAACACGCATAGCTTTACAAATTGGTGGCCTTGACGTCTGACAGCAGCACTTAAGGAAAAATACTTGGGAGCTTTAACTACCCATAGGTTCAGTTGGAATCAGTAGCTTGGAGACCTTAGGTGGATTTAAAAGAATTACAACATCTTAAACAAGGCAGAGAATAGTTCCTCTCAATGGACAATGAATACTAAATACTGTGGGTACCACTGAGCACAAATGACAGTAGAGAAATATAGCATGTTAATGGGTGAATCACTAGGATGGTATAGAAATCCCATTAGATAAGACATAGATGAAGAAAAAGTAGGGAAATCCAAAGAAAATAGGACAGGGGAAGGGAGGAGGTGGTAGTTATCTTCACTACCTTGAAAGAACAGCATATACAAACTGGACTCCAAGAAACAGAACTAGCCTTAGCATACCTGGCATGCTACAGTCCACAGGGTAGCAAGGAGTCGGACATGACTGAGTGACTGAACTGAACTGAACAGCATACCTAGGCCAGATAATATAATTTAACTCGACATGAAAAGAAGGAACATTGTAATGCTCAGAGACATCCAAAGTTGGAATAAAATGCCTGGGGAGATACTAAATTCCATGGCACCAGGGTTGTTAAGGCAGAAATCGAGCTGTCTATTGTTGGAGATGACCTTTAAATTTCCCTCCAGCACAGAGATTTTTATGACTTTAGGAACCTGTTCAATTATTGCTTTATAAACACTTATTAAATACCAATTGTGTTCTTGGACATTTTTCTATGTGTTAAGGATATAGCATGCAGTAATACTGATGAGATCTTTATCTCAATAGAATATAAAATATAATGAGGAAATAGACAATAAATATTAAGCAAGTAAGTAAAACACAATACTACAAATTTTGATGAATACTATGAAGGAAATTAGGATGATGCAGAGTACCTAAGGTGGGGTATGGCTGTGTGTAGAATGTAGAATTTAGCCTGTTGTAGGTGTGTAGGGTATTATTTGAAGAGGATGATTTTAAGCTAGGATCTGAAGGAAAAAACAGCCACAAATAATGTTGGGGGAAGCAGCTTTCAGGTGAAGGAAACAACTAGTGCAGATGCCCTGAAGCAAGAAAGAGCTCAATTTGTCCAAGAAATAAAAAGAAGACCAAGCCAATCTAATGGGAATACTGAGCAAGGGTGAAGACTGGAACCCCACAAGGTCAAAGGCAAGAAGAGATGTATAGTATTTTCAAAGGCATCTGTAATGAATAAAATACCAACCCTATATTCAAGCCATTCCCTCCTTTTTAACAATATGCTAAATTTTGTGTTCTTGATATTTGGGAAGAAAGATCTAATATCCACCCCAGGAGTGGGCCTTGACTGGATTAAGCCAACCACAAGGAGCCCATTTCATTGTCCACACTTTTTATGGACAAGCAGAGAAACCAAGTCAGGTCAATTCAACACAACACTTTATCCTTGCACTTTTGTTTGAATTGTTTTAGGAGTAGATTCTTTTTTCTTAGGACTTAAAACTGAAATGCAAGTGGCTGCTTACAGACATCCTCAGATCACAAAAGATTTATCCTCAGATTAGAGCAATTCTATATAACTGAGGAGAAGAAATGAAGAAAAAGAAAATTGTTCACAATCATATCAGCAATTTCCTGGGTTAGTCCTCTTAAAATCAGTCATATATCTGGACTTTTCACTTTCTTGAACCAATATGTTTCCTCTGTTGTTTAAGCCAGTTTGGTTTCATATTAGTCAATATGTAAAATAATATACAATGTAAAGTGGTTCAGTTTTCTCCTATGAACAAGAGAGACTTTTGAAGACTTAAGCTTGAAACCAAAATAATTTTCTTAACATTTTTGTTTTATAAACTACCCTAAAAGTTAATTTCTGTTGATATGAGAATTCCAAATTTTACATTGAGTGGTCAAGTGATACATATTCCTTCATTTGTATATGTATTATTTGTTTTAGATCACCACATATTTTTTCTTTTCTTTTTCTTTCATTTTATCCAAAGCTTTGGTGTTGCCTCCTGAATTAGGGTGCTATACATAGAAACAGGAAAACTGGAGAAGATGCATGCTTTGAGGGTAAGGTTTTCAAGAGTTTACTTCTGGACTCTGGGACAATGGAGGAGGAATAAGATGGGGAGATCGCCAGCTTTCCGACAAATACATCAAAACTTATCAAGATACGGAACAACTCCTACAAGATAGCCCCTAGGTGACAACAGAAGACCCCAGGTCTCCAGTGCGGTAAGCCAGGCTCCTGGAATGAGGTGTCAGAAGGACAGGGACATAAAAAGGAAAATAAGAGAAGGTGTAAATAGTATTTCAAAGGCATCTGTAATGAATAAAATACCAACCCTATATTCAAGCCATTCCTCCTTTTTAACAATATGCTAAATTTTGTGTTCTTGATATTTGGGAAGAAAGATCTAATATCCACCCCAGGAGTGGGCCTTGACTGGATTAAGCCAACCACAAGGAGCCCATTTCATTGTCCACACTTTTTATGGACAAGCAGAGAAACCAAGTCAGGTCAATTCAACACAACACTTTATCCTTGCACTTTTGTTTGAATTGTTTTAGGAGTAGATTCTTTTTTCTTAGGACTTAAAACTGAAATGCAAGTGGCTGCTTACAGACATCCTCAGATCACAAAAGATTTATCCTCAGATTAGAGCAATTCTATATAACTGAGGAGAAGAAATGAAGAAAAAGAAAATTGTTCACAATCATATCAGCAATTTCCTGGGTTAGTCCTCTTAAAATCAGTCATATATCTGGACTTTTCACTTTCTTGAACCAATATGTTTCCTCTGTTGTTTAAGCCAGTTTGGTTTCATATTAGTCAATATGTAAAATAATATACAATGTAAAGTGGTTCAGTTTTCTCCTATGAACAAGAGAGACTTTTTGAAGACTTAAGCTTGAAACCAAAATAATTTTCTTAACATTTTTGTTTTATAAACTACCCTAAAAGTTAATTTCTGTTGATATGAGAATTCCAAATTTTACATTGAGTGGTCAAGTGATACATATTCCTTCATTTGTATATGTATTATTTGTTTTAGATCACCACATATTTTTTCTTTTCTTTTTCTTTCATTTTATCCAAAGCTTTGGTGTTGCCTCCTGAATTAGGGTGCTATACATAGAAACAGGAAAACTGGAGAAGATGCATGCTTTGAGGGTAAGGTTTTCAAGAGTTTACTTCTGGACTCTGGGACAATGGAGGAGGAATAAGATGGGGAGATCGCCAGCTTTCCGACAAATACATCAAAACTTATCAAGATACGGAACAACTCCTACAAGATAGCCCCTAGGTGACAACAGAAGACCCCAGGTCTCCAGTGCGGTAAGCCAGGCTCCCTGGAATGAGGTGTCAGAAGGACAGGGACATAAAAAAGGAAAATAAGAGACAGAGAATTATGGGACAGAAGCATGTACCCCAAGGGAGGGAGGGGGTTGTGTGGAGGAGGAGATTCCTTGGCCTGGGAAACTCCTTCACAGGCGGAACCAAGAGTGAGTTGCAGGATCTCTCAGAGAGCCATGCAAAGCAGGGACATAGAGGACAGCATACAGAGAAGCTGCATTTCTCAGCCCATAAGGAGCTCACAGACCTCAGTCCTAACCAGATAGGTAGGCTCCTAATGCTCAGAGTGAAGTGCATAGGTCCCACAGAGCAGAGGTAGGGCCTAGGATAATGAGAAGAGCAAGCACTAGCCTCTAGAAACCAAAAACAAAAACAAGAAGGAAAAAAAACTTCATAAAACCTGTGGCACAGAGGACTGGCCCTGAATACCTAGGCCCACTGAACACAGAGGGCAGGCCCAGGAAGCCATAAGAGGTAAATGCAACCCACTGTAGCTGAGGACAGGGTTAGGGAGCCAAGAAGAGAGCCACACAAGCCCTGCTTAACAAGTTTCAACCTGTAATATAGGGCAGGACCAAGGAGTTGAAGCTGCAGGAAAGATTCCAGGGACAAGGAGAAGGCAGACAGCACTAAAGATGTGCTGAGAGGACCACTCTGGCTATGGAAATAGAAAAGTCTATCACTGTCAAAGCCAGGAGTACTCTCCAAAGTTATTCTGAATCACTAGACATTCCAAAACCTACTTCTGGACAACACGCTACCCTACAGAGAGATGAGACCCAACTCTACTAATCAGACCTCAGGCACAAGTGCCCCCAACTAGGAAACCACCAGAGGAAAATAACCCAATCACAAATACAGGAGCAGATTCCAAAACTAAGAAGAACTACAACTTTGAGAATTTTTTTTTTTCTTTGACTTTTAAATGCCACTGTTTATTCTACCTACATATTTCTACCTCCATGGTAATCTTTTGCAGTGCTGTGGCATTAATCTCTTTTTACGTTGTTAAAAAAAATTAAAGGATTAAAATAAAACCCCTTTTTTCTTAAGAATTTTTTCAAATTTTACTTTTATTATATTTCTCTTTCCTTTTCATATTTTCTTTTTTTAATTTGTGTTTGTTTTGTTTGTTTCACCTACCTTTCTTTTCTTTCCCGTCTGTAACCATCCCTGGTAGAATAAATCTCTTTCACGTATCTATTTATCTTAGTCCATCTATTTTTCTTCAACCTCCTCTTCCACTCCAGCCTTTTATCTCCCCTTCTCTTTTTTCCTCCTTTCTTTTTCTCTTCTTCCCTCTTCAATCTTTCTCTTTCCACCATGTAAGTTAAGTTGTTGTTTTATCTCTACTGTATCCACAGTTAGCACCTTCTCCAGGCTCAGTTATCTAGACTGAATGTTAATTAGTTCTGCTAACTAATTAGTCAATATCATTTTTGATTCCATTTGCTCACCAAGTCAATCTCCCTTTACAGTCTGGAATACTTTAGTTATATCTGTGTATGTACAAGTGTTTATATATCCCATTATTTGTGTAATTACCCCAGATCTTGTATCCACACACAGGTAAAAGTACCCCTAACAAAATGTCAACACAAACCAATGCATCAACCTTTGCCCTCAAGAGCAAAAACCAAAAGGAAGAAAGAGTACAACCCTAAACCCTGGGAAAAGGCAACATCAAATGGCACAAGAAAAAAGGAAAAAAATGAAAAGACAGAGATATAGCACAAATGAAGAGACAAGGTAGAAACCCACAGACCAAATGAAAGAATAAGTAAACTGCAAGAAAGATTCCAGGGACAAGGAGAAGGCAGACAGCACTAAAGATGTGCTGAGAGGACCACTCTGGCTATGGAAATAGAAAAGTCTATCACTGTCAAAGCCAGGAGTACTCTCCAAAGTTATTCTGAATCACTAGACATTCCAAAACCTACTTCTGGACAACACGCTACCCTACAGAGAGATGAGACCCAACTCTACTAATCAGACCTCAGGCACAAGTGCCCCCAACTAGGAAACCACCAGAGGAAAATAACCCAATCACAAATACAGGAGCAGATTCCAAAACTAAGAAGAACTACAACTTTGAGAATTTTTTTTTTTCTTTGACTTTTAAATGCCACTGTTTATTCTACCTACATATTTCTACCTCCATGGTAATCTTTTGCAGTGCTGTGGCATTAATCTCTTTTTACGTTGTTAAAAAAAATTAAAGGATTAAAATAAAACCCCTTTTTTCTTAAGAATTTTTTCAAATTTTACTTTTATTATATTTCTCTTTCCTTTTCATATTTTCTTTTTTTAATTTGTGTTTGTTTTGTTTGTTTCACCTACCTTTCTTTTCTTTCCCGTCTGTAACCATCCCTGGTAGAATAAATCTCTTTCACGTATCTATTTATCTTAGTCCATCTATTTTTCTTCAACCTCCTCTTCCACTCCAGCCTTTTATCTCCCCTTCTCTTTTTTCCTCCTTTCTTTTTCTCTTCTTCCCTCTTCAATCTTTCTCTTTCCACCATGTAAGTTAAGTTGTTGTTTTATCTCTACTGTATCCACAGTTAGCACCTTCTCCAGGCTCAGTTATCTAGACTGAATGTTAATTAGTTCTGCTAACTAATTAGTCAATATCATTTTTGATTCCATTTGCTCACCAAGTCAATCTCCCTTTACAGTCTGGAATACTTTAGTTATATCTGTGTATGTACAAGTGTTTATATATCCCATTATTTGTGTAATTACCCCCAGATCTTGTATCCACACACAGGTAAAAGTACCCCTAACAAAATGTCAACACAAACCAATGCATCAACCTTTGCCCTCAAGAGCAAAAACCAAAAGGAAGAAAGAGTACAACCCTAAACCCTGGGAAAAGGCAACATCAAATGGCACAAGAAAAAAGGAAAAAAATGAAAAGACAGAGAGATATAGCACAAATGAAGGGACAAGGTAGAAACCCACAGACCAAATGAAGAAGAAATAAGTAAACTGCTTGAAAAGAATTCGGAATAATGATAGTAAACATGTTGCAAAGATTTGAAAATGGAATGGGGAAAATGGAAGAAATAATTACCAAGGACACAGAACTAAAGAATAAGCTAGGGCTTCCCCTGGTGGTCCAGTGGGTAAGGACACCACCTTGCAGTGCAAGGGGCGCCGGTTCGATCCCTGGCCTGGGAAGATCCCACGTGCCGCGGAGCGGCTGGACCGATGTGTCCAATCACCGAGCCGGAGCTCTGGAGCGCATGCGTCCAGAGCCAGCGCTCTGCAACGACAGACGCCACCGCGATGGGAGGCCCACACAGGCCAAAGAACAAAGATGGATGAAAACAGAGAAATGAAAGACCAATGGAAGTGGCCTGCCCACTCCCCTCCCTCCCCAACCCGACCCCCGCCCAAAATAAATAAATAAATAAATAAATAAATCTTTAAAAAAAAAAAAAGAATAAGCTAACAGAGACGAATAATACAATTACTGAAATTAAAAACACTCTAGAAGGAATCAATACTAGAGTAACAGAAGCAGAAGATAGAATAATTTAACTGGAAGATAGAATGGTGGAAATAATGCTACAGAGCAGAATAAAGAAGGAATGAAAAGAACTTAGGATATTATCAGAGATCTTTGGGACAATATTAAATGCACCAAAGGTCTAATCATTGGAATCCCGGAAAAGAAGAGAATAGAAAGTCACTGAGAAAATTTTTGAAGAAATTTTAGTTGAAAACTTCCCCAACATGGGAAGAAATAGTCAATCAAGTCCAAGAATGAGATTCATTAAACCAGAGAACATTGAGCACATACTTTAGTTATATCTGTGTATGTACAAGTGTTTATATATCCCATTATTTGTGTAATTACCCCCAGATCTTGTATCCACACACAGGTAAAAGTACCCCTAACAAAATGTCAACACAAACCAATGCATCAACCTTTGCCCTCAAGAGCAAAAACCAAAAGGAAGAAAGAGTACAACCCTAAACCCTGGGAAAAGGCAACATCAAATGGCACAAGAAAAAAGGAAAAAATGAAAAGACAGAGAATATAGCACAAATGAAGGGACAAGGTAGAAACCCACAGACCAAATGAAGAAGAAATAAGTAAACTGCTTGAAAAGAATTCGGAATAATGATAGTAAACATGTTGCAAAGATTTGAAAATGGAATGGGGAAAATGGAAGAAATAATTACCAAGGACACAGAACTAAAGAATAAGCTAGGGCTTCCCCTGGTGGTCCAGTGGGTAAGGACACCACCTTGCAGTGCAAGGGGCGCCGGTTCGATCCCTGGCCTGGGAAGATCCCACGTGCCGCGGAGCGGCTGGACCGATGTGTCCAATCACCGAGCCGGAGCTCTGGAGCGCATGCGTCCAGAGCCAGCGCTCTGCAACGACAGACGCCACCGCGATGGGAGGCCCACACAGGCCAAAGAACAAAGATGGATGAAAACAGAGAAATGAAAGACCAATGGAAGTGGCCTGCCCACTCCCCTCCCTCCCCAACCCGACCCCCGCCCAAAATAAATAAATAAATAAATAAATAAATCTTTAAAAAAAAAAAAAGAATAAGCTAACAGAGACGAATAATACAATTACTGAAATTAAAAACACTCTAGAAGGAATCAATACTAGAGTAACAGAAGCAGAAGATAGAATAATTTAACTGGAAGATAGAATGGTGGAAATAATGCTACAGAGCAGAATAAAGAAGGAATGAAAAGAACTTAGGATATTATCAGAGATCTTTGGGACAATATTAAATGCACCAAAGGTCTAATCATTGGAATCCCGGAAAAGAAGAGAATAGAAAGTCACTGAGAAAATTTTTGAAGAAATTTTAGTTGAAAACTTCCCCAACATGGGAAAGGAAATAGTCAATCAAGTCCAAGAAATACAGAGAGATGTGCACTGGATAAATCCAAGAAGAAACACTCTGAGACACATACTAATCCAGTTAACAGAGATTAAACGCAAAAAAAGAATACAAAAAAGCAGCAAGGAAAAGGCAGCAAATAATCTACAAGGGAAAATTCATATGACTGACTGGATTTTTCAACAGAAACTCTGCAGGCCAGAAGGGAATGACAGGATGTATTCAAAGTACTGAAAGAAAAAAAAACTACAACCAAGATTACTCTACCCAGTGAAATCTCATTCAGAATTGATGGAGATATCTAAAGCTTCATAGATGAGAAAAAGTTAAGACAATTTAGGACCAGTGAACCAGCTTTACAACAAATACTAAAGGGACTTCCACAGGTACTAAGTGCAAGGGAAAAGAAAGACCTACAAAAACAGCCCAAAACAATTGAGAAAATGCTAATAGAAACATACATATCAATAATCATTTTATGCATATGCATATGAATGATCTGGGAACATACATGTTGGTGAACAACAAAACTCTGTAAAATCTTTAAAATAAAGAATAAAAAAAAATCATTTTAAATGCAAATAGATTAACTGCTCCAACCAAAAGATTCAGACTGACTGAATAGACACAAAAGTAAGACCCATATAAGAGAGACTTACTTCAGACGCAGAGACACATATCGACTGAAAGTAAGATGAAAAAAGATACCCCATGCAAATCGAAATCAAAAGAAAGCTGGAGTGGCAACTCTTATTTCACACAAAACAGACTTTAAAATAAAGACTATTACAAGAGATGAAGAAGGACACAACATAATGATCGAGGATTCCATTTAAGAAGAAGACATAACAACAGTAACTATGCACCCAACATAGGCGCACTTCACTAAGTAAGGCAAACATGAACAGATACAAAGGGGGAAGCTTACAGTAACACAATAATGCTAGGGCACTTTAACACCCCACTTATTCCACTGGGCAAATCATCAAACAGAAAATCAATAAGGAAATACAAAACTAAAATGAGACATTAGACAAAATGGACTAGTTTATATCTTTAGGACTTTCCATCCAAATGCAGAAAGATCTACTTTCTTCTCCAGTACACTTGAAACATTCTTCAGGATGGACTACATCTTGGGACACAAATTAAGCCTTAAAAACTAAAATTGTATCAAGCATATTTTCTGACCACAATACTAAGAGGCTAAATATCAGTAACAGGGGAAAAAACTGCAAAAAAACGCACACCAAGCACACGTAGGTTAAATGACATATTAGTAAACACTGAGGAGATTACTGAAGAAATAAGATGGGAAATAAAAAGACTCCTAGAAACAAATGATAACAAAAACACAACCCAAAATCTATGTGATGCAGCTAAAGCAGTTTTAAAGGGAAGTTTATAGCAATGCAATCCTACCTCAAGAAACAGAAAAAACATTAAATAGACAACTTAACTACATACATAAAGCAGCTGGCAAAAGAGAACAAAAATAAATAAATAAATAAAAGATTAAAAAGAAAAACAAAGTCAAAGATGGTGGAGGAATGAGAGGAGGATTTCACCAGCGCCCCAACAGAATAACCACAACTAATCAAGAAATGAAATACCAAGAAATCAGCTACTAGACGACAAAAGAAGTTCTCAGTTCTACAAGGGACGGAGAGGGAGCAGCCCGAACTTTCCCAAAATTCCCACAGATCCCGGAGCCACCGTACCCCAGCTTCCACACAGGACCGGGAGGAGAGAGAGCTGGGAAGTGCACCGGGATGATAGAAAGCAATGCTCAGTGTGAGAATCTCGCCAGAGTCAGTACTGTGACAGGGACATGCCAGGTGAGAGTGACACTGAACGCTAGCAGGGCATGGGAAACATAACGGGAAACTTCCCACGTGTCACAGTCCAGAAGCCAGGCTTGTGTTTAGCTCAAAAAGTGAGGCTTACTCCCACGGGACAGGAGTGTGCCAGCTGCTCCAACTAGTCCCTGCAGCTGCAGAGCTGTGGCAATGAAGTGGGGCTTCCGGGAGGAGATCCGGGTTGAGAAGTACTCAGTCCCGCCAGCAGCAGGGTAGCGTCAGAAGCACCGGGAACCGAGCAGAGACTAAAGGCTACCAAGGGTATGCAATAGAACCGGGAATTCCCCTCCCAGCACAGAGTTCAGAGGCTCAACCTCTGCCCATCCTATCGACTGGGGATCTGCCCGCCCGTGCCATCCTCCAGCCAGCAGCATCAGGGCTGAGAGACAGGAGTCAGCTACAATGACTTTTCTCCCGGGAAAGGTCTTCTGTTCACTTGAAACATTCTAGGATGCAGCTAAAAAAAGCAAGTTTTTGAAAAAGGGAAACGTTGCAAAACGCACACCAAGCACACGTAGGTTAAATGACATATTAGTAAACACTGAGGAGATTACTGAAGAAATAAGATGGGAAATAAAAAGACTCCTAGAAACAAATGATAACAAAAACACAACCCAAAATCTATGTGATGCAGCTAAAGCAGTTTTAAAGGGAAGTTTATAGCAATGCAATCCTACCTCAAGAAACAGAAAAAACATTAAATAGACAACTTAACTACATACATAAAGCAGCTGGCAAAAGAGAACAAAAATAAATAAATAAATAAAAGATTAAAAAGAAAAACAAAGTCAAAGATGGTGGAGGAATGAGAGGAGGATTTCACCAGCGCCCCAACAGAATAACCACAACTAATCAAGAAATGAAATACCAAGAAATCAGCTACTAGACGACAAAAGAAGTTCTCAGTTCTACAAGGGACGGAGAGGGAGCAGCCCGAACTTTCCCAAAATTCCCACAGATCCCGGAGCCACCGTACCCCAGCTTCCACACAGGACCGGGAGGAGAGAGAGCTGGGAAGTGCACCGGGATGATAGAAAGCAATGCTCAGTGTGAGAATCTCGCCAGAGTCAGTACTGTGACAGGGACATGCCAGGTGAGAGTGACACTGAACGCTAGCAGGGCATGGGAAACATAACGGGAAACTTCCCACGTGTCACAGTCCAGAAGCCAGGCTCGTGTTTAGCTCAAAAGTGAGGCTTACTCCCACGGGACAGGAGTGTGCCAGCTGCTCCAACTAGTCCCTGCAGCTGCAGAGCTGTGGCAATGAAGTGGGGCTTCCGGGAGGAGATCCGGGTTGAGAAGTACTCAGTCCCGCCAGCAGCAGGGTAGCGTCAGAAGCACCGGGAACCGAGCAGAGACTAAAGGCTACCAAGGGGTATGCAATAGAACCGGGGAATTCCCCCTCCCAGCACAGAGTTCAGAGGCTCAACCTCTGCCCATCCTATCGACTGGGGATCTGCCCGCCCGTGCCATCCTCCAGCCAGCAGCATCAAGGGCTGAGAGACAGGAGTCAGCTACAATGACTGCAAAGGCTTTGTTTTGCTGAAAGCAAAACAGAAACCAGAGCAGCTGTTTTTGCAAGGGTCCTGACTACAAAAACACATAACCCTCACTGAAATCTAAGACATAAGCAGCTGTCCAGCCACCGCAACTGACCTCCACCAGTACAGACTAGGGAAATCTGGGACAACATCAAGACAAAACTGGTGGAAGGTTCACACGCAGATGAGAAGATAAAAATCAGGGACAGTAAATTATTTTTTAATAACTTAAAAACAAATTTTTTAAAGTATTTTTTTTCTTTTACTCACACCACAACTTCCTCTATGCTCCAACTGTAAAATCCTTTTACATCTACTTCTATCCTTTCTGTAAATATTTCCTATCTTGCTGTCTCTAATGTTCTTTTCCAGCTGTATCAAACTATAGTACATACTAATCTGTTACCTAAAACTACAAAATCTTTGCATCACGAATCTATTCCTTCTCATTATCTATACACTCTCTTCCTTCTCCCAACACATGTCTTACTTAAAAACTGCTTTCAATGCAATATTCCCAGCTGAGACCTTGCTCTGGATCTGTTTTTCCAACCACTGTCTTAATTAATTTAGAGCTTAATGGTCAGGTACCAACTTTGATTGTGCCGTCTGCCAAAAAAATTTCCTGTACTTTATCCATTTAAGACTGTTTAGTTGTGTTTATTGATGTGTACATATGTATATTTTCCCATTAGAAAACATTTGCACGCTTTTATGACTGTCATATACCTGGGATGCACCTTTTGTCCCTCATGTGCCTATACCTGAATTAATACCACTGAACACCATAGCAAACCAAACACAGAGACCGCACTCCCCAGCCAGATATCAAACCCAGGATCCTCGGAGTGGAAGCTCTGACTTGAAGACATTACACTATCAAAGAACATACAACACTAGAGATTATTCACCTGCAAATAAGACCCAATACCACCTAAGACACAAACCACATAGACACAGAAAAAGAAACAAAAATTAACATAAAAATGAAAAGACAGAGGAACACCACACAAATGAAGGAACAAGTGAGAGAAACACAGTTACAAATGACAGAAGACAAGACATACAAATTATCTGAAAGAAAATTCATAAGAGTGATACTAGTGACAATTCAAAACACTGAAAACTGAATATTAGAGGAAATTAGTGCACTGAGAAGAGACATGGAAGAAATGAAAAATAAACAAATAGAGACAAACAACTCAATTGCTGAATTCAAAAATACTATAGAAAGTCTCGACAGTAGAGTATCAGAGGCAGAAGAAAGGATAAGTGAGCTGGAAGACAGAATGGTGGAAATAACTGCTGAAGAACAGAACAAAGCACAAAGAATTAAAAGAACTGAGGATAGCCTCAGGGACCTATGGGACAATATCAAACGCACCAACATTAGAATTATAGGGGTCCTAGAAGAAGAAGAGGGAAATAAAGGCTATGAATAAATTCTTGAAGAGATTATAATTGAAAATTTCTCCAGCATGGGAAAGGAAATAGTCAACTAAGTCCAAGAAGCACAAAGAGTTCCATACAGGAAAAACCCCAGAAGAAACACAGCAAAGCACATTCTAATCAAGCTAACAAAGACTAAATATAAGGACAGAATACTTAAACCAGCAAGGAACAAACAACAGATACCTTACAAAGGAAAACCCACATGTTTAACTGCTGATCTATCAACAGAAACCCTGCAGGTGAGACGAAAATGGCAAGACACATTTAAGCGGCTAAAAGAGAATAACCTACAAACAAGAATTCTCTACCCAGCAAGGATTCTGGCAATTCTCTACCCATGCAGAATTGATGGAAAAGTCAAAAGCTTCACAGACAAGCAAAAGTTAAAAGAATTTTGTACCATGAAACAAGCCTTCAGAAAGTGTTAAAGGGCCTGATATGCCAATAAACACAAGAGTAGGAGAAGTCCTACAAATTAAACCCCAAACATCTAAGAAGATGACAATAGGAGCATGTGTATCAATAATTACTTTGACTGTAAATGGACTAAATGTTCCAACCAAAAGATTGGCTGAGAAAACCCACAGCAGACCTAACGACACACACAGACTGAAAGTGACAGGATGGAAAAAGGTATTCCATGCAAATGGACATCAAAAGAAAGCTAGAATGGCAATCCTCATATCAGACAAAATAGATTTTAAAGTAAAGAAGATTCTAAGAGACAAGGCAGGTCACTACATCATGATCAAGGGATCAATTCAAGAGGAAGACACAGCAATCATAAATATCTATGCACCCAACTCAGGAGCACCCCAATACATAAGACAAACACTTTCAGACATAAAAGAAGAAAACGACAACAACACAATAATAGTTACAGACTTTAACACTCCTCTTACACCAATGGACAGATCATCCAAACAGAAAATTAATAAAGAAACACAAGCCTTAAATGCCACACTAGAAGAGATGGACCTCATTGATATCTTTAGGACCATCCATCCCAAAGCAGGAGAATTCACTTTCTTCTCAAGTGCTCATGGAACATTCTCCAGGATAGACCACATCTTGGGCCACAAATCAAACCTCAGTCAATTCAAGAAAACTGAAATTATATCAACCTCTTCTCAGACCACAATGCAAAGAGACTAGAGATCAACTGCAGGAAAAAAAAAAAGAAAACACTAAAAACACAAACATATGGAGATTAAACAACAGATACCTAAAAATAAAACTGATTACTGAGCAAATCAAAGGAGAAAAAAAATCCTAAAAGAAAATGACAACGAACACACAACAGTGCAAAACCTATGGGATACCGCAAAAGCAGTTCGAAGAGGGAAATTTATACCAATACAATCCTACCTGAAGAAACAAGAAAAATATCAGATGACCTACCCTACACTTAAAACAACTAGAGAAAGAAGAACAAAAGATAGCAGAAGAAGAGAAATCATCAACATCAGAGCAGAAATAAATGAAAAAGAAATGAAAGAAACAATTGTAAAGATTAAAACGAGAAGCTGGTTCTTTAAAAAGATAAACAAAATCTACAAATCACTGACCAGACTCATCAAGGAATAAAGAGAGAAGAACTAGATGAACAAAATCAAAAATGAGAAAGGAGAGAATACAATAGATAATGCAGAAATACAAAGGATTATAAGAGACTATTATAAACAACTCTAAGGCAACAAACTGGACAACCTGGAAGAAATGGACAGTTTCTTGAAGAAGATTAATCTTCCAAGACTGAACCAGGAAGAAATAGAAACTATGAAAAACTTGATCACAAGCTCAGCAGTCGAATTTGTGATTAAAAAATCTACCCAAAAATAAAAGTCCAGGGCCAGATGGCTTCACAGCCGAATTCTACCAAACATTTAAAGAGCTAACGCCTGTCCTTGTAAAATTCTTCCAAAAAATTGCACAGGAAGGAACACTTCCAAACACATTCTATGAGGCCACTATCACCCTGATACCAAAGACAGGCAAAGACAACAACAAAAAAAGAAAATTATATGCCAATTTCACTGATAAATTTGGATGCCAAAATCCTCAACAAAATCCTAGCAAACAGAATTCAACATCACATCCAAAAACTCATACATCATGACCAATTTTGGTTCATCCAAGGCATGCAAGGATTCTTCAATATCTGCAAATCAATTAATATGATAGACCGTATCAACAAATTAAGAGACAAAAATCCCATGATGATCTCAACAGATGCAGAAAAAGCCTTCAACAAAACCCAACAGCCATTTATGATAAAAAAAACTCTTCAAAAAATGGGCATAGAAGGAACCTATCTCAACCCAGTGAATGCCATATATGAGAAGCCCAAAGCGAACATTACCTCAATGGTGAAAAACTGAAAGCATTCCCTCTAAGACCAGGAACAAGACAGGGCTGTCCACTTTCACCACTACTATTCAACATAGTCCTGGAAGTTCTAGCAACAGCAATAAGAGAAGAGAAAGAAATCAAAGGAATCCAGACTGGAAAGGAAGAAGTAAAGCTGTCTCTTTTTGTAGACGAGCTATTATTATACATAGAAAACCTCAAAAACACTATTAGAAAACTACTAGAGCGAATCAACAAATTCAGCAGAGTCGCGGGATAAAAAATCAATACATAGAGATCACTGGCATTCCTATATACAAGCAATGAACTATCAGAAAACGAAATCAAAGAGGCAATGCCCTTCACCATCACAACCAAAAGAATAAAATATCTAGGAATAAACCTACCCAAAGAAACAAAAGAACTGTACACAGAAAATTACAAGATATTCATGAAAGAAATTAAAGAAGACTTAAACAGATGGAGAGATATTCCATGTTAGTGGGTCAGAAGAATCAATATAGTGAAAATGAACATACTACCAAATATCATCTACAGATTCAATGCAATCCCTACCAAACTCCCAAAGACATTCTTCACAGAACTAGATCAAAGAATAACACATTTCATATGGAAACACAAAAGACCTCAAATAGCCAATAATCCTGAGAAAGAAAAATGGAGCTGGAGGAATCAGCCTCCTTAAACTCAGACTATATTACAAAACAAGTCATCAAGACAGTATGGTACTGGCAAAAAAACATAAACGTAGCCCAGTGGAACAAGATAGAGAACCCAGAGGCAAACCCACAAACCTATGGTACCTTATTTTTTTACGAAGGTGCTGGGAAAATTGAACAGCTACATGACAAAAAATGAAGTTGGAACATTCCCTGACACCATACACTAAGATCAACTCAAAATGGATTAAAGACCTAAATGTAAGACCAGAAACCCTAAAATTCTTAGAGGAGAATATAGGCAAAACACTCAAGGACATAAAGCAAAGCAGTATCTCCCATGAACCACCTACTAGAATAGCGGAACTAAAAACAAATATTAGCATGTGGGTCCTAATGAAGCTTAAAAGCTTTTGTACAGCTAAAAAAATTACAGAAAGCCTGAACAGACAGCCCACAGTGTGGGAGAAGATCATAGCAAATGAAACAACAGATAAAGAATTAATCTTCAAAATCTATAAGCAACTCAGACAACTTAACACCGGAAAAATGAATAACCCAATAAAAAAATGGGAAAAAGACCTAAAGAGACACCTCTCCAAAGCGGACATACAGATGGCCCCAAAGCACATGAAATGATGATCAACCGTGCTTATTATTAGGGAAATGCAAATCAAAAGTACCATTTGATGCCACCTCACACCCATCAGAATGGCCATCATCAACAAATCAACAGACAATAAATGCTGGAGAGAGTGCCGAGAAAAGGGAACACTCTTGTATTGCTGGTGGGACTGTAAATAGATACAGCTGCTATGGAAGACAGTATGGAGATTCCTTAAAAAACAAAAAGTAGAAGTACCATATGACCCAGCAATCTCACTATTAGGCTTATACCCTGATGAAATCAAAACTGAAAGAGGCACCTGTACCCCAATGTTCATCGCAGCTCTCTATACAATAGCTAAAACATGGACGCAACCTAGGTGTCTATCAACGAATGAATGGATAATGAAACTCTGGTACATATATACAATGGAGTACTTCTCAGCTATAAAAAGAAATGCAGAAGAATCAGCCCCAGGCTTCCCTGGTGGTCCAGTGGGTAAGGACACTGCCTTGCAGTGCAAGGGGCACCAGTTCGATCCCTAGCCTGGGAAGATCCCACATGCCGGGGAGCGGCTGGACCAATGTGTCCAACTACTGAGCTGGAGCTCTGGAGCACATGCATCCGGAAATAGTGCTCTGCAGTGACAGAGGCCACTGCAATGGGAGGCACACACAGGCCAAAGAACAAAGATGGATGAAAAATGAGTAAATGAAAGACCAATAGAAGTGGCAAGAAAATAAAAAAGAATCAGCCCTAATGAGGTGAATGGTACTAGAACCTATCATAAAAAGTGAATTAAGTCAAAAAGAGAAAAACAAGTACAGTATACTAACACATATATATGGAATCTAGTAAGAGAGTAATGGTAACACATGTAGTGAAGTGATGGAAAAACAGACATAGAAAACAGGTATATGGACATTGTGGGGTATGAACAGTGTGGGAGAAGATCATAGCAAATGAAACAACAGATAAAGAATTAATCTTCAAAATCTATAAGCAACTCAGACAACTTAACACCGGAAAAATGAATAACCCAATAAAAAAATGGGAAAAAGACCTAAAGAGACACCTCTCCAAAGCGGACATACAGATGGCCCCAAAGCACATGAAATGATGATCAACCGTGCTTATTATTAGGGAAATGCAAATCAAAAGTACCATTTGATGCCACCTCACACCCATCAGAATGGCCATCATCAACAAATCAACAGACAATAAATGCTGGAGAGAGTGCCGAGAAAAGGGAACACTCTTGTATTGCTGGTGGGACTGTAAATAGATACAGCTGCTATGGAAGACAGTATGGAGATTCCTTAAAAAACAAAAAGTAGAAGTACCATATGACCCAGCAATCTCACTATTAGGCTTATACCCTGATGAAATCAAAACTGAAAGAGGCACCTGTACCCCAATGTTCATCGCAGCTCTCTATACAATAGCTAAAACATGGACGCAACCTAGGTGTCTATCAACGAATGAATGGATAATGAAACTCTGGTACATATATACAATGGAGTACTTCTCAGCTATAAAAAGAAATGCAGAAGAATCAGCCCCAGGCTTCCCTGGTGGTCCAGTGGGTAAGGACACTGCCTTGCAGTGCAAGGGGCACCAGTTCGATCCCTAGCCTGGGAAGATCCCACATGCCGGGGAGCGGCTGGACCAATGTGTCCAACTACTGAGCTGGAGCTCTGGAGCACATGCATCCGGAAATAGTGCTCTGCAGTGACAGAGGCCACTGCAATGGGAGGCACACACAGGCCAAAGAACAAAGATGGATGAAAAATGAGTAAATGAAAGACCAATAGAAGTGGCAAGAAAATAAAAAAGAATCAGCCCTAATGAGGTGAATGGTACTAGAACCTATCATAAAAAGTGAATTAAGTCAAAAAGAGAAAAACAAGTACAGTATACTAACACATATATATGGAATCTAGTAAGAGAGTAATGGTAACACATGTAGTGAAGTGATGGAAAAACAGACATAGAAAACAGGTATATGGACATTGTGGGGTATGAACAGTGTAGGGGAGACATAGAGGGAGTAACATGGAAACCTATACCATCCATATGTGATAAAGACAGCTATTGTCGTTGCCCTCCGGGAATAGGAGATCTTGCAGGGGCAGGGTGTGATGGCCTGGAAGGGTGGGATGGGGGGAACTGGGAGGGTGGAGTGTGCTAGGGATATGGATATGACTGATCTGTGAACATACATGTCTATGAACAACAAAACTCTGTAAAAATGTTAAAAAAATAAAATTAAATAATTTAAAAAAGCAAAGTCATTAGAAGGAAAGAATTCATAAAGACTAGAGCAGAAATAAATGAAAAAGAAATGAAGGAAACGACCGTAAAGATTACTAAATATAAAAGCTAGTTCTTTAAGAAGATGAACAAAATTGACAAAGCATTGCCCACCCTCATTAAAAAAAAAAAATGCAAAATCAAGTTAACAAAATCAGAAATGAAAAAGTAGAGGTTATAGTGGACAACAGAGAAATACAAAAGATCATAAGAGACTATTATGAGCCACTATATGCTAGTAAAATGGACAACCTAGGGGAAATGGACAAATTCTCAGAAAAACTCAACCTCCCAAGACTAAACCAGGAAGAAATAGAAATTATAAACAAGTCAATTACAAACACTGAAATAGAAACTGTGATCAAAAATCTCTCCAAGAGTAGGGGGAAAAACATGAATAAATGCATGGTTGTTCTCAGTGAAAAAGAAAAATCTCCCTAAGAACAAAAGCCCAGGACCAAAAAGCTTCACAGGAGAATTCTGTGAAACATTTAGAGAAGAGCTGATGCCTATCCTTCTGAAGTTCTGAAAAAAAAAATTGCACAGGAAGGAATTATTTCAAACTCATTCTATGAGGCCACAATCACCCTGATATGAAAACCAGACAAAAATATCATGAAAAAAGAAAACTACATGCCAATAACACTGATGAACATAGATTCAAAAATCTTCAACAAATGTCTAGCAAACAGAATCCAATAACACATTAAAAAGATCATACACCATGATCAAGTCAGGTTTATCCCAGGAATTCATTCTTCAAGATATGCACAGCAATCAATGTGATACACCATATCAACAAATTGAAAGATAAAAACCATATGATAACTCAATAGATGTAGAAAAAAGCCTTTGATAAAATCCAGCACATATTTATGATAAAAAAAAAACTCTTCAAATATTGATGTGTGGCAGTAAACAACAAAACCCTGTAAATAATAATAATAATTACATTTTAAAAATTTCACCTTAATAATGTATCACGGAAAAAATGTGGTGAATGAGTACTTTTAATTCATCATTAAATTCATATAATGATTCAAATAAAAAAAAATAAAGTTAGCATAGAAGGAACTTACCTCAGCACACAGCAAGCATCATTCTTTTTTTTTATTATTCCTTATTTTAAAGGTTTTACAGAGTTTTGTTGTTCACAGACATGTATGTTCCCAGATCAGTCATATGCATATCCATGGTCCCCACCCACCCAGGTCCCCCCCATCCCACCCCTCCAGACCTTCACCCCAAGCCATTGCAAGCACTCCTATTCCCTTAGCACTATGACACTAGCTATCTTTTCCACACATAACACTATAGGTTTCCTTGTTATTCCTCCATGCTTCCCCCTCCCTATTTCTTCACCATGACGTCCCTATGTCTGTTTCTCCATGAGTTCCCTGCGTGTGATATCAAGACTGTCCTACTAGATTCCATATATGTGTGTTAGTATATTGTAATTGTCTTTCTCTTTATGACTTACTTCACTTTTTATGATAGGTTCTAGAGCCAGCCACTTCATTAGGACTGAATCTTCTGCATTTCTTTTAACAGCTGAGTAGTATTCCATTGTATATATGGACCAGAGATTTCGTATCCATTTATTTCGTCGATGGACATCTAGGTTGCTTCCATGTTCTAGCTATTGTATAGGGAGCTGCAATGAACATTGGGGTACAGGTGCTTCTTTCAGTTTTGATTTCATCAGGATATAAGTCTAATAGCAGGATTTCTGGGTCATAGGGTGCTTCTCTTTTTAGTATTTTAAGAAATCTCCATAATGTCTTCCATAAAGGCTGTATCAATTTACACTCCCACTAGCAATGCAGGAGGGTTCCCTTTTCTCCGCACCCTCTCCAGCATTTATTGTCTGCAGATTTTTTGAAGATGGCCATTCTGACGGGTGTGAGGTGATATTTCATAGTAGTTTTAATTTGCATTTCTCTAATTATTAGCGAGGTTGAACATCATTTCATGTGTTTTTGGGTCATCTGTATGTCCTCTTTGGAGAGGCGTCTCTTTAGATCTTTTTCCCATTTTTTGATTGGGTTGTACGTTTTCCCTGTGCTGAGTTGTCTGAGTTGCTTGTAGATTTTGGAGATTAATTCTTTGTCTGTTGTTTCATTTGCTATGGTTTTCTCCCACTCTGTGGGTGTCTGTTGAGCTTTATTGTAATTTCTTTTGCTGTACAAAAGCTTTGAAGTTGCATGAGGTCCACATGTTCATTTTTCTTTTCAGTTCCACTATTTAAGTAGGTGGGTCAGAGAAGATCTTGCTTTGATTGATGTCCTTGAGGGTTTTGCCTATATTCTCCTCTAAAAGTTTGATGGTTTCTGGTCTTAGTCACCTCTGCTTCCTCCTATTCCCTTAGCACTATGACACTAGCTATCTTTTCCACACAAAAATTAGGTTTCCTTGTTATTCCTCCATGCTTCCCCTCCCTATTTCTTCACCATGACGTCCCTATGTCTGTTTCTCCATGAGTTCCCTGCTGTGATATCAAGACTGTCCTACTAGATTCCATATATGTGTGTTAGTATATTGTAATTGTCTTTCTCTTTATGACTTACTTCACTTTTTATGATAGGTTCTAGAGCCAGCCACTTCATTAGGACTGAATCTTCTGCATTTCTTTTAACAGCTGAGTAGTATTCCATTGTATATATGGACCAGAGATTTCGTATCCATTTATTTCGTCGATGGACATCTAGGTTGCTTCCATGTTCTAGCTATTGTATAGGGAGCTGCAATGAACATTGGGGTACAGGTGCTTCTTTCAGTTTTGATTTCATCAGGATATAAGTCTAATAGCAGGATTTCTGGGTCATAGGGTGCTTCTCTTTTTAGTATTTTAAGAAATCTCCATAATGTCTTCCATAAAGGCTGTATCAATTTACACTCCCACTAGCAATGCAGGAGGGTTCCCTTTTCTCCGCACCCTCTCCAGCATTTATTGTCTGCAGATTTTTTGAAGATGGCCATTCTGACGGGTGTGAGGTGATATTTCATAGTAGTTTTAATTTGCATTTCTCTAATTATTAGCGAGGTTGAACATCATTTCATGTGTTTTTGGGTCATCTGTATGTCCTCTTTGGAGAGGCGTCTCTTTAGATCTTTTTCCCATTTTTTGATTGGGTTGTACGTTTTCCCTGTGCTGAGTTGTCTGAGTTGCTTGTAGATTTTGGAGATTAATTCTTTGTCTGTTGTTTCATTTGCTATGGTTTTCTCCCACTCTGTGGGTGTCTGTTGAGCTTTATTGTAATTTCTTTTGCTGTACAAAAGCTTTGAAGTTGCATGAGGTCCACATGTTCATTTTTCTTTTCAGTTCCACTATTTAAGTAGGTGGGTCAGAGAAGATCTTGCTTTGATTGATGTCCTTGAGGGTTTTGCCTATATTCTCCTCTAAAAGTTTGATGGTTTCTGGTCTTACATTTAGGTCTTTGATCCATTTTGAGCTGACCTTAGTGTATGGTGTCAGGGAATATTCCAACTTGATTTTTTTGCATGTAGCTGTCCGATTTTCCCAGCACCACTTGTTGAAGAGGCTGTCTTTGTCCCATTTGATAGTTTCTCCTCCTTTGTCAAAAATAAGGTACCCACAGGTGCGGGGGTTTATCTCTGGGTTCTCAATCTTGTTCCATTGGTCTATAGTTCTGTTTGTGTGCCAGTACCATACTGTCTTGATGACTGTTGCTTTGTAGTAGAGTCTGAAGTTAGGGAGGCTGATCCCTTCAGCTCCGTTTTTCTTTCTCAGAATTGCTTTGGCTTTTTGAGGTCTTTTGTGTTTCCATATGAACTGTGTTATTCTTTGGTCTAGTTCTGTGAAAAATGTCAATGGAAGTTGAATAGGTATTGCATTGAATCTGTAGATGATATTTGGTAGTATGGTCATTTTCACAATATTGATTCTTCCGACCCAGGAACATGGAATATCTTTCCATCTGTTTAAGTCTTCTTTAATTTCTTTCATGAGTGTCTTGTAATTTTCTGTGTACAGTTCTTTTGTTTCTTTGGGTAGGTTTATTCCTAGATATTTGATTCTTTTGGTTGCAATGGTGAAGGGGATTGCCTCTTTGATTTCATTTTCTGATTTTTCATTGTTTGTGTATAAGATGCCAGTGATTTCTGTGTGTTGACTTTGTATCCTGCGACTTTGCTGAATTTGTTGATTCGCTCTAGTAGCTTTGTAATAGTGTCTTTGGAATTTTCTATGTATAATATCATGTTGTCTGCAAAAAGAGAGAGCTTGACTTCTTCCTTTCCAGTCTGGATATTCCTTTGATTTCTTTCTCTTCTCTTATTGCTGTTGCTAGAACTTCCAGGACTATGTTGAATAGTAGTGGTGAAAGTGGACAGCCCTGTCTTGTTCCTGATCTTAGAGGGAATGCTTTCAGTTTTTCACCATTGAGGATGATGTTCCCTGTGGGCTTCTCATATATGACTTTCACTATGTTGAGATAGGTTCCTTCAATGCCCATTTTCTGGTCTTACATTTAGGTCTTTGATCCATTTTGAGCTGACCTTAGTGTATGGTGTCAGGGAATATTCCAACTTGATTTTTTTGCATGTAGCTGTCCGATTTTCCCAGCACCACTTGTTGAAGAGGCTGTCTTTGTCCCATTTGATAGTTTCTCCTCCTTTGTCAAAAATAAGGTACCCACAGGTGCGGGGGTTTATCTCTGGGTTCTCAATCTTGTTCCATTGGTCTATAGTTCTGTTTGTGTGCCAGTACCATACTGTCTTGATGACTGTTGCTTTGTAGTAGAGTCTGAAGTTAGGGAGGCTGATCCCTTCAGCTCCGTTTTTCTTTCTCAGAATTGCTTTGGCTTTTTGAGGTCTTTTGTGTTTCCATATGAACTGTGTTATTCTTTGGTCTAGTTCTGTGAAAAATGTCAATGTACGTTGAATAGGTATTGCATTGAATCTGTAGATGATATTTGGTAGTATGGTCATTTTCACAATATTGATTCTTCCGACCCAGGAACATGGAATATCTTTCCATCTGTTTAAGTCTTCTTTAATTTCTTTCATGAGTGTCTTGAAATTTTCTGTGTACAGTTCTTTTGTTTCTTTGGGTAGGTTTATTCCTAGATATTTGATTCTTTTGGTTGCAATGGTGAAGGGGATTGCCTCTTTGATTTCATTTTCTGATTTTTCATTGTTTGTGTATAAGATGCCAGTGATTTCTGTGTGTTGACTTTGTATCCTGCGACTTTGCTGAATTTGTTGATTCGCTCTAGTAGCTTTGTAATAGTGTCTTTGGAATTTTCTATGTATAATATCATGTTGTCTGCAAAAAGAGAGAGCTTGACTTCTTCCTTTCCAGTCTGGATATTCCTTTGATTTCTTTCTCTTCTCTTATTGCTGTTGCTAGAACTTCCAGGACTATGTTGAATAGTAGTGGTGAAAGTGGACAGCCCTGTCTTGTTCCTGATCTTAGAGGGAATGCTTTCAGTTTTTCACCATTGAGGATGATGTTCCCTGTGGGCTTCTCATATATGACTTTCACTATGTTGAGATAGGTTCCTTCAATGCCCATTTTCTGAAGAGTTTTTATCATGAATGGGTGTTGTACTTTGTTGAAGGCTTTTTCTGCATCTATTGAGATGATCAAGTGATTTTTGTCTCTCAATTTGTTAATATGGTGTATCACATTGATTGATTTATGGATGTTGAAGAATCCTTGCATGCCTGGGATGAACCCAACTTGATCATGATGTATGAGTTTTTTGATGTGTCATTGAATTCTGTTTGCTAGGATTTTGTTGAGGATCTTGGCATCTAAGTTCATCAGAGATATTGGACTGTCATTTTCCTTTTTTGTGTTGTCTTTGCCTGGTTTGGGTATCAGGGTGATGGTGGTCTCGTAGAATGTGTTTGGAAGTGTTCCTTCCTGTGCAATGTTTTGGAAGAGTTTTAGAAGAACAGGCATTAGCTCTTCTTTAAATGTTTGGTAGAATTCAGCTGTGAAGCCATCTGGTCCTGGGTTTTTATTTTTGGGTAGATTTTTAATCACAGATTCGATTTCTGAGCTTGTGATTGGGCTGTTCAAAGTTTCTGTTTCTTCCTGGCTCAGTCTTGGGAGATTGATCTTCCCCAAGAAACTGTCCATTTCTTCCAGGCTGTCCAGTCTGTTGCCATAGAGTTGCTCATAATAGTCTCTTATAATCCTTTGTATTTCTGCATTATCTGTTGTAATCTCTCCTTTTTCATTTTTGGTTTTCTTGAGCTGGTTCTTCTCCCTCTTTTTCTTGATGAGTCTCGCCAGAGGCTTGTCAATTTTGTTTACCTTTTCAAAGAACCAGCTTTTTGTTTTATTTATTCGAACTATAGTTTCTTTCATTTCTTTCTGATTTATTTCTACTCTAGTCTTTATAATTTCTCGTCTTCTGCTGGCTTTGGGATGTTTCTGTTCTTCTTTTTCCAATTGTTTTAAGTGGAGGGTTAGGTCATCTGCTTCATATTTTCCTAGTTTCTTGAGGTGGGATTGTATTGCTATAAATTTCCCCCTTAGGACTGCTTTTGCGGTATTCCATAAGTTTTGCACGGTCGTATATTCATTGTCATTTTCTTCTAGGAATTGTTTAATTTCTCCTTTTATTTCCTCAGTTATCAGTTGGTTTTTTAGGTAAGTGTTGTTTAATCTCCATGTGTTTGTGTTTTTAGCGTTTTTTTTTTTTTTTTCTTCCTGTAGTTGATCTCTAGTCTCATTGCATTGTGGTCCGAGAAGGTGGTTGATATAATTTCAGTTTTCTTGAATTGACTGAGGTTAGATTTGTGGCCCAAGATGTGGTCTATCTTGGAGAATGTTCCTTGTGCAGTTGAGAAGAAAGTGCATTCTTCTGCTTTTGGATGGAAAGTCCTAAAGATATCAATGAGGTCCATCTTTTCTTGTGTGGCGTTTAAGGCTTGTGTTTCTTTATTAATTTTCTGTTTAGCTGATCTATCCATTGGTGTGAGAGGAGTGTTAAAGTCTCCTACTATTATTGAGTTATTGTTGATTTCTTCTTTTAAGTCTGAAAGTATCTGTCTTATGTATTGAGGTGCCCCTGTGTTGGGTGCATAGATGTTCATGACTGTTACGTCTTCCTCTTGGATGGATCCTTTAATCATGATGTAGTGACCGGCCTTGTCTCTTAGAATCTTCTTTACTTTAAAATTTTTATGGTTCTATGTTTTTTTTCCACTATCATTTTTGTCTTGGGAGATTCTTTTCTTCTTAGGTTGTCCAGTCTGTTGCCATAGAGTTGCTCATAATAGTCTCTTATAATCCTTTGTATTTCTGCATTATCTGTTGTAATCTCTCCTTTTTCATTTTTGGTTTTCTTGAGCTGGTTCTTCTCCCTCTTTTTCTTGATGAGTCTCGCCAGAGGCTTGTCAATTTTGTTTACCTTTTCAAAGAACCAGCTTTTTGTTTTATTTATTCGAACTATAGTTTCTTTCATTTCTTTCTGATTTATTTCTACTCTAGTCTTTATAATTTCTCGTCTTCTGCTGGCTTTGGGATGTTTCTGTTCTTCTTTTTCCAATTGTTTTAAGTGGAGGGTTAGGTCATCTGCTTCATATTTTCCTAGTTTCTTGAGGTGGGATTGTATTGCTATAAATTTCCCCCTTAGGACTGCTTTTGCGGTATTCCATAAGTTTTGCACGGTCGTATATTCATTGTCATTTTCTTCTAGGAATTGTTTAATTTCTCCTTTTATTTCCTCAGTTATCAGTTGGTTTTTTAGGTAAGTGTTGTTTAATCTCCATGTGTTTGTGTTTTTAGCGGTTTTTTTCCTTTGGTTGATCTCTAGTCTCATTGCATTGTGGTCTGAGAAGATGGTTGATACAATTTCAGTTTTCTTGAATTGACTGAGGTTAGATTTGTGGCCCAAGATGTGGTCTATCTTGGAGAATGTTCCGTGAGCACTTGAGAAGAAAGTGTATTCTTCTGCTTTTGGATGGAACGTCCTAAAGATATCGATGAGGTCCATCTTTTCTAGTGTGGCGTTTAAGGCTTGTGTTTCTTTATTAATTTTCTGTTTTGTTGATCTGTCCATTGGTGTGAGAGGAGTGTTAAAGTCTCCTACTATTATTGAGTTATTGTTGATTTCTTCTTTTAAGTCTGAAAGTATCTGTCTTATGTATTGAGGTGCCCCTGTGTTGGGTGCATAGATGTTCATGACTGTTACGTCTTCCTCTTGGATGGATCCTTTAATCATGATGTAGTGACCGGCCTTGTCTCTTAGAATCTTCTTTACTTTAAAATCTATTTTGTCTGATATGAGGATTGCTACCTCAGCTTTCTTTTGATTTCCATTTGCATGGAATATCTTTTCCCAGCCTTTCACTTTCAGTCTATGAGTGTCTCTAGGTCTGAAGTGGGTCTCTTGTAAACAGCATATATATGGGTCATGTTTCTTGATCCATTCAGCCACTGTGTGTCTTTTGGTTGGGGCATTTAGTCCATTTATGTTCAAAGTAATTATTGATATGATTGTTCCTATTGTCATCTTCTTAGAAGTTTGGGGTTTGATTTGTAGGACTTCTTCTACTCTTGTATTTATTGGCCATATCAGGCCCTTTAACACCTGTTGTAGGGCTGGTTTTGTGGTACAGAATTCTTTTAGTTTTTGTCTGTCTGAGAAGCTTTTGACTTCTCCATCGATTCTGAATGAGATTCTTGCTGGGTAGAGAATTCTTGGTTGGAGGTTATTCTCCTTTAGCCGTTTAAATGTGTCCTGCCATTCTCTTCTGGCCTGCAGGGTTTCTGTTGAGAGATCCGCAGTTAGACATATGGGGTTTCCTTTATATGTTATTTGTTGTTTGCTCCTAGGTGCTTTTAGTAATCTGTCTTTATATTTAGTCTGTGTTAGTTTGATTAGAATGTGCCTTGGTGTGTTTCTTCTGGGGTTTATCCTGTATGGAACTCTTTGTGCTTCTTGGACATGGCTGACTATTTCCTTTCCCATGCTGGGGAAGTTTTCTACAATAACCTCTTCAAGAATTTTTTCATAACCTTTCTTCCCTTCTTCTTCTTCTGGGACTCCTATAATTCTAATGTTGGTGCGTTTGATATTGTCCCATAGGTCCCTGAGGCTATCCTCAGTTCTTTTCATTCTTTCGGCTTTGTTCTGTTCCTCACCAGTTATTTCCACCAGTCTATCTTCCAGCACACTTATCCGTTCTTCAGCCTCCAATACTCTACTGTTGAGGCCTTCTATCATATTTTTGAGTTCAGCAATTGAGTTGGTGGTCTCTATTTGCTTATTTTTCATTTCCTGCATGTCTTTTCTCAATGTACTAATTTCCTCTAATATTCTGTTTTCGGTGTTTTGCATCCTCATTAGAATAGTTTTTATGAATTCTCTTTTAGATAATTTGTCTATCTCCTCCTCTGTCATTTGAGGCTGTGATTCTCTAGCTTGGTCCTTCATTTGTGCAGTGTTTCTCTGTCATTTCATCTCTAGTGTTGTATGTTCTTTGATAGTGTGGGGTCTTGGAATCAGGGCTTTTAGTTCGAGGATCCTTGGTTTGATGATTGGTCAGGGGATGTAGGCTCTATGCCTGGTTTGCTATGGTGTTCCGTGATATTAGTTCAAATACTAGCATCTGTGGAGAAAGTGGTGTGTCCCTAATGGGTGACAGTCATAAAAGCATGCAGATGTTTTCTAACCTAGTCATAAGATATATATACATACACAGAAATAACCACAGCTAACCAGTCTTACAGTGACAAAGCATAGGAAATTTTCCTGGCAAACGACACAATCAAAGATGGTACTTGCCCGTTAAGCTCTGAGTTAATTAGAATAGTGCCTGGAAAAATAGGTCTTGGGTAAGGTCCTGGCTTGGACTATCTCGTCATTGAAAGCAATTTTTAACTAAGACATGTGTTTGGGGGGAGAAGGTGGAAACTGTATGGGTAATGAGAAGGAATTGCTCCTAGGTGCTTTTAGTAATCTGTCTTTATATTTAGTCTGTGTTAGTTTGATTAGAATGTGCCTTGGTGTGTTTCTTCTGGGGTTTATCCTGTATGGAACTCTTTGTGCTTCTTGGACATGGCTGACTATTTCCTTTCCCATGCTTGGGAAGGTTTCTACGAGAACGTCTTCAAGAATTTTTTCATAACCTTTCTTCCCTTCTTCTTCTTCTGGGACTCCTATAATTCTAATGTTGGTGCGTTTGATATTGTCCCATAGGTCCCTGAGGCTATCCTCAGTTCTTTTCATTCTTTCGGCTTTGTTCTGTTCCTCACCAGTTATTTCCACCAGTCTATCTTCCAGCACACTTATCCGTTCTTCAGCCTCCAATACTCTACTGTTGAGGCCTTCTATCATATTTTTGAGTTCAGCAATTGAGTTGGTGGTCTCTATTTGCTTATTTTTCATTTCCTGCATGTCTTTTCTCAATGTACTAATTTCCTCTAATATTCTGTTTTCGGTGTTTTGCATCCTCATTAGAATAGTTTTTATGAATTCTCTTTTAGATAATTTGTCTATCTCCTCCTCTGTCATTTGAGGCTGTGATTCTCTAGCTTGGTCCTTCATTTGTGCAGTGTTTCTCTGTCATTTCATCTCTAGTGTTGTATGTTCTTTGATAGTGTGGGGTCTTGGAATCAGGGCTTTTAGTTCGAGGATCCTTGGTTTGATGATTGGTCAGGGGATGTAGGCTCTATGCCTGGTTTGCTATGGTGTTCCGTGATATTAGTTCAGATACTAGCATCTGTGGAGAAAGTGGTGTGTCCCTAATGGGTGACAGTCATAAAAGCATGCAGATGTTTTCTAACCTAGTCATAAGATATATATACATACACAGAAATAACCACAGCTAACCAGTCTTACAGTGACAAAGCATAGGAAATTTTCCTGGCAAACGACACAATCAAAGATGGTACTTGCCCGTTAAGCTCTGAGTTAATTAGAATAGTGCCTGGAAAAATAGGTCTTGGGTAAGGTCCTGGCTTGGACTATCTCGTCATTGAAAGCAATTTTTAACTAAGACATGTGTTGGGGGTGAGAAGGTGGAAACTGTATGGGTAATGAGAAGGAATAGATTCGACTTGGAAGGATTTTATAGGGTTATGTAGCCAAGATTAGTGTGTTGTATTGTTTAGTGCAGCTGGAAGAGAATAGTGGAGACAGGAAGGTCGGAAATATTAATCTAGGGGGTAGTGGTATATAGGAGAAAGTTTTAGATTTAGAACATAGAGGGAAGAAGGAGTGGGAAAAAGGAAAGAAAATTAGAAGTTAAAGAATTAAAATTTTTTAAAAAATTAATAATAAAAAAATTAATAATTAAAAGTCAAAAAAATTAAAAATTAAAAAAAGAGAGGAGAAACTTAATAAGAAGAGATCAAAGAGAGAGAGAGAGAGAAAAAAAAAACCCAAACCTGACCAATCAAACAAATAAGCTGAACCGTCCGCAACAGATAAACAAAAAAGCTAAATACTGTCCCTGGTTTTTATCCTCTCATCTGTCTGGAAGCCAGTCTGCTCTCGATGGTGTCTTGATGATGCAGCCTTTTCCTTATGGCACTGGTCTGCAAGTTCAGGTGCTGATCGGGACGGCGGGCTGATCTCTGTCCTTCGGGCGGGGGACCGGGGTGCGCTCGCTGTCCTGGGTTGGGCGGGGGCTGATCCCAGTCCGTCGGGCGGGGGGCCGTGGTGCGTACGCAATCCCGTGTTGGGCAGGTGCGTCCTGGCTCTGCAGCACACCTACTGGTAGCCTCTGATACCTGCCCTTCTCCCGACTTCCTCCGCTGCAGGTGTAGCTATGGGGGTGCAGCTATGGGGGTGCAGGGGCTCCTCCGCCACTGGCAAGCACGCACTTATGGTTGCGCCTCCAAGTCCCAAAGGCTTGCACCAGGTTCCCCGTCTGGCTCGAGCCCGGTCCCTGGTCAGCAATCTGTGGGCGACTTCCCCTTCAGCCAGTCCCCCACTAGGAGTGTTTGAACTCCCCCCCGGAAAGTCGCGATTTTCGCCCGGCAGCCAATTTTGCAAAGCTAGGAAATTTTCCTGGCAAACGACACAATCAAAGATGGTACTTGCCCGTTAAGCTCTGAGTTAATTAGAATAGTGCCTGGAAAAATAGGTCTTGGGTAAGGTCCTGGCTTGGACTATCTCGTCATTGAAAGCAATTTTTAACTAAGACATGTGTTGGGGGTGAGAAGGTGGAAACTGTATGGGTAATGAGAAGGAATAGATTCGACTTGGAAGGATTTTATAGGGTTATGTAGCCAAGATTAGTGTGTTGTATTGTTTAGTGCAGCTGGAAGAGAATAGTGGAGACAGGAAGGTCGGAAATATTAATCTAGGGGGTAGTGGTATATAGGAGAAAGTTTTAGATTTAGAACATAGAGGGAAGAAGGAGTGGGAAAAAGGAAAGAAAATTAGAAGTTAAAGAATTAAAATTTTTTAAAAAATTAATAATAAAAAAATTAATAATTAAAAGTCAAAAAAATTAAAAATTAAAAAAAGAGAGGAGAAACTTAATAAGAAGAGATCAAAGAGAGAGAGAGAGAGAAAAAAAAAACCCAAACCTGACCAATCAAACAAATAAGCTGAACCGTCCGCAACAGATAAACAAAAAAGCTAAATACTGTCCCTGGTTTTTATCCTCTCATCTGTCTGGAAGCCAGTCTGCTCTCGATGGTGTCTTGATGATGCAGCCTTTTCCTTATGGCACTGGTCTGCAAGTTCAGGTGCTGATCGGGACGGCGGGCTGATCTCTGTCCTTCGGGCGGGGGACCGGGGTGCGCTCGCTGTCCTGGGTTGGGCGGGGGCTGATCCCAGTCCGTCGGGCGGGGGGCCGTGGTGCGTACGCAATCCCGTGTTGGGCAGGTGCGTCCTGGCTCTGCAGCACACCTACTGGTAGCCTCTGATACCTGCCCTTCTCCCGACTTCCTCCGCTGCAGGTGTAGCTATGGGGGTGCAGCTATGGGGGTGCAGCTATGGGGGTGCAGGGGCTCCTCCGCCACTGGCAAGCACGCACTTATGGTTGCGCCTCCAAGTCCCAAAGGCTTGCACCAGGTTCCCCGTCTGGCTCGAGCCCGGTCCCTGGTCAGCAATCTGTGGGCGACTTCCCCTTCAGCCAGTCCCCCACTAGGAGTGTTTGAACTCACCCAGTGCCAGGCGGAAAGTCGCGATTTTCGCCCGGCAGCCGAGCGGCGCAATCCTCACACTGGGCGCTCCCTCCCTTCTCCCAGTTGGTCTCCAGGCAGCACTCTCTGCGTTCCATCCAGCCTCAGGTCGTTAGGCAGCAAGCGCGTTCTGCTTGGCCCTGCTCTGGTATCCTATCTTTGCAGTGTCTTAATTTCTGCCACCGATCTGGGTGGTTTCTTGGAGTTTTCACGCTTAGTGCTGCCCTCTCTCCCCCGAGGCTCTGCTTAGGCCACCTTTTAGGGCACATGCTGGCGCGCTCTCCGTCAGTGCGGTTTGGCGTTGGGGTTAGGATAGAGGATTCTTAGAACCCTGGCTCCGGCTCCGGGAAATTTCTGGCTATTCACTCTTCTACTCGCGGACCTATAGAATTCTTCTGTCGTCTAGTGGCTGGTTTGTTGGTGGTGGTTCTTTTCTTGATTAGTTCTGGTGATTCTGTTGGGGAGCTGGTGAAATCTTCCCCTCATTCCTCCACCATCTTGGCTGCTCAAGCATCATTCTTAATGGTGAAAAACTGAAAGCATTCCCTCTAAGATCAGGAACAGGACAAGGATAACCACTCTTATCCTTGTTATTCAGCATAGTTTTCGAAGTCCTAGCTATGACAATTAGAGAATTAAAAGTAATAAAAGCAATCCAGATTGGAAAAGAAGGAAAACCCTCACTGTTTGCAGATGAAATGATATTCTACTTAGAAATCCCAAAACCTGCTCTAAGAAAATTACTAGAACTAATCCGTGAATTTAGCAAAGTCACAGGATACAAAGTCAATTCACAGGAATCACTTGCATTCCTATATACTAAAATGAAAAATCATAATGAGAAATTAAGGAATTAATCTCATTCACCATTGGAACAAAAAGAATATAATATCTATGAACAAACCTACCTAACAAGACAAAAAAGTGATATACAGAAAATTATAAGACTCTGATGAAAGAAATTAAAGAAGACTTTTAATTTCGGGGTGAATATTTAAGAAAGTACAGCAATCTGTGGGCGACTTCCCTTCAGCCAGCCCCCGGGGTTTGAACTCACCCAGTGCCAGGCGGAAAGTCGCGATTTTCGCCCGGCAGCCGAGCGGCGCAATCCTCACACTGGGCGCTCCCTCCCTTCTCCCAGTTGGTCTCCAGGCAGCACTCTCTGCGTTCCATCCAGCCTCAGGTCGTTAGGCAGCAAGCGCGTTCTGCTTGGCCCTGCTCTGGTATCCTATCTTTGCAGTGTCTTAATTTCTGCCACCGATCTGGGTGGTTTCTTGGAGTTTTCACGCTTAGTGCTGCCCTCTCTCCCCCGAGGCTCTGCTTAGGCCACCTTTTAGGGCACATGCTGGCGCGCTCTCCGTCAGTGCGGTTTGGCGTTGGGGTTAGGATAGAGGATTCTTAGAACCCTGGCTCCGGCTCCGGGAAATTTCTGGCTATTCACTCTTCTACTCTCGCGGACCTATAGAATTCTTCTGTCGTCTAGTGGCTGGTTTGTTGGTGGTGGTTCTTTTCTTGATTAGTTCTGGTGATTCTGTTGGGGAGCTGGTGAAATCTTCCCCTCATTCCTCCACCATCTTGGCTGCTCAAGCATCATTCTTAATGGTGAAAAACTGAAAGCATTCCCTCTAAGATCAGGAACAGGACAAGGATAACCACTCTTATCCTTGTTATTCAGCATAGTTTTCGAAGTCCTAGCTATGACAATTAGAGAATTAAAAGTAATAAAAGCAATCCAGATTGGAAAAGAAGGAAAACCCTCACTGTTTGCAGATGAAATGATATTCTACTTAGAAATCCCAAAACCTGCTCTAAGAAAATTACTAGAACTAATCCGTGAATTTAGCAAAGTCACAGGATACAAAGTCAATTCACAGGAATCACTTGCATTCCTATATACTAAAAATGAAAAATCATAATGAGAAATTAAGGAATTAATCTCATTCACCATTGGAACAAAAAGAATATAATATCTATGAACAAACCTACCTAACAAGACAAAAAAGTGATATACAGAAAATTATAAGACTCTGATGAAAGAAATTAAAGAAGACATAAATAGATGGAGAGATATTCCATGTTCCTGGGTTGGAAGAGTCAATTTTTTGAAAATGACTATACTACTAAATGCAATCTATAGATTCAAAGTGATTCCTATTAAATTATGAATGGCATTTTTTCACAGAACTAGAACAAAAAATTTCACAAACTGTATGGAAACACGAAAGACCCTGAATAGGCAAAGCAGTCCTGAGAAAGAAGAATGGAGCTGGAGGAACCAATATTCCTGACTTCAGACTATACCACAAAGCTACTGTTATCAAGATAGTATGGTACTGGCACAAAAACAGAACTATAGACAAATGCAGTAAGATACACAGCCCAGAGATAAACCCACATACTTATAGGTATCTCATTTTTGACAAAGCAGGCAAGAATATACAATGAGACAAATAGTCTCTTCAAAAAGTGGTTCTGGGAAAACTGGGCAGCTATGTGCTAAATAATGAAATGAGAACACTTCCTAACACCATACACAAAGATAAACTCAAAATGGATTAACAACCTAAATGTAAGACCAGAAACTATAAAACTCTTAGAGGAAAACATTGGTAGAAAAATTGATGACATAAATCAAAGCAACATCCTTCATGGCCATCCCCTAGAGTGATGGAAATAAACACAAAAATTAACAATGAGGACCTAATTAATCTTAAAAATATTTGCACAGCAAAGGAAACTATAAACAAGGTGAAAAGACAACCCTCAGAATGGGTGAAAATAATAGCAAATGAAATAACTAACAAAGGATTAACTTCCAAAATATACAGGCAGCTCATGCATCTCAATACCAGAAAAACAAACAACCCAATCAAAAGGTGGGAAAAAAAGACTTAGACATACATTTCTCCAAAGAAGACATACTGATGACTAACAAACCCATGAAACGATGCTCAGCTTAACTCATAACGAGAGAAATGCAAATCAGAACTCAATAAGGTATCACGTCACACCAGTCAGAATGATCATCAAAAAGTCTACAAACAACAAACGTTGATTGCAGAGGATGTGGAGAAAGGGGAACTCTCTTGCACTGTTGATGAGAATGTAAACTGATATAGCCACTATGAAAGACTGTATAGGGATACCTTAAAAAACTAAGAATAAAACCACCATTTGACCCAGCACTCCCACTACTAGGCATATACGCTGCATACTACTAGCCATATAACCAAAATTTAAAAAGACACATGTATCCTAATGTCCACTGCAGCACTATTTACAATAGCTAGAACATGGAAGCAACTTTGATGTTCATCAACAGATGAATGGATAAACAAACTGGTATGTACACACAGTGGAATATTACTCAGTCATAAAAAGGAACACGTCTGAGTCAGTTCTAATGAGGGGGATAAACATAGAGCCTATTATTATTATTCTATATGTCTCCAAACATAGTCAAACGTAGGGTTAGAGTGTCAGTTTGTGAATTTCAGCCTATAACATGCACCCAACCCTAAATATCCACCTTTTAAATAGTAGTGCACAAACTCATCCTAACTGCTTTTGATTCACTTTTGAACATTACTGATTTAATCAAGACAGTCTCAAAAGTTTTAAAGCCATGTCTCTAGATAACCCTTTCTCCATCCATTCTCAACAAGATTTCCAAATCACTGTTTTAAATTAAATTATACAGAAAGAGGTGGCTTTCCAGGTAGCTCAGTGGTAAAGAATTCACCAGCCAAGGCAGGAGACTCAGGCAGTGCAGGTTCAGTCCCTGTGTCAAGAAGATGCCCTGGAATAGGAAATGGAAACCCGCTCCATTATTCTTCCCTGGAGATTCCCTTGGACATGGGAGCCTGGTGGGACAGTCCATGGGATCACAGAGAGTCAGACACAACTGACTGAGCATATTCACACTCTACAGAATGAGGCTGAAGCCCCTAGCAAGTGGGTAAGGTGCACTGTCACCTGAATCCTCCTGTGTCTCCATCTTCCTTACTGTCCACTCCTTCTTGACAATGGAATACTCCTTTGACACCAGCTGCCTTGAAATCCGTCCTATGTTCACCACCTGACTCCTCCACATGGACTACCTTTTCCCATCTCTCAAGCACCTTGAATTCTTCAAAACTAGGACCAGTATCATTAACTCTGTAAAGTCTTGTTGTCCCCAAGACAGGTTTAATTTCTCTGTAAACTGATATAGCCACTATGAAAGACTGTATAGGGATACCTTAAAAAACTAAGAATAAAACCACCATTTGACCCAGCACTCCCACTACTAGGCATATACGCTGCATACTACTAGCCATATAACCAAAATTTAAAAAGACACATGTATCCTAATGTCCACTGCAGCACTATTTACAATAGCTAGAACATGGAAGCAACTTTGATGTTCATCAACAGATGAATGGATAAACAAACTGGTATGTACACACAGTGGAATATTACTCAGTCATAAAAAGGAACACGTCTGAGTCAGTTCTAATGAGGGGGATAAACATAGAGCCTATTATTATTATTCTATATGTCTCCAAACATAGTCAAACGTAGGGTTAGAGTGTCAGTTTGTGAATTTCAGCCTATAACATGCACCCAACCCTAAATATCCACCTTTTAAATAGTAGTGCACAAACTCATCCTAACTGCTTTTGATTCACTTTTGAACATTACTGATTTAATCAAGACAGTCTCAAAAGTTTTAAAGCCATGTCTCTAGATAACCCTTTCTCCATCCATTCTCAACAAGATTTCCAAATCACTGTTTTAAATTAAATTATACAGAAAGAGGTGGCTTTCCAGGTAGCTCAGTGGTAAAGAATTCACCAGCCAAGGCAGGAGACTCAGGCAGTGCAGGTTCAGTCCCTGTGTCAAGAAGATGCCCTGGAATAGGAAATGGAAACCCGCTCCATTATTCTTCCCTGGAGATTCCCTTGGACATGGGAGCCTGGTGGGACAGTCCATGGGATCACAGAGAGTCAGACACAACTGACTGAGCATATTCACACTCTACAGAATGAGGCTGAAGCCCCTAGCAAGTGGGTAAGGTGCACTGTCACCTGAATCCTCCTGTGTCTCCATCTTCCTTACTGTCCACTCCTTCTTGACAATGGAATACTCCTTTGACACCAGCTGCCTTGAAATCCGTCCTATGTTCACCACCTGACTCCTCCACATGGACTACCTTTTCCCATCTCTCAAGCACCTTGAATTCTTCAAAACTAGGACCAGTATCATTAACTCTGTAAAGTCTTGTTGTCCCCAAGACAGGTTTAATCTCTTTCTCAGTAAATCTCTTTAAATCATATTAATTTATATTTCTGTATTTTGCAGTACAACTTGTCTCTCTTTCTAGACTGTAAACCCCTATGGTACACAGGAGCTGTGATTTATATCCTTCTGTATCTTTAAGTCTCAGTGTTGAATTATTAAAAGCATAATTATACAGATAAAAAGTAACACATTGCACCAATTCCTAAACTAGCAGGTACTGTCTACAATACACCAAAGGTTGCAAATATGTAAGCAGTCTTCAGCTCTGATGTGTCTCTGCATAAGACTGTTCCCAACCCCTACCAATGATTCTGTGATGTCAAACAGGCTTGAGATCTTGAAGATCAGATTTAACCAACTTCATTTAGAAACCAATTCCAAGTATTGCATTCTTGAGGGCATGGATTCAAGTTTTTTTCATGACATAGGGGATATCCAGAATGTTAAAACATGGCTATATCTAGAAAAAGATATATAGGTATATATGGATTCACTGTACTACTCAAAAACTACACAAGCAAGCAGTAAGACTCCACTGGAATATACTTACATTTGGAAGTACAACAATCTAATCATCCCCACCAAGTTCTCTTCCTTCTCATTTCTCTCACTTATTCTGAGACATTTCATCCCCAAATTCTGCTCCAGCCAGCCCCACCTCCTCTCCACACACCTCACACAAAAGCAGGAAAACAAAACAAAACCAAACAAGAAATACTGTGACCTAAGTGTGAGATAAAGATTCTCTTCCCAGAGCCTAGTCGGGAGAGAGAGACATTTAACATCTTAGAGCCACACTGTCCGATATGCAGCCAAATGGTATTTTTTTCCAAATTGAGATATGCTATTAAGTGTAAATTACAAATGGGATTTCAGACTTAATGGGGACAAATCAATGTAAAACACCGTGCTAATAATTCCACATTAATTACATACTGAAATTACAATATTTTGGATACAATAGATTAATAAGCAAATGTAGTACTAAAATTTGTTGTACCTGTGTTAGAAAAAATGCTGCTAGTAATTATCAGTGGATCTGTCTGTGTGTACATGGTTGCAAGGGCCTAACATCACAGTTCAAAGTAGCAAATCTGTGAAAACTAAACAAGCTAAAATTGAAAGAGTTATTTAAAATCAGTATGTTAGGATAAAAGGGCCTTAATTCCCAAAGAGACTGTACTAATACATGCAGAAAAAATTAGATGACCTTTTTATTTATAGCAGAGCTAAAACAGAACACAAACTGGGTAACAAATCCTACAGAAATAGTAATGTATGAGTTTCCTTTGTTTCTATGAAGACCCACTATTAGTCTGGTTTTCTTTGCCTTGAAATAAAATATCCATTGCTCAAAACTTGCTAAAATATTCATAAATAACTTACTTTCCCTGAAAGCTCCATTTGTTGTCCTCAAACAAAAGAATACAGGGACTTTACATGTTATGATTACCCATATACAGATATAAGTGCCAGGTGTGGAATATCAGAAAATAGAAATCACTAATGGATTCTAGAATCAAGTGTAGCTAAGAAAACCCTGTTTCCTTTTAACCAAGAACAAAACAGCATACAATAAAATTAAATTAAAACATACCACAAACAAAAAAGTGATTTAAAAAAAAAATAAAAACCCTTCCCTTGCTGCATAATTAATCTAGAGAACACAGTGTGAGAGAATATTTACAAATTGCCATTTCAAACAACACCCAGGATCTAAAGGAATATTAGCTGAGAAAAATGTCCTCCAACCATGAATAGAAAATAGTTCCCAGCTGAAGGTGCTCACTGCTTTTGTACATGGTACAGTACTGCAATTTTTGATACTTTAAATTATGCCCTAAAGCTTTTACCTCTCATCATTTAAAAAGGGAAGAGCAGGCTTCCAAATGCATTCCTTGTATTCTTTGATGAGATAAATGTGTTTACACTTAATAAAATCCAAATGCAGTTGTTTGTGGGGAGGTGACAAGAATGGCCTTGTTCTTTGGGTAGCATACAAATTTACTAGCAGGACAAAAGATGCTTAGGGAAACTGCTAAACTCACTAACAATAACTGAGCTCCAGATTAATAAAGCAAATGTAGTACTAAAATTTGTTGTACCTGTGTTAGAAAAAATGCTGCTAGTAATTATCAGTGGATCTGTCTGTGTGTACATGGTTGCAAGGGCCTAACATCACAGTTCAAAGTAGCAAATCTGTGAAAACTAAACAAGCTAAAATTGAAAGAGTTATTTAAAATCAGTATGTTAGGATAAAAGGGCCTTAATTCCCAAAGAGACTGTACTAATACATGCAGAAAAAATTAGATGACCTTTTTATTTATAGCAGAGCTAAAACAGAACACAAACTGGGTAACAAATCCTACAGAAATAGTAATGTATGAGTTTCCTTTGTTTCTATGAAGACCCACTATTAGTCTGGTTTTCTTTGCCTTGAAATAAAATATCCATTGCTCAAAACTTGCTAAAATATTCATAAATAACTTACTTTCCCTGAAAGCTCCATTTGTTGTCCTCAAACAAAAGAATACAGGGACTTTACATGTTATGATTACCCATATACAGATATAAGTGCCAGGTGTGGAATATCAGAAAAATAGAAATCACTAATGGATTCTAGAATCAAGTGTAGCTAAGAAAACCCTGTTTCCTTTTAACCAAGAACAAAACAGCATACAATAAAATTAAATTAAAACATACCACAAACAAAAAAGTGATTTAAAAAAAAAATAAAAACCCTTCCCTTGCTGCATAATTAATCTAGAGAACACAGTGTGAGAGAATATTTACAAATTGCCATTTCAAACAACACCCAGGATCTAAAGGAATATTAGCTGAGAAAAAATGTCCTCCAACCATGAATAGAAAATAGTTCCCAGCTGAAGGTGCTCACTGCTTTTTGTACATGGTACAGTACTGCAATTTTTGATACTTTAAATTATGCCCTAAAGCTTTTACCTCTCATCATTTAAAAAGGGAAGAGCAGGCTTCCAAATGCATTCCTTGTATTCTTTGATGAGATAAATGTGTTTACACTTAATAAAATCCAAATGCAGTTGTTTGTGGGGAGGTGACAAGAATGGCCTTGTTCTTTGGGTAGCATACAAATTTACTAGCAGGACAAAAGATGCTTAGGGAAACTGCTAAACTCACTAACAATAACTGAGCTCCAGTTTTTAGATCTTGGGACCTCCACCTGTCCTGAGTGTTGATCATGGAGCGGATGGTCTAGTGGTAAAACTGGACCCAGCAGGTGGCTCAGGTAGGTTGGATATGGATGGTATTATTAGCACTGGAAGAACAAAGGTGGCATGTTGAACTTTTATGCTTAACTATTCAGTAACTAAGCATACTTACATTCTAGCAATTATCTCAAGACTGGAGGCAGAACACTAACTCAATGGACGTGGATTTCAGCACTATCTCCAGGAGATAGTGGAGCCTAGTGTGCTAGAGTCCACAGGGTGGCAAAGAGTCAGACATGACTTAGCCAGTGAACAGCAACAACAAAAGAGCCCCAGCTAGCACTACAGATGCCAGAAAGGATCAATGTGCCCCCTCCTCTACATCAGGATAACCACATCAAGCAGGGAGACTTCAGCAGAGACAGTTAGATGCTCTCTCTCACCCTCTTTGGCTCCTCAGAAGTAAATCAAAGGCTTTGGCCAGTTAAGACTTATACACTGCAGGAGGAATTTAGATTTGAGACTTCAGTGGCATGATGTTGAGTGTCCAGAGTTGGAAAAAGCAGATATAAAGTTGCAAGTGTTCAAGTACAAGAATATCACCCATGGCATTTTAATCAGGCCATTTGTACAGCAAGATAGTAGATGTGCATTTACTCCCTAGGCTGACATCTCTCATCTCCCTACCAGATCTTTCCAATATAATTATTTTCTGCTTAAATTGATCATAGCCTAGCCTATTTAGTTAACACCAATGGAGAACTGAGAAGGATGTACAATGTGGAATCCAAGTAAGTGACTGCAGAGAAGATGATCAATGAAACAAAGGGTTCACAGCCTAAAAACTTATGATTGATTCATACAAATAAATCAGGGTCCCAGTTCTAGAGTGCATAGAATAATGGATAAACTACTGATATGGGAATGGGCAGAGGAACTAGAATCTAGCTATAACAAGGCTGGGAGCGAGCCAGGATCAAACAGAGGCATGAGATAAAGCCAGATCACGAGCATTTGGAATACAAATTTACTAGCAGGACAAAAGATGCTTAGGAAACTGCTAAACTCACTAACAATAACTGAGCTCCAGTTTTTAGATCTTGGGACCTCCACCTGTCCTGAGTGTTGATCATGGAGCGGATGGTCTAGTGGTAAAACTGGACCCAGCAGGTGGCTCAGGTAGGTTGGATATGGATGGTATTATTAGCACTGGAAGAACAAAGGTGGCATGTTGAACTTTTATGCTTAACTATTCAGTAACTAAGCATACTTACATTCTAGCAATTATCTCAAGACTGGAGGCAGAACACTAACTCAATGGACGTGGATTTCAGCACTATCTCCAGGAGATAGTGGAGCCTAGTGTGCTAGAGTCCACAGGGTGGCAAAGAGTCAGACATGACTTAGCCAGTGAACAGCAACAACAAAAGAGCCCCAGCTAGCACTACAGATGCCAGAAAGGATCAATGTGCCCCCTCCTCTACATCAGGATAACCACATCAAGCAGGGAGACTTCAGCAGAGACAGTTAGATGCTCTCTCTCACCCTCTTTGGCTCCTCAGAAGTAAATCAAAGGCTTTGGCCAGTTAAGACTTATACACTGCAGGAGGAATTTAGATTTGAGACTTCAGTGGCATGATGTTGAGTGTCCAGAGTTGGAAAAAGCAGATATAAAGTTGCAAGTGTTCAAGTACAAGAATATCACCCATGGCATTTTAATCAGGCCATTTGTACAGCAAGATAGTAGATGTGCATTTACTCCCTAGGCTGACATCTCTCATCTCCCTACCAGATCTTTCCAATATAATTATTTTCTGCTTAAATTGATCATAGCCTAGCCTATTTAGTTAACACCAATGGAGAACTGAGAAGGATGTACAATGTGGAATCCAAGTAAGTGACTGCAGAGAAGATGATCAATGAAACAAAGGGTTCACAGCCTAAAAACTTATGATTGATTCATACAAATAAATCAGGGTCCCAGTTCTAGAGTGCATAGAATAATGGATAAACTACTGATATGGGAATGGGCAGAGGAACTAGAATCTAGCTATAACAAGGCTGGGAGCGAGCCAGGATCAAACAGAGGCATGAGATAAAGCCAGATCACGAGCATTTGGAATACTATGTTGAGTACAAGAAAGCACACTGATCACTATGTTATCTTGGACAAGTCAAGTAACCTCTTACTTCCTTCATTTCTTAGCTCATCAATAATATTACAACCATATGTGCAAATTCACAAAACCCAGGATATTTGGTTCCTGAAAAACATGGAAACCTGAAAACACAAATCTTTCTAGAAGGATGAAAATACCACATCTAGATAAAAATGTAAGATTTTATTACTATTTAATAAATAAAACTGAACATAATAATCACTACTTAACTAAAAACTGCCTCCCAGTTCCCATCATACTCATTAGGAACTCTGAATGAGATATGGATATGATGTGAACACTAAAAAATATATTTTCTAAATACAGACAAATATATCACATAGTAGAATGTTTTCACTTTTTAGAAATATGAATTTGTCTCCTATGGGGACTGTAAGACATCACATGATTATACTAAAAACCAAGGTAAAAATATGGAATGTCAAAGAAAATAGAATGTCAAGGTAGAAAAACCGTATCTAGTATTCAAGTGATTAGACATTTTTACAAAGTATAGTTTAAAAATAATAATTGGCAAAACTCATATTGGATGCCTAAATACAGTTTTAAATACTAAGTTAATCCTCACTTCTCACTGAATCCTTACTTAATCATTACAACTATACTAAATTGTAGGACTACTACTACACTTTTTTTTTTTTTACTTATTCTATTAGATGTGCATTTACTCCCTAGGCTGACATCTCTCATCTCCTACCAGATCTTTCCAATATAATTAGTTTCTGCCTAAAGTGATCATAGCCTAGCCTATTTAGTTAACACCAATGGAGAACTGAGAAGGATGTACAATGTGGAATCCAAGTAAGTGACTGCAGAGAAGATGATCAATGAAACAAAGGGTTCACAGCCTAAAAACTTATGATTGATTCATACAAATAAATCAGGGTCCCAGTTCTAGAGTGCATAGAATAATGGATAAACTACTGATATGGGAATGGGCAGAGGAACTAGAATCTAGCTATAACAAGGCTGGGAGCGAGCCAGGATCAAACAGAGGCATGAGATAAAGCCAGATCACGAGCATTTGGAATACTATGTTGAGTACAAGAAAGCACACTGATCACTATGTTATCTTGGACAAGTCAAGTAACCTCTTACTTCCTTCATTTCTTAGCTCATCAATAATGTTACAACCATATGTGCAAATTCACAAAACCCAGGATATTTGGTTCCTGAAAAACATGGAAACCTGAAAACACAAATCTTTCTAGAAGGATGAAAATACCACATCTAGATAAAAATGTAAGATTTTATTACTATTTAATAAATAAAACTGAACATAATAATCACTACTTAACTAAAAACTGCCTCCCAGTTCCCATCATACTCATTAGGAACTCTGAATGAGATATGGATATGATGTGAACACTAAAAAATATATTTTCTAAATACAGACAAATATATCACATAGTAGAATGTTTTCACTTTTTAGAAATATGAATTTGTCTCCTATGGGGACTGTAAGACATCACATGATTATACTAAAAACCAAGGTAAAAATATGGAATGTCAAAGAAAATAGAATGTCAAGGTAGAAAAACCGTATCTAGTATTCAAGTGATTAGACATTTTTACAAAGTATAGTTTAAAAATAATAATTGGCAAAACTCATATTGGATGCCTAAATACAGTTTTAAATACTAAGTTAATCCTCACTTCTCACTGAATCCTTACTTAATCATTACAACTATACTAAATTGTAGGACTACTACTACACTCATTTTTTTTTAATTTTTTTCCCATCATGCCTCTTTTATTTATATTTACTTTCATCCATTTTTTTTTATTCTTTGGCCTGTGTGGGCCTCCCATTACAGTGGCCTCTCTCATTGCAAAGTACCGGCTCTGAGCGCATAGGCTCCAGAACACTTTCTCATAATTGGACACACCTGTCCAGCCGCTCCACGGCATGTAGGATCCTCCCAGGCCAGGGATCGAACCAGCGCCCCTTGCACCGCAGGGCAGACTCTTTACCCACTGGACCACCACGGAAGCCCCTACTACACTCATTTTAAAAATGAGAAAACTGAGGCACAAGAGAATGTTAAAGTAATTGTCCATGGACATAAAGCTAATGAAGTGTTGCAAGTAGGATTTGTATTCCTAGGTTGATGCTCGAAACTACCATACCATATTGCTTCTCAAAGAAGAAAAAATGTTATTAAAAAACAAGGACATCAGAAACTCAGATTCAATACTGAACAACCCACATACATAATCAATTCAAGACTGCAGTTTTCATTTGAGCCAGACACAATTTGTTTTCTTCTATCTCAGCAAGAACTGTTGTACCAGGAAGTATAAATATAAATGCCTCTCCTGTGTCAGTTCTCACTGTGTCATTCTCAAAATGCAAAGAAGCTGATGATAAACACCTTAATTCAAACAACACATATCAAATACTTGCTTTTATACGCAATGTTTGTCACAATATACTTGTATAATTTCTCATTACAAATAGATATTTCTAATACTACAGGTTCCATTTATGCGAGGAGGAAAATTAAATACTGTAGAGATATTTGTAGAGATATTTGGATGGAATGAGTCATCAAGGATAAGCAGAATATTGGTCAAAGGCAAATATTTTTAAAAGGTAGGGATTTTTTAAGTTTTAAAAGCTGGTGTTTATTAAAGGCTGCCCCAGTGATTTTACCCCAACCCTCAGCATTTTCCAAAATGATTTCAACATCCCTAGGGATGACTAGTGACCACTCTAAAGCTTTAGACGTCTTCCAATTTAACCATTTTTATCTCCTTTCCATCATACCACCCCCGTCTCAATCACCTCTGGGGTTCTGACATGACTGAAGCGATTCGTATCTGGAACCTTAAATTCCAGCACCGGCTCTCACACCACAATTTCCTCTTCTTTCAGATCTCTGACTTCCCTACTCCTAATACACCTGTGTCTTTAAACTATGAACCCTGATACGACCCTTTATTTATCCTTGTTTTCTGACATTTCTCCTAAGGAAGCTGTATAGTCCAACACTTAAACTCCCGTCTCTCTCATTAACACACTCCTGTATCTGCAGCCAAAGCTCAGTCCTCCAGTCAGACTTGTCTCTCTCAGGAGACAGCTGAGTGTGACTGGAGCAAGGTCAGATCCTCAAACACTGCTGAATATTTCGACCACCACGGAAGCCCCTCCCCTACCCCCCTCATTTTAAAAATGAGAAAACTGAGGCACAAGAGAATGTTAAAGTAATTGTCCATGGACATAAAGCTAATGAAGTGTTGCAAGTAGGATTTGTATTCCTAGGTTGATGCTCGAAACTACCATACCATATTGCTTCTCAAAGAAGAAAAAATGTTATTAAAAAACAAGGACATCAGAAACTCAGATTCAATACTGAACAACCCACATACATAATCAATTCAAGACTGCAGTTTTCATTTGAGCCAGACACAATTTGTTTTCTTCTATCTCAGCAAGAACTGTTGTACCAGGAAGTATAAATATAAATGCCTCTCCTGTGTCAGTTCTCACTGTGTCATTCTCAAAATGCAAAGAAGCTGATGATAAACACCTTAATTCAAACAACACATATCAAATACTTGCTTTTATACGCAATGTTTGTCACAATATACTTGTATAATTTCTCATTACAAATAGATATTTCTAATACTACAGGTTCCATTTATGCGAGGAGGAAAATTAAATACTGTAGAGATATTTGTAGAGATATTTGGATGGAATGAGTCATCAAGGATAAGCAGAATATTGGTCAAAGGCAAATATTTTTAAAAGGTAGGGATTTTTTAAGTTTTAAAAGCTGGTGTTTATTAAAGGCTGCCCCAGTGATTTTACCCCAACCCTCAGCATTTTCCAAAATGATTTCAACATCCCTAGGGATGACTAGTGACCACTCTAAAGCTTTAGACGTCTTCCAATTTAACCATTTTTATCTCCTTTCCATCATACCACCCCCGTCTCAATCACCTCTGGGGTTCTGACATGACTGAAGCGATTCGTATCTGGAACCTTAAATTCCAGCACCGGCTCTCACACCACAATTTCCTCTTCTTTCAGATCTCTGACTTCCCTACTCCTAATACACCTGTGTCTTTAAACTATGAACCCTGATACGACCCTTTATTTATCCTTGTTTTCTGACATTTCTCCTAAGGAAGCTGTATAGTCCAACACTTAAACTCCCGTCTCTCTCATTAACACACTCCTGTATCTGCAGCCAAAGCTCAGTCCTCCAGTCAGACTTGTCTCTCTCAGGAGACAGCTGAGTGTGACTGGAGCAAGGTCAGATCCTCAAACACTGCTGAATATTTCTTCTTTCCAATTCCATCTAGATCTTCAACACGTCAAATTAACTTTCTTTAGCTTCCTGATGGGAAGCTCCTTTTCTCATATCTTCACATTCTCAAGTTCCTTAAATCTTCACCCTCTTTATAAACTCAGCTGATGCCCTCAGTTCCAATGCACCCTGTTAATCCAGACAGAAGGAGTCAACACCCTCAGTCTCCTGCCCTATGTCCCAACTACAAAGTTCCATGTCTCAGGAATGACCATAATTTCTTCTTGCTCTCCTGACTCCCAGGGTGAAGAATTCTATTCTATTCAATACTGCTCTATGTAAGCCCATTCATTTACGTGGTATTCAACTTATATCCTCTGTCTTCAGCCTCTGGATTCTTATCAAAGCCTGGCTTTCATCAAAAGGCATGTTCAATCGCTATTTTGCAAATAAGACCATCTATACCATTTTTCTAGATTCCACGTATATGTGTTAATATATAATATTTATTTTTCTCTTTTTTGACTTACTTCACTCTGTATGACCGTCTCTAGGTCCATCCATGTCTCTTATTTACAAAACAGAAACAGAGATACAAAGAGAACAAACAGATGGATGGACATCAAGGTGGGTGGGGAGGTGCGATGAATTCGGAGACCAGGACTGACATACATACACTATTGATACTATGTATAAAATAGACAACTAATGAGAAGATATTGCATAGCTAAGGGAACCCTACTCAATGCTATGTGGTGACGTAAATTGGAAGGAAATCTACAAAACAGGGGAATACATACACACACACATAAATATATATATATATATGTTTATTAATGTTGTATAGCAAAGTGAATCAGATATATATACATATCCTTTATACAGCATAAATAAACACAACCTTATAAAGAAACTATAGCCCAATAAAAATTAATTTAAAAGGTAGAAAATAAAGACAGACTCAAGTCTCACCCCACCTCATCTACCTCAGCCTCTCCTCCCTCCAGATTTCTCTCTTTCTACCATCATTTTCCCATTACTTCCACCAAACCTCTGTAAAAACCTGATTTACACTCACTGTCTTCACTTCCTATTCACTCATTCACCTTTTAGTATTTAGTCTTCTGGTTGGTGCCTCTGTCTCCAGCACTTTCCTAGTAAGGGTCACAGTGCACTCCTTCATCCTAACTTAAGGGACAATTTATGACAAGGTTAGTTGACCTCTCAGTTTCCTGTTCTCTCCTCGAAATTCCTCATTCCTTCACTTCAAGGGTAACACTTTCCTGTAGTTTTTCTTCCTCTCAGCTATTTATCAGTTTCCTTAATTATATTCTCTTCTTCAAGTACCTAAAATATTGCTTTTCCTAAGAGTTCTGTTCTATGCTGTCTCCAAAGATAATTTATATATTGATTTTCTTTTTAATTTTTTTTTGGTGGGGGTGGGGAGGGAGGGAGGAGGATGGGCCACTTCTATTCGTCTTTCATTTATCTATTTTAATCCATCTTTGTTCTTTGGCCCGTGTGGGCCTCCGATCGCGGTGGCCTCTGTTGTCGCAGAGCACCGGCTCTGGGCGCATGCGCTCCAGAGCTCCGGCTCGGTGATTGGACACATCAGTCCAGCCGCTCCACGGCACGTGGGATCCTCCCAGGCCAGGGATAGAACCGGCGCCCCTTGCACTGCAAGGCGGTGTCGTTACCCACTGGACCACCAGGGAAGCCCTATATTGATATACTTTTAAATGTCACCTTGTCTTGACATCAAACCTCAAAATCTCCACGTCCACTGATTTAGAGTTCCAGACAATCCATTTACCCAACCCCTAGTCATTTCCACAGAGTTTCTAAAGCTCCCTTCACCTGACCTGTCCAAAATGAACAAATGATCTCCACCACTCCACCCCTAAACTCTCTTTGCCTGGATGCCCTTCTCAGTTAGGAGCTCCATCATCCACCCAGTCCCCTGATTCAGAACCCAAACATTATTTTCTGCTGACTTTTAACTCATGCACTCCTAAATTCCATCAATCTCCAGAAACTGCCCTTGTTCCGTAGGCTAACTCGGCACTCTCAATCCTAACCGCCTTAATTCAGACCACTGCCTCACACCTGAAATAATGCCGAAGACTTTCTTATAATTTTTCTCCTCTAACCTCACCCATAAGACCTCCATAGACCAACTGCTTACCACTCAGACCTATAAATACTACAACTTACAAAGTTCTTCAGAACATGGCCTATGTTAACTTTCATTGTGTGTCCTTCCCACTTCCCTCTTTCAAATTTTTTTTTTTTTTTGGCCACTTCCATTGATCTTTCATTTATTTATCTTTGTTCTTTGGCCTTTGTGGACCTCCCATTGCAGTGGCCTCTCTCGCTGCAGAGCACTGGCCCTGGGCACATGCGTTCCAGAGCTCTGCTCAGTAGTTGGACACACTGGTCCAACCGCTCCGTGGCACATGGGATCTTCCCAGGCCAGGGATCGAACCAGTGCCACTTGCACTGCAAGGTAGTATCCTTACCCACTGGACCACCAAGGAAGCCCCCTCTTTCAAATTTTATTGAAATAACAGTGTAGAAGTTTCCCATACTTAATTTCCCAAATTTAATTCTTAGAGACCATCATTTCAAATTCTGTCTCCACAAAAATCTGAAGGACCTATAGTTATGTGGTTCATTTCTTGTCATCTACAACACCTTTGCCTCCAGGAAGGTTACACATTCTCCTCACTCCAAGGAAGCCTTTTTTCACTACCTTCTCTGCCTCTACATTAATCTCTCCCTCCTCTTTACTTATTTAAGAAACATGTTTATGATTTTTTTATTAAAGCATAGTTGATGGACAATATTATATAAGTGACAGGTAAACAATACAGTGATTCACAGTTTTAAAGGTTATACTTCATTTGTACTGATTATAAAATACTGGCAATATTCTCTGTGTTATGTAATATATCCTTGTAGCTTCTTTTATACCTATTGGTTTGTACCTCTTAATTCCCCTACCTATATATAGCACCTCATCTTCTTCTCTTTTCTCACTGGTAACCTTTAGTTTATTTTCTCTATCTGTGAGTCTGCTTCTGCCTTTTGTACTCATTAGTTTGTTGTATTTTATTTCTAGAATTTCACATGTAAGTTATATATCCTGGTGGTTCAGATGGTAAAGAATTTTATACTACTCAGCCATAAGAAAAAATGGAAATTTGCCATTTACAGCAACAGGGATGGATTTGGAGGGGATTATGCTAAGTGAAATAAGTCAGAGAAAAACAAACACTGTAAGAAATGTATATACCTTTACATTTTTGCCCTGGTCTCCCTGAAAGAGAATCTATCATTTTCGCATTGGGCATGTGCTCCTTAAAGGACGAAACTGTGGCTTATATATCTCTGTAGCTTCAAACCTTAACATAAAGTCTGGCAGGTAACAGTCACTCATTAAATGCTTGATGGATTGAATAGAATTGGATTTCACAGTTCAGTTTTGATTTTTAAATTTGTCTGCAAGGATAGATTTCCCCAGCATATCCTGGACCCATCATCTTTTCAACCTAGATTCAATGTTACCATTCCCTGGGGAGAGAAAAAATGCTCTGAGATGCACCCATTGCTTTTGATCACTGATTATTTCAGCAGATCTAGAAATAGGATCTTGAAAATAATCCACTGGCCCTCCTCTGGTCAGGAAACATAATAGTTCACTAAATGGTCTTTAATAAAGAGGAACGTTTTACCCATGGCAGCACTCAGATCCACCAAACCTTTCAGCATAAGCCACAGAGCCATATGGCTTATTACTTGGGCAGTCTAATCCTATTTTCACAGCTCTTGTCATCTTGTCTACTAAATGGGAAGACAGAAAGAGCCAGGAGCTTTGTCACATATGAACTCCTCAATGCTGCCCCATAGCAAGCTTCTCAGTCCTAGTAGAAAGGACCTGATAAATCAATGGCTGCCTCTTGGGGATGGAAGTAGGATTTCTATGGAGTGAGAAAGCTTTGTCAACTTCTGAAGAGAAACAACGCAGTGTGCTATAAAGGGCAGAAACTTTGGAGTCAGGCAGTTCTAGGTCTGCCTCTTATTAGTGATGGGCAATGGACAATCTCTGAGCCTCAACTGGCCTAATTGGTAAAATGAGGATAACCACTACCTCACTGACTTATTATTTATAACTACAATAAATAAGACAATAACATGTATTCAATTGTCTATTAGAAAACTGGTAACTAAATAAGTGACACTAGACATTAAATAAGGGATACTTCCTTTCTTTTCCAGCTCCCAAATCCCCTATTGAGGATGAACTACAGAAGCACAGACTGACTGTCTCGCTCACTCTTGTCTCCTCAACACCTAGCAGAGTGCCTGCTAAACAACTGCTCAGTAACCATTTAATGAGATGAATTTTCTTACAAGTATATTCTATCTACTTCCACCAAAAAAAAATCTTAGGTTATTTCCAGGTATATTAACACACTCATGTTCTCTCTGGCTCTGTCTCTCTCTCAGACATACGCAGACACTCCACACACCATTAACTCACACCCAGAGCCCCAAACCAAGCTTCCCATTTTTGCAAGCTTGTCTGTCAACCTCAGATGGGTTTTAACGAATGGTTCATCTGGTTAAATCAAAAACGTCTATTTAACACACTAGCAATTTTATGATTTGTAAAATACCTGATAAAAATACAATTGGATTTTAAATGCCTGGACTAAAACTCCATCTTCTCTAAGAAGGTTACAGGGAACATAAAAAATCCCAATTATTTATGTGCCATCTGCAGCAACAGGAAGGAAACATCTCATGAATATCAGAAAAATAATTTAAAAGGTCATCCTGAGGTTCTAAGAGGTGGCAGAAATGAAACCTACAGAAAACAAATTTGATCAGACTTTTCATGAGAAAGTCTATGTAAATGCAGAAATTCCAAATCAGGAAATCACTCAAGATATAATTAGGTAAATCCCACAGGAATAGATAAAGAAAGAACACAAAGATATAAAATACCATGTGCCTGAAATATTTCATTCTTATGCTCATTCCTGCAAGGAAAAAGCTCTATAATTTCTTGTTTGCATATATTTCTTTAATTAAAAGGAAACTCATTTGAGGGTATTCTCATTGTAAGGACTATCTTCATAATTGTCTACTAAATTGAGACTTCAAAAAAGACTAGATAGGTCTGCCTCTTATTAGTGATGGGCAATGGACAATCTCTGAGCCTCAACTGGCCTAATTGGTAAAATGAGGATAACCACTACCTCACTGACTTATTATTTATAACTACAATAAATAAGACAATAACATGTATTCAATTGTCTATTAGAAAACTGGTAACTAAATAAGTGACACTAGACATTAAATAAGGGATACTTCCTTTCTTTTCCAGCTCCCAAATCCCCTATTGAGGATGAACTACAGAAGCACAGACTGACTGTCTCGCTCACTCTTGTCTCCTCAACACCTAGCAGAGTGCCTGCTAAACAACTGCTCAGTAACCATTTAATGAGATGAATTTTCTTACAAGTATATTCTATCTACTTCCACCAAAAAAAAATCTTAGGTTATTTCCAGGTATATTAACACACTCATGTTCTCTCTGGCTCTGTCTCTCTCTCAGACATACGCAGACACTCCACACACCATTAACTCACACCCAGAGCCCCAAACCAAGCTTCCCATTTTTGCAAGCTTGTCTGTCAACCTCAGATGGGTTTTAACGAATGGTTCATCTGGTTAAATCAAAAACGTCTATTTAACACACTAGCAATTTTATGATTTGTAAAATACCTGATAAAAATACAATTGGATTTTAAATGCCTGGACTAAAACTCCATCTTCTCTAAGAAGGTTACAGGGAACATAAAAAATCCCAATTATTTATGTGCCATCTGCAGCAACAGGAAGGAAACATCTCATGAATATCAGAAAAATAATTTAAAAAGGTCATCCTGAGGTTCTAAGAGGTGGCAGAAATGAAACCTACAGAAAACAAATTTGATCAGACTTTTTCATGAGAAAGTCTATGTAAATGCAGAAATTCCAAATCAGGGAAATCACTCAAGATATAATTAGGTAAATCCCACAGGAATAGATAAAGAAAGAACACAAAGATATAAAATACCATGTGCCTGAAATATTTCATTCTTATGCTCATTCCTGCAAGGAAAAAAAGCTCTATAATTTCTTGTTTGCATATATTTCTTTAATTAAAAGGAAACTCATTTGAGGGTATTCTCATTGTAAGGACTATCTTCATAATTGTCTACTATACAGACAGAAGTTTGAGACTTCATAAAATGAAAATGCTAATAACTTTACATCTAAGAGTCCACAGCATTTTCATGGCTGATCAAGGTCAATGCTACTACAAATCCATTTTTGTCCTTTCCTTCCTTCAATCTGCCCAGGATCTTTCTGACAAGAAAACAAATACAGGCTGAGTTTGTCACAACCATATCTGAAGTGCTGTCTCTGGGCCAAAATTGCAGGCATCTTTGCTGGTTCAACATTTAGCATGCACTTCATTCTGAGCAATGGAATTGGAACTTTAATCAATGTCAAGCAAAAACTCACCACCTGTCAAATAGCTAACCTGGGAACAATACCAGAGATGACAGTTGTTAAAGGGAGATTTGGGATCAGGGAATAGATTAAAAGCATAAATTCTCTCAAGCACACTGATGCTACCTTTGCTGGACAACAGATTCTTTGCACAAACAATATGTAAAAACTGCCTTTGCTATAAAGCACACAAACTGTGACAAGGCACAGCAGGGTGCTAGAATAGACTTGCCCACATCCTGCAGATGTGGTCTAAAATCTAGTGCTTCACCTGCAGGGAGGGGAGCACTGGCATCCATATCTACCTCTACCATGTCAATCGATTCTAAGGTTGGGATCAGGAAGAGGCAACAGAAGAGGCTTCTCTGAAACAAAGAAATTATCTAGGCCCAATGGAGGCAGGAAGACATTTCAATAAAGTGAGACTTACAGACAGGCCTACCTCCGTGTAGCATGTTAACCTGGAACAGATGTTTGAGGATTCTCACTTAATTTTTGCCATGACACTACTTGTAATAGTTATTCCCTTTAACTGATACAGAAAATAGGACTCAGAAAGGTTAAGCATATTCATCAACACTTCATCCCCATCATATAACTTCTACTGAGGGCTTCCTCTGTAGTAGTTACCATGCTAAAGGAATTTTATATGTATTATCTCATTTGATCCTTAAAGCAAGCATATCAGACAGAGACACTATGGACATACCACATTTCAGACATGCAAATCAAGACTAAGGAAACTAAAGTAATATAATCAAGATCATTACAGGTGATGGAAAATCCAACTGACTGCCACAGATCACATGCACCATTAACACACAGCGTGCAAACAGAAAAACACACATTACTCACAACACACATCCACACAACATACATACCACATGCACCACTAACACAACACATAGCACACACACTCCATGTACATGCACCACACACCCCCTCCATGTTTCAAACATGCATCCCACAAAGAGCATACAAGTACCACATGCACATTTGTACCACACACACAGGGTCCACTCTACTTTCTGAAGAGTACGTCTTCAGAACTTGGGAAAGGATCCTGGTTCTCAAGTCAAAGACACAGAGAAATATCTTAAGAAAAAGAAACAAGCAGAATGTTCCTTCCTCTAGACTACAGGTGCACAGCCTGGCTGTGTGGCCATGCTATGTGGTGTTCCATCTTGGGGGCTGGGCAAAAGATACCAAGGTCCAGTTCTCACTTTAGACCAATTTAATTAGAGACCTTTGGGTGGGAGGGTGGAGTTCTAGGCCTCAGTATTTGAAGCATACCCACTTCAGATGATTCAAATGTTCAGGCAAGGTGAAGAATGATGAGTGGGCCTTCCACTCATCCAAGCGTGCCTGCATCTTGGTATCTGAGTGTCCAGATCAAAAGTGAGGCTCATCCCAATCAATGTACAATGGCAACAGCTGGGTCTCACCCACCTGCTGCCTCCCTGTCAGCCCCGTAGCAACTAGGGGAGATCACTGAGAACAGGGGTAGGGGACCCTCCAAGTGGCAGCTTTCCAGCTGTCCTAAACTCTTTTAAAACTGAACCAAATACAAAACAGAAAGCTGTGACAGTGACCAAGTCAGAGTCTGCAGACTGTCCCTGTGCCAGTCTGGGAAGCATGTTTCTTGCTTGCCTTTTGGGTAAGAGCTGCTGCACGTTTGACAACTGTGCACCATGTCATGTCATGTCATGAGAGGAGTGCACAACCAGTCCCAAGAGTATGGGAACCAACCATTTTTGCTGACCACCAGCTTTCCTGCTTTTAATTCAAAGGGACTCCTACAGTCAGTCTCCAATCTGACCACCCACTTCTGGGCCTCACTATGCCCAAGAGAAATGCATTCGCAAGACCACAGGACCTTTGCAAATTCCATGCCCTCTGTCTGAAATACTCTCATCTTCTGTCTTGGCACAGCTGGTTCTTTCTAGTTCTTCAGCTCAAGGCCACAGCCTCCAAGAGGCCTTCCCTAACCACCTCATCTAACAAAGTCCTTGCCCAAAACCTAGTCACTTGCCAACTTTATCCTGCCTTGTTTTCTTCTTGCATATCTCATGAGTCAGTATTTTTTTGACTTAACGTTGTCATTATCCCAACCTGAAGTTGTCAGGTATGCAGTAACCAAATAAACCAGTTTACCATTCTCCTCCCATCACCTAGAACAAACTCAGTCATAGGAAGCCATTGCATCTTGTCACATAGTTTATACTCAATAAATATTTGACTGAATGGAAAAAAACATATGAGTGAATGAAGAGCAGGATTGTTTGTTTTTTCTTAGGTTTTAGGAAACTCAAGACAGGAAATACAAACCTACCTGCTACAGTGGGAAATGATGCATTTAATATTAACCTGTGAATTGAAAATCCCTAACAGCCAGGCCACCCACAAAGCAAATTCAGGTCCACAGGATGACAAAACCAGTACTCCTAACCACGAAAGCATAAAGGCTCCCTTCCACGTGTAAAACAGAAAGGTAGTGAGAACCTGCTGTAGACACAAGGAGCTCAGTTCAGTGCTCTCTGATGACCCAAATGGGTGGAACAGTGAGGGCAGGGAGGGAGGTCCAAGGGTGGGGGGGTGTACACAAACATACAGGGGATTCAATTGCTTATGCAGAAGAAACAGCATTGTAAAGCAATTGTACTCCAAAAAGAGAAAAAGAAAAGAAAAGAAAACAAACCCTCCCTTCCTAAGGAAAACCTAAGGCAAAGAGTAAAAACTGGCACAAAAATCGCAGTCTTCCCTGGTGTTCTTTTCTGTATGCTGTGGCTGGTGTGGGAAAGAGAGAGGATGGAAAAGAAATAGTGAAACCAAACAGATACACCGAAGATTCAGTGTTTACTTCTCCACATGCAGGACTTGCATTCCAGGACCTCTGTGTGGCCCCTAAGCTAACACACTGTTAAAGACAGAAACTTCAATCACATAGAAGAACTTTCAAAAGGAAAACTTCCTATTCAAATTAGGGGACTTCACATGGCGTCTGCTTTGGCAATTTCTCTGCAGAAAGCAAAAGCCTCAAGTGAAATTCACCCTGCTCCCCAATCTAATTTGTCAGTTCCTTACAGATGAATCAGTGTGAGAGATGTGTGAGGGTCTGCTTCCTCTAATTAACTTTGGTGGGTGAAAAGTGCACTGGGAGCCCACAGGGAGAAGTTAAACCCACGCTATTCATCAGCAAATCAAGGAAGTGATTCAAAGAAGACTCCTAAAGCCTGCTTAAGTGAAATTCACCAAGAGCAGTCTGTGTGACCTACAGAAGTAAAGCAATCAGAGCCTGGCCCTTTCTTTCCATGAATCTATCACCTGAAGGAAGACGTGCTTTACTCGCTAAAACCCTTCTACTCCCATTCTCGTAGCATCTTCCACCTGAAAAACCTCTCTCCCTGTCTTCCCTCCCCCAACACCCACCCTTCCCCCAACCTACCTACTAAAATCCCAGCACCTATAAGGTGAGATCCAGGTAGGGTTTTTCAACCTCTGAGAAGCTTGCTTTCTTTATATGCAAAACTGATTATGGAACTACCCTTTAGTTCTACAGCGAGTTCTGGCATTTGATCAAGGAATCTGAAGTTCTTTTCTGAGTGATTTATGTGTTTATCTGCCTTCAGAATGAGATTTTGAGTTCTTTCATAATAGAGATGGTATCTAGCTTGTTCTGTATTCCTTGGTGCCATACACACTTTTAAGACAGTTGTAACATGAGACTGAGTAGACAGCCAGCTCACCCGAAGGTGGCCCAGCAAGAATACATCCTTGTCAACAGAGGACTTAGCATGAAGATGACTATTTGCATGTCTCTGATCTCCATTAGGGCACCCTTGGTAAGGGCAAACTAATCCAAGGCAGTTACCTTTTCAAGGGATCACTGAAAGGGAAAGGATATGCCACACAATGGCATTTAGAACCACATGCTGATCCACATATGCAAACCAAGGGTTCTGAGGCAGGAAGCCTGGGCCCTAGCTTGCATCTGAGAAGCAGAGGGAGGATGCTTGAGAATTTCCTCTATGCTGTGCCAACCAAGAACTGGCACTTGTCATCTGCATCTACAAGGATTAGGTCACTAGCCGCTGCTGACCTTCAAAATACCTAAATGGAGTGAAGGGTGGAGATCAGAAATATGGCCCTAACACTAAAGACAGAAATAAACGATGACACAAATGGATGGAGAAATATTCCATGTTCTTGGATTGGAAGAATCAATATAGTAAAAATAAGTATAATATGCAATGCAGGGCTTCCCCGGCAGCCAGGGGCAAAAAGTCCACCTTGCAGTGCAAGGGGCACTGGTTCGATTCCTGACTCAGGAAGATTCCATGTGCCATGGAATGGCTGGATCAGTGTGTCCAATTACGAGCCAGTGCTCTGGAGCACATGCACCCAGAGTCGATGCTCTTCAACGAGAGAGGCCACTGCAATGCGAGGCCCACACGGGCCAAAGAATAAAGATGGATGAAAATAAATAAATAAAAAACCAATATAAGAAGCCAAAAACTAATAAAAAATGTTTAAAAATATGCAAAGCAATCTACAGATTCAGTGCAATCCCTATCAAACAACCAATGGTATTTGTCACAGAACAAGAATAATTTCACAATTTGCATAAGACCCTGAATAACTGAAGACATCTTGAGAAAGAATAGAACTGGAGAAATCAATGGCCCGGACTTCAGACTATACCACAAAGCTACAGATGCCAAGAGAGTAGGGTACTGGCACAAGAACCAAATAAACAAAATGTCCAGAGATAAATTCATACACCTATGGACACCTTATATTTGACAAAGGAGGCAAAAATATACAGTGGAGAAAAGGCAGTCAACAAGCAGTACTGGGAAAACTGCTCAACTACATGTAAAAGAATAAAATCAGAATACTTCCTAACACCATATACAAAAATAAACTCAAAATAGGTTAAAGATCTAAATGTAAGACCAGAAACTATGCATGTCCTGACTCCATTAGGGCACCCTTGGTAAGGGCAAACTATCCAGGCAGTTACCTTTTCAAGGATCACTGAAAGGGAAAGGATATGCCACACAATGGCATTTAGAACCACATGCTGATCCACATATGCAAACCAAGGGTTCTGAGGCAGGAAGCCTGGGCCCTAGCTTGCATCTGAGAAGCAGAGGGAGGATGCTTGAGAATTTCCTCTATGCTGTGCCAACCAAGAACTGGCACTTGTCATCTGCATCTACAAGGATTAGGTCACTAGCCGCTGCTGACCTTCAAAATACCTAAATGGAGTGAAGGGTGGAGATCAGAAATATGGCCCTAACACTAAAGACAGAAATAAACGATGACACAAATGGATGGAGAAATATTCCATGTTCTTGGATTGGAAGAATCAATATAGTAAAAATAAGTATAATATGCAATGCAGGGCTTCCCTGGCAGCCAGGGGCAAAAAGTCCACCTTGCAGTGCAAGGGGCACTGGTTCGATTCCTGACTCAGGAAGATTCCATGTGCCATGGAATGGCTGGATCAGTGTGTCCAATTACGAGCCAGTGCTCTGGAGCACATGCACCCAGAGTCGATGCTCTTCAACGAGAGAGGCCACTGCAATGCGAGGCCCACACGGGCCAAAGAATAAAGATGGATGAAAATAAATAAATAAAAAACCAATATAAGAAGCCAAAAACTAATAAAAAATGTTTAAAAATATGCAAAGCAATCTACAGATTCAGTGCAATCCCTATCAAACAACCAATGGTATTTGTCACAGAACAAGAATAATTTCACAATTTGCATAAGACCCTGAATAACTGAAGACATCTTGAGAAAGAATAGAACTGGAGAAATCAATGGCCCGGACTTCAGACTATACCACAAAGCTACAGATGCCAAGAGAGTAGGGTACTGGCACAAGAACCAAATAAACAAAATGTCCAGAGATAAATTCATACACCTATGGACACCTTATATTTGACAAAGGAGGCAAAAATATACAGTGGAGAAAAGGCAGTCAACAAGCAGTACTGGGAAAACTGCTCAACTACATGTAAAAGAATAAAATCAGAATACTTCCTAACACCATATACAAAAATAAACTCAAAATAGGTTAAAGATCTAAATGTAAGACCAGAAACTATGATTCTTAGAGGGAAACACAGACAGAACACTCTCTGACATAAATCACAGCAAGATCCTCTGTGACCCACCTCCTAGAGTGATGACAGTAAAAACAAAAATAAACAAATAGGACTTAATTAAGCTTAAAAGCTTTTCATAATGAAGGATACTATAAGCAAGGCAAATAGACAGCCCTCAGAAAGGGAGAAAATAATGGCAAAAGAAACAACTGATAAAGAATTAGTCTCTAAAATATATAAATAGCTCATGCAGCTCAATATGAGAAAAATGAACAACCCAATCAAAAAGTGAGCAGAGGACATAAACAGGCATTTCTCCAAGGAAGACATACCCCATGGGTAATAAACACATGAAAAGATGCTCAACATTGCTCAGTACTAGAGAAATGCAAATCAAAACCAAAATGAGGTATCATCTCACAACAATCAGAATGGTCATCATCAGGGCTTCCCTGGTGGTCCATTGGGTAAAAAGTCCACCTTGCAGTACAAGGGACACCGGTTCAATCCCTGGCCCTGGAAGATCACACGTGCTGTGGAGAAGCTGGACCAGTGTGTCCAATTATGAGCCAGCGCTCTGGAGTGCATGTGCCAGAGCCAGTGCTCTGCAATGAAAGAGGCCACTGCAATGGGAGGTCCACATAGGCCAAAGAATAAAGATGGATGATAATAAATAAAGACCAATAAAAAAGGCCAAAATTTAAAAAAAGAATGGTCATCATCAAAGAAAGAACAAACAAATGCTAGAGAGGGTGTAGAGAAAACGGAACCCTCTTATACTTGTTGGTAGAAATGCAGAGTAACATAACCCATATGGAGAACAAGATGAGATTACTTTAAAAACTAAGAATAAAACTACCATACGACCCAGCAATTCCACTAATGGGCATATGTCCTGGAAACCAAATTGAAAAAGACACTTGTACCCCAGGGTTCACTGCAACCCTGTCCAAGTTTGGACACCTTATATTTGACAAAGGAGGCAAAAATATACAGTGGAGAAAAGGCAGTCAACAAGCAGTACTGGGAAAACTGCTCAACTACATGTAAAAGAATAAAATCAGAATACTTCCTAACACCATATACAAAAATAAACTCAAAATAGGTTAAAGATCTAAATGTAAGACCAGAAACTATGATTCTTAGAGGGAAACACAGACAGAACACTCTCTGACATAAATCACAGCAAGATCCTCTGTGACCCACCTCCTAGAGTGATGACAGTAAAAACAAAAATAAACAAATAGGACTTAATTAAGCTTAAAAGCTTTTCATAATGAAGGATACTATAAGCAAGGCAAATAGACAGCCCTCAGAAAGGGAGAAAATAATGGCAAAAGAAACAACTGATAAAGAATTAGTCTCTAAAATATATAAATAGCTCATGCAGCTCAATATGAGAAACTGAACAACCCAATCAAAAAGTGAGCAGAGGACATAAACAGGCATTTCTCCAAGGAAGACATACCCCATGGGTAATAAACACATGAAAAGATGCTCAACATTGCTCAGTACTAGAGAAATGCAAATCAAAACCAAAATGAGGTATCATCTCACAACAATCAGAATGGTCATCATCAGGGCTTCCCTGGTGGTCCATTGGGTAAAAAGTCCACCTTGCAGTACAAGGGACACCGGTTCAATCCCTGGCCCTGGAAGATCACACGTGCTGTGGAGAAGCTGGACCAGTGTGTCCAATTATGAGCCAGCGCTCTGGAGTGCATGTGCCAGAGCCAGTGCTCTGCAATGAAAGAGGCCACTGCAATGGGAGGTCCACATAGGCCAAAGAATAAAGATGGATGATAATAAATAAAGACCAATAAAAAAGGCCAAAATTTAAAAAAAGAATGGTCATCATCAAAGAAAGAACAAACAAATGCTAGAGAGGGTGTAGAGAAAACGGAACCCTCTTATACTTGTTGGTAGAAATGCAGAGTAACATAACCCATATGGAGAACAAGATGAGATTACTTTAAAAACTAAGAATAAAACTACCATACGACCCAGCAATTCCACTAATGGGCATATGTCCTGAGGAAACCAAAATTGAAAAAGACACTTGTACCCCAGGGTTCACTGCAACCCTATTTACAATAGTTAGGATATGGAAGCAACCTAGATGTCCATCAGCAGATGAATTGATAAGGGAGTTTTGGCAAATATGCACAATGGAATATCACTCAGCTATAAAAAGGAACACACTGGAGTCAGTTCTAATAAGCTGGACAAATCTAGAGCCTATTATACAGAGTTAAGTAAGTCAGAAAGAGAAAGACAAACACTATGTATTAATGCATATACTTGGAATCTAGAAAGAGGATACTGATGACCCTATACATAGGGCAGCAAAGGAGACACAGATATAAAGAACCAACTTATGGACTCAGTGAGAACAAGAGAGGGTGGGATGATTTGAGAAAATAGGATTGAAACATATATATATATTACCATATGTAGAATAGAGAACCAGCATGAGTCTGATATATGAAGCAGGCCACCCAAATCTGGTGCTGGGTGACAACCTGAAGGAAAAGGGTGGGGAGTGGTGTGGGAGGGGGTTCAGGATGCAGTGGACACATGGATACTTATGGCCAATTTATACTGATGTAAACACGTATTTACATCACAATATTCTTCTCAATTACTTCCAATTAAAATAGATAAATTAAATAAAAATATAAAACTGAAACAATTTTTTTAAAAGAGAAAGAAATGAGGCACTCTGTGCTCTTGTTCTAAAGAACAAGCCTTTAGAAAGCTAGATATTTTCAGAAGATTTTATGAGACCAAATTCTTGCATATCTAGCAAAGCACTGAAATCATTAAAAGTGATATCTGCTCCTTGTAACTAGCAGCAATCCTATGCCAAAATGTGCAACCTTTCTTTTACTAATATCATATACAACACTGACTTTCCCTCTGTGTCTTTGGGGAAGTTCCTCAGAGGTGTCTGAAATGCTGTCTCCCAGACTATAATCTTCATTTTGCCTCAAATAAAGCTTAACTGACAACTCTCAGCTTTGTGTGTGTTTTTGTGTCTGTGTGTGTGTGTGTGTGTGTGTGTTCCAGTCGACAGTTGTAACGGAATTTCCTTCAGTATATTCTAGGAAGTATTTATCAATGAAATGGTCCAAGAAAAGGTATTTGGGAAATGTTCTACATTACATCTCCCACAGAGAGATGCAAACTGCTCCTTAGTTACCAAAGACTCTGAGAAACCTCTCAGTGAGTAAATCTATTTATTTGGTTCAACTCAGCATTTCCCATATTCATTTAAGCATGGAAAATGTTTCTTTTTTTCAAATCTCAGCTATTAAAATCCCACAGAAATACTGTTGCTCTAACTTAAAGGTATTATAAGTAAATTCCTTCAGCACTGGTTATAGAAGCCCAATTCATCGGGAACTCTTTAGTACCATGAAGTAAGAAACTATTGGGACTTCCCTAGTGGCACAATGGATACGAATCTGCCTGCCAATGTCAGAGACATGAGTTTGATCCCTGGTCTGGGAAGATTCCATCTGCCGTGGAGCAACCAAATCCACTCACTACAGTTACTGAGTTGCATTTGAGTGCTTGTGCTCTGCAACAAGAGAAACCATTGCACTGAGAAACCTGAGTGCCCCAACTATGAGTAGCCCCCACTCACTGCAACTAGAGAAAAAACAGTCATCAGTGAAGACCCAGTGCAATCAAAAGTAAATAAATAAAATAAAATAAAATAAAGAAACCATGTTTTTCCAGACAATTAAGAGGTGTATTTTTCTTATTATTAGCTTTCCTTTCTGTTCAGACTGGGTACTGGTGGCTCTCGATTTTCCATCCACCCACCTCACTCCCACCCTATTCTCATCCTTCTCTGCTCTGAGCTGAGTTGCTTTGGATGTTCTCTGTTGGCTGCTTTCCAGTTGGAGGGAAGGTGAAGAGTTAGGGTAATTCATCCAAGTTCTTTTCTGTCTCCATAGGAACAGCCCCAGGCCCACAATTCTGGCTGCCTCTTACATCTGGCATCACTATTCCCTCCCTTCGTCCCTCAGGCCTATAGATAGCAAAGGTTTTTCCCTGATGCTACCACTGTGTCACCTTGCTTTTGTATACCTTTAACCCCACCTGCTGAGTTAGACGTGACTTAGAGACTGAAAAACAACAACCCTACCTAGGTCTCTGTAGTAACCCCAATCAATCAATCTATGGGAATGAATACTTCCATTTTTACCTAGAAGACTCTAACTGATAGAGCAGGAAAGGAAACACACAGTACGTATATATAAATATACATATAAAAGCTTACATAAAAAAATATATAATTTAATCCTTACCATCTTTAACGAAAAGCATTATTATTCCCATTATTTTACAAACAAGTAGAATGAAACCAAAATGCAACGAAATAGCTTGCACATAAACAGAAGCAGAAACAAATTTAATCTGAGGGCACTCAGTCTGTCAAATGCTTACTGTGAACTTAGTAATACATTGTTTAGATCCCGGACTAAACTCTAGCAAAAAAATGGGGGAAGGGATATAAAAAGGAGAGAAGAAACAGAGGCTGAGCTTTTATGTTGTAAAAGGAAAGTCCTTCACCCTCCAGGTTAAAGCTCCAATATTTTGGCCACTGGATACAAAGAGTTAACTCACTGGAATAGATCCTGATGCTGGAAAAGATTGAGGGCAAGAGGAGAAGAAAGTGACAGAGGATGAGGTGGTTGGAGGGCATCACTGACTCACTGGACATGAACAAATTTTGGGTGATACTGGAGGATGGGGAAACCTGGTATGCTGCTGTCCATGGGGTTGCATAATCAGACATGACTGAGCACGCACACCCATTGCCAAGGGAACCTCTACCTCAATCTAGGCTTCAGGGCTTGTCATCCTTTCTTTGCCCTGCTCTCCAATTACAGCACATTCTGATACTAAAACTTCTCTTCATACTTAGGATTATTCTATCCAGGCCAAGTTTTCAGTGACTCTCTTGGCCTTTGGATCAATCTTAGGTCTTCAAATGGGCATATGAACCTTCCACCTGCTGTGACTGCTACCTTCACTTCCTGTCATGCTCCTCAACCAACTACACTAAAAGCGCCAAATCTCTGGGATGAAATGTCCACTCCTCCTTGTACTTAGGAGACTTAAGCTGGGAATAAGGCCCTGGTGACACAGTAGGAAAGAAAACCACAGCATAAGAGAGAGGAGGCTGTTGCTAACAAATAAACTTGCATTAACACACCGCTGAGTTAGACGTGATAATGACCCTACCTACAAAAATCAATCAATCTATGGGAATGAATACTTCCATTTTACCTAGAAGACTCTAACTGATAGAGCAGGAAAGGAAACACACAGTACGTATATATAAATATACATATAAAAGCTTACATAAAAAAATATATAATTTAATCCTTACCATCTTTAACGAAAAGCATTATTATTCCCATTATTTTACAAACAAGTAGAATGAAACCAAAATGCAACGAAATAGCTTGCACATAAACAGAAGCAGAAACAAATTTAATCTGAGGGCACTCAGTCTGTCAAATGCTTACTGTGAACTTAGTAATACATTGTTTAGATCCCGGACTAAACTCTAGCAAAAAAATGGGGGAAGGGATATAAAAAGGAGAGAAGAAACAGAGGCTGAGCTTTTATGTTGTAAAAGGAAAGTCCTTCACCCTCCAGGTTAAAGCTCCAATATTTTGGCCACTGGATACAAAGAGTTAACTCACTGGAATAGATCCTGATGCTGGAAAAGATTGAGGGCAAGAGGAGAAGAAAGTGACAGAGGATGAGGTGGTTGGAGGGCATCACTGACTCACTGGACATGAACAAATTTTGGGTGATACTGGAGGATGGGGAAACCTGGTATGCTGCTGTCCATGGGGTTGCATAATCAGACATGACTGAGCACGCACACCCATTGCCAAGGGAACCTCTACCTCAATCTAGGCTTCAGGGCTTGTCATCCTTTCTTTGCCCTGCTCTCCAATTACAGCACATTCTGATACTAAAACTTCTCTTCATACTTAGGATTATTCTATCCAGGCCAAGTTTTCAGTGACTCTCTTGGCCTTTGGATCAATCTTAGGTCTTCAAATGGGCATATGAACCTTCCACCTGCTGTGACTGCTACCTTCACTTCCTGTCATGCTCCTCAACCAACTACACTAAAAGCGCCAAATCTCTGGGATGAAATGTCCACTCCTCCTTGTACTTAGGAGACTTAAGCTGGGAATAAGGCCCTGGTGACACAGTAGGAAAGAAAACCACAGCATAAGAGAGAGGAGGCTGTTGCTAACAAATAAACTTGCATTCATTCTGTCTACCTCATAGACAGATAATTTGACAAATCTAAAGTTTCCCTCATGTTTGGTAATATCCTACTTTCTCAGCTGAACTCTCCAACACAAAAACAAATGCAGGGATATAAACATGAATGAAGATTTCACATATCTCAAATTACATGACTCAATCAAATGTAACTCTCCTTGGATGAAATATGCAAGAGAAACAGTGCCTGGGTGCTTAGTTTTGCTTGACTCTTTTGTGACCCCATGGACAGTAAGATTGCCAGGCTCCTATATATATGGAATTTTCCAGGTAAGAATACTGGAGTGGGCTGCCATTTCCTACTCCAGGGGACCTTCCCAACCCAGGTATCAAACCAGGGTCTCCTACAAATCCTGCATTGGCAGGCAGATTCTTTACCATTGTTCTACCTAGGAAGCCCAGGAAAAACAATAGTTTACTTCTAATTTCCATTTAGCAGAAGCTCATCCCAAAATGTTCCCTTCAACTTCCCTAACAACATTCCCATGGCCAATCACATGGCCCACCGGAGGTTACCTGCAAAACAACTACAGTGCTGTTTCTTCCTTATAGATCTTTCTATTCCTTAAACTCACACACAATGCCTGTGATGCTCCTCAACTCTCCACTGTCCCCATTCTCACTTGTGCTCAGATATCATTTTGAGATGTGATGTGTATTCTTCCTTTCAATCCAGACATGATACTTATCCCTTACCTGCTTTTCTAAGTCTACTGCATAGTTACCTTCCTTGTCCCCAGTTTCTACTACTGGTGACCCCATGGTCCAGCTCCTTGCTTTCTGTCCTTATATTGGCTTATACCCACATTTTCTTTACCTGGTAACAGAGCATCAACTTTTTTTTTTTTTTTATCTTTCCACCATTCACCTCCTGCTTTATGTTGAAATATTGATGGATATTTCAGTCTCCCTGTGACTTTGTAACAAATAACCTGTCTATAAACAGAGAGCTCCTTGGAAAGAAACATCACCTAAATGCAGCTTGGGACTTCTTGACCACAAGGGCCACCTCGACTCATCCGCCCCCCTACTACACAACTGTTCAAGTTCAAAGTGTTATGTTAGCATTATTTAAATCCCAACAGAGTGGGACTGAGGCACACAATCTGTGGGAATTATTTAAACCTATGTATAGTTTTACTGTCTGAGGTGTGTTATTTTTGTTTTCTATGAAATAAAGTTAGATGAAAACTTAGCTCCTCCTTTACTATTTGAAAGAAGAAACAAAATTGGAAAAGAAAATGCACTCTCAGAGTAGGTGTTTCTATAATCAGAAACATTTATTTGCCTTTTAAAGGAATACCTGAAAGAAACTGTACCGATAATGGTTCTACTTTTTACCCAGGACAGTAAGATTGCCAGGCTCCTATATATATGGAATTTTCCAGGTAAGAATACTGGAGTGGGCTGCCATTTCCTACTCCAGGGGACCTTCCCAACCCAGGTATCAAACCAGGGTCTCCTACAAATCCTGCATTGGCAGGCAGATTCTTTACCATTGTTCTACCTAGGAAGCCCAGGAAAAACAATAGTTTACTTCTAATTTCCATTTAGCAGAAGCTCATCCCAAAATGTTCCCTTCAACTTCCCTAACAACATTCCCATGGCCAATCACATGGCCCACCGGAGGTTACCTGCAAAACAACTACAGTGCTGTTTCTTCCTTATAGATCTTTCTATTCCTTAAACTCACACACAATGCCTGTGATGCTCCTCAACTCTCCACTGTCCCCATTCTCACTTGTGCTCAGATATCATTTTGAGATGTGATGTGTATTCTTCCTTTCAATCCAGACATGATACTTATCCCTTACCTGCTTTTCTAAGTCTACTGCATAGTTACCTTCCTTGTCCCCAGTTTCTACTACTGGTGACCCCATGGTCCAGCTCCTTGCTTTCTGTCCTTATATTGGCTTATACCCACATTTTCTTTACCTGGTAACAGAGCATCAACTTTTTTTTTTTTTTTATCTTTCCACCATTCACCTCCTGCTTTATGTTGAAATATTGATGGATATTTCAGTCTCCCTGTGACTTTGTAACAAATAACCTGTCTATAAACAGAGAGCTCCTTGGAAAGAAACATCACCTAAATGCAGCTTGGGACTTCTTGACCACAAGGGCCACCTCGACTCATCCGCCCCCCTACTACACAACTGTTCAAGTTCAAAGTGTTATGTTAGCATTATTTAAATCCCAACAGAGTGGGACTGAGGCACACAATCTGTGGGAATTATTTAAACCTATGTATAGTTTTACTGTCTGAGGTGTGTTATTTTTGTTTTCTATGAAATAAAGTTAGATGAAAAACTTAGCTCCTCCTTTACTATTTGAAAGAAGAAACAAAATTGGAAAAGAAAATGCACTCTCAGAGTAGGTGTTTCTATAATCAGAAACATTTATTTGCCTTTTAAGAAGAGGAACTTATATCCCGGTGAAAGAAACAACACATTGAACATGAGATATTCTTGGTCATACAAGTTCTGTCTCCACACCACCAGTGTGGATTTTCTGCTAGTCATTCACCCCAAATCATGTCCCCAGTTCCTGCCATATCACTGGCTATTCTCTCCCATCTGCTCTTCTTTCTCATTTTCCATCAACTCCAAATGTTGCTTTATTTACATGGTCTACTACTTTAACTACACCTTCTTTTCTCTCAGTTGCAGCTATTGAGTTTATTGAATTAATTTTTCTAAGCAAAATCCTTCTCTAGGAGAATTTCTCTGGCCAGCAATTAAGATAATAAAAATTTTGCCCTGCTGCACAACATTTATCCAAAATTATCCTCAAGCTCCAGTGAATTGGAGCAAAGTAATCTTCAACTCTAGTGCTTAACGTCCAAATATAGACTCAAGAAGACAACTGATGGAGACATAAAGATGGAGTCTGACCTGGAAACACATACCTCCAGTTAGTCTATAAATCCTTAACCAGACCCTCCTGTTCTGCCTGCATCCCACTCAAGGTGCCCATTTTAACATATCTGTTCATTGGTATATATCCCACCCTCATTTACTTACATATAACTCAGGTCCCTGAAAGAACCACACTTAGCTCAGATGTCTGGGCACAGTTCTGTTTATGTTAAACTGTGCCCCTTTGCCATGGGGTCTACATATCAGTTTTAATTAGGCTTCAACAACAAAAAGCAATGACTTGATTTTGAAGACTTAAATAAGCGAAGCTTACTTCTCTTTGGTATAAAGCAAATCAGAGGCAGGCAGTCCAACAGCAGATGCTATGCTGATTTCAGGGTCAGCAGCATCCAAGATCCTTTGTTATGTCCAATTCCAGGCAAGACAGAGGTGGTAAAAGGGAAAGCATGAAGACACGGACTCAGGCTGAACTTCCAGGAACAATTTCCCAAACTACACCTGAGAATTGTCAAACCAAGAAGGATGCTGCCTCTCTGCAATGAATAGGCTAGAGAATAAGTGAGCATCCATCATTCCAGCAGTGCTCCAACTCAGCCAGGATCAGGAGGGTGTTAAATCAGAAAAGCTCCAGGAAAAGCTAGACGCTGACACCACTGCCTCCACCATGATTTAAATCAACAAGATGGAACCCCCTATCTTCCATGCCACATAACTCAGTTCCTTATCAACCCCTCCAAACATTCACCTGTTTGACCAATCCTCTGTAATACTTGGTCATGCTTGGGATACTGATAATAAGGGAATTTGGCAAATGTAGATTCTAGAATTCATAACATAACACACAAAGCTCTTCTGTCGGGATAGAGAAGGTGTTGAGACAAACCATTGCCTACCATCTATATTCCCTCACCACTCAATGAATTTTTATCTAAGCAAAATCCTTCTCTAGGAGAATTTCTCTGGCCAGCAATTAAGATAATAAAAATTTTGCCCTGCTGCACAACATTTATCCAAAATTATCCTCAAGCTCCAGTGAATTGGAGCAAAGTAATCTTCAACTCTAGTGCTTAACGTCCAAATATAGACTCAAGAAGACAACTGATGGAGACATAAAGATGGAGTCTGACCTGGAAACACATACCTCCAGTTAGTCTATAAATCCTTAACCAGACCCTCCTGTTCTGCCTGCATCCCACTCAAGGTGCCCATTTTAACATATCTGTTCATTGGTATATATCCCACCCTCATTTACTTACATATAACTCAGGTCCCTGAAAGAACCACACTTAGCTCAGATGTCTGGGCACAGTTCTGTTTATGTTAAACTGTGCCCCTTTGCCATGGGGTCTACATATCAGTTTTAATTAGGCTTCAACAACAAAAAGCAATGACTTGATTTTGAAGACTTAAATAAGCGAAGCTTACTTCTCTTTGGTATAAAGCAAATCAGAGGCAGGCAGTCCAACAGCAGATGCTATGCTGATTTCAGGGTCAGCAGCATCCAAGATCCTTTGTTATGTCCAATTCCAGGCAAGACAGAGGTGGTAAAAGGGAAAGCATGAAGACACGGACTCAGGCTGAACTTCCAGGAACAATTTCCCAAACTACACCTGAGAATTGTCAAACCAAGAAGGATGCTGCCTCTCTGCAATGAATAGGCTAGAGAATAAGTGAGCATCCATCATTCCAGCAGTGCTCCAACTCAGCCAGGATCAGGAGGGTGTTAAATCAGAAAAGCTCCAGGAAAAGCTAGACGCTGACACCACTGCCTCCACCATGATTTAAATCAACAAGATGGAACCCCCTATCTTCCATGCCACATAACTCAGTTCCTTATCAACCCCTCCAAACATTCACCTGTTTGACCAATCCTCTGTAATACTTGGTCATGCTTGGGATACTGATAATAAGGGAATTTGGCAAATGTAGATTCTAGAATTCATAACATAACACACAAAGCTCTTCTGTCGGGATAGAGAAGGTGTTGAGACAAACCATTGCCTACCATCTATATTCCATCACCACTCAATGAATTTTTATTGAGAGGAATGGAAAAACTCATTCTAACAGAGCATCTTCTGCTGACCAGCAGAGAGTTTCATTTGGCAACATCTGAGAGAAAAGAAAAGAGAGACAGGACTGGAGTCTGGTTTCAGAGCGTTTGACTTTGAGATACATCTCTATTACATTGTGATTGAAGAGATATAGAAATAAAAAGGAGAGAGGAGACACGAAATTGTGTTGGCATCATTGCTTTCTGCATCGCTAGATGCCAAGGATTTGCCCTTTGCTCTAAAAGCTACTGTTCTGTTTTCTTAATCACCTCCCTTATCATTCTTACTTGGATTTATAAGGTTCAAACACTACCACCCATTTATCTTCACAAATTTCTTATTCAAAATTCACTGAAGCATAATTTATCTTTACCACATCTCTATGCAGTAGAGAGGAACTGCTTTTTATTCGCTGAGGCACAAAGAGGTTAACTGGCTTACCCAAGGTCACACAGTGAAATGCAAGGATAAACCACCACCAGGAACACCAACTTAATGGTATGTGCTTCCCAAAGAAACCCTCCAGCTCTTTATGCTTAGAGAAAATCTACAGTTTGAGAGGGGAGGGCAGAGCTAGCTTCAGACTGTGTCCTCAATGGACAATTAACTAAGTATCAAGGATTAAAATTTTTCTAGTGAGATTTTATATCTTTTGAGCTTTGAGATCTCAAATTGGATTTTTTGAGATCAGTTAGTTTAATCAAGCAAGGTTTTCCTCTGCAAATGCATGTGTGTGAAATGGACAAGTGTGTGGGCACAAGATGGAATAAAATTGAGTCTCCAATTTCTCAACTCAATCTGTGAGAAGTAAATTTTTCACTTTTCATCTGTAAAAACTGCAAAAATCTATAAAAATATTTGAAAGTACTCTCTTTTTCTATTGGGACCTCAGTAGATTACTTTTCAGGCTCTATAGAAATAGTTATTCATATATTTTCCCAATGACAATTACAAATTCTGGTGCAGAATCTGGAAAAGAATTTATCAGAGTCTGATGACCTGGATCACCTGTGCAAACCTGGAGTAAATTAGCTTCTCTGGGCTTCAGTTTTTCACTCTAACAATAAGAGTGATAGCATTAATTTCCCTTTGAACTTATAGAGGAAAGGTTTCACTATAGAGTTGGAAATATACTATAAATCTTAATCTAAACAATTTAAAATCTCCTTTCTCTTTTTTTTTAAAAAATGAACTAAATACGAAATAAACAATTGGATAGATTTTTACAATTTGACAACTTTAGGAACTGGAACAAATGCCTTTGGGTTAATTCACTGCAGACTTTCAGCACGAGGGCTAAATCCTGGCCCAAAGCTGTTGATGGCCAAATGATGTGACCGACATAATACCCTTTGCAGGTTTCTATTGAAACAAAAATAAAACCAATTTCAGCACCAATTATTGAACCCCAATGTGTCTAAAAGTTCCAAGTATTTTATATATGTTGTCTCAATAAACCCTCACATCCATGTTCCCACTTTATAGGATATAGTACATGAGTCTAATTTCATACTTAATTTCTGCAGAAGACCTAGGCTTTGTGAAATGAGTGGTCTTGTCTTTTCTCAAAGGCTTTATAGTTTTCTCTCTTTATCCATTTGCTTCACTTTCAACAATAGCTTATTTTTCATTAGGGTACTGATATCACACACAAACACACACACACAGGAGCTTTGCTGTTGTTTTTCAGTCGACAACTTGCGTCTAACTTTTCATTACCCCATGGATTGCAGCACACAAGGTTTCCCTGTCCCTCAGCATCTTCCAGCATTTGTCCCAGTTCTTGTCCATTGAATCCATGATGTCATTCAACCATCTCATCCTCTGTCACCCTATTCTCTATCTGCCCCCAATCTTTCCCAGCATCAGGGTCTATTCCAATGTGTTTGCTCTTCACATCACATGACCAGAGTATTGGAGCTTCAGCATCAGCATCAGTCCTTCCAATGAGTATTCAGGGTTGATTTCCTTTAAGCCTGACTAGTTTGATCTCCTTGCTGTGCAAAGAGCCAGCACCACAGTTTGAAAGTTATCAGTCCTTTGGCATTCTCCCTTTTTTGTGGTCATGCTCTCACAGCAATTGCCTTGGCTATACAGACCTTTGATGGCAAAGTGATGTCTTTGCTTTTTAACACTAGAAGTTTCAGGGAACATAAAGCCCAACCTGTGCTCTTTAACTGAGCCAATGACTAAAGCTAAGCTGATCACCATATTGCTGGCCACAATGTCTGGTGCAAGAGTGGACATGTGAGCTGTGGACCTTTGGGAAAGAGGTTTCCTATCACAACTGATAGAGTTCCTCAGAGACAACCCTCTCTCTGTCTCCTCAGATATGAAAGAAAGGTACTATCAGAACCACTTTGGAATCACGATGAGATGATGAGCTCCCAGGAGGATTATCATGAAGTTGAAATCAGAGAAGTCAGAGAGGAAGAAAAGGAAAGGAGAGGAACCAGGTCTTTGCTGGCATCCCTGTGTCAAATCAGCACCCCAAATTGCTTGGCCTTGGACTTATGTGGATATGAATCAATAAATCCCCCATATGGTTTACTCTACTTTGAGATGGAATTTTCTTACTATTTGCAACTGAATACGTCTTTAGTATTCACCACATCACATAGACTATTCATTGATCATATTTATTGCTTGCTTACAACAAAACAAATATTTATTAAGTACCTCCTATATACCACACACTCTCCTAAGTGCTGGTATACAGCACTGAGATAAATTGACCAAAATCATTTTCCTTGTGGAGCTTATATTCAAGCGGGAGAACTAGCCCATAAAGAAGGAAACTGAGTGAAATATATAGTATGGTGGATAGTGATATATACTAAGGAGGAAAAGTACAATGAGAAGGGGAAAAGGAAATGTCAACAGGTACTGAATTTTTTTAAGGTAGCCCAGGGAACTTTCCGAAGATAAAAATTTGGGGTAGAGGCCAGAAGGAAGTGAAGGAGTAAACCAGGGAGATACCAGATGGCAGCATGTTCCAGGCAGAGAAAACAGCAAGTGCAATAGCCCTGAGTCCAGATATAGACTGAACAGATGGTACCAATCCGGACCTCATTGGTCATGAGGGCACATTTAGAAGATAGCAACTGAGAGAATGTATGAAAAAGGACACACCTGTTACTTCCTAAAGAAGGTCCTATCCCCTATCTTAAGACAGTATTTTAAGGGGTGGAGGTAAGATGGACTTGCTTTGTTCAGATTCAATACATGGTATCCCCACTTTGGACTTCCCAGGTGGCTCAGTGGTAAAGAATCCACATGCCCAAGCCCGGAGACCCGGGTTCAATCCTAGGTCAGGAAGATCCCCTGGAGAAGGAAATGGCAATGGACTCCCAAGGATCTCGCCTGGGAAATCTCATGGACAGAGAAGCCTGGCAGGCTGTAGTCCATGGGGGTCACAGGAGAGTCAGACATAACTCAGCAGCTAAACAACATTATCCTTATATCACCAATTCTCCTTTACAAATACAAACCCTGAATATTTAAGAGTTTTATTATTTCTAATCCAATACAGTGTCTGACAAAGAAAGGAAAGGAGAGGAACCAGGTTTGCTTGGTCAAATCAGCACCCCAAATTGCTTGGCCTTGGACTTATGTGGATATGAATCAATAAATCCCCCATATGGTTTACTCTACTTTGAGATGGAATTTTCTTACTATTTGCAACTGAATACGTCTTTAGTATTCACCACATCACATAGACTATTCATTGATCATATTTATTGCTTGCTTACAACAAAACAAATATTTATTAAGTACCTCCTATATACCACACACTCTCCTAAGTGCTGGTATACAGCACTGAGATAAATTGACCAAAATCATTTTCCTTGTGGAGCTTATATTCAAGCGGGAGAACTAGCCCATAAAGAAGGAAACTGAGTGAAATATATAGTATGGTGGATAGTGATATATACTAAGGAGGAAAAGTACAATGAGAAGGGGAAAAGGAAATGTCAACAGGTACTGAATTTTTTTAAGGTAGCCCAGGGAACTTTCCGAAGATAAAAATTTGGGGTAGAGGCCAGAAGGAAGTGAAGGAGTAAACCAGGGAGATACCAGATGGCAGCATGTTCCAGGCAGAGAAAACAGCAAGTGCAATAGCCCTGAGTCCAGATATAGACTGAACAGATGGTACCAATCCGGACCTCATTGGTCATGAGGGCACATTTAGAAGATAGCAACTGAGAGAATGTATGAAAAAGGACACACCTGTTACTTCCTAAAGAAGGTCCTATCCCCTATCTTAAGACAGTATTTTAAGGGGTGGAGGTAAGATGGACTTGCTTTGTTCAGATTCAATACATGGTATCCCCACTTTGGACTTCCCAGGTGGCTCAGTGGTAAAGAATCCACATGCCCAAGCCCGGAGACCCGGGTTCAATCCTAGGTCAGGAAGATCCCCTGGAGAAGGAAATGGCAATGGACTCCCAAGGATCTCGCCTGGGAAATCTCATGGACAGAGAAGCCTGGCAGGCTGTAGTCCATGGGGGTCACAGGAGAGTCAGACATAACTCAGCAGCTAAACAACATTATCCTTATATCACCAATTCTCCTTTACAAATACAAACCCTGAATATTTAAGAGTTTTATTATTCTTACAGAACTAATCCAATGAGGACAGTGTCTGACAAACTGCATCATCCTTAGCTAACTGAAATAGAGTCAAGCACTTCCTGGAATGATGACCAAGGTCTTGCTGGGATCCCTAGTAATTGAAGAACCCTGATCTAAGACCACACAAAGACCTCGCTGCACTGAAGCTTTACAAAGAGAAAGGATGCTTCCAATGGCCACACTTTCAAACAGAAACTACTGTATCTTCCTGATCATAACTCATAACATTTTAGACTTTGTTGTGTGAAAATGATTTTAACACTGCTGAGTACTCATTGGGATAAATCTTGCCTATGTGCAGTTGAATTTCAAATTTCCTATGTTGACATCCTAAACTCAACATGTCCCAAGAAGCATTCATGTCTCATTTTATTTTCAATATTTTTACAAGGTATGGGGCAGACTTTTGTTTTCAAGAGAAAATTTCACAACAGGCTATACACCAAAAACAAAATTTAGGTCAAAATAAACCACATATCCATTTAACTCTCTTGACGATGTGTCTCTGGGTGATAGACGATCTGTCTCTGTTTTTGTCCTGGCAGAGAAGCAGAATCTCTTTACAAATGCACAGGCGATCAGAATGGAAATGAACATGAGGTAATAAATATATCATTATGAGAGCCATCATATCTGGTAGGTGGGTAATGATAGCACTTCGCATTTAGAATCTTTCTGGTGATTTTTAAAACATTAACTTAGTAAGCCTCCTAATGCCCTAGGGAGGAGAAGGCTGGCTTTATACCAGTTTTGCAGATGGGGAGACTGAGAGAGCAATTAAGAGATTTCCCCAAGAGCACGGAGGGAATAAGAATTAAATGCCACTCATGCAGAGCTTCCAATTTCAGTTTTAGTTGCTTAGCCATGTCATCAGCCTCTCCCCATCCTCCCACAGCAGAACACCTTCACAAAACAAAGTGCTGAGAAATGTGACAGAGCAATAAATTGAATACTATATTTCAAAAGTCTCTCCAGGAGAAAACCCTTCCATTTCTATTTACAAAAACTAGAATAGTTGTTGTGCTCTGTGAAAGAGAGAGGATGGATAATACGGTGCATAAAGAGAACTGAATGCAAAGACAGCTTCTGTGCATTACCAGGCATTGATCTCCACAAGCATGCATGGCTTTCATACTAGACCCCTATCCCTGGCTCTATCCTCTAACCCCTTCCAATATTACAATTAATTAGCTTCCAAGCTCTCCCACAAAGCCAGCTCCTCCATCTGTACTCTGCCTGGCCACAATGTTGTCTGCCTCTTAAGCATCTTCAACCTGCTCCTCCCACGTAACCTGCAAATACTGTTCATCCTAAAAGTCAGCTCAAGGCAGACAAAGTATCCTTTTTGCTGTTGTTGTCTTAAAATCATTTTCCACTCTATTTTTTAAACTTTTTATTTTGTATTGGGGTATAACTGACTAACAGTGTTGTGCTAGTTTCAGGTGAACAGTGTGGGGACTCAGCCCTACATATACATGTATCCAATCTCCCCCAAATTCTGTTGCTGTCCAGGTTGCCACATAACAATGAACAAAATTTAGGTCAAAATAAACCACATATCCATTTAACTCTCTTGACGATGTGTCTCTGGGTGATAGACGATCTGTCTCTGTTTTTGTCCTGGCAGAGAAGCAGAATCTCTTTACAAATGCACAGGCGATCAGAATGGAAATGAACATGAGGTAATAAATATATCATTATGAGAGCCATCATATCTGGTAGGTGGGTAATGATAGCACTTCGCATTTAGAATCTTTCTGGTGATTTTTAAAACATTAACTTAGTAAGCCTCCTAATGCCCTAGGGAGGAGAAGGCTGGCTTTATACCAGTTTTGCAGATGGGGAGACTGAGAGAGCAATTAAGAGATTTCCCCAAGAGCACGGAGGGAATAAGAATTAAATGCCACTCATGCAGAGCTTCCAATTTCAGTTTTAGTTGCTTAGCCATGTCATCAGCCTCTCCCCATCCTCCCACAGCAGAACACCTTCACAAAACAAAGTGCTGAGAAATGTGACAGAGCAATAAATTGAATACTATATTTCAAAAGTCTCTCCAGGAGAAAACCCTTCCATTTCTATTTACAAAAACTAGAATAGTTGTTGTGCTCTGTGAAAGAGAGAGGATGGATAATACGGTGCATAAAGAGAACTGAATGCAAAGACAGCTTCTGTGCATTACCAGGCATTGATCTCCACAAGCATGCATGGCTTTCATACTAGACCCCTATCCCTGGCTCTATCCTCTAACCCCTTCCAATATTACAATTAATTAGCTTCCAAGCTCTCCCACAAAGCCAGCTCCTCCATCTGTACTCTGCCTGGCCACAATGTTGTCTGCCTCTTAAGCATCTTCAACCTGCTCCTCCCACGTAACCTGCAAATACTGTTCATCCTAAAAGTCAGCTCAAGGCAGACAAAGTATCCTTTTTGCTGTTGTTGTCTTAAAATCATTTTCCACTCTATTTTTTAAACTTTTTATTTTGTATTGGGGTATAACTGACTAACAGTGTTGTGCTAGTTTCAGGTGAACAGTGTGGGGACTCAGCCCTACATATACATGTATCCAATCTCCCCCAAATTCTGTTGCTGTCCAGGTTGCCACATAACAATGAACAGAGTTCCATGTGCAATGCAATAGGTCTTTGTCGGTTATCCATTTAAAATATCATAGAGGGGCTTCCCAGGTGGGCCAGTGGGTAAGGACACCACCTTGCAGCGCAAGGGGCGCTGGTTCGATCCCTGGCCTGGGAAGATCCCACGTGCCGCAGAGTGGCTGGACCGATGTGTCCAATCACCAAGCCGGAGGTCTGGAGCACACACGCTCAGAGCCAGTGTTCTGCGACAACAGAGGCGACTGCGGTGGGAGGCCCACATGGGCCAAAGAACAAAGATGGATGAAAATAGATAAATGAAAGACCAATAGAAGTGGCCTGCCTGCCCTCCTACTCCCCCCCCCAAATAAATAAATAAATACATGTTTAAAAAATAAAATAAAATATCATAGAATGTCCATGTCCATCCCAAGCTCATTCATTCCCCGCCTCCTAGCAGTCTTTACCACCCCCCACCCCTCCAGGCCCCAGCAAACATAACTTCAGTCTCTAAGTCTGTGAGTCTCTTTCTGTCTTCTAAGTTCATCTGTATCATTTCTGTTAGATTCCACATATAAGGGATGTCATACAATATTTCTCCTTCTCCATCTTTCACTTAACCTTCCCTACAATTCTTTCTAACCACTTGACTGCCAAAAGCCCCCATATTATAAACACTGTCCAACTTTCTATCAAAATGTCTTTTTTGGCGGCAGCAATGATTCTGTTCTTTGGAAGACTGCCAATGGCTCTTCCTATCAAATATAAGAGGATTTTCTGTATCATCCTAAAAAAGTCAGCCCCAAGGCAGACACAATGTTGTCTGCCTCTTAAGCATCTTCAACCTGCTCCTCCCACGTAACCTGCAAATACTGTTCATCCTAAAAGTCAGCTCAAGGCAGACAAAGTATCCTTTTTGCTGTTGTTGTCTTAAAATCATTTTCCACTCTATTTTTAAATTTTTTATTTTGTATTGGGGTATAACTGACTAACAGTGTTGTGCTAGTTTCAGGTGAACAGTGTGGGGACTCAGCCCTACATATACATGTATCCAATCTCCCCCAAATTCTGTTGCTGTCCAGGTTGCCACATAACAATGAACAGAGTTCCATGTGCAATGCAATAGGTCTTTGTCGGTTATCCATTTAAAATATCATAGAGGGGCTTCCCAGGTGGGCCAGTGGGTAAGGACACCACCTTGCAGCGCAAGGGGCGCTGGTTCGATCCCTGGCCTGGGAAGATCCCACGTGCCGCAGAGTGGCTGGACCGATGTGTCCAATCACCAAGCCGGAGGTCTGGAGCACACACGCTCAGAGCCAGTGTTCTGCGACAACAGAGGCGACTGCGGTGGGAGGCCCACATGGGCCAAAGAACAAAGATGGATGAAAATAGATAAATGAAAGACCAATAGAAGTGGCCTGCCTGCTCTCCTCCCTCCCCACCCCACCCCCCCCCAAATAAATAAATAAATACATGTTTAAAAAATAAAATAAAATATCATAGAATGTCCATGTCCATCCCAAGCTCATTCATTCCCCGCCTCCTAGCAGTCTTTACCACCCCCCACCCCTCCAGGCCCCAGCAAACATAACTTCAGTCTCTAAGTCTGTGAGTCTCTTTCTGTCTTCTAAGTTCATCTGTATCATTTCTGTTAGATTCCACATATAAGGGATGTCATACAATATTTCTCCTTCTCCATCTTTCACTTAACCTTCCCTACAATTCTTTCTAACCACTTGACTGCCAAAAGCCCCCATATTATAAACACTGTCCAACTTTCTATCAAAATGTCTTTTTTTTTGGCGGCAGCAATGATTCTGTTCTTTGGAAGACTGCCAATGGCTCTTCCTATCAAATATAAGAGGATTTTCTGTATCTTCACCCTCCTAAGCCTCTGAAGGATTCCTGAGTAACCTGCCAATCACCAATTCTCTTATCCTTTTATTTTCATTTTATAATCTCTTAATTTCACTGCTACATTTCCTGCTGCTCCTCCTTTTATAACTGAAGTCCTTCCTATGGAGTTCTGTTCTAGGTCACTAACCTTACACACTTTTCTCTGAACATGTTCTTACATCCTTATTCTCATACCTGTTGTAGGGTGACTCACATCTTTATCTCAAATACTTAACTCTAACATATAACCTAGTTTGGTATTTCTATCCACAAGGTGAATGAGGTAAATGCACTTTATAAGAAAGGAAGAGATCTTCATTGCTTCTTTTTATCCATATTTTCTCATTTTTCTAAAAGCAGAACACAACAGTTAGACTTACTGTCCAAGGTATTAACCGGTCTGTTTTAATTGCAGGTAGAATTATACATCTAGACCGTCCTACTAGATTCCATATATGTGTGTTAGTATACAGGGAACTCATGAAAAAAAAGACAGAGCATAGACATAGGGACATCGTGGCGAATAAATAGGGAGGGGGAAGCATGAAGGAAGTAACAAGGAAATCTATAGTGTTATGTGTGGAAGAGATAGCTAGTGTCACAGTGCTCAGGGAATAGGAGTACTTACAATGGCTTGGGGCAAAGGTCTGGAGGGGTGGGATGGGGGGACCTGGGTGGGTGGGGACCATGGATATGCATATGACTGATCTGGGAACATACATGTATGTGAACAACAAAACTCTGTAAAACCTTTAAAATAAAGAATAAAAATAAATTAAAGAAAAAAAAGAAAAAAAAAAGAATTATACATCTAAAGATAGGACAAGCCAACTTGCTTTCTTGTCTTTATTTCTGTACTGGTAAACAATAGGCATTTATGTCCATAATGGAGACCTGGTGATATAATTGGATCTTGACTGGTAAAGAAGATGGCTCCCTCATGGGATCAAATTTCACAGTTGCACACCACTGGTGCACAATTACCTGCACTGAAGAAATGGGACACTCACCTGGAAGATTTTGATACCAATGATGACTCTAATAAATAGTAGTAGTAGTAATTGTGGTCATTGCCATCATCATCATCATCTTCTGAGTTTTTCCACTGGCCACTCTTGAATCCTCTGGTTAACAATCATCTAACATCATTTTGCTTTATTAAATCCTGCTGACTAGATATGCCTCAATAAATATCATGTTATTTCTAAAACTGTGACCCCTACTGTTCTACTCTAAAATGACTCATATTTCCAAAACTGCCATTTCCCGTCATGGAAATATCATCTTTCTATTTTCATAAAGTACAAACAGAATTTTTAAATTATTTCCTTTCTTTTAATCTCCATTATCCAAATTGCCACCAAAGCCACCAGCTCTATCTGAGCTTTGATGAGCAAGTTCACTGTGCAATCCACAAACCAGTCTCTGAGCACTTAACTCCTCTTCTTCCAAAGAATACTGGTGCCAGACTAACCATCTAAAGACTCAGCTTAAGAGTTTATATAGGTTCATGATAACCTGCTTTGGCTAATTTACTCTGGGATACTTACATACTCTCTATACCTGGTTTCTCGAAAATTTCTGGACATTCTTCCTAAATTTCTTCAATTGTAGAGCCTCTTCCTTTTATTACATTTTTTTTTTCTATTTAGATATAAAACTATAAAGAATTGGTTTCGAATTATTCCATGTATAATAGAATTCTCTCTCCATTTCTATATTAAATTTCTTATAGATGGAGGCATTTCCTATACTACCTTTCTGAACTCAGCAACACCCATGAACTCTATCCACTGCACCACTTCTGGAAACACAGAAAATGCTACAGAAATGCACACTGATTCACCAACATAGTGTAAATACCACTGTGCTCAACAGTGATGATCTATCATTACTACAATTGGAAAAACTTTCAATTGCTTTCCAAAACATTTAGAATTAAGTCTAAACTCTTTATCAGGGTCCACATGACTCTATATGACCTGATCTCTCTTTACTGATCTAATCTTATCACGTGTCTCTCTTAAGGTAACCTTCTGCCTATTCCTCCAACACACCAAATTCAATTCTTTTCTTGGCAGAGTCAACCACTTAGTGGTCACTCCCACCAGAATGTTCTCACAAAGCTGTGCATGGCTTATCTGAATCCATGATTCAGAGTCGGGCTCAAAAAGGCCAGTGCCTCAGTAAACCTTGTCCTACTGTCCTTCACAAAATACCCTCTTGATCACACCAATCATTTCCTAATCATTTACCTTCTTTCATTTTTCTTCACAAAGCTTGTACCTGAAACACTAGTTTTTGTTTATAATCAACTGCTTCTAGTTGAAATATAAGTTCCACAATGGCAGGTATTTGGTTTGTCTTATACTCCATCTTATATGTAACATCTAGAACAAAGTCCAACACATTGTAGACACTCAAGTATTTCTTGAATAAATGATTAATGTAAATACCATTAATATCTGTTTTCCAACTCCCCGAATTCATCTGACAGATAATAAAACACTACCCATCTCTCAGGTCATATGGGAAAAGACAACCTGCTTTCTATTCCTGGTAGTGGAGATGGGTACAGCTGTTAGAATTTGGAAACAGTTTTCAAGGATGCAGGTATGAGAATGAAACACAAAGTTTGGGGACCAAAAACTGTCTTAGAAATATTCTCAAAAGGTAAAAGCCAATGTTTCAATATTTTCCTTTAAATTTACATACACAAATTAAAATTTATAAAGAAGTTGAGGATAAAGAGGTGTTTAATATTTATTGAGCAACTAGATGTTGCTGGTTTGGTGAGATATCAAGTCATATTTTTATTTGCCGACTCCAAGTACCATACTGCCACAATGGTTTTATATTTATTAGCTCACTTTACCTTGGTATTATGCCACTGCACCACTTCTGGAAACACAGAAAATGCTACAGAAATGCACACTGATTCACCAACATAGTGTAAATACCACTGTGCTCAACAGTGATGATCTATCATTACTACAATTGGAAAAACTTTCAATTGCTTTCCAAAACATTTAGAATTAAGTCTAAACTCTTTATCAGGGTCCACATGACTCTATATGACCTGATCTCTCTTTACTGATCTAATCTTATCACGTGTCTCTCTTAAGGTAACCTTCTGCCTATTCCTCCAACACACCAAATTCAATTCTTTTCTTGGCAGAGTCAACCACTTAGTGGTCACTCCCACCAGAATGTTCTCACAAAGCTGTGCATGGCTTATCTGAATCCATGATTCAGAGTCGGGCTCAAAAAGGCCAGTGCCTCAGTAAACCTTGTCCTACTGTCCTTCACAAAATACCCTCTTGATCACACCAATCATTTCCTAATCATTTACCTTCTTTCATTTTTCTTCACAAAGCTTGTACCTGAAACACTAGTTTTTGTTTATAATCAACTGCTTCTAGTTGAAATATAAGTTCCACAATGGCAGGTATTTGGTTTGTCTTATACTCCATCTTATATGTAACATCTAGAACAAAGTCCAACACATTGTAGACACTCAAGTATTTCTTGAATAAATGATTAATGTAAATACCATTAATATCTGTTTTCCAACTCCCCGAATTCATCTGACAGATAATAAAACACTACCCATCTCTCAGGTCATATGGGAAAAGACAACCTGCTTTCTATTCCTGGTAGTGGAGATGGGTACAGCTGTTAGAATTTGGAAACAGTTTTCAAGGATGCAGGTATGAGAATGAAACACAAAGTTTGGGGACCAAAAACTGTCTTAGAAATATTCTCAAAAGGTAAAAGCCAATGTTTCAATATTTTCCTTTAAATTTACATACACAAATTAAAATTTATAAAGAAGTTGAGGATAAAGAGGTGTTTAATATTTATTGAGCAACTAGATGTTGCTGGTTTGGTGAGATATCAAGTCATATTTTTATTTGCCGACTCCAAGTACCATACTGCCACAATGGTTTTATATTTATTAGCTCACTTTACCTTGGTATTATGCCATGACATATTACTGTTATTATTACCACTGTTATTCTGCAAAGAAGAAAATATGCTTGGAAGGATTAAACTCATGCTGGTCACATGAGTTGTGGACGTAAGATGTAAAATCAGGCCTTTCTGGCTCTGAAGTCCGGGCTCAACTCTTCACAATGTATCCTCAATCAAGTTGGTAAATCTGTTCACATTAACGAATGGCTCCCAAATCATCACCTTCATTTGTTTTCTGAGTACCTGGACTACATGAGACATACTTCTCTGGTTTGGTCCTTCAGAAATTAACACTCATGAAACCTGTCTATCCATTCCTAACAAATGCAATTGCAATCACTATCATAACTAAAAAAAGCAATAAGTAATAGTCTTTCCTTCCTACCCTTCAAAGAAGCTACAAAGAGATGCTTTATATATATATATATATTTAAAAAGCTACAAATAAACTGCTCTTCAGATCTTCACTCTCCCCATAGCCAAGATCTCTCTGGCTTTAATAGAAAGCAATACAGGTAACAGTATTAAAGATGACAGTGTGTCTTCCCTTTCTCTTAAAAGGGGGAAAACTGTTATTATACGTAAAATGCTAAGTGAAAAACAAAACAAAGAAAACTTATAATAATGAGAACAATAACAGCTAACAGGTACTAAGCACATACCATATGCCACATCAGGCATTGAATTGTTTTACACTGATATTTTATCTCATCTTCAAAACCACCCTATAACATATACTAGTTTTCATCTGACAGATAATAAAACACTACCCATCTCTCAGGTCATATGGGAAAAGACAACCTGCTTTCTATTCCTGGTAGTGGAGATGGGTACAGCTGTTAGAATTTGGAAACAGTTTTCAAGGATGCAGGTATGAGAATGAAACACAAAGTTTGGGGACCAAAAACTGTCTTAGAAATATTCTCAAAAGGTAAAAGCCAATGTTTCAATATTTTCCTTTAAATTTACATACACAAATTAAAATTTATAAAGAAGTTGAGGATAAAGAGGTGTTTAATATTTATTGAGCAACTAGATGTTGCTGGTTTGGTGAGATATCAAGTCATATTTTTATTTGCCGACTCCAAGTACCATACTGCCACAATGGTTTTATATTTATTAGCTCACTTTACCTTGGTATTATGCCATGACATATTACTGTTATTATTACCACTGTTATTCTGCAAAGAAGAAAATATGCTTGGAAGGATTAAACTCATGCTGGTCACATGAGTTGTGGACGTAAGATGTAAAATCAGGCCTTTCTGGCTCTGAAGTCCGGGCTCAACTCTTCACAATGTATCCTCAATCAAGTTGGTAAATCTGTTCACATTAACGAATGGCTCCCAAATCATCACCTTCATTTGTTTTCTGAGTACCTGGACTACATGAGACATACTTCTCTGGTTTGGTCCTTCAGAAATTAACACTCATGAAACCTGTCTATCCATTCCTAACAAATGCAATTGCAATCACTATCATAACTAAAAAAAGCAATAAGTAATAGTCTTTCCTTCCTACCCTTCAAAGAAGCTACAAAGAGATGCTTTATATATATATATATTTAAAAAGCTACAAATAAACTGCTCTTCAGATCTTCACTCTCCCCATAGCCAAGATCTCTCTGGCTTTAATAGAAAGCAATACAGGTAACAGTATTAAAGATGACAGTGTGTCTTCCCTTTCTCTTAAAAGGGGGAAAACTGTTATTATACGTAAAATGCTAAGTGAAAAACAAAACAAAGAAAACTTATAATAATGAGAACAATAACAGCTAACAGGTACTAAGCACATACCATATGCCACATCAGGCATTGAATTGTTTTACACTGATATTTTATCTCATCTTCAAAACCACCCTATAACATATATACTAGTTTTATGCATATTATATAGACAAGAGGTCAAACTTTAAAGAAATTAAGAAATGTTCACAGTTCATTTAGTTAGAAAACCAAGCTTCACTAGATCCAATCACTACACAGTCATATCTCCAATGCACACATATTTGGAGTTGGTGTTCAAAAAGCAAGCTCTTATCAATAGTGTATCAGTTCAGTTCAGTTACTCAGTCACATCAAACCGTGACACCAAGGACAGCAGCATGCCAGGCTTCCCTGTCCTTCACCATCTCCCAGAGCTTACTCAAACTCATATCCATTGACACGATGATTCCATCCAACCATCACATTCTCTGTCATCCTGTTCTCATTATGACTTCAATTTTTTCCAGCATCAGGGTTTTTTCCAATGAGCTATATATTCACATTAGGTGGCCAAAGCATTGGAGCTTCACTTAAAGCCTAAGTCCTTTCAATGAATATTCATGGTTGATTTCATTTAGAATTGACTGGTTAGATCTCCTTGCAGTCCAGGGGCCTTCTTCAGCACTACAGTTCAAAGGCAACAATTCTTCAATGCCTTCATTATGATCCAGCCCTCACGTCCATACATGACTACTGAAAAAACTATAGCTTTGATTATACAGACTCCTGTCAGCAAAATGATGTATCTGCTTTTAAATACACTGTCTAGGCTTGTGATAGCTTTTCTTTTAAGGAGAAAATATCTTTTAATTTCATGGCTACAGTCACCATCTGCAATGATTTTGGAGCCCTTGAATATTAAGTCTGTCACTGTTTCCATTGTTTGCCCATCTATTTGCCATGAAGTGATGGGACTGGATGCCATGATCTTCGTTTTATTGAATGTTGAGTTTTAGGCCAGCTTCTTCAATCCCTTCTTTCACCTTCATCAAGAGGTTCTTTAGCTCCTCTTAGCTTTCTGCCATAAGGGTAGTATCATCTACATACCTGAGGTTATTGATATTTCTCCCGGCAATCTTCACTCCAGTGTGTGCTTCATCCAGTATCCTATTCATCAATATTTTATTGCAACCTGTAAGAGACGCCTCTCACTGATATTTAAAACTGTGCTAAAATTCCCCCTCTAACCATATCAATTTCATGGCAGGATGTTGTCACTAGGCATAAGTATTGTCAAATTGTCTAAAATCACTTAAAAATATAAACTCTGTTTCTTTCACTACTTTATCCCCAGCACATACAAGATGATCTGGAACAGAGATGACACTCTACAAATATTTTCTGTTGAATAATGGATTATAAGAACTGTCTAAATCAGAGGTTTAAAAGCAAAGAAACCAAAGCAGTACAGAAGTTTTTCGATTCCCTGTCCTTCACCATCTCCCAGAGCTTACTCAAACTCATATCCATTGACACGATGATTCCATCCAACCATCACATTCTCTGTCATCCTGTTCTCATTATGACTTCAATTTTTTCCAGCATCAGGGTTTTTTCCAATGAGCTATATATTCACATTAGGTGGCCAAAGCATTGGAGCTTCACTTAAAGCCTAAGTCCTTTCAATGAATATTCATGGTTGATTTCATTTAGAATTGACTGGTTAGATCTCCTTGCAGTCCAGGGGCCTTCTTCAGCACTACAGTTCAAAGGCAACAATTCTTCAATGCCTTCATTATGATCCAGCCCTCACGTCCATACATGACTACTGAAAAAACTATAGCTTTGATTATACAGACTCCTGTCAGCAAAATGATGTATCTGCTTTTAAATACACTGTCTAGGCTTGTGATAGCTTTTCTTTTAAGGAGAAAATATCTTTTAATTTCATGGCTACAGTCACCATCTGCAATGATTTTGGAGCCCTTGAATATTAAGTCTGTCACTGTTTCCATTGTTTGCCCATCTATTTGCCATGAAGTGATGGGACTGGATGCCATGATCTTCGTTTTATTGAATGTTGAGTTTTAGGCCAGCTTCTTCAATCCCTTCTTTCACCTTCATCAAGAGGTTCTTTAGCTCCTCTTAGCTTTCTGCCATAAGGGTAGTATCATCTACATACCTGAGGTTATTGATATTTCTCCCGGCAATCTTCACTCCAGTGTGTGCTTCATCCAGTATCCTATTCATCAATATTTTATTGCAACCTGTAAGAGACGCCTCTCACTGATATTTAAAACTGTGCTAAAATTCCCCCTCTAACCATATCAATTTCATGGCAGGATGTTGTCACTAGGCATAAGTATTGTCAAATTGTCTAAAATCACTTAAAAATATAAACTCTGTTTCTTTCACTACTTTATCCCCAGCACATACAAGATGATCTGGAACAGAGATGACACTCTACAAATATTTTCTGTTGAATAATGGATTATAAGAACTGTCTAAATCAGAGGTTTAAAAGCAAAGAAACCAAAGCAGTACAGAAGTTTTTCGATAAGGGTCTCCCACCTTCTCATGAGCTCTTTGTCTCAATAGGCCTCATGCCTTTCTCAGTCCATGCTTTGTCTCCTGCCAGTTCTTCCACGGGCAAAGTTTCTCTTCATGGTTCCAACAATAACAAGATGCTATTCCATAGCTCCAAAGCCACTACCTCAAAGTGTTCTTTGGTCACGGCAGCCTCACGTACTGCCTTCTTCGGACCACAGCACTTAGATCATGGTATCATCCATGACTTAGAATCATACAATTTAAAAGGCCTTAAAATACAGGCCTCCACCCACACTTTGCCAAAGAAGAAAGTGGACTGTCATGTATTTTGTCTGAAGTCAAACTCGTAAGAGTCCAAACTGAGACTTGACTTTGTCTTCTAATATTTAGTCCCTACTCTTTCTGTAATTCTCCATCACCTTGTGTCCCCTCCCTTTGCCCCCAGTACAGGGCAATCCTTGAAAAGAAAACACAACAGGCAGTAATTACCATTACACTGTAAACATCCTGGGCTTTGTGGGCACTGGTTTAAACAAAGGAGCAGGGTGAGTGCCAGAGGGGTGACATTTGTTAACAAGTGTTCAAAAGCATCTGTAAAACTCAGCAAGAAGAGGACTTCAAAGGGGAGATCAGCTGTCCATCCTAAAGCAGTGTCTCCCATTCTTCAGTGAAATCTCCTGATGTGAAAAGAAAGGTTCTTTGATCACTTACATGGTAATTCCAAGACACAAGTTAATAGTGCTTAATAAAACATCATTATGGCCTAAGTCACTATGTAGAAGTCACATGAAATATTCAGTGAGACAAACACTATCAAAGAGTATTTCAGTATTTCATGTTCACATATTCTTTTAAAACATCTGTTAAAAATTTTATAAATATAAAATTCAGAGGCACCTTTACAAATAAAGTTCTATAAATTAAACAAAATTACAGTTGCAATACTCCAAATGATTACAGACATGCACTTGAGAAAGAACCACTAAGCTTGGACCTCTTTGAAGCTAAGAATCATGGCAAAAGAGGAAAAGCCATGATTCTTAGCTTCAAAGAGGTCCAAGCTTAGTGGGTCCTCCGGACGCCAGTTTATAGTATAATATTCTGTGATTGTTAGATAGCAACGCCAACCAATGGACACAAACTTGAGAAAACCCTGGGACATAGTGGAGGACAGGGAAGCCTGGCATCCTGCTGTGCATGGGGTTGTGAAGAGTCGGGCATGACTTAGCAACTGAACAATCACAACATTCTGTGATTGATGAGAAAACTGAGACCCAAAGAGACAAAGTGACTTACCCCAGGGCATGTACTGTGTTAGCCTGGATTAAAACAAATCTCCCTGTAACCGATGCAGACTTTTTCCTTTGGTCTCCGCTCCTTTTGACCAACTAATCACTGGCATTTTTGAATGATAACCCAATTTGTTTGCTTAGTATATAGACAGAAACACTGACTCTAAACATGGATTGTTAACACAACTATACCCACAGAGGCCATTTTCTGACTTCATTATTATCGCTTGCCCCCAGTACAGGGCAATCCTTGAAAAGAAAACACAACAGGCAGTAATTACCATTACACTGTAAACATCCTGGGCTTTGTGGGCACTGGTTTAAACAAAGGAGCAGGGTGAGTGCCAGAGGGGTGACATTTGTTAACAAGTGTTCAAAAGCATCTGTAAAACTCAGCAAGAAGAGGACTTCAAAGGGGAGATCAGCTGTCCATCCTAAAGCAGTGTCTCCCATTCTTCAGTGAAATCTCCTGATGTGAAAAGAAAGGTTCTTTGATCACTTACATGGTAATTCCAAGACACAAGTTAATAGTGCTTAATAAAACATCATTATGGCCTAAGTCACTATGTAGAAGTCACATGAAATATTCAGTGAGACAAACACTATCAAAGAGTATTTCAGTATTTCATGTTCACATATTCTTTTAAAACATCTGTTAAAAATTTTATAAATATAAAATTCAGAGGCACCTTTACAAATAAAGTTCTATAAATTAAACAAAATTACAGTTGCAATACTCCAAATGATTACAGACATGCACTTGAGAAAAAGAACCACTAAGCTTGGACCTCTTTGAAGCTAAGAATCATGGCAAAAGAGGAAAAGCCATGATTCTTAGCTTCAAAGAGGTCCAAGCTTAGTGGGTCCTCCGGACGCCAGTTTATAGTATAATATTCTGTGATTGTTAGATAGCAACGCCAACCAATGGACACAAACTTGAGAAAACCCTGGGACATAGTGGAGGACAGGGAAGCCTGGCATCCTGCTGTGCATGGGGTTGTGAAGAGTCGGGCATGACTTAGCAACTGAACAATCACAACATTCTGTGATTGATGAGAAAACTGAGACCCAAAGAGACAAAGTGACTTACCCCAGGGCATGTACTGTGTTAGCCTGGATTAAAACAAATCTCCCTGTAACCGATGCAGACTTTTTCCTTTGGTCTCCGCTCCTTTTGACCAACTAATCACTGGCATTTTTGAATGATAACCCAATTTGTTTGCTTAGTATATAGACAGAAACACTGACTCTAAACATGGATTGTTAACACAACTATACCCACAGAGGCCATTTTCTGACTTCATTATTATCGCATTATATATAAATAATATTATTATCTGTATCAGAAATTATTTTCAGAAGTAAATAAATAGGTCCCATAATTTGGGTAGGAAGGACATGGACTTCCTAGTTGCAAGAGGAAAAAGTTCAATAAGAGGCATACTACATCCGTCCCGAACCCCACCCACCCCCCAGAGCATGCCCTGCTACCTTGATGTTCACTGTGGCACTACAGCCCAGATCCAGTCAGGTTTCAATTACCTTATGTCACCAGATGTCCTCAGATAATCACTCCTTCTAAGCTAAGTGGCACAGCTCTTCAATGCCCACCAGTCTCCCTATTACATGTTGCTGAGCAGCCCACTTGGGGACCATGACAACATGACAATATCAATTCTGTGCATTTGATACACACAGTCCTCACCTTTCTTCTAGCTACAAGAACAAAACCAACTGATTGCAAAGTCCCGAAGATTGTGCCACCAACAAACAAATACAAAATAGTGCCCTTCTTGCAAAAGACCGTGGCTGTTTGGGGACCAACCATGTAACATATTTGTCCTCAGCATTAAAAAGTCAGGGCTGTACTATTCTTTTCTTTCCTAAATTATTTACCAACAGAAAGGGAAATAGAATACCACAGATGTAAAATAAATAAAAAGCAAGACTCTTTCAGCTCCTGGTTGCTTAGAGATATTTTCTGGCCCTGACTCTAGAGTTGCCACATTTATCCTGTGAAATTAAATGTGAAACCTTGTTAACAGTAAGGGACAGGGAAGCCTGGCATCCTGCTGTGCATGGGGTTGTGAAGAGTCGGGCATGACTTAGCAACTGAACAATCACAACATTCTGTGATTGATGAGAAAACTGAGACCCAAAGAGACAAAGTGACTTACCCCAGGGCATGTACTGTGTTAGCCTGGATTAAAACAAATCTCCCTGTAACCGATGCAGACTTTTTCCTTTGGTCTCCGCTCCTTTTGACCAACTAATCACTGGCATTTTTGAATGATAACCCAATTTGTTTGCTTAGTATATAGACAGAAACACTGACTCTAAACATGGATTGTTAACACAACTATACCCACAGAGGCCATTTTCTGACTTCATTATTATCGCATTATATATAAATAATATTATTATCTGTATCAGAAATTATTTTCAGAAGTAAATAAATAGGTCCCATAATTTGGGTAGGAAGGACATGGACTTCCTAGTTGCAAGAGGAAAAAGTTCAATAAGAGGCATACTACATCCGTCCCGAACCCCCCCCACCCCCCCCAGCATGCCCTGCTACCTTGATGTTCACTGTGGCACTACAGCCCAGATCCAGTCAGGTTTCAATTACCTTATGTCACCAGATGTCCTCAGATAATCACTCCTTCTAAGCTAAGTGGCACAGCTCTTCAATGCCCACCAGTCTCCCTATTACATGTTGCTGAGCAGCCCACTTGGGGACCATGACAACATGACAATATCAATTCTGTGCATTTGATACACACAGTCCTCACCTTTCTTCTAGCTACAAGAACAAAACCAACTGATTGCAAAGTCCCGAAGATTGTGCCACCAACAAACAAATACAAAATAGTGCCCTTCTTGCAAAAGACCGTGGCTGTTTGGGGACCAACCATGTAACATATTTGTCCTCAGCATTAAAAAGTCAGGGCTGTACTATTCTTTTCTTTCCTAAATTATTTACCAACAGAAAGGGAAATAGAATACCACAGATGTAAAAATAAATAAAAAAGCAAGACTCTTTCAGCTCCCTGGTTGCTTAGAGATATTTTCTGGCCCTGACTCTAGAGTTGCCACATTTATCCTGTGAAATTAAATGTGGAAACCTTGTTAACAGTAAGGGGACATGAGAACTGAATCCCTTACATGATGTGTTCCAATGCCCCTTCATGAACTCTATTCATCTAAAAGGGTATTGTCCTAGGAATGGCTAGTGCCTTTAAAACTTTGCCTTCTACTTAAAGGAAAAAACACAGTCACTTCCCATTTATCCAGTAGCCCTAATTCTACCATTTTTAAGTCTTGAGAAGACAGCCATGACTCAGAGCCTCTGAAAGAAATCTCTGAAGCATTTAACAGCCATGACACCCAGATACTTGACTCCACCATAAAATTCTAGAGATACTCGTGGGGTAGAGAAGAGTCAGTGGGAATTTACTGATTTGCCAAGCCTCTTTATTTCATCCTAAGTCACTGAGTAGATGACTGTTCTTCCCATTGTTGCTCCCACAGAGTGGAACCTTGTTTACTCTGGGGGTCAGTGTGGTTACTACTCTCACTGCCCTCATATCTTTGCTATTTGCCCCTTACCTGCTCATGCTTTCCAGACCACCCCACATCAACCTGCAGCACGGCACACCCTTGCACCCTCCTCTCCTTTCTTCACTTCATTTCTCCCCATTGTCCTTACTATCTGACATAGCATATATTTCCTGTGTATTGTTTGACTCCACACAGCTAGGGCTTCTCAGGTGGCACCAGTGGTAAAGAACACACCTGCCAATGAAGGTAGATGTAAGAGATATTGGATCAATCCCTGGGTTGGGAAGATGCCCTCGAGGAGGACATGGCAACCCATTCCAGTGTTATTGCCTGGAGAACCACATGGATAGAGGAGCCTGTCAGGCTGCAGTCCATAGCGCTGCACAGTCTAACAAAACTGAAGCAAGTTAGCACACAAGTATTACTCAGCTTGAATGAAAGTTCCACTGATAGCCAAGTTTGTTCTGTTTTATTTACTAATGTATCATGACATCTAGAATGGTATCTGATGCTCAGTAGATTTCTCAATGAATAATTCTTTAATGAATAAAATAATGATTGAATAAATCACTATCTGACAAAAACAGAATTTGAGGCCCAGTATGTTAAAGTAAATATTATTTCTATAGTTGACTCAGTAACAGGATGAGATCTGTCCCCAGTGGCATTTTTTCCCAACTTATTTTTTTTTCACTGTGGTTAAGTATGTCTAACATAAACTTTGCCAATATAGCGATTTTAAGTGTAGAGTTTAAGGGTATTAAGTACTACATGCATGTTTTTCTGTAATCATCACTACTATCCAGTTCCAGAAATCTTTTCATCTTGTAAAAGCTGAGCCGATATACCCACTAAACAATAACTCCTCAGCCTGTAACCACCACCTGACTTTGTCTCTATGAATTTTATAACTCAAAATTCTACACATAGTGGAATCATTTTGTATTTGTACTATTGAGTCTGATTTACTTCACTTAATGGGATGTTCCCTATGATTCATCCATACTGTATGGGTCAGACTGCCCCTCCTTTTTGAGGCTAAATGTCACCCTACTGTATGGATAGATGACACTTTTCTTATTCATTTACCTGTTGAGGGACACTTAGGTTGCTTTCACATTTTAGCTATTGTGACTAATGCTGCTATAAACCTGTATGCAAAAATCTCTCTGAAATTTTCCTTTCAATTATCTGGTATATATATTCAAAGTGGAGCTGCTGGATCATATTTTTAATCAATCTTCAATTACTTGACGGATTACCAAGCTGATTTCCATAGTAGTGGCACCATTTTACATTCTCCCCAGTAGTCTACAAGAGTTTCAAGTTTCTCCATATTCTCAATAATACTTGTCTGTTTCCCCTCATTCCTCATTCAACCCATCATTTGTTCAGGTCACCCATAAATAATAATACAGACATTTATGAAGCAAGTATGAAAAGGGGAAAAAATGAAAGTGAAAAACTATAATAACATACCTGAGAGGAGAGTCAAGAGAAAAAATGAGAGGAGAAGAGAGAGAAAATTAAACATGTCCAAATAGCAGTGGGGAAAATTCAAAACTCTGGTAGTTTTGAGAGGTAAGCACAATTACCTGTCAGTTTTCTAAATCCTAAAAACAGACAGAGGGCACCAATCTCTGGCCTCCCTCGTGGGCTTGGCTCCGAAGCTGTGAGCTGCTCAAATCTGTTCTTAAAAAACAATGTGCCTGAGGCCAAGAGGAGTGTCACAGGCTGTATCTTCACATAATCCTTTCTGCTGCACTGGTGCCCCGCAACCTGGCTTGCTGCAACCTGGCAGTCATGTAGACCACACCCTCTCTGGCTCAGACAGGACCCATCTTCTCATACCCCTCACACACTGACAGGCAGGAATGCTGTCTGTCTCTGGGCAACGCAATATGTTTCATATAACCAAGTCAAATGGACCATGGACTTGAAGAAAAAAAAATCTTAATGAGAAAATACCATACGGTTTTGGAGAATCAAAAAGCATGCTCTCTCTGGGCACATTTCCTCAACACTTCATCCAAATTCAGAATTAAATGAGTATAAGTTGAAGGTATTTTCTGACACTGTCCATGTCTCTAGCACCCCAGCTATTTCAAACCTCCATTATTTCAAGGCTTTGCCTACAGTCAACTTATCCACCAGAATGGAAAGAGGAATTCAAAAAGGGGAAAATAATCGCTAGCTGATCTAGGAAGGTCTTTTGAAATTTAAAGGACAAAGAACTAAAACAAAACAAAACAAAAAAGGCAAAACACAGCTCACAGACAAGGCAGGGGCTCACTGGATGCCTCTGTTTGGTTACAAAGTGTTCTTATGTAAAATAATTATGCAAGCTCCTGATACCACCAAGATATGTGTTAACATAACTTCAAGATATGTGTTAATAGTACTTCAGGGTCTTATGTTTTCCAGAAACATACTTTAAGAAGTAAAACGTAAGAAATCCTCATCCCTTCCCCTGCACAACCCGCTGCTTGGGGCTGGTTTGAGCTTTGCTCTGTGGCTCACTCTTCATCCAAACTGAGGCAAGAAAAAAAAAAAAAAAAAAAGATCACCATCCATTGTAATAAAGGAAGAACAGACATATGCATAAGAGACCCACATGAGAATGTAAATTGATACAGCCTCTGTGGAAGACAGTATGGAGATTCCTCAAAAAACTAAAAATAGAAGCACCCTATGACCCAGCAATCCCACTATTAGGCCTATACCCTGATGAAATCAAAACTGAAAGAGGCACCTGTACCCCAATGTTCATTGCAGCTCTCTATACAATAGCTAGAACATGGAAGCAACCTAGATGCCCATCGACGAACGAATGGATCCAAAAGCTCTGGTACATATATACAATGGAATACTACACAGCTGTAAAGAGAAATGCAGAAGAATCAGACCGAACGAGGTGGCTGGATCTAGAACATATCATAAAAAGTGAAGTCAGTCAGAAAGAGAAGGACGAGCACAATATACTAACACATATATATGGAATCTAGTAGGATGGTGATGATGGCACATGCACTGAAGTGATGGAAAGACAGACATGGACAGTGGACATATGGACATTGTGGGGAAGGAACAGTGGGTGAGAAGCGTATAGGAGGTAGCATGAAGGCCTGTACTATCATATGTGAAGAAAACAGCTATAGTCATTGTTCTGTGAGAAAAGCAGATCCTTTAGGGCTGCTGTGTGACGGTCTGGAGGGGTGGGATGGGGGGTATATACATATGACTAATCTGAGAACACACATATCTGTAAACAAGAAAACTCTGTAAAAGTTAAAAGTAAAATAAAAGTTAAAAAAAGAGAGACCCACATGAAGGCAAAACAACAAGTGGATCTTCATACTTCTCTAATTTGGCAAAAGCTATAATAATGAAAAGACTTCCCAGGTGGCTCCAGTGGTAAAGAACCTACCTGTCAACACAGAACATGTAAGAATCGAGGGTTCAGTCCCAGGTTGGGAAAATCCACTGGAGAAGGGCAAGGCAACCAACTCTGGTATTCTTGCCTGGAAAAATCCCAGAGACAGAGGGGCCTCTAGAACTGTAGTCCATCAGGTCACAAAGAGTTGGACTTGGCTGAAGTGACTTAGCACTGCACAGCACTTAATACTGCATCCAGAGGAGAGGATATTTTGCAGCCATGAACAGTTATATTTTTTAAGTGACTTCACTAGGTTGAACAGTGCTCATGAAATAAGCAGAAGCAATTAAAATTTTACCTGACAGGTACAGTATCATTTTCGCAATGTAGAAGACAGATGTAGGAATATAAAATCTCAAGTTTCAATTATGTATGGTTTTTAATTTATTCTTATTCCTCTGAATATTTTTACTCTAACTATAATAATCATATATTATTTTTATAATTATAAAGAATCTCTTTTGAATTTTGTTAAACATGCTGCTGTCCTGACACATCTCTCTATACACTGCCAATTCCCTCTAAGGACATTTCCCAACTGTCAAAACATTTTCTGGAGTCCAACTTAGACCAAGTTTCTGGCTTTCCATCTTTATCCTAAGAGCAACTAGTCCTATGGCTGCCCTCAGGATTAGTCAGTTGCCAGCCAGCAGAGCTGAAAAATGCCAAAGATGTTTACAGTCTAGGGGGCTTTCTTGTTCAGAGAATGAACTTAAATGTTTCAAAGAAGCTTTCAAAACATACTCTAAATCTCTGATCTATAGCAACTTACGAATGAATCACTGCAGAGGTGCTATTAAAGAATAAAGGAATGTATTCCTTGTACTTACAAACCATAGTGAATCTACTTTCTGCTCATCTCCATAACCCATCAGCCTAAAGCATATGACTGCAGGCATCCTTTAGGGCTGCTGTGTGACGGTCTGGAGGGGTGGGATGGGGGGTATATACATATGACTAATCTGAGAACACACATATCTGTAAACAAGAAAACTCTGTAAAAGTTAAAAGTAAAATAAAAGTTAAAAAAAGAGAGACCCACATGAAGGCAAAACAACAAGTGGATCTTCATACTTCTCTAATTTGGCAAAAGCTATAATAATGAAAAGACTTCCCAGGTGGCTCCAGTGGTAAAGAACCTACCTGTCAACACAGAACATGTAAGAATCGAGGGTTCAGTCCCAGGTTGGGAAAATCCACTGGAGAAGGGCAAGGCAACCAACTCTGGTATTCTTGCCTGGAAAAATCCCAGAGACAGAGGGGCCTCTAGAACTGTAGTCCATCAGGTCACAAAGAGTTGGACTTGGCTGAAGTGACTTAGCACTGCACAGCACTTAATACTGCATCCAGAGGAGAGGATATTTTGCAGCCATGAACAGTTATATTTTTTAAGTGACTTCACTAGGTTGAACAGTGCTCATGAAATAAGCAGAAGCAATTAAAATTTTACCTGACAGGTACAGTATCATTTTCGCAATGTAGAAGACAGATGTAGGAATATAAAATCTCAAGTTTCAATTATGTATGGTTTTTAATTTATTCTTATTCCTCTGAATATTTTTACTCTAACTATAATAATCATATATTATTTTTATAATTATAAAGAATCTCTTTTGAATTTTGTTAAACATGCTGCTGTCCTGACACATCTCTCTATACACTGCCAATTCCCTCTAAGGACATTTCCCAACTGTCAAAACATTTTCTGGAGTCCAACTTAGACCAAGTTTCTGGCTTTCCATCTTTATCCTAAGAGCAACTAGTCCTATGGCTGCCCTCAGGATTAGTCAGTTGCCAGCCAGCAGAGCTGAAAAATGCCAAAGATGTTTACAGTCTAGGGGGCTTTCTTGTTCAGAGAATGAACTTAAATGTTTCAAAGAAGCTTTCAAAACATACTCTAAATCTCTGATCTATAGCAACTTACGAATGAATCACTGCAGAGGTGCTATTAAAGAATAAAGGAATGTATTCCTTGTACTTACAAACCATAGTGAATCTACTTTCTGCTCATCTCCATAACCCATCAGCCCAAAGCATATGACTGCAGGCTTCTCTTCCCAGGGAATCTGGACACTGTGTACAGAGACTGAGTTTCTAAGGACAAGCAGCTGCAGATGTATTTCAAGGAGCCATGGTGTCAATGGCAGTGCTTTGAGAGCCGCTCGGTGAGGAGAAGAAAATTTGCTCATCAGGTCTTAGGACTTCAGTTCTAACCATCATCTCGGAGTTAGTGATTGGGCAGGGCTAATTCACATGTTTAAACCTTAAAACCCAACCTTTGCTCTTGGTATTACAAACTAAGTCATGGTAAGCCTAAGGAAACACCGTGAGATCCCAAAGCTTATAAGGTGCAGAACTCTGTGTTAAATAATATTCCTGTGGCCTCAGGTCACAGGCTATATTAGTCACTGTAATAATGGCTGATAGATATTGAGTCTCAGCAGTCCATATTTCATTAGCGTTTGAAATGCACCTTTATAAGAGCTCTGATGAAGGTTGTATCTGAGTCTTTGAAGTCAGCCTGCAATCATATCTGTACCTACTCCACATTCCTGAGATCTGGAGCTAGAGACAATTCCTTAATCTCAAGTGGGAGATCTCACCTATAAAACAGAGATAGTAGTAGTTAAGTTATTGAGCACTTGCTCTGTGCTGAGTTCTCTTCCAACCACATTAGGAATATTATCTCATTTATTTCTCAAGACAGTCTGGGAGAAAAGTATGACCACTTCCACAAAGTTGATTCAAACTGACACTACTGGTAAATGCCTACATTTGGGGCCAAAACCCAGGTATGCCTTATTCAGAGCCTTCTGTTTTTCCCACTTATACCCAGGTCACCTCCAGGTTTGTTGTGAACTAACAAACACGGAGATGGACTACGTCTAAACCACCACACACTCTATTCCTTTTCAATTCTCTTATGCCATTTCCCAGCAACAACAAAAAACAAACCCATTCAGATACCCCCCTACCCCATGGAAAACATATTCTCTCCCATATATTAATGAATACCCTGCTTTCTCCCAACACCAGTCAGTACTCATGAATTTATTACACATAGCTCACAATTTAGCACTCAGTTCCATGCAGTATAAACTTATTCTCCTAAAATGTTATTTCCCAAAGCATATGACTGCAGGCTTCTCTTCCCAGGGAATCTGGACACTGTGTACAGAGACTGAGTTTCTAAGGACAAGCAGCTGCAGATGTATTTCAAGGAGCCATGGTGTCAATGGCAGTGCTTTGAGAGCCGCTCGGTGAGGAGAAGAAAATTTGCTCATCAGGTCTTAGGACTTCAGTTCTAACCATCATCTCGGAGTTAGTGATTGGGCAGGGCTAATTCACATGTTTAAACCTTAAAACCCAACCTTTGCTCTTGGTATTACAAACTAAGTCATGGTAAGCCTAAGGAAACACCGTGAGATCCCAAAGCTTATAAGGTGCAGAACTCTGTGTTAAATAATATTCCTGTGGCCTCAGGTCACAGGCTATATTAGTCACTGTAATAATGGCTGATGGATATTGAGTCTCAGCAGTCCATATTTCATTAGCGTTTGAAAGGCACCTTTATAAGAGCTCTGATGAAGGTTGTATCTGAGTCTTTGAAGTCAGCCTGCAATCATATCTGTACCTACTCCACATTCCTGAGATCTGGAGCTAGAGACAATTCCTTAATCTCAAGTGGGAGATCTCACCTATAAAACAGAGATAGTAGTAGTTAAGTTATTGAGCACTTGCTCTGTGCTGAGTTCTCTTCCAACCACATTAGGAATATTATCTCATTTATTTCTCAAGACAGTCTGGGAGAAAAGTATGACCACTTCCACAAAGTTGATTCAAACTGACACTACTGGTAAATGCCTACATTTGGGGCCAAAACCCAGGTATGCCTTATTCAGAGCCTTCTGTTTTTCCCACTTATACCCAGGTCACCTCCAGGTTTGTTGTGAACTAACAAACACGGAGATGGACTACGTCTAAACCACCACACACTCTATTCCTTTTCAATTCTCTTATGCCATTTCCCAGCAACAACAAAAAACAAACCCATTCAGATACCCCCCTACCCCATGGAAAACATATTCTCTCCCATATATTAATGAATACCCTGCTTTCTCCCAACACCAGTCAGTACTCATGAATTTATTACACATAGCTCACAATTTAGCACTCAGTTCCATGCAGTATAAACTTATTCTCCTAAAATGTTATTTGTATGTTCCCCAAAGAAACCATGTATTAGGGCTTCCAAGGTGGTCCAGCGGTAAATAATCAGCCTACAAATGCAGGAGACTTGGGTTTGATCCCTGGGTCAGGAAGATCCCCTGGAGGAGGAAATGGCAGCCCACACTAGTATTCTTTCCTGGGAAACCTCATGCACAGAGGAGCCTTGCAGGCTCTAGTGTACTGAGTCACAAAGAGTCAGACATGACTGAGTATGCACATACACAAAGAGACCATAATTTCCTAGGGGTCAGAAACCATACCTTAAATAATCAGAGAATTAGAAAAGTAGTAGATTGCAAGATTGTCTCTCTTTCTAAAAAATCAAAATAATATAAGCTGAACTCTTTCCAAAAATATCTTATTTGGAAGGACAGTACTTTGACTGCAAACTACTGAGCTAGTTAATCCTTAATCTTCCAAGGTTCAAAGGAAAACGTTCAGACATTGGCAATCATTCAGTGAGTTGGTGTCAAGCAAATAACTAGTATTAATGTTGCCTGATTCTCATCCAGTGGCTGCTTTTATATATGTATCCTGGGATTTCTCTGTCTCCTTTGAGTATCTTTCTTGACTTAGCCACAATTCAGGGAGTAAAAAAATGGACCAACTGCATTGAACCTGGAAACTCTGACAGAAGAGCTTGAGAAAACTAGGAAAAGTAGAACGTGGCTATCAGATCACCTTCTAGGACCCTCAGGAGGAAAATAGCATCATGATTGCATATATCCTTCAACTGCAACATCCAATCAAATTACCCAGAAACATCATGAAGCAAAGCCACTGCTTTCAATCTCTTTATTTCAGACTTTGAATCTACGTCACTAAGGATGAAAGACCTTTAGCACAACCAAGTCTTAAACATGTTTTAACTTAATTTAGTGACATGATACTTAGAATATTTTGGAGGAAAAAATTTGATATCATCTATACCTAGTGCTTTCTGTTTTCAATTTCGTATTCTGTATAAGCATAGTACTCCCATCAATTTAAATTTGAATACCCTGCTTTCTCCCAACACCAGTCAGTACTCATGAATTTATTACACATAGCTCACAATTTAGCACTCAGTTCCATGCAGTATAAACTTATTCTCCTAAAATGTTATTTGTATGTTCCCCAAAGAAACCATGTATTAGGGCTTCCAAGGTGGTCCAGCGGTAAATAATCAGCCTACAAATGCAGGAGACTTGGGTTTGATCCCTGGGTCAGGAAGATCCCCTGGAGGAGGAAATGGCAGCCCACACTAGTATTCTTTCCTGGGAAACCTCATGCACAGAGGAGCCTTGCAGGCTCTAGTGTACTGAGTCACAAAGAGTCAGACATGACTGAGTATGCACATACACAAAGAGACCATAATTTCCTAGGGGTCAGAAACCATACCTTAAATAATCAGAGAATTAGAAAAGTAGTAGATTGCAAGATTGTCTCTCTTTCTAAAAAATCAAAATAATATAAGCTGAACTCTTTCCAAAAATATTTCATTTGGAAGGACAGTACATTGACTGCACACTACTGAGCTAGTTAATCCTTAATCTTCCAAGGTTCAAAGGAAAACGTTCAGACATTGGCAATCATTCAGTGAGTTGGTGTCAAGCAAATAACTAGTATTAATGTTGCCTGATTCTCATCCAGTGGCTGCTTTTATATATGTATCCTGGGATTTCTCTGTCTCCTTTGAGTATCTTTCTTGACTTAGCCACAATTCAGGGAGTAAAAAAATGGACCAACTGCATTGAACCTGGAAACTCTGACAGAAGAGCTTGAGAAAACTAGGAAAAGTAGAACGTGGCTATCAGATCACCTTCTAGGACCCTCAGGAGGAAAATAGCATCATGATTGCATATATCCTTCAACTGCAACATCCAATCAAATTACCCAGAAACATCATGAAGCAAAGCCACTGCTTTCAATCTCTTTATTTCAGACTTTGAATCTACGTCACTAAGGATGAAAGACCTTTAGCACAACCAAGTCTTAAACATGTTTTAACTTAATTTAGTGACATGATACTTAGAATATTTTGGAGGAAAAAATTTGATATCATCTATACCTAGTGCTTTCTGTTTTCCAATATTTTAACAGTACCTTTCTGCTACTAAAGCATAACATACATTCATGTTATACTCCATTTACATAAAAAGTGGAAAACATGTAAAGTAGAAATAGATATCACACATAATCTTCCATCACAGATAATTTGTTAAACACTTATCTGGGGGACTATTTTCTGCTTGTGTTTCTATATATCCATACATAATTTATTGTATTTATTATTTTAATTAGAAAATAGTATATATTCTGTTTGGAATTTCATCATACTACATGATGAGAATTTTCCATTGACAGTAAATACTATTCTAAACTTTATTTTAAAATTCATTGTATCCCTACATATGAATACACTGGAATTTATTCGATCAAACTTCATTAGTTCATATTTAGGCTGATTCTAGTTTCTTTTTTATAAATAATAAGTGTAACATATATCCAATGAAAATGAAAATCTTCTCACATAAATAACTAATTGATTTTTTATAATTAGTTTGTATTAACAAATATTTCCAGGTCCTGTGATATATACTGTCAAATGATCCCAAGGAAAGTTTGTATCAATGTATATTCTTATCAGCAATATATGAAAAGGTGCCTGTTTCCTAAACTATCTCCAAAACTGGATAACTAACATGTATATAAATCAATATCTATTCATATTTCTACAAAGAGATAGACATATACATAAGTTTAGTATGTTGTTTTTGTTACTCAGTTGCTAAGTCAGGTTTGACGCTGAGATCCTACAGAATGGGGCTGTCAGGCTTTCCCAGACAAGAATACCAGAGTGAGTTGCCATTTCCTTCCCCCAGGGATCTTCCCAATCCTGGGATTGAAACCAAATCTCCTGCATTGGCAGGTGGATGCATCACCAGGAAGACCCAAATTTAGTATAATTAGCATCTAATTATAGTTCTTTTAATTACTTCTACTCTTAAAATAGTTTTAAAGTCTTTGAATATACTCTAATAGAAACTCTAGTGTCTAACAGATACTGCCTATACAATTGTGAATCTATACATACACATTTGATTGCATGGATCACAAAAAGCTGTGGAAAATTCTGAAAGAGATGGGAATACCAGAACACCTTACCTGCCTCCTGTAAAACCTGTATTCAGGACAAAAAAAAAAAAAAAAGTTAGAACTGGACTTGAAACAATGCACTGCTTCTAAATTGGGAAACAAGTATATCAAGACTATATATTGGCATCCTGCTTATTTAATTTCTATGAAGAGTATATCATGGGAAATGCCAGTCTGGATGAAAGAAGTCCATATAGTCAAAGCCATGGCTTTGCCAGTAGTCATGTATGGATCTAAGAGTTGAACCATAAAGAAGGTGGAGTATCAAAGAACTGATTCATTTGAACTGTGGAATTAGGGGATCTTGAGGGTTCTTTGAAATGCTAGGAGATCAGTCAATTCATCATTCAATTTTAGTATCCCTACATATGAATACACTGGAATTTATTCGATCAAACTTCATTAGTTCATATTTAGGCTGATTCTAGTTTCTTTTTTATAAATAATAAGTGTAACATATATCCAATGAAAATGAAAATCTTCTCACATAAATAACTAATTGATTTTTTATAATTAGTTTGTATTAACAAATATTTCCAGGTCCTGTGATATATACTGTCAAATGATCCCAAGGAAAGTTTGTATCAATGTATATTCTTATCAGCAATATATGAAAAGGTGCCTGTTTCCTAAACTATCTCCAAAACTGGATAACTAACATGTATATAAATCAATATCTATTCATATTTCTACAAAGAGATAGACATATACATAAGTTTAGTATGTTGTTTTTGTTACTCAGTTGCTAAGTCAGGTTTGACGCTGAGATCCTACAGAATGGGGCTGTCAGGCTTTCCCAGACAAGAATACCAGAGTGAGTTGCCATTTCCTTCCCCCAGGGATCTTCCCAATCCTGGGATTGAAACCAAATCTCCTGCATTGGCAGGTGGATGCATCACCAGGGAAGACCCAAATTTAGTATAATTAGCATCTAATTATAGTTCTTTTAATTACTTCTACTCTTAAAATAGTTTTAAAGTCTTTGAATATACTCTAATAGAAACTCTAGTGTCTAACAGATACTGCCTATACAATTGTGAATCTATACATACACATTTGATTGCATGGATCACAAAAAGCTGTGGAAAATTCTGAAAGAGATGGGAATACCAGAACACCTTACCTGCCTCCTGTAAAACCTGTATTCAGGACAAAAAAAAAAAAAAAAGTTAGAACTGGACTTGAAACAATGCACTGCTTCTAAATTGGGAAACAAGTATATCAAGACTATATATTGGCATCCTGCTTATTTAATTTCTATGAAGAGTATATCATGGGAAATGCCAGTCTGGATGAAAGAAGTCCATATAGTCAAAGCCATGGCTTTGCCAGTAGTCATGTATGGATCTAAGAGTTGAACCATAAAGAAGGTGGAGTATCAAAGAACTGATTCATTTGAACTGTGGAGTTAGGGGCTCTTGAGGGTTCTTTGAAATGCTAGGAGATCAGTCAATTCTAAAGAAATCAACCCTGATTATTCACTGGAAGGACTGATGCTAAAGATGAAGCTCCACTACTTTGGCCACCTGATGTGAAGAGATGACTCATTGGAAAAGAGACTGATGTTGGGAAAAATAGAAGGCAAAAGGAGAAAGGGATGACAGAGGATGAGATGGTTTGATGGCATCACTGAGTCAGTGGACATGAGTTTGAGAAAACTCTGGGAGACAGTGAAGGACAGGGAAGCCTGTCATGCTTCAGCATGGAGTTGCAAAGAGTTGGACACAACTTAGTGACTGAACTGAACTGAACATACACACACATATTATCTCCTTCCTTGAAAATAAATCTCAAGTATTATAAAGGAAACTGGGACCTGTCTCACCCTAGGGAAAAACCTTGATTCAAGGTAATTCTACTTGCTCTTTCTAAGGCATAATTTAGGGTTAGCATTTAGTCATGACTGACTCTTTGTGACCTGTGTCCTGTAGCCCACCAGGCTCCTCTGTCTCAAGCACTCTCCAGGCAAGATTACTGGAGTGTGTGGCCATTTCCTTCTCTAGGAGATCTTCCTGACCCAGGGATTAAACCTGGGTCTCCTGCATTATAGGCCTATCCTTTACTGTTTGAACCACCAGAGAGAAAAAGACTCTCCTGGAAACAACTTTTGAGAGTTCCTTGGAGTGCAAGGATATCAGACCAGTCAATCCTAAAGAAAATCAATCCTAAATATCCATTGGAAGGACTGATTCTGAAGTTCCAACACTTTAGACACCTCATGAAAAGAGCCAGCTCACTGGCAATGACCTCAGTGCTGGTAGAGATTGAGGGCAGGAGGAAAAGATGACAATGCAGGATGAGATGGTTGAATGGCATCACTGAATCAATGGACATGAGTTTGAGCAAACTCTAGGAGATAGTGAAGGAAAGGGAAGCCTGGCATGCTGCATTCCATGGAGACACAAAGAGGGGGAGGACGACATAGTGACTGAACAATGTCAACTACAAACTGTCATTTACATTGCCAATGTCTGGACAACAAGGGCATTTGCCATCTGCCTCTGCAGAGACCAGACTCTGTGCTGTTGAGAGCTGCTGACCTTCAATGCCCCCTGAAGGAGATCAGGGTGAGGTGGAGACCTGGTGCTATTGAGAGCTGCTGACCTTCAATACCCTCTGATGGAGATCAGGGTTGGGTAGAGGCACTCTGTGCTCCAAGGAATCCAGTGGGGCAGGTCTTTAGATAGGTGGATGCTTCTAGGAACAGATTTTATTATCTCAATCCTTGCATCTCCTCATATTTAGAAAAGCACTAAATCTTCTCATGGTGAATGATATTAAACTCCCTCACCAAAAGCCTTAAATATTGACCCTCCTCCTGCTGCCTCTTTGGAGCAGTCTCTATACACACACATATTATCTCCTTCCTTGAAAATAAATCTCAAGTATTATAAAGGAAACTGGGACCTGTCTCACCCTAGGGAAAAACCTTGATTCAAGGTAATTCTACTTGCTCTTTCTAAGGCATAATTTAGGGTTAGCATTTAGTCATGACTGACTCTTTGTGACCTGTGTCCTGTAGCCCACCAGGCTCCTCTGTCTCAAGCACTCTCCAGGCAAGATTACTGGAGTGTGTGGCCATTTCCTTCTCTAGGAGATCTTCCTGACCCAGGGATTAAACCTGGGTCTCCTGCATTATAGGCCTATCCTTTACTGTTTGAACCACCAGAGAGAAAAAGACTCTCCTGGAAACAACTTTTGAGAGTTCCTTGGAGTGCAAGGATATCAGACCAGTCAATCCTAAAGAAAATCAATCCTAAATATCCATTGGAAGGACTGATTCTGAAGTTCCAACACTTTAGACACCTCATGAAAAGAGCCAGCTCACTGGCAATGACCTCAGTGCTGGTAGAGATTGAGGGCAGGAGGAAAAGATGACAATGCAGGATGAGATGGTTGAATGGCATCACTGAATCAATGGACATGAGTTTGAGCAAACTCTAGGAGATAGTGAAGGAAAGGGAAGCCTGGCATGCTGCATTCCATGGAGACACAAAGAGGGGGAGGACGACATAGTGACTGAACAATGTCAACTACAAACTGTCATTTACATTGCCAATGTCTGGACAACAAGGGCATTTGCCATCTGCCTCTGCAGAGACCAGACTCTGTGCTGTTGAGAGCTGCTGACCTTCAATGCCCCCTGAAGGAGATCAGGGTGAGGTGGAGACCTGGTGCTATTGAGAGCTGCTGACCTTCAATACCCTCTGATGGAGATCAGGGTTGGGTAGAGGCACTCTGTGCTCCAAGGAATCCAGTGGGGCAGGTCTTTAGATAGGTGGATGCTTCTAGGAACAGATTTTATTATCTCAATCCTTGCATCTCCTCATATTTAGAAAAGCACTAAATCTTCTCATGGTGAATGATATTAAACTCCCCCCTCACCAAAATCCTTAAATATTGACCCTCCTCCTGCTGCCTCTTTGGAGCAGTCTCTCAGAGTTATCTGAGGTGCTGTCTCCCGGGCTGCAGTCCTAAGCATGCCCCAAATAAAACTTAACCCACAGCTCTCAAGTTGTTCATCTTTTTTAGTCAACAACAACAACAAGGCATAATTTATTAACAGATTACATTAAACTCTTTCAGTCAAGGAAACATGAAAATACATCATCTACGGACAGACTCTTATAAGGTTATCTTTGATCTTAACAAAGGACTCTAGGAAGGAAATCTTCTTTTGGGACATCATTATGTCAAGGTCTGATGTGTGGGGTTGTTTCAGCCAATTTGAGACTTTGAAGGGAATTCTATCAAGTTTCAAAGTATCCAGATGGAAATAACAAAGAAAAAAGTTGGAAACAATCTATGCCACTGAGGACACCAGAGTAGCTCTATTAACTAATTCTGGAAACACTGTCCTAGACTCCTTGTTATAAGAATATAAATTTACCATTTAAGCCAGTAAAGTTGAATTTTTCTTATATTTTTATTATTTAAGCTAACTGAACCCATATACGTATACTGTCTCCCTATATCCTTCAATAACTCAGTCAAGAAGGACAGGTTTTCCAACTTACAAAATAAAAATGTGGCACTTCCAAACCTTTCAACCAGTAGAACTTGTATACTAATTGATACACTAGATTTTAACAATGAGAACTCTGAGTTTTTGTTTTGGCCCAGGAATACATAATGTATATTTTCAATACACTTTCATAAAGGAAACACAATCCAAAGATAGTTCACTATACCTTAGACAAGTATGGAACTATCTAAAATATTGCATTTACCAAGCCTTTAAGATGGAGGCAAGGAACACACAATAGCTTACTGGGTTATTAAACATAAATCTCCATTTATTGTGTCAACTCAAATGTAGATACAAGCAGGACAGTCAGGCTGGTCTCAACAGTGTTGTAAGTACTTGCTGTTGTTGTTGAGTCATTAAGTCTTCTATGACACCATGGACTGTAGCCTGTCAGGCTTCTCTATCCATGGGATTCCCCAGGCAAGAATACTGGAGTGGGTCACCAATTTCTCCTCCAAGGAGTCTTCCCAATCCAGGGATCAAACCCTCCCCTTCTGCTTGGCAGTCGGATTCTTCACCACTGAGCCACCTGAGGAGCCCATTTTATGTGCTAACGTAGCCTTAATCGAACCTCTTTATATGAAAGCATACTTGTGAACCTGCATGAACAATTCCACCAATGGAGCGTACAGAAATACCAATAAGCCTTTATGATAAATTTGAGTCAAGGGAAACACAGTGCTTAATACGTTTGTACACAAACACCCTGGGGGCAAGATCCATCGTTTATTCTAGTTGTTCTGCAGCACCCAGTGTGGTTCAAATCCTTTACAATATGTGTTGATAAAAACAACAACAACAACAATAACAAAAAAACCCAACAACAAAATACCCACTCAAACCTAACAAAGAAGCCAAATAACAGACAAACCCTTCATCCTAAACTCTCAAGGGAAATTCCCTTTGATATTCTAAGACATATTTCCTGGTTTTAATAAACCTTAGCACTATTTTAACACTATTGTTGCTAAGTGCATAAGTCTCTGATTTTTGGCTTTTCCAGGACAATATATGAAAAACAAAAATGGCTTGAAAAATCAAACATTGTATTAATTTTCACTCTACAAACCCCATTCAGAGGAGTCTCTTAATGTTTTCCTGTTCTCCTTTTGTTGATTTTTTTTCACCTGTAACGAACAGAAAACCTCCATCACAAATATGTATGTGCAAATAATGTAGCTTTCTGTAATATCTTCATTTCAGCTTAATGAATGTTTCTGAGTTCCTTTTCTTCTGGACTAGTAGGTTATTGGAAATGTTTCAGTAGTTTGGGAGATTCTTTTCTTTCATCTGGTTGTGTCATAGTTCCAGGAGATTCCAAATGGCCAAGACACTGGCAGAGAGAGATCGCTCTGATCCTTGGCCTGTGGAACACACCAGTCACCATGGAGACGTTCCATTTAAGGACACTTTGAGGTGTCATAACAGCCAGGAAACAGCTGAAGATTGAAGTCCTGCCCGGGATGCCTGCCTACAGAGCATCCCATGGCCTCTCTCTCTCCACAGTCTCACGCATCCCAGAAGGCAGCCTTGGTGGCAGAGAACTTCCCTCCAGAAACTGCTTAGGTCTCTGTTTAATCACCTTCTGCCATCATGTCACCCATCACCCAGTCAAAGCAGCCCTTTTCTAGTCTACATTTTGGAGGGAAATTTTTCTCATTGATTCCCCCTGCCCACATTTTCTCTCCAAACTCTAACCCTCTCTGCTGTACAAAGGCATGAGCTCTTCACCTTGACTGCATATTAGAATCACTTGGACATTTAAATATAAACATTGAACCTGGATCACAACTCTATACACCAAATGAAAATCAAAACCTCAAGAGGTATATACCAGGTATCAACTTCTTAAAATTTATGTCCTAAGTGATTCTAATCTAAGATGAGGGTTGAGAGTCTTTGCCCTAAGGGGCTAGAGTTTTGGAATCCTTCTTTGATAGTTTTATATCCCTCCTCTAGAGTGTGAGGAGGCTGACAAAGTTGTTTTAAATAGAGGGATGAACAAAAGGCAAATGTCTCACAAAGAACATCAGAGTTTTTAAGTCAGTTTTGAAATATCCAAAGGTGCAAGTCTTTGACTTTTCTTATTCAATATATCAATAAATTTAACTGGTTATCCTTACTGAAAAAAAAAAAATCTGCCTTCTAAAGCATTTGACTGAGTATTTCCCACTAAAGTGTGTGTGTGTTCAGTCACTCAAACATGTAAATTTTCACTCTACAAACCCCATTCAGAGGAGTCTCTTAATGTTTTCCTGTTCTCCTTTTGTTGATTTTTTCACCTGTAACGAACAGAAAACCTCCATCACAAATATGTATGTGCAAATAATGTAGCTTTCTGTAATATCTTCATTTCAGCTTAATGAATGTTTCTGAGTTCCTTTTCTTCTGGACTAGTAGGTTATTGGAAATGTTTCAGTAGTTTGGGAGATTCTTTTCTTTCATCTGGTTGTGTCATAGTTCCAGGAGATTCCAAATGGCCAAGACACTGGCAGAGAGAGATCGCTCTGATCCTTGGCCTGTGGAACACACCAGTCACCATGGAGACGTTCCATTTAAGGACACTTTGAGGTGTCATAACAGCCAGGAAACAGCTGAAGATTGAAGTCCTGCCCGGGATGCCTGCCTACAGAGCATCCCATGGCCTCTCTCTCTCCACAGTCTCACGCATCCCAGAAGGCAGCCTTGGTGGCAGAGAACTTCCCTCCAGAAACTGCTTAGGTCTCTGTTTAATCACCTTCTGCCATCATGTCACCCATCACCCAGTCAAAGCAGCCCTTTTCTAGTCTACATTTTGGAGGGAAATTTTTCTCATTGATTCCCCCTGCCCACATTTTCTCTCCAAACTCTAACCCTCTCTGCTGTACAAAGGCATGAGCTCTTCACCTTGACTGCATATTAGAATCACTTGGACATTTAAATATAAACATTGAACCTGGATCACAACTCTATACACCAAATGAAAATCAAAACCTCAAGAGGTATATACCAGGTATCAACTTCTTAAAATTTATGTCCTAAGTGATTCTAATCTAAGATGAGGGTTGAGAGTCTTTGCCCTAAGGGGCTAGAGTTTTGGAATCCTTCTTTGATAGTTTTATATCCCTCCTCTAGAGTGTGAGGAGGCTGACAAAGTTGTTTTAAATAGAGGGATGAACAAAAGGCAAATGTCTCACAAAGAACATCAGAGTTTTTAAGTCAGTTTTGAAATATCCAAAGGTGCAAGTCTTTGACTTTTCTTATTCAATATATCAATAAATTTAACTGGTTATCCTTACTGAAAAAAAAAAAATCTGCCTTCTAAAGCATTTGACTGAGTATTTCCCACTAAAGTGTGTGTGTGTTCAGTCACTCAGTCATGTCTGACTCTTTGCAACCCCACATACTTAGCACAGACTATAGCCCACCAGTCTCCTCTGTCCATGGGATGTCCTTGGCAAGGATACAGGATTAGGTTGCCATTGCCTATTCCAGGGGATCTTCCCAATCCAGGGACCAAACCTGCATCTCCTGAATTTTGCAGGTGGATTCTTTACCACTGAGCCACCAGACAAGTCCCCATCTTGACTGAGAGGCAAATACTTAGTAACTTGTACCTATTATGATGCCAGATACTCAAAAGTAAGCGAGAGCAATATGTCCAAAACAAGAACATACTATGTGCTGAAAATACAGGGATAGTCAGTGCATAATTCACTACTTTGTTCAATCAAAGGGGTAGATGTTCTACTTCAGCTCCATATGACTCTGTTCAATGAAAAACTACCAGGTATCTCAGTATTTGGAATGTTCTATATTTCATCAATCATAGTAAGAAAACCTTTTCCAGAGTACTAGTCTGAATTTTTCTGCTACATCTTTTAAACTGTTACCTCACCTTTCATTATATGGAACTTAATTTAAACCATTAAATTAATAGGTTATCATGTCTAACTTAAATCTTACTTGATTTCAAACATATATTCTGCAAGCTCTCTTCCATGCCAATATAAAAAAACATTTAAAAAATCTCTCAGCAAGGTAATGGAAATCACATGTGACATTTGTTATCTCACTTGTTCCCTTTTTACCTTTACGGGAAGTTTTTGGCATAAAAATGAATGCTTACTCATTACTGTCAAGTATTTTTCTTATTGCTGTGCTTCTATCATTAATGCCCTAAGGGGCTAGAGTTTTGGAATCCTTCTTTGATAGTTTTATATCCCTCCTCTAGAGTGTGAGGAGGCTGACAAAGTTGTTTTAAATAGAGGGATGAACAAAAGGCAAATGTCTCACAAAGAACATCAGAGTTTTTAAGTCAGTTTTGAAATATCCAAAGGTGCAAGTCTTTGACTTTTCTTATTCAATATATCAATAAATTTAACTGGTTATCCTTACTGAAAAAAAAAAAATCTGCCTTCTAAAGCATTTGACTGAGTATTTCCCACTAAAGTGTGTGTGTGTTCAGTCACTCAGTCATGTCTGACTCTTTGCAACCCCACATACTTAGCACAGACTATAGCCCACCAGTCTCCTCTGTCCATGGGATGTCCTTGGCAAGGATACAGGATTAGGTTGCCATTGCCTATTCCAGGGGATCTTCCCAATCCAGGGACCAAACCTGCATCTCCTGAATTTTGCAGGTGGATTCTTTACCACTGAGCCACCAGACAAGTCCCCATCTTGACTGAGAGGCAAATACTTAGTAACTTGTACCTATTATGATGCCAGATACTCAAAAGTAAGCGAGAGCAATATGTCCAAAACAAGAACATACTATGTGCTGAAAATACAGGGATAGTCAGTGCATAATTCACTACTTTGTTCAATCAAAGGGGTAGATGTTCTACTTCAGCTCCATATGACTCTGTTCAATGAAAAACTACCAGGTATCTCAGTATTTGGAATGTTCTATATTTCATCAATCATAGTAAGAAAACCTTTTCCAGAGTACTAGTCTGAATTTTTCTGCTACATCTTTTAAACTGTTACCTCACCTTTCATTATATGGAACTTAATTTAAACCATTAAATTAATAGGTTATCATGTCTAACTTAAATCTTACTTGATTTCAAACATATATTCTGCAAGCTCTCTTCCATGCCAATATAAAAAAACATTTAAAAAATCTCTCAGCAAGGTAATGGAAATCACATGTGACATTTGTTATCTCACTTGTTCCCTTTTTACCTTTACGGGAAGTTTTTGGCATAAAAATGAATGCTTACTCATTACTGTCAAGTATTTTTCTTATTGCTGCGTGCTTCTATCATTAATCACAAATCTCCTTTAAAACTGCCTGAGCATTCAATGATAAAGTCTTATCAGACAACCTAAACACAGGGAGTTTAACTGGGGATAAATAAAAACCAGGAGCCAATAAATTAAGCAGTTTGACTATTTCAAAAATCAAAGGATCCTGGCAAGAAAAAGCAACCCACCCCAACCTCAATTTTACATGTCTCCCACTTCAAAATTCATAAAAACCAAAGGCAACAAAGGGATCTCTTACAGAACAGAAAGTGACTTAGAATCACAAACAAATTCCAAGGCCACAAACTCCCCCAGTGTCAAAGATTCAGCCATTTCAATTTTACCAATAGAACCGTTCCTAGGAAAAAAGTGGGTAGCCTCATACAAATTAAATGATTATGTCAGGGAATCACCAGCTGTCCCCCACTACTACTGGTAATGACTGAGTTATGCCACATTTTAAAGTTCCAGATAAGTTTTTTCGATGTTGAATTCTCAAAACATTTATTATATCATAGATATGACTTTTTTACTTTCTAACCAGAGAAAAGCAGTAAAGGGTTAATATCTCTTTTCTGTTTGATGTATTGTCTTTATCTCCAGCATCAAGCTAGCATCTTCTGTCTCTTGGTACATTCTTTCTCAAAGGACTGTTGTTACAGAAGAGAACTGGGAATGGCAATTTTGGAGTTCCTTCTCTGGAATATATCAAGGGCTAACACTGTAGGATGCGAAAAATCCAATACTTATCTAAACTCTGCTAAGACTGAAGAAGGACTGATTTGCTAAACGTGGAACATTTCTGATGGTGAATGCACATCTGAGCTTCCTGCTTTGAAGATACTTCCTCACTAACCATGAACTTCGTGGGCAAAAAGGCCATTTGTCAGTCATCTCTTAGTCCATATTTTCTAATACTCATGATAGACACTAACTGTATATTGGACGTATAAATGAGTAGATGGACAAAAGAATAAATCAATCATTTATTCTTGATTTGATTCAATAAATCAATTTCTATATAGTCTCTTTAATTCTAGGGTAATTAAGTTTTGATTGAATGCAGATTTTCAATATGAAAATCTACTACTAACTTCTAAAATGTTAGTACTTGAGTAAATGACAAACTAAGAGGGGAAAAAAACAGAAAGAGAGAGAAAAAAAATGACCCAATGTACTTGGGAAGCCAGCTGAACAGTGGCAGCAGATACTAATTGACTTGGGACAGGGAATTTGGAAATGATAATGTCAATAATGAAAAATGCCATGTCAGGAATTCAGGGTAAACAAAAGGATGCCTTCAAGCCTGTCAATTTCTCCTAGCAATTTTTTTCTGTAAATGAAGCATGTGAATGAATAAGACATCTTATGGTGGCAAACATCTATTATACACCTCATTTATTATAGAGGATTATAACTGCTTAGGGGGAAAAAGTCTTCCTTACAAATAAAGGAATGACAAAGGATAGAGGTTGGAACCTGCTCTATCTTGAAGAGTCAAGAGCACATTTGGCCTAACAGACTTATTTTCAGGACATGAAGGTGACTGTCAGAGTTCCAGCTTACTATGAAGCTGTCTACTGGAGGTCCTTGAGTCTGGTCCAGAGGAGAAATGACCATCAAAAAGAATGGTTGTGTCTCAGCTCTCCTCAATCCCATCCATGTTCCATACTCCCATCCATATTTCCAAATGTCTACTTTATATGCAAGTGAACATGCCGTAGGAAACTCCCACAGCTACTCCTGGCTTGCAAAGACATTCCAAATGCTCCATCCTGATGATCAAACACCCTTTCCTCATCGCATTTTGCTTGAACTTCTATTATAACACTTACTCGTAACACAATGTACTTAATAATATCATTTTGGGGGACACTATTTTTCCCATCACATTATGAACCATGACAGAAAAATAAGGGTGCTTTAACCAACAGCTGTTCCTGTCAGTGGAGGCAGAATCTGTTAAGAATCTATTGTCATTTGCTATGGTATTTATAAGCATTATTCATCATATATGACTAGCTATCAAGCATTCTAGGCACATAGGACTTTCTATTCTCTTCTCTGAGTAGTTAGTTGACCAGTTACAGTCAATATAAGGTTGTAGATATTTAAAGGCAATACTCATGATAGAGAATAACTGTATATTGGACGTATAAATGAGTAGATGGACAAAAGAATAAATCAATCATTTATTCTTGATTTGATTCAATAAATCAATTTCTATATAGTCTCTTTAATTCTAGGGTAATTAAGTTTTGATTGAATGCAGATTTTCAATATGAAAATCTACTACTAACTTCTAAAATGTTAGTACTTGAGTAAATGACAAACTAAGAGGGGAAAAAAACAGAAAGAGAGAGAAAAAAAATGACCCAATGTACTTGGGAAGCCAGCTGAACAGTGGCAGCAGATACTAATTGACTTGGGACAGGGAATTTGGAAATGATAATGTCAATAATGAAAAATGCCATGTCAGGAATTCAGGGTAAACAAAAGGATGCCTTCAAGCCTGTCAATTTCTCCTAGCAATTTTTTTCTGTAAATGAAGCATGTGAATGAATAAGACATCTTATGGTGGCAAACATCTATTATACACCTCATTTATTATAGAGGATTATAACTGCTTAGGGGAAGAAGTCTTCCTTACAAATAAAGGAATGACAAAGGATAGAGGTTGGAACCTGCTCTATCTTGAAGAGTCAAGAGCACATTTGGCCTAACAGACTTATTTTCAGGACATGAAGGTGACTGTCAGAGTTCCAGCTTACTATGAAGCTGTCTACTGGAGGTCCTTGAGTCTGGTCCAGAGGAGAAATGACCATCAAAAAGAATGGTTGTGTCTCAGCTCTCCTCAATCCCATCCATGTTCCATACTCCCATCCATATTTCCAAATGTCTACTTTATATGCAAGTGAACATGCCGTAGGAAACTCCCACAGCTACTCCTGGCTTGCAAAGACATTCCAAATGCTCCATCCTGATGATCAAACACCCTTTCCTCATCGCATTTTGCTTGAACTTCTATTATAACACTTACTCGTAACACAATGTACTTAATAATATCATTTTGGGGGACACTATTTTTCCCATCACATTATGAACCATGACAGAAAAATAAGGGTGCTTTAACCAACAGCTGTTCCTGTCAGTGGAGGCAGAATCTGTTAAGAATCTATTGTCATTTGCTATGGTATTTATAAGCATTATTCATCATATATGACTAGCTATCAAGCATTCTAGGCACATAGGACTTTCTATTCTCTTCTCTGAGTAGTTAGTTGACCAGTTACAGTCATTAAGTTGTAGATCAAAGGGATTTGCCTAGAATATTTAATGGCTAATATAAGACCCTACAGACTCTCTTTTCTCTGTCTTGGTGACTAGAAATGTTCATCTCAATGACAATCCCATCAGCTTATATCCCAAGGCCATTATGGTAAGTAGAGCATCACTCCTGTTGACCAGTAAAATACATGAGCAACAAATAAGACCTGATAATTTTAAATGACTTGTATTTGAGGCTGTTACTGTAGAACATCCTAACTTGACTGATACAAGGGCCATGATAAATGTTTTCAGACATATTTTTTGATGTTCACAATAATCTACAGGTACAGCAGATATGAGCAGCATTTTACAAACATAAGTAAAGAGATACACATAAGTAAACAATAAGCCCAAGGTAAGGTAGTTTAATTCATTCATTCCCTCATTCAATACTTACTGAGCATTGCTCTGTGCCAGGCTATGTTATAAGCAGCCAAGGTTGAGTGGTGAACAAAATGGAAAAAGGTTCCTGCCCTCAGAGCTTACACTCTAATAGAAAGGTTATTTTCTATAAATCACATATAAGTAATAGAAACACCAGATGGTGATGAGTGACATTCCAAGGATTAAGATCAGGTGATGTGCCAGAAAAATGGGTGTCCAATTCTATGAATCAGAGAAAGCCTCTCTGAGATGATCATCCTTAGACTGAGATATAAATGCCAAGAAAGGCAGGCATGTAGATATCAAGAGGAAAAGACTTGTAAGAAGGAACAGCAGCTCATGCAAAAGTCCTAAGGCAGGGCAAGCCTGTTGAATGAAAAAAAAAAAAAAAGTCCAAGGTTTGGAGGGGAGTCACTTTATAACAGACAAGGATAGAAATGGTACAAGATAAAGTCAGGGAGGAAGAAAGGTCTAATAGACTTAAATCAAAATAAGGAAAATGGATTTGACATTCTGTGTAATAGAAAACTACATGAGAGGTTCAGAAATGTATGGTTTTAATAGTTTGCTCTCATTGCTCTATGAAGACGAGCCACAGTGGAGCAAACCTGGGGCAGCAAGTCCAGAATGGTACCTGCTGTGGAAATCTGGGTATTTGGTAGTAGAGAATATGGATGAGAGTGAACCAAGTGGACAGAGTTAGGAAAGTGTGTGGAGGGTGAAGTCGGCAAGTTCAATGTATAGACTGAAGGAGGGAACAAGGAAAGGAAGGTAATCAAGTAACACCCACAGCCTTTTGGCTTAAAAAATTAGATTGATGGTATTTTTATTTGCTGAGATGTGGAAAATTTGAGAAGGTGTGCACAGGTGGAAAAAAGTCAAGAGTTCGGTCTCCCACTATCATATGCAAAATAGACAGCTGGTGGGAAATTGCTATGTAACACAGGGAGCCAAACCTGGTAATTTCTGATAATCTAGATGTGTGGGATGAGGGGAGGGGATAGAGGCTCCAGAATGCAGAGATATATATTTATAATTACAAACGATTCATGTTGTTGTAGGGCAAAAGCCAACACCACACTGTAAAGCAATTTTCCTCCAATTAAAATGAAAATTCAGAAAAAACTACAGTTTGGTCTCATAGGTGTCGATATGAAATGCCTATTAAAAACCTATGTGTAAAGGAGAGATTACAACAGATAATGCAGAAATACAAAGGATTCTAAGAGACTATTATGAGCAACTCTATGGCAACAAACTGGACAACCTGGAAGAAATGGACAGTTTCTTGGGGAAGATCAATCTCCCAAGACTGAGACAGGAAGAAACAGAAACTTTGAACAACCCAATCAGAAGCTCAGAAATCGAATCTGTGATTAAAAATCTACCCAAAAATAAAAGCCCAGGACCAGATGGCTTCACAGCCGAATTCTACCAAACATTTAAAGAAGAGCTAATGCCTGTCCTTCTAAAACTCTTCCAAAAAATTACACAGGAAGGAAAACTTCCAAACACATTCTACGAGGCCACCATCACCCTGATACCCAAACCAGGCAAAGACAACACAAAAAAGGAAAATTACAGACCAATTTCTCTGATGAATTTAGATGCCAAGATCCTCAACAAAATCCTAGTAAACAGAATTCAATGACACATCAAAAAACTCATACATCATGATCAAGTCGGCCATCCCAGGCATGCAAGGATTCTTCAACATCTGCAAATCAATCAATGTGATACACCATATTAACAAACTGAGAGACAAAAATCACATGATCATCTCAATAGATGCAGAAAAAGCCTTCAACAAAGTACAACATCCATTCATGATAAAAACTCTTCAGAAAATGGGCATAGAAGGAACCTATCTCAACATAGTGAAAGTCATATATGAGAAGCCCACAGGGAACATCATCCTCAATGGTGAAAAACTGAAAGCATTCCCTCTAAGATCAGGAACAAGACAGGGCTGTCCACTTTCACCACTACTATTCAACATAGTCCTGGAAGTTCTAGCAACAGCAATAAGAGAAGAGACAGAAATCAAAGGAATCCAGATTGGAAAGGAAGAAGTCAAGCTCTCTCTTTTTGCAGATGACATGATATTATACATAGAAAATCCCAAAGACTCTATTACAAAGCTACTAGAGCGAATCAACAAATTCAGCAAAGTCGCAGGATACAAAGTCAACACACAGAAATCCTATACACATTCCTATACACAAACAATGAAAAATCAGAAAATGAAATCAAACAGGCAGTCCCCTTCACCATTACAACCAAAAGAATCAAATATCTAGGAATAAACCTACCCAAAGAAACAAAAGAACTGTACACAGAAAATTTCAAGACACTCATGAAAGAAATTAAAGAAGACTTAAACAGATGGAGAGATATTCCATGTTCCTGGGTCGGAAGAATCAATATTGTGAAAATGACCATACTACCAAATATCATTTACAGATTCAATGCAATACCTATTTAACGTACATTGACATTTTTCACAGAACTAGACCATACAATAACACAGTTCATATGGAAACACAAAAGACCTCAAAAGCCAAAGCAATTCTGAGAAAGAAAAACGGAGCTGGAGGGATCAGCCTCCCTAACTTCAGACTCTACTACAAAGCAACAGTCCTCAAGACAGTATGGTACTGGCACAAACCATCACCCTGATACCCAAACCAGGCAAAGACAACACAAAAAGGAAAATTACAGACCAATTTCTCTGATGAATTTAGATGCCAAGATCCTCAACAAAATCCTAGTAAACAGAATTCAATGACACATCAAAAAACTCATACATCATGATCAAGTCGGCCATCCCAGGCATGCAAGGATTCTTCAACATCTGCAAATCAATCAATGTGATACACCATATTAACAAACTGAGAGACAAAAATCACATGATCATCTCAATAGATGCAGAAAAAGCCTTCAACAAAGTACAACATCCATTCATGATAAAAACTCTTCAGAAAATGGGCATAGAAGGAACCTATCTCAACATAGTGAAAGTCATATATGAGAAGCCCACAGGGAACATCATCCTCAATGGTGAAAAACTGAAAGCATTCCCTCTAAGATCAGGAACAAGACAGGGCTGTCCACTTTCACCACTACTATTCAACATAGTCCTGGAAGTTCTAGCAACAGCAATAAGAGAAGAGACAGAAATCAAAGGAATCCAGATTGGAAAGGAAGAAGTCAAGCTCTCTCTTTTTGCAGATGACATGATATTATACATAGAAAATCCCAAAGACTCTATTACAAAGCTACTAGAGCGAATCAACAAATTCAGCAAAGTCGCAGGATACAAAGTCAACACACAGAAATCCTATACACATTCCTATACACAAACAATGAAAAATCAGAAAATGAAATCAAACAGGCAGTCCCCTTCACCATTACAACCAAAAGAATCAAATATCTAGGAATAAACCTACCCAAAGAAACAAAAGAACTGTACACAGAAAATTTCAAGACACTCATGAAAGAAATTAAAGAAGACTTAAACAGATGGAGAGATATTCCATGTTCCTGGGTCGGAAGAATCAATATTGTGAAAATGACCATACTACCAAATATCATTTACAGATTCAATGCAATACCTATTTAACGTACATTGACATTTTTCACAGAACTAGACCATACAATAACACAGTTCATATGGAAACACAAAAGACCTCAAAAGCCAAAGCAATTCTGAGAAAGAAAAACGGAGCTGGAGGGATCAGCCTCCCTAACTTCAGACTCTACTACAAAGCAACAGTCCTCAAGACAGTATGGTACTGGCACAAAAACAGAACTATAGACCAATGGAACAAGATCGAGAACCCAGAGATCAACCCACACACCTATGGGTACCTTATTTTTGATAAAGGAGGAGAAACTATCAAATGGGACAAAGACAGCCTCTTCAACAAGTGGTGCTGGGAACATTGGACAACTACATGCAAAAAAAATGAAGTTGGAACATTCCCTGACACCATACACTAAGATCAACTCAAAATGGAAAGAAATTAAGAAAAACTAAACAGAGGAGAATATGCAAAACCTGGGTCGGAAGAATCAATATTGTGAAAATGACCATACTACCAAATATCATCTACAGATTCAATGCAATACCTATTTAACGTACATTGACATTTTTCACAGAACTAGACCATACAATAACACAGTTCATATGGAAACACAAAAGACCTCAAAAGCCAAAGCAATTCTGAGAAAGAAAAACGGAGCTGGAGGGATCAGCCTCCCTAACTTCAGACTCTACTACAAAGCAACAGTCCTCAAGACAGTATGGTACTGGCACAAAAACAGAACTATAGACCAATGGAACAAGATCGAGAACCCAGAGATCAACCCACACACCTATGGGTACCTTATTTTTGATAAAGGAGGAGAAACTATCAAATGGGACAAAGACAGCCTCTTCAACAAGTGGTGCTGGGAACATTGGACAACTACATGCAAAAAAAATGAAGTTGGAACATTCCCTGACACCATACACTAAGATCAACTCAAAATGGATTCAAGACCTAAATGTAAGACCAGAAACCATCAAACTCTTAGAGGAGAATATAGGCAAAACCCTCAAGGACATCAATCAAAGCAAGATCTTCTCTGACCCACCAACTAAAATAGCAGAACTGAAAAAAAAATGAACATATGGGACCTCATGAAACTTAAAAGCTTTAACCTATACTGTCATGTGTAGAAAAGATAGCTATTGTCATTGTGCTAGGGGAATAGGACTACCTACAACCACTTGGAGCGATGGTCTGGAGGGATGGGAGGGGGGGAACTGGGTGGGGGGAGGGTCAAGGGATATGCATATGAATGATCTGGGAACATATATGTACAAAAATAAATAAATTAATTAAAAAAAAAAAGCTTTTGTATAGCAAAAGAAATTACAAAAAAGCTCAACAGACACCCCATAGAGTGGGAGAAAATCATAGCAAATGAAACAACAGACAAAGAATTAATCTCCAAAGTCTACAAGCAACTCAGACAACTCAGCACAGGGAAAACGAACAACCCAATCAAAAAATGGGAAAAAGATCTAAAGAGACGCCTCTCCAAAGAAGACAAAAACACATGAAACGATGCTCAACTTCACTAATAATTAGAGAAATGCAAATCAAAACTACAATGAGATATCACCTCACACCCGTCAGAATGGCCATCATCCACAAATCGACAGACAATAAATGCTGGAGAGGATGCGGAGAAAAGGGAACCCTCCTGCATTGCTGGTGGGAATGTCAATTGATACAGCCTCTATGGAAGACAGTATGGAGATTTCTTAAAAAACTAAAAATAGAAGCATCATATGACCCAGCAATCCCATTATTAGGCTTATATCCTGATGAAATCAAAACTGAAAGAAGCACCTGTACCCCAATGTTCATTGCAGCTCTCTATACAATAGCCAAAACATGGAAGCAACCTAGATGTCCATCGACGAATGAATGGCTCCAGAAGCTCTGGTACATATATACAATGGAATACTACTCAGCTGTTAAAAGAAATAAAGAAGACTCAATCCTAATGAAGTGGCTGGCTCTAGAACCTATCATAAAAAGTGAAGTAAGTCAAAAAGAGAAAGACAAATACAGTATACTAACACACATATATGGAATCTAGTAGGACAGTCTTGATATCACACGCAGGGAACTCATGGAAAAAAAGACAGAGCATAGACATAGGGACATCGTGGCAAAGAAATAGGGAGGGGGAAGCATGGAGGAAGTAACAAGGAAACCTATAGTGTTATGTGTGGAAAAGATAGCTAGTGTCATAGTGCTAAGGGAATAGGAGTGCTTACAATGGCTTGGGGTGAAGGTCTGGAGGGGGGGGATGGGGGGATCTGGGCGGGTGGGGACCATAGATATGCATATGACTGATCTGGGAACATACATGTCTGTGAACAACAAAACTCTGTAAAACCTTTAAAATAAAGAATTAAAAAAAAAAACCTACATGTAGATGTCAAGTTGAATACATGATTCAGAAGCTCATGAGAAAGATTGGAACAGACAGAAATTTAGGAGTTATTGACAGAGATGTCGTAATGATGTAACATTGAATGAAGGCATCTAAAAGCTTATACAAATGAACAGGAGTAAACAGGCCCGGGCAGAGCTCTACAGTATTCTAACCTTCAGGATATCAGCAGAAGAAGAAGCACAGCCAGGGACACTGGGCAGGAGCGACCAGTGACACAGAAGGAAAAATCAGGAAACTTATTGTCTCAAAAGTAAGAAAATGATGTATTTAGAAAGGAAGATGTAGTCAGCTCTGCAAATGCTGCTGAGAGGTCACAGAAGCTAAGAAAATAGATTGAGCAATATGAACATTGTGGATGACCTTAATAAATACATCTTCTGTCAAATGGTGAGCTTTGAAGACTTAACAGGAGGAGTTGAAGAGTAGATGAAGTACATGAATGTGGAGGTGAAGTACATGCAATGGAGACAGTAACCACCAGCAAATCAATTAAGGTTTAAAAAACAGTAGATGAGAAAAATCTGGGATTAATAGATTTTTTAGATAAATATATACCAGCAATCCCATTATTAGGCTTATATCCTGATGAAATCAAAACTGAAAGAAGCACCTGTACCCCAATGTTCATTGCAGCTCTCTATACAATAGCCAAAACATGGAAGCAACCTAGATGTCCATCGACGAATGAATGGCTCCAGAAGCTCTGGTACATATATACAATGGAATACTACTCAGCTGTTAAAAGAAATGCAGAAGACTCAGTCCTAATGAAGTGGCTGGCTCTAGAACCTATCATAAAAAGTGAAGTAAGTCAAAAAGAGAAAGACAAATACAGTATACTAACACACATATATGGAATCTAGTAGGACAGTCTTGATATCACACGCAGGGAACTCATGGAAAAAAAGACAGAGCATAGACATAGGGACATCGTGGGAAGAAATAGGGAGGGGGAAGCATGGAGGAAGTAACAAGGAAACCTATAGTGTTATGTGTGGAAAAGATAGCTAGTGTCATAGTGCTAAGGGAATAGGAGTGCTTACAATGGCTTGGGGTGAAGGTCTGGAGGGTGGGATGGGGGGATCTGGGCGGGTGGGGACCATAGATATGCATATGACTGATCTGGGAACATACATGTCTGTGAACAACAAAACTCTGTAAAACCTTTAAAATAAAGAATTAAAAAAAAAAAAACCTACATGTAGATGTCAAGTTGAATACATGATTCAGAAGCTCATGAGAAAGATTGGAACAGACAGAAATTTAGGAGTTATTGACAGAGATGTCGTAATGATGTAACATTGAATGAAGGCATCTAAAAGCTTATACAAATGAACAGGAGTAAACAGGCCCGGGCAGAGCTCTACAGTATTCTAACCTTCAGGATATCAGCAGAAGAAGAAGCACAGCCAGGGACACTGGGCAGGAGCGACCAGTGACACAGAAGGAAAAATCAGGAAACTTATTGTCTCAAAAGTAAGAAAATGATGTATTTAGAAAGGAAGATGTAGTCAGCTCTGCAAAATGCTGCTGAGAGGTCACAGAAGCTAAGAAAAATAGATTGAGCAATATGAACATTGTGGATGACCTTAATAAATACATCTTCTGTCAAATGGTGAGCTTTGAAGACTTAACAGGAGGAGTTGAAGAGTAGATGAAGTACATGAATGTGGAGGTGAAGTACATGCAATGGAGACAGTAACCACCAGCAAATCAATTAAGAGATTTGCTGAAGGAGCAGAAAAATGGACAGTAGATGAGAAAAAATCTGGGATTAATAGATTTTTTTTTAGATAAATATCTTATCCTCAATTCTATGACCTATGGAAGAATTTCAAAGCCCTCATCAAGATTTCTGACACTCCTAAGAGGAGGCCACGGTGACTGTGATGCACATATGCCTATTTAAATGAACTCTAGGCAGCAGGTAAAGGATAGGAATGGTTACCTCTGATTATGAGGTCATGATATTCTTCCTATACATACACGTACCATCTCCACTGTCTGCCATGTTTACTTACATTCCACTGGAGTGAGAAGGGATAGGGTCAGTCTTTTAGGTGGCAGATTGTGCTAAAGGTTGGAAGGTCATGAAGAAGACTCACACTGCGTACTATATTAGCAAAACCACTGCAACTAAACACTTCACATTAAATATTCCTATCCTTAAAACTCTTTTTAGTGATCCTTTTACTGGATAGTTTTTGATATTCCCTGTCTTCCATAGCAGGGGTTCTCAATCTCTGGGACCAGAATGCATGACGATTTGAGGTGTAGCTGATGCCATAATAATAGTAATAAACTGCACAATAAGTGTAATGCACTTGAATCATCAAGAAACCATTCCCGATCAGTTCATTAAACACTTGTGCTCCACAAAACTGATCTTGGTGTCAAAAAGGTTAGATCAAATGAACAGATGAGTAAACAGGGCCCGGGCAGAGCTCTACAGTATTCTAACCTTCAGGATATCAGCAGAAGAAGAAGCACAGCCAGGGACACTGGGCAGGAGCGACCAGTGACACAGAAGGAAAAATCAGGAAACTTATTGTCTCAAAAGTAAGAAAATGATGTATTTAGAAAGGAAGATGTAGTCAGCTCTGCAAAATGCTCCTGAGAGGTCACAGAAGCTAAGAAAAATAGATTGAGCAATATGAACATTGTGGATGACCTTAATAAATACATCTTCTGTCAAATGGTGAGCTTTGAAGACTTAACAGGAGGAGTTGAAGAGTAGATGAAGTACATGAATGTGGAGGTGAAGTACATGCAATGGAGACAGTAACCACCAGCAAATCAATTAAGAGATTTGCTGAAGGAGCAGAAAAATGGACAGTAGATGAGAAAAAATCTGGGATTAATAGATTTTTTTTTAGATAAATATCTTATCCTCAATTCTATGACCTATGGAAGAATTTCAAAGCCCTCATCAAGATTTCTGACACTCCTAAGAGGAGGCCACGGTGACTGTGATGCACATATGCCTATTTAAATGAACTCTAGGCAGCAGGTAAAGGATAGGAATGGTTACCTCTGATTATGAGGTCATGATATTCTTCCTATACATACACGTACCATCTCCACTGTCTGCCATGTTTACTTACATTCCACTGGAGTGAGAAGGGATAGGGTCAGTCTTTTAGGTGGCAGATTGTGCTAAAGGTTGGAAGGTCATGAAGAAGACTCACACTGCGTACTATATTAGCAAAACCACTGCAACTAAACACTTCACATTAAATATTCCTATCCTTAAAACTCTTTTTAGTGATCCTTTTACTGGATAGTTTTTGATATTCCCTGTCTTCCATAGCAGGGGTTCTCAATCTCTGGGACCAGAATGCATGACGATTTGAGGTGTAGCTGATGCCATAATAATAGTAATAAACTGCACAATAAGTGTAATGCACTTGAATCATCAAGAAACCATTCCCGATCAGTTCATTAAACACTTGTGCTCCACAAAACTGATCTTGGTGTCAAAAAGGTTAGGGATCACTGCTCCACAGCGCTTGGACTTTAGCTCTTTGGCTGGTTTCTCTCTCCTCTTTTATTCTTTCTTTTGTCCTAACTTTTCTATTCCCTCTCAGACAAAAAAAACACACAAACAAAAAACAAAACGTACGCATACATTTTTTCCTGCAGCACTATGTGTTTTGGGATGGGAGATGGAGTTCTCACTGATACCCACACTCTTGCCTTTTACTCAGGACAACATAGCTCTCTTTTAGAAAGTAACTCTGGAGCTGGTCCTTAAAATAATACCTTTTCCATCTTGTTCCATATATGTAAACTATCGGGCTACCTGTCCTTAATAGGCTTTCGACAAGTCCCAGCTCCTGCCTTCCTCCCTCTGTCACAAAATAAGAACAGAGATGTTAGGGATTCTGATATAATTCAATGAGGTCTTTCCACCAGCAGTGCCTTAGATCTGAGTGGCATGATATGGTACAACTGAGTTCAAAGGTGATTCACTACTTCTGCCTAATGTTAGGGTTAACATAAGTCAAGGCCCTGGATAGGCCACTGAGAACAGAGCAATAGTCATCTGTAACGTTACAGACTTCAATTGTGGTTGTTTACAGGTCCACAAGAGTTTTGTCCCCTTAAAATGCTTATGTCTCAACATAATGTTTGTGAATTTCTTTTTCTCCAGGAATTTTCTTATAACATGTAAAAGACAGATAAATGACAGTTGACATATGGTGGGAGTCAGAGACCAGCACCAATCTGAAATCACTGGTTCCTTAGGCAAAGAACAGCAACTTTAAAATATATTAATACAACAAACAATGGTAAAAGTATTTGGACGTACAAACATCCTTCTCTAACTTTCATAACTTTTTGTACTTTTGGAAAGGTCATACAAAGTACAACATATTTAGAAAAGCATGTCATTCCATTGTGAGCGAAGAAATCATTTTTATATACCAAAGTCATTAGGACAAAGAGAAAGAAGAGTCAGAGAAATACACAATATGCCTGAAATCTTATATTCAAGGAGCCCTTTCTTTATAGGTTATCGACTGGACATTTAAAGACATTTCATCCAAAAGAAGACAGATTCAGAATCTGCCACCACCCTTAGGCAATTTACTGTTCATGTCTCCATATTCATGACTTGAATCCTAATGGAGCCTCAAGCCAAATGTTCACAAGCCAGGAGTGTCATGCACAGGCCCCTATCACAGTCATAGAGTTCCAGTTTAGTGCTGACAGCCCAGTGTGATAAAGGGAGAAGTGGGAGGAAACCAACAATAAGCCAATGAAAACTCTTGACTGAATGCCATAGACCAAATCCTGCCCACCAGGCACTCCTGCACACTTTAAATTTAAGCTCTTGTCTTTCCCAATGAGAACAAAGTACACTTTCTTATATGCAAACTATCGGGCTACCTGTCCTTAATAGGCTTTCGACAAGTCCCAGCTCCTGCCTTCCTCCCTCTGTCACAAAATAAGAACAGAGATGTTAGGGATTCTGATATAATTCAATGAGGTCTTTCCACCAGCAGTGCCTTAGATCTGAGTGGCATGATATGGTACAACTGAGTTCAAAGGTGATTCACTACTTCTGCCTAATGTTAGGGTTAACATAAGTCAAGGCCCTGGATAGGCCACTGAGAACAGAGCAATAGTCATCTGTAACGTTACAGACTTCAATTGTGGTTGTTTACAGGTCCACAAGAGTTTTGTCCCCTTAAAATGCTTATGTCTCAACATAATGTTTGTGAATTTCTTTTTCTCCAGGAATTTTCTTATAACATGTAAAAGACAGATAAATGACAGTTGACATATGGTGGGAGTCAGAGACCAGCACCAATCTGAAATCACTGGTTCCTTAGGCAAAGAACAGCAACTTTAAAATATATTAATACAACAAACAATGGTAAAAGTATTTGGACGTACAAACATCCTTCTCTAACTTTCATAACTTTTTGTACTTTTGGAAAGGTCATACAAAGTACAACATATTTAGAAAAGCATGTCATTCCATTGTGAGCGAAGAAATCATTTTTATATACCAAAGTCATTAGGACAAAGAGAAAGAAGAGTCAGAGAAATACACAATATGCCTGAAATCTTATATTCAAGGAGCCCTTTCTTTATAGGTTATCGACTGGACATTTAAAGACATTTCATCCAAAAGAAGACAGATTCAGAATCTGCCACCACCCTTAGGCAATTTACTGTTCATGTCTCCATATTCATGACTTGAATCCTAATGGAGCCTCAAGCCAAATGTTCACAAGCCAGGAGTGTCATGCACAGGCCCCTATCACAGTCATAGAGTTCCAGTTTAGTGCTGACAGCCCAGTGTGATAAAGGGAGAAGTGGGAGGAAACCAACAATAAGCATGTATCAATGAAAACTCTTGACTGAATGCCATAGACCAAATCCTGCCCACCAGGCACTCCTGCACACTTTAAATTTAAGCTCTTGTCTTTCCCAATGAGAACAAAGTACACTTTCTTATATGCAAAAACATTTCACCATAATGAAAGGAAAATAGTTTGATACTTTTCTCTTTTTGGATGTCCCTAAGCCTTTCAGTGTTATCACAGGCAACCGATTTCAAGTTCAAATCATACACCTATATATGTGTCCACACACAGCAGCAGCAGACATATAAGGAGTGAAATAAGCCATATAAGCTTAAATTAACATTTTTTCCCAAAAAGTTAATAGCAACATAATGCAAGAAGAGAACTAGTTATGTAAGAATAGTATTAATGTACTTGGAGCTAGATGTAATAACAGAGATACAATGCAGAGAAGGACTGAACCAGAAAAGCAACAATGCTTCTTAGCACTCACCTGTACAAGAGAAGTCATCCACGCGAATGTACCCTGGGACACAGTCGCAGCGATATAACCCAGGCAAGTTGACACACACAGTGTTGGCATGACAGTAATGCATCTTAGCTGCACACTCATCAATATCTAAAGAAGAAAACAAGAAACAACACATCTAATTGAATGAGTGAAACAGAATGTGATCATCTTACAATGAAATTAGTAAAGGCAAATGCCCAAGGAAGCGGAGAGAAAAAGCAAGAAAACACAAATTCAGCTGGTGTAGAAGATCCCATCTAAAGCTGAAAATCTTTCTAGAGAAATGCATGGTGAGACACAATGAAGAACTCAAGAAGTATGAAGACTGAATCTATTATTGCAGTCTCTCACCAAAAAGGATTCTTTATTTAAATGTCCAAAATCAAGGAGGTCTGTGTCCAGGCATTGACACCAAGGAACACTTATTAGGCGGTCACTGTACATGGAGTTCCTTTCATCAAAGAGATCAAGGAAATCCAGCCCCTTTCTGATCGTTTTTTACTAAGACACGCTTTAATCCATCTGTTACAAAATGAAGGTGTAGACACTTTCTCCCATGTTGTACTGTGAATACAGACAGCAGCTGTTGTCTAATGCAAATCAATGTCTTTCATCACTTGACCTGGAGATGCACCCTACATTATAGAGTATTGAGCTGATTCAACAAAAAATATCTTTATCTAGGAATGGATGAGACCTGCCAAGGAAAACTCCTGCACAATCCTGCCCACCAGGCACTCCTGCACACTTTAAATTTAAGCTCTTGTCTTTCCCAATGAGAACAAAGTACACTTTCTTATATGCAAAAACATTTCACCATAATGAAAGGAAAATAGTTTGATACTTTTCTCTTTTTGGATGTCCCTAAGCCTTTCAGTGTTATCACAGGCAACCGATTTCAAGTTCAAATCATACACCTATATATGTGTCCACACACAGCAGCAGCAGACATATAAGGAGTGAAAATAAGCCATATAAGCTTAAATTAACATTTTTCCAAAAATGTTAATAGCAACATAATGCAAGAAGAGAACTAGTTATGTAAGAATAGTATTAATGTACTTGGAGCTAGATGTAATAACAGAGATACAATGCAGAGAAGGACTGAACCAGAAAAGCAACAATGCTTCTTAGCACTCACCTGTACAAGAGAAGTCATCCACGCGAATGTACCCTGGGACACAGTCGCAGCGATATAACCCAGGCAAGTTGACACACACAGTGTTGGCATGACAGTAATGCATCTTAGCTGCACACTCATCAATATCTAAAGAAGAAAACAAGAAACAACACATCTAATTGAATGAGTGAAACAGAATGTGATCATCTTACAATGAAATTAGTAAAGGCAAATGCCCAAGGAAGCGGAGAGAAAAAGCAAGAAAACACAAATTCAGCTGGTGTAGAAGATCCCATCTAAAGCTGAAAATCTTTCTAGAGAAATGCATGGTGAGACACAATGAAGAACTCAAGAAGTATGAAGACTGAATCTATTATTGCGAGTCTCTCACCAAAAAGGATTCTTTATTTAAATGTCCAAAATCAAGGAGGTCTGTGTCCAGGCATTGACACCAAGGAACACTTATTAGGCGGTCACTGTACATGGAGTTCCTTTCATCAAAGAGATCAAGGAAATCCAGCCCCTTTCTGATCGTTTTTTACTAAGACACGCTTTAATCCATCTGTTACAAAATGAAGGTGTAGACACTTTCTCCCATGTTGTACTGTGAATACAGACAGCAGCTGTTGTCTAATGCAAATCAATGTCTTTCATCACTTGACCTGGAGATGCACCCTACATTATAGAGTATTGAGCTGATTCAACAAAAAATATCTTTATCTAGGAATGGATGAGAGCATCACCTGCTTTCTCATAAATAAAAGTTCATGATAAAAATTAAGATAACCTACAACCATAAATATAGAGTTTAGTCTTTTCTGGAGTTTATGTTTTAAAAAATATATTTACATTCATTTTACTCAGACTGATAACATGTGATGGCCTGGGAGAGGGAAGAATGGAAATATCATGGTAATCCAAAATAGCAAATATGAGTTCTAACTCCAGTCTGACTAATTACTGGCAGATGACCATATGTCTGGCAGATGACTGTGAGCCTAAGAATCCTCAAAATAAGGGTTAGTTCTGAAATTTCTGCTTTGTATCTTTCCATCTGCCATCTAATTCAACCCACATACAACTGCAACCATTATTCTAAAGTCTAGAAAACTGAGGCTTAAATAAGTCATCCTGTAAAAACATACTATACCCACAATTTGAAATCTAAAGTCCAACTCTTAAATTACCACAATTCACTTCATGAAAGCACTCTGAAAATAACTATTCAAATGTACTACTGCTACTTAGATAATAACTGAAATCCTAATAATCCCCATGTACAGAAACTACAGATGAAAATAGCTATACTGAAAACCCATTATTTACTCTAAAAATAAATATAGATGGATTTATTTCCTAAAACAATATCCTGAAATAACATCAGATTATTTTCAGTGCTAAAGACACAATGAAGAACTCAAGAAGTATGAAGACTGAATCTATTATTGCAGTCTCTCACCAAAAAGGATTCTTTATTTAAATGTCCAAAATCAAGGAGGTCTGTGTCCAGGCATTGACACCAAGGAACACTTATTAGGCGGTCACTGTACATGGAGTTCCTTTCATCAAAGAGATCAAGGAAATCCAGCCCCTTTCTGATCGTTTTTTACTAAGACACGCTTTAATCCATCTGTTACAAAATGAAGGTGTAGACACTTTCTCCCATGTTGTACTGTGAATACAGACAGCAGCTGTTGTCTAATGCAAATCAATGTCTTTCATCACTTGACCTGGAGATGCACCCTACATTATAGAGTATTGAGCTGATTCAACAAAAAATATCTTTATCTAGGAATGGATGAGAGCATCACCTGCTTTCTCATAAATAAAAGTTCATGATAAAAATTAAGATAACCTACAACCATAAATATAGAGTTTAGTCTTTTCTGGAGTTTATGTTTTAAAAAATATATTTACATTCATTTTACTCAGACTGATAACATGTGATGGCCTGGGAGAGGGAAGAATGGAAATATCATGGTAATCCAAAATAGCAAATATGAGTTCTAACTCCAGTCTGACTAATTACTGGCAGATGACCATATGTCTGGCAGATGACTGTGAGCCTAAGAATCCTCAAAATAAGGGTTAGTTCTGAAATTTCTGCTTTGTATCTTTCCATCTGCCATCTAATTCAACCCACATACAACTGCAACCATTATTCTAAAGTCTAGAAAACTGAGGCTTAAATAAGTCATCCTGTAAAAACATACTATACCCACAATTTGAAATCTAAAGTCCAACTCTTAAATTACCACAATTCACTTCATGAAAGCACTCTGAAAATAACTATTCAAATGTACTACTGCTACTTAGATAATAACTGAAATCCTAATAATCCCCATGTACAGAAACTACAGATGAAAATAGCTATACTGAAAACCCATTATTTACTCTAAAAATAAATATAGATGGATTTATTTCCTAAAACAATATCCTGAAATAACATCAGATTATTTTCAGTGCTAAAGATCTTTTAACCTATACTTAAAGTTAACTGAGGCTCTGAAAGAAGACTTATAGTCAGCAAGATATTCATAAATTTAAGAAACAGACATCAAAAGTTAGTGAAATAATTCAGGCAATCATCAATTCTACCTGCACAATATCATGTGCTTCCAAAACACATGGATGAAAGGAATATAAAAATTACACAGTACTATGATCATGGGTGTGGAGGAGACTCTTCCAAAACTCTGGGATAGGATAGTAATTGCACAAGAGCATTAGATGTGTTCCATATCTTTCTGGCAGTCAAGGCATTAGACTTTTTAAACAAGTTGGTTCCTTACATCCTTAAAGCATTTTGCTTTACAGAAGTGAGTATCATAAAACTCAAGAGGAAAGTATTTCATGAAAGGAGTAATGGTCAGTTTAGTCACCTGATGCTGAAAAAGTTGAGTAAGATAGAGACAGAATTAACCTTTCAACTTGACAAGAAGTTCACTACTGCCCCTGACCATTGCTTGGTTAAAGTGGTTGGCAAAGACTGACTGGAGTCAATTAGAAAAAGAAAGAAAGATGAAGGAACAAAGAAACAAGGCAAACTTTTGGGGATATTTTGCTATCAAGAGAAGAAAAATTGTAGTAGCTCTAGGGAGACGCCATGTTGAAAGAAAGACTTGTTCAAAGACTCTGTGCCAGAAAAGATCATAGAATGTTTCTACGTGGTTGGAAATGATTCAACACTAGTGAAGAAAATTGATGAAATAGAAGAGAGAGCAGGGACTTCCCTGGTTAAGACTTAGCCAGGGGCTTCCCTGGTGGTCCAGTAGGTGAAGCGTCTGCCTTGAGTTGCAAGGGGCACTGGTCTGATCCCTGGCCCGAGAAGATCCCACGTGCTGTGGAGCAGCTGGACTGGTGTATCCAATTATGAGCCAGAGCTCTGGAGCGTATGCGTCCAGAGCTGGTGCTCTGCAGTGAGAGAGGCCACTGCGATGGGAGGCCCGCACATGTCAAAGAATAAAAGATGGATGAAAATAAATAAATAAAAAACCAATAAAAGAGGCCAAAATTAAAAAAAAAAAAAAAGACTCAACCAGTCCACTGATTTAAGATTTTGCCTTCCAATGCAAGGGATATAGAATCGATCCCTGTTTGGGGAGCAAAGACCCCACATGCCTTGGGACCAAAAAGTCAAACCATAAACAGAAGCAATACTGTAAAAAATTCAATAAAGACAAAAAAAAAATGGTACACATCAAAAGATCTTAAAAGGGAAAAAAGAAGAGACAGCTAGCTCTCCGAAGAACCAAAGTCTTGGAAGAGGCAATAAGGGAAATTGAGTTTCAGTCCACAGATGGACAAGTAATTTCTACAACAAGAATGAAACTAAAGGATAAGCGAAAGAGGAAGATAAGTTGACATATTTGTGAGTGGCAAGATGAAGTCATTCTCCTTTGCTTGCTTTTAATTTTCTCAGTGAAATGAGTGCATCTGAAAATCAGGACAAGAAAGTACTAGATGTTTAAAGAGATGGCAAAAGACATGAAGTCATCCTTTTGGAAAGATGGAAACAGAATTAACTAGGGAGTACCGTAGGTGGCTGCTGAGGCACATGTGATGTGGAGTCTTAAGTGAGAGCAGTCTGTGTGGCCATGTATTTCACTCCACATTAGCCCAGATGGTTGGAATAGGGGCAGGGTAGTGGGAAAGAGATGTACCCAAAGATGAGTTTTTGAACAAACAGGATGGATAAAAAGAGAAACAAGGACTGAGGTTGTAAGAAAAGAGTTGATGATAATGAGATGCAAAGGAACCTCAGCTATTAAGGACAAAAGTGAGAACAGGAAGATGGAAGTAGACAGTTGAAATGCACTGCCAGGATCTCTTCTCAGAACTAGTAAGAACTTGTTCCCCCAGCTGCCTGAAGTACTGCCTGCTAAAATCTTCATCTGTCAGCCTTTTAGGAAAACTGTCCTTGCTGTTAGCTGCCTCATCCTTAGTCACACTCCCATCCTGTGAATGAATGAATTAAGCCCATCAATGAAGCCTGGTTCACCTTTACCATACCTCAAGATAATTGTGAAGGACTAAGCCAGATTCAAAGCACTCAATGAGATTTAGCTATCCCCTCTCTCTGCCCAATTCTGTACCCTTCCCTTCCCCTACAGGCATTCAGTCTCTACAGGACTCCCTAATAAGCTTCTTGCATGCAAGTCTCTATCTCAGAGTTGGCTTCCTAAGGAACCCTGACTTCAGCAGGAATCCTGATGGAGGCACAAAGAAACCAGTGAGAGTACCAGAATGTGTGACCTGGAAAGCCAGGAAATGGAGTTATAGAGTAATGTGTTTGACATTAAGATTTCAAAGGTGATTAGTTATTGCTGATTACAAGGTCTTTCATATGACTACGTAAGAGTGAAAGAATAGATCATAGTATGTGAGGAGTTGAGACACCGAGAAAAGATTGATGTAAGAGGCGGCTGTTCTGCATTAGGACATTTCATCCAATATTACCAAATTTCCCCCTCCTGAGCAAATAATATAATTGTACTTTCCCATCCTCTTCAAAGTGTGAATCTGAGCAGAGGTGTACCATCTTGTTGAGATGGCAAAAGACATGAAGTCATCCTTTTGGAAAGATGGAAACAGAATTAACTAGGAGTACCGTAGGTGGCTGCTGAGGCACATGTGATGTGGAGTCTTAAGTGAGAGCAGTCTGTGTGGCCATGTATTTCACTCCACATTAGCCCAGATGGTTGGAATAGGGGCAGGGTAGTGGGAAAGAGATGTACCCAAAGATGAGTTTTTGAACAAACAGGATGGATAAAAAGAGAAACAAGGACTGAGGTTGTAAGAAAAGAGTTGATGATAATGAGATGCAAAGGAACCTCAGCTATTAAGGACAAAAGTGAGAACAGGAAGATGGAAGTAGACAGTTGAAATGCACTGCCAGGATCTCTTCTCAGAACTAGTAAGAACTTGTTCCCCCAGCTGCCTGAAGTACTGCCTGCTAAAATCTTCATCTGTCAGCCTTTTAGGAAAACTGTCCTTGCTGTTAGCTGCCTCATCCTTAGTCACACTCCCATCCTGTGAATGAATGAATTAAGCCCATCAATGAAGCCTGGTTCACCTTTACCATACCTCAAGATAATTGTGAAGGACTAAGCCAGATTCAAAGCACTCAATGAGATTTAGCTATCCCCTCTCTCTGCCCAATTCTGTACCCTTCCCTTCCCCTACAGGCATTCAGTCTCTACAGGACTCCCTAATAAGCTTCTTGCATGCAAGTCTCTATCTCAGAGTTGGCTTCCTAAGGAACCCTGACTTCAGCAGGAATCCTGATGGAGGCACAAAGAAACCAGTGAGAGTACCAGAATGTGTGACCTGGAAAGCCAGGAAATGGAGTTATAGAGTAATGTGTTTGACATTAAGATTTCAAAGGTGATTAGTTATTGCTGATTACAAGGTCTTTCATATGACTACGTAAGAGTGAAAGAATAGATCATAGTATGTGAGGAGTTGAGACACCGAGAAAAGATTGATGTAAGAGGCGGCTGTTCTGCATTAGGACATTTCATCCAATATTACCAAATTTCCCCCTCCTGAGCAAATAATATAATTGTACTTTCCCATCCTCTTCAAAGTGTGAATCTGAGCAGAGGTGTACCATCTTGTGGTAGAAAGATTAAGTGCTATCATCAGACTTAATACATTGCCTTCTTCCTGTCTTGAAAATTATGGAATTCCAGAAATGGAAACTGGGTCCCTGAGAAGCAGGTCACCAGACCAGCATGATGGACAAGTTGCATGATATATAAATATGCTTTTGTTAGTTTAAGCTTCATTTAAGCCATTGAACCTACCCTGACCAGTATGGAAAATGACAATGAGCAGCATTTCAAAAGACATCACTAAACTTATCTTGAAAGATGAACAGAAATTCAGATTCAAGAATGGAGGAGGGCTTCCCCTGGTGGTCCAGTGGGTAAGGACACCGCCTTGCAGTGCAAGGGGCGCCAGTTCGATCCCTGGCCTGGGAAGATCCCACGTGCCGCAGAGCGGCTGGACTGATGTGTCCAATTACCGAGCCGGAGCTCTGGAGCGCATGCGCCCAGAGCCGGCGCTCTGCGACGACAGACGCCACCGCGATGGGAGGCCCACAGGAGCCAAAGAAGGAAGATGAATGAAAAATAGAGAAATGAAAGACCAATAGAAGTGGCCCGCCCGCTTCCCTCCCTCCCCAACCCGACCCCCACCCAAAATAAATAAATAAATAAATCTTTAAAAAAAAAAAAGAATGGAGGAAACAGAAGAAAAGCTGCAGGGGTTAACCTTTTTGTCTTTACAGAGTTATGAAGGGAGAGGACCACTTAGGCTGTACATCCAAAGAGCATAATTAGTCCTATACTATGCTTTTAGGCAGAGGGATGAACAAAACACTGTCACAGCCTGGCAAGATACGGCACAGAACTTTTATGTCCTACCAATAACGTGAGATCATCTGACATGGGTTTGACCCAGTCTGAGAGGTTCAGAGATGGATTCTCCACAGAACTGACTCTTTATCCAAGACCCGAAATAGAAGTGAAACAGGTGAAGTAGAGAAGGATAGCATAACACATAGAGAAGAATGAAAACAATTCATTGGGGGAAGGATTATGTGAAAGATTGAGGAACACCGAGAAAAGATTGATGTAAGAGGCGGCTGTTCTGCATTAGGACATTTCATCCAATATTACCAAATTTCCTCCTGAGCAAATAATATAATTGTACTTTCCCATCCTCTTCAAAGTGTGAATCTGAGCAGAGGTGTACCATCTTGTGGTAGAAAGATTAAGTGCTATCATCAGACTTAATACATTGCCTTCTTCCTGTCTTGAAAATTATGGAATTCCAGAAATGGAAACTGGGTCCCTGAGAAGCAGGTCACCAGACCAGCATGATGGACAAGTTGCATGATATATAAATATGCTTTTGTTAGTTTAAGCTTCATTTAAGCCATTGAACCTACCCTGACCAGTATGGAAAATGACAATGAGCAGCATTTCAAAAGACATCACTAAACTTATCTTGAAAGATGAACAGAAATTCAGATTCAAGAATGGAGGAGGGCTTCCCCTGGTGGTCCAGTGGGTAAGGACACCGCCTTGCAGTGCAAGGGGCGCCAGTTCGATCCCTGGCCTGGGAAGATCCCACGTGCCGCAGAGCGGCTGGACTGATGTGTCCAATTACCGAGCCGGAGCTCTGGAGCGCATGCGCCCAGAGCCGGCGCTCTGCGACGACAGACGCCACCGCGATGGGAGGCCCACAGGAGCCAAAGAAGGAAGATGAATGAAAAATAGAGAAATGAAAGACCAATAGAAGTGGCCCGCCCGCTTCCCTCCCTCCCCAACCCGACCCCCACCCAAAAAAAATAAATAAATAAATCTTTAAAAAAAAAAAAGAATGGAGGAAACAGAAGAAAAGCTGCAGGGGTTAACCTTTTTGTCTTTACAGAGTTATGAAGGGAGAGGACCACTTAGGCTGTACATCCAAAGAGCATAATTAGTCCTATACTATGCTTTTAGGCAGAGGGATGAACAAAACACTGTCACAGCCTGGCAAGATACGGCACAGAACTTTTATGTCCTACCAATAACGTGAGATCATCTGACATGGGTTTGACCCAGTCTGAGAGGTTCAGAGATGGATTCTCCACAGAACTGACTCTTTATCCAAGACCCGAAATAGAAGTGAAACAGGTGAAGTAGAGAAGGATAGCATAACACATAGAGAAGAATGAAAACAATTCATTAGAGGAGGGAATTGTGTCTATTTAAAGAGAAACTGGAAAGATGAGCCTGGGCCAGAACCTGCTGGGCTCTGGGGGCCATATGAAAGAGCCTGGGCTTTCATCACAGAAGTGACAACGTCCAATTTCTGCTTTAACAATATCACTTGGCTGTAGTGAAGAGAATAGATTTGAGCAGGGCAAGCTGAAGGCTGTTATCACATTGATACAGAGATGCAAATACAGTGAACTTCTTCTATACTGCTAGGATGCCCAGCCACATTTTTTTTCTTTCTTTAGTTTTGGCCTCTTTTATTGGTTTTTTATTTATTTATTTTCATCCATCTTTTATCCTTTGGCCTGTATAGAGCTCCCATTGCAGTGGCCTCTCTCATTGCAGAGTACTGGCTCTAGGTGCACATGCTCCAGAGCACTGGCTCATAGCTGGACACACCGGTGGAGCCACTCTGCAGCATATGGGATCTTCCCAGGCCAGGGATCGAACTGGTGCCCGTTACACTGCAAGGTGTACTCTTTACCCACTGGGCCAGCGGGGAAGTCCCCAGCCATTTTTAAGAAGAGAAATTAGTCAAGATTTGCCAGAGAGGCAATTCAATCTTCAGACTATAAGCCACAGTTGCCAAGCAGGCTGCTAATGGCAAAGAATGTTTCTCTGTCAAAGACACTTGTCAACTCCTCCCACAGAGAAAGAAATTCCTAGCTCATTTCCCTCAGGCCACTGAATAACTATTGAGAGGTAGTTGCCTCATCTAGATTTGAAGGACTAGAAACCTTCTAAAAACCAAGCTATCTCCTTGTTTCATACGATGCCAAGGCTCTGAATAAAAGTATTTCCCAAAATTAGAAAGGGGATGTTAGGGATCAAACTCACGTCTCCTTCATTGAAGGAAGATTCTTCCCTATCTGAGCCATTAGAGAAGTCCACAAAAAGGCAGAACAAAACTAAGGCAGGAAAGTTGACAAAAGCACCAGAAAATTAAACTGTCACAGCTTTGTCTTTGCTGTTTATCTTCTATAATGCAAACATCAGATATAGAAGTCACTTCCTGGCAAAAATTATGGTAGGGAGATAAAGAAAGTGAAGTGTGTAGATTAATGGGTTTGGTTCCTTGAGGCAAGAGGACGGAAGAAAGGAAGGAATTGACAAGCCAGAACCTGCTGGGCTCTGGGGGCCATATGAAAGAGCCTGGGCTTTCATCACAGAAGTGACAACGTCCAATTTCTGCTTTAACAATATCACTTGGCTGTAGTGAAGAGAATAGATTTGAGCAGGGCAAGCTGAAGGCTGTTATCACATTGATACAGAGATGCAAATACAGTGAACTTCTTCTATACTGCTAGGATGCCCAGCCACATTTTTTTTCTTTCTTTAGTTTTGGCCTCTTTTATTGGTTTTTTATTTATTTATTTTCATCCATCTTTTATCCTTTGGCCTGTATAGAGCTCCCATTGCAGTGGCCTCTCTCATTGCAGAGTACTGGCTCTAGGTGCACATGCTCCAGAGCACTGGCTCATAGCTGGACACACCGGTGGAGCCACTCTGCAGCATATGGGATCTTCCCAGGCCAGGGATCGAACTGGTGCCCGTTACACTGCAAGGTGTACTCTTTACCCACTGGGCCAGCGGGGAAGTCCCCAGCCATTTTTAAGAAGAGAAATTAGTCAAGATTTGCCAGAGAGGCAATTCAATCTTCAGACTATAAGCCACAGTTGCCAAGCAGGCTGCTAATGGCAAAGAATGTTTCTCTGTCAAAGACACTTGTCAACTCCTCCCACAGAGAAAGAAATTCCTAGCTCATTTCCCTCAGGCCACTGAATAACTATTGAGAGGTAGTTGCCTCATCTAGATTTGAAGGACTAGAAACCTTCTAAAAACCAAGCTATCTCCTTGTTTCATACGATGCCAAGGCTCTGAATAAAAGTATTTCCCAAAATTAGAAAGGGGATGTTAGGGATCAAACTCACGTCTCCTTCATTGAAGGAAGATTCTTCCCTATCTGAGCCATTAGAGAAGTCCACAAAAAGGCAGAACAAAACTAAGGCAGGAAAGTTGACAAAAGCACCAGAAAATTAAACTGTCACAGCTTTGTCTTTGCTGTTTATCTTCTATAATGCAAACATCAGATATAGAAGTCACTTCCTGGCAAAAATTATGGTAGGGAGATAAAGAAAGTGAAGTGTGTAGATTAATGGGTTTGGTTCCTTGAGGCAAGAGGACGGAAGAAAGGAAGGAATTGACAACTGCCCTGGTTTCAAGATGGGGATGAGGGATGAAAGCGAAACACATCTACCTAAGAAAGACTGCCTCTCCATCCCCAGGGAAAGACACAACCCTGCAGTTTCAAGAAGACTCAAGAGTGCTCCACAAGCAAATCTTATTACACAGAGAATCAAAACAGAATTAACATCTTTAGAGAGCTGGATATCTTGAGAAAAATCCCAAGAAAAAGCAAACAACTGAGATTTATCAAAATGAGCCTAGGACAAATGCTTTTTGTTCACAGACAAAAGACCCTAAAAGGTTATGAATAATAACCAAATCAAGAAAAAGGAATCGACCAAACACCCCAATTAAAGAATGAACTGATGCTCAGAGAGAGAAACTGAGTGAGCCCAAAGCAATAAGGGTTTTAAATATAAGCCTGGAAAGCCACCTGACCTTTGCCTACGTGGAGAAGAGTTTTGCCTGAAGTAGGTCCCTCTTTCAAGCAATGGTCCTTCCTAGTTTAACATTATCCAGAGCCAGGAGACAAAAAGAGACTATGTCTGAGACTAAATCTCAAAGGAGAAGTGGAAGAAACTCAAGGTCCGGCTCAACCTAAATGTCTGGATTAGTGCAGCAAAATTTTCTAAGAACCACAGTTAAGCTGACTACTAGAAAAATGAATAGATCAAAAAAATTTTTAATACCACTGGGCATAGGATGATCCTAAAGTGAAAAATAGGCTAAAAATTGCCAACCTCATAAGGTAAAACTAGGAACAGTCTCCGGCACCTGATGGACACTCAATCTCTATCATTTCTACATATCAGAAACTATGTTAGGCACTCCAAAGGTATCATCACATCACCCTGTTTATTCTATTTGACTCTTACTTTAGGAGATAGATATTGCCATGTCATGATGAGGAAACTGAGATGCAGAGATTATGAGATCACTTGTGCAAGCCATAAAGTGAGTAAACCTAAGCCCCTGGGTTTGAATTCAGAGTCTCATTTCAAAGTTGTCATTGTTCTCACTGGACCAGTTCTATCTCTCCATAATATTTTGAGCCTATGTTAGACGCTTCCCAGGTGGTGCCAGTGGTAAAGAATCTGCCTGACAACACAGGAGACACAAGAGACATGGTTTCAACTGCTGGGTTGGGAAGACTCACTGGAGAAAGAAATGGCAACCCACTCCAGGATTCTTGCCTAGATAGTCCTATGGACAGAGCAGCATGGGGTTATAAAGAGTTGAACACGACTGAGTGTGTACCGGCAACTATGTTACATGTGGTTGATGCTACCATGACGTGCATGGAAACAGGCAGATCTCCAGACTGCATGTCCTCATTCATCCTGTTCATGACATTTGTTCACTGTTATACTTTCTATTACAATAGTAAAGCTGTGCTGTGCATGACTGCTCCTGTGGGTCTTTAATAAATTCAATCCTAATGCTTTCAAACTTTAGACTCTAGTGACCAAGGACACCAAAACAGGTGGTAGCATTCTGCTCTGAGCTGAACCATTGATACAACCTTAACTCAGGATGCTTGAGACTGCTGAAGGTCCCCTATAGGATTAGAAATAGTGACAAAGGGGTTTCCCTGGTGGTCCAGTGGGTAAAGAGTCCGCTTTGCAGTGCAAGGGACACTAATTCGATCCCTGGTTCGGGAAGATCCCATGTACCATGGAATAGCTAGACCACTGTGTCCAATTATGAGCCAGGGCTCTGAAGCGCGTGCACCCAGAGCCGGTGCTCTGCAATGAGAGAGACCACTGCAATGGGAGGTCCACACAGGCTGAAAAATAAAGATGGATGGAAATAAATAAATAAATAACCAATAAAAGTGGCCAAAATTAGAAAAAAAAAAGAAATAGTGACAAAGGAGCCTGTATCATCTATTAAATATTGTTAGAGGAACATCTCTAAACTCTACTGCAGTGTATATCAACTCCAGTATAATGGGGCTCAAATTGTGATTCATTCTTAGAGGTTGTTTGTCACCTTTGAAATATCAGCACTCATCTGAGATAATAAAAACACATGATTTATGTCCCTCCCCAGGAAAGAGAACCAATTTGTTTTTGTTTTAAAATGGTATACTTCATATCTGTAAACAACAAAACTCTGTAAAAGTTAAAAGTAAAATAAAGGTTTTAAAAAAAATGGTATACTTACGGGCTTTCAAATGAAATCTGATGTGACATAACACTTCACATATCACCAGCCTCCATCCACATAAGACCCTTCAGAACAAACAATCTGAATTTGGCACCATCATCATTAAATTAGAGTGTCAGACTTGGGTAGCAAAGAATGCAGAAAATTGTCTAAATGAAACTGTCATCTACTCAGACTTGCTACATAAGAACTTCCGAGAAAAAAGCAATCCAGAGAGGGTTAGATGCAGAGGGTGGGGCAAGGAGGCACCCCCTATGCCCATTTAAAAAGCAAACAGAGTGAAGAAAGTAAATCAATATTTAATGAGACTGTGCTTTGTGCCATTCACTGTCCCCACCCATCCAGTGGCCTGGTGTCAGAAACGGCATGGAGAGCATCTGCAATGTCAACTCAGGTCTCTGTGACTTCAGGAGCACACTTGTTCCACTCTGTGGGACCACAGGCACTAAACTGATAGCAGAAGTCAAGCTCTGTTCTGACTGTTTCTATTACTTAACTCTAGCACTGGGCACTTGTCTAGATGTCAGTTTTATAAAACAGTGAGCTGGATGAGAGAGCATCTAAACACCACCCTGGTTCCAAAGTTCTGAACACATTTAGGTGCTTCTGTCCTCACAACTTATTATAAATCCTACCTCTGAAGCATTCTATTTTGGGTGATCCCATTTCCTCCTGTTTCAGCGAGTTTGGAAATGTTCCAGATGCTTTTTCCAAGACACAAGTCCTGGAAAATAGTATGACGATGACCTAAACCTTCACTCTGTTCCTTGTGCCTGTTTCAAATGAGTTGGCATGTCTCCAGAAAATGAAGGACAGCCAGATCCAGTTACAGATATTCAAACAAAATCATGGCTCTGGACAAGTCCTCCAGGGACTAGTGAGATAACCTGCAGAGCAATTCTACCAGACTTTCATCTCCTGACTTTTCAGAAGTCATGAGTTATAAAAACATGGCAGAACTGGCAATAATATTGGAACTATCAATATGCTTCCATCTGTGTCAGACTGATTGCTTTTTAAAATGAGGATCTAGGGCTTCCCTGATGGTCCAGTGGGTAAGGACACTGCCTTGCAGTGCAAGGGGCGCCAGTTCAATCCCTGGCCTGGGAAGATCCCACGTGCTGTGGAGTGACTGGACTGATGTGTCCAATTACTGAGTCAGAGCTCTGGAGCGCATGCACCCAAAGCCAGTGCTCTGCGACAACAGAGGCCACCGCGATGGGAGGCCCACAAGAGCCAAAGAACAAAGATGGATGAAAATAGACAAATGAAAGACCAATAGAAGTGGCCCACCCACCCTCTCCCTAACCTGCCCCCTCAAAAATAAATAAATAAATAAATGTTAAAAAAAATGAGGACCTATATGATCTCTGATTTGAACTTACAAAACTCCACTGAAGCAGGTAAGATATGAATTATTACGTCTTTTTTAGATGAGAAATTAAAGACCTTGAAAAGAATTCTGACTTGCCCAAAGGTACACAAATAATCACTGATCTGGTAGTAGAATCAAGGCCTTCTAACTCTGAAATTATTGCTTCATCCAGTGTTCCATATAATTTTCTATAATTATTGTGTTCTTCCTAAAGCAAATAAATAATCAAAACTGAAAAAAAACCCTTTTTAGTGAGTAGAATTATTTTTCTATCAGATTAAAAATGGTTCAAAGTCGAACACATTTAGGTGCTTCTGTCCTCACAACTTATTATAAATCCTACCTCTGAAGCATTCTATTTTGGGTGATCCCATTTCCTCCTGTTTCAGCGAGTTTGGAAATGTTCCAGATGCTTTTTCCAAGACACAAGTCCTGGAAAATAGTATGACGATGACCTAAACCTTCACTCTGTTCCTTGTGCCTGTTTCAAATGAGTTGGCATGTCTCCAGAAAATGAAGGACAGCCAGATCCAGTTACAGATATTCAAACAAAATCATGGCTCTGGACAAGTCCTCCAGGGACTAGTGAGATAACCTGCAGAGCAATTCTACCAGACTTTCATCTCCTGACTTTTCAGAAGTCATGAGTTATAAAAACATGGCAGAACTGGCAATAATATTGGAACTATCAATATGCTTCCATCTGTGTCAGACTGATTGCTTTTTAAAATGAGGATCTAGGGCTTCCCTGATGGTCCAGTGGGTAAGGACACTGCCTTGCAGTGCAAGGGGCGCCAGTTCAATCCCTGGCCTGGGAAGATCCCACGTGCTGTGGAGTGACTGGACTGATGTGTCCAATTACTGAGTCAGAGCTCTGGAGCGCATGCACCCAAAGCCAGTGCTCTGACAACAGAGGCCACCGCGATGGGAGGCCCACAAGAGCCAAAGAACAAAGATGGATGAAAATAGACAAATGAAAGACCAATAGAAGTGGCCCACCCACCCTCTCCCTAACCTGCCCCCTCAAAAATAAATAAATAAATAAATGTTAAAAAAAATGAGGACCTATATGATCTCTGATTTGAACTTACAAAACTCCACTGAAGCAGGTAAGATATGAATTATTACGTCTTTTTTAGATGAGAAATTAAAGACCTTGAAAAGAATTCTGACTTGCCCAAAGGTACACAAATAATCACTGATCTGGTAGTAGAATCAAGGCCTTCTAACTCTGAAATTATTGCTTCATCCAGTGTTCCATATAATTTTCTATAATTATTGTGTTCTTCCTAAAGCAAAATGAGAGAAATTAAATGCCAATGGAATCTAGAAATATAAATCAAATGCCAACAGAAGCCAGGTAAAAAATATATGTAAAATATGCCCTAGTTGAAAAAAAGTTAAGGTATATATTATTTTTCTTAAAAGATGAATCAGTACTCCTCTTTCTACTTCTCTCTCTCTCTCTTCCCTCCCTCTGTCTTCAATCGCTTTCATTTCCCTACTAACAAGAACCAATAAATGGTTCTCTTTTTACAAGGTAAAAAACACAGTGCAAGGCCAGTGTTATATGGAAAATGATGCTAAACCTCAGTGGTATGAAGACAATAGGAAGAATCTGAACTTTTATCTTCACTTTATGGATGAGAAATCAAAACCATAGGAATAGATGGTTAATTCTCAAAGGTCACATGCCAAGGGTACCTGGACTTCGGGATGTGAATTCAGGCAGCGTGGCTCCAAAATTCACTCTTTGAGACCCCACATACTGCAGCATACCAGGCTTCCCTCTCGTTCACTATCTCCCAGAGTTTGCTTAAATATTAACTTTTTAAAATAACGGCTCCAATTGTTTTCAACTTCTTTGAAGCATGGAAAACACATCTGCCTATCAGATTCAACACACAAATGTCTGTGTCTTGAAGCATGTAATCACAAGGATCTTTTGTTGGGGGAGAGGTGTAACAGAGAGGTGGCTATAAGGAGGAGAGAGAAAGAGAAGGTGAATGGAAGAGGGGAAGGAAGAAAAAGGCAGGACTAGAAAGGAAGGAGAAGAAGGGAGGGAGGGAAAGAGGGGAAGTGAAAGGATATGACAGAGAATAAAGAGAATGTAGGAAGTCAAAGAAATGAGAAAGTGAGAGGAGTTGAGGAGAGCAGAGGGGAAGAGAAGGGAGAGAAAAATAAGATAATCTCTGGAGGTACCTAGATAATGTTTATGGACTTGTGTTACCTATACAAATTATTCATATGTAGATGAGAAATTAAAGACCTTGAAAAGAATTCTGACTTGCCCAAAGGTACACAAATAATCACTGATCTGGTAGTAGAATCAAGGCCTTCTAACTCTGAAATTATTGCTTCATCCAGTGTTCCATATAATTTTCTATAATTATTGTGTTCTTCCTAAAGCAAAATGAGAGAAATTAAATGCCAATGGAATCTAGAAATATAAATCAAATGCCAACAGAAGCCAGGTAAAAAATATATGTAAAATATGCCCTAGTTGAAAAAAAGTTAAGGTATATATTATTTTTCTTAAAAGATGAATCAGTACTCCTCTTTCTACTTCTCTCTCTCTCTCTTCCCTCCCTCTGTCTTCAATCGCTTTCATTTCCCTACTAACAAGAACCAATAAATGGTTCTCTTTTTACAAGGTAAAAAACACAGTGCAAGGCCAGTGTTATATGGAAAATGATGCTAAACCTCAGTGGTATGAAGACAATAGGAAGAATCTGAACTTTTATCTTCACTTTATGGATGAGAAATCAAAACCATAGGAATAGATGGTTAATTCTCAAAGGTCACATGCCAAGGGTACCTGGACTTCGGGATGTGAATTCAGGCAGCGTGGCTCCAAAATTCACTCTTTGAGACCCCACATACTGCAGCATACCAGGCTTCCCTCTCGTTCACTATCTCCCAGAGTTTGCTTAAATATTAACTTTTTAAAATAACGGCTCCAATTGTTTTCAACTTCTTTGAAGCATGGAAAACACATCTGCCTATCAGATTCAACACACAAATGTCTGTGTCTTGAAGCATGTAATCACAAGGATCTTTTGTTGGGGGAGAGGTGTAACAGAGAGGTGGCTATAAGGAGGAGAGAGAAAGAGAAGGTGAATGGAAGAGGGGAAGGAAGAAAAAGGCAGGACTAGAAAGGAAGGAGAAGAAGGGAGGGAGGGAAAGAGGGGAAGTGAAAGGATATGACAGAGAATAAAGAGAATGTAGGAAGTCAAAGAAATGAGAAAGTGAGAGGAGTTGAGGAGAGCAGAGGGGAAGAGAAGGGAGAGAAAAATAAGATAATCTCTGGAGGTACCTAGATAATGTTTATGGACTTGTGTTACCTATACAAATTATTCATATGTTTATATATCAGCCTCCACTGTGAGGGCATTTGGAGATAGGGCCCTTGTAGGGAAATTATCTTTACGTGAGGTCATGAAAGTGGTGCCCTCCCGACGAAATCAGTGCCCTTTTAAGAAAAGATAGGAAAAAGAATGGGTGGCATCAATGGACATGAACTTGGGAAAACTCTGGCAGATGGTGAGGAACAGGGAAGCCTGTGTGCTGCAGTCCAGGGGTCCCAAAGAGTTGGACACGACTTGGCAACTGAACAACAGCCTGAAAACAGCTCTCGCTCAACCACATGAGGTCATGGGGAGGAGGTAACTATCTGCAAGCCAGGATGAGAGCCCTCACCAGAACCCAACCCTGCTGGCACTCCGATTCCAGACCTGCAGCCTCCAGAACTGTGAATAAATGTCCAGTGCAGAAGTCATCCATTCAATGACATTTTGTTATGACAGCCCTAAACTGATTGATATAATAAGCCTTTAGATTTCTCTGTTGCCTGATGGAACGAATTTTTATATCCTTTTCTAACTTATGTGTCAAACAAACATGTTGCATGCCAAATCAAATATTTTCAGTTTAAAAATTCAAATACCCTTTTGGTCATCCCCTACATAATAAGAAATCTTCTTAGACAGGTTTAAATACATTATAAGACAGAAATCAGATCACTGGATTTGCTGACATTTGAAAAAAGGTTTTCCATATATACCTCTGCTAGATATTTGCAAATTCATGCTAAGATGTGTTTTTTTCCTGCTGGGTTCAACTTCAGAATTAAATACTCTCAAAAAATAAAGCATCTCTTTGTGCCACTTGGAATCATAGCATACCAAATTTTAGCTGACATCAGAAAACACTGTAAGATATCTCTCTATGCCTTTTCTCCCCCCAGCCTGGTGTTTCTGACCTTCAAGAGAGTCTACAAAGTGATGCTGAGTGTCTGCAAGGAAAGAAACACACTGAGTGAAAAGTGACTAATTCAGTTTCAGCTATAATCCCAGACTACCTGAATCTATCATTTCCTGAACGGTACTTCAGCCAGTGGTACTAACAAAACCAGGGAGCACTTCCAAAAAGGTCCAGGGTTTTCTCATGAGTTGTGAGTTACCTATGGAAGCTATGAAGATGTCGTGCCTTCCCTACTACTGGGAAAGGAAATTCAAGAGCTATTAAGGAACTTAGAAGGCGATCAATATTACATAGCTCAGAGGGATGTGGTCTTTGTCTTCTGTTTGTTTCCTAAGTGAAAAAAGTCAGATCATAAAAAACCACTCTTAATCTAGTGAAGAGGTAGTCACCTGAACATGATTTACTAGAGAGAGAAGTGTCTAATTTCATCAAAAATGCCTGAGAAAGGTTTCACCCAAAATATATTTGTGGTGAGTCTTGAGAAGGCAAGAGGATGCCTTCATGAAATTTTTTTTTTAATTTTTTGCCACTTTTATTAGCCTTTATTTTCATCCACCTTTTATTCTTTTGGCACGTGTGGGCCTCCCATCTCAGTGGCCTCTCCTTGCAGAGCACAGGTTCTGGGTGCATGCACTCTAGAGTGCTGGCTTGTAACTGGACACACTGGTCTAACCACTCCATGGCATGTGGGATCTTCCTGTGCCAGGGATCGAACCAGTGCCCCTTGCAGTGCAAAGTGGACTCTTTACCCACTGGACCACCAGGGAAGCCCTTCATAAAATGTTGATGGCCATCCCTTATCACTTTGATTTAACTGAGCAACAAGTCTTCTTTTTCCCTCAGCTTCATTAAGACATAATTGACATATAATATTGTGTGAGCTTAAGGTATACAATGTGTAAGTATGATACATTCATCATTGTAAAATGATGGCATGCGACTGAATCCATCTCCTCTTAAATATGAAACAGGTCATATGAAAGCCAAAACAACAGTGCTTAAACTGGTCTTTAAAATGTACCATGTCCAGATTCCTATGAAATGTGATTATTGAAAAACTAAAAAAAAAAAAAAAAAAATGGATGAGGAGAAAAAAAAACATCCACATAAGAGAGTCTACAAAGTGATGCTGAGTGTCTGCAAGGAAAGAAACACACTGAGTGAAAAGTGACTAATTCAGTTTCAGCTATAATCCCAGACTACCTGAATCTATCATTTCCTGAACGGTACTTCAGCCAGTGGTACTAACAAAACCAGGGAGCACTTCCAAAAAGGTCCAGGGTTTTCTCATGAGTTGTGAGTTACCTATGGAAGCTATGAAGATGTCGTGCCTTCCCTACTACTGGGAAAGGAAATTCAAGAGCTATTAAGGAACTTAGAAGGCGATCAATATTACATAGCTCAGAGGGATGTGGTCTTTGTCTTCTGTTTGTTTCCTAAGTGAAAAAAGTCAGATCATAAAAAACCACTCTTAATCTAGTGAAGAGGTAGTCACCTGAACATGATTTACTAGAGAGAGAAGTGTCTAATTTCATCAAAAATGCCTGAGAAAGGTTTCACCCAAAATATATTTGTGGTGAGTCTTGAGAAGGCAAGAGGATGCCTTCATGAAATTTTTTTTTTAATTTTTTGCCACTTTTATTAGCCTTTATTTTCATCCACCTTTTATTCTTTTGGCACGTGTGGGCCTCCCATCTCAGTGGCCTCTCCTTGCAGAGCACAGGTTCTGGGTGCATGCACTCTAGAGTGCTGGCTTGTAACTGGACACACTGGTCTAACCACTCCATGGCATGTGGGATCTTCCTGTGCCAGGGATCGAACCAGTGCCCCTTGCAGTGCAAAGTGGACTCTTTACCCACTGGACCACCAGGGAAGCCCTTCATAAAATGTTGATGGCCATCCCTTATCACTTTGATTTAACTGAGCAACAAGTCTTCTTTTTCCCTCAGCTTCATTAAGACATAATTGACATATAATATTGTGTGAGCTTAAGGTATACAATGTGTAAGTATGATACATTCATCATTGTAAAATGATGGCATGCGACTGAATCCATCTCCTCTTAAATATGAAACAGGTCATATGAAAGCCAAAACAACAGTGCTTAAACTGGTCTTTAAAATGTACCATGTCCAGATTCCTATGAAATGTGATTATTGAAAAACTAAAAAAAAAAAAAAAAAAATGGATGAGGAGAAAAAACATCCACAAAATAATGACTCATAACCCAATTCCCTCTGATAATACAAAAAAAAAAAAAAATACAATGGGAAGCACCATTCAAAAGGATGAAAATGAGGGGCTTCCCTGGTGGTCCAGTGGGTAAAGAGTCCACCTTGCAGTGCAAGGGGTGCTGGTCGGATTCTGGCCTGGGAAGATCCCATGTGCCATGGAGCGGCTGGACCAGTGTATCCAATTATGAGCCGGCACTCTGGAGCACATGCACCCAGAACCGGTACTCTGCAAGGAGAGAGGCCACTGAAATGGGAGGCCCACACATGTCAAAAGAATAAAAGATGGATAAAAATAAATAAATGAAGGACCAATGAAAGAGGCCAAAATCCTAAAAAAAGAAGGTGGAAATGGAAGAGAATTGCATTTGTTGCATACAGTCCACTGCACTTAAAACATTTTTTATTTAAATTTTTTTAATTTATAATTGGAAGATAATTGCTTTACAATATTGTGTTGGCTTCTGCCATTTGAACTCTTTTTAAATGGAAGAAGCTTTTAAAAACTAATAACAGGTGACATGTGTGTAGCATTTTGTAAGTACCAGGTATAGGCCTGCATTTATTAGCTCATTTAATTCTCATAATAACCTTTTGAAGTAGGTTTTTTAGTACTTCTAAGTCTGCAGATGAGTAAACTGAAGTATGGAGGAATAAGCAACTTGCCCAAGGTTACCCAGCAAGGAGTGAGCAGAGCTGGATCTCAGGCAGACCTGGCTTCTAAGGCAATACATTAACCTATACACCCTCATTCTCAGCCAGAGTGATATCACTCACCACAGGGGAAGAAAAACTGGCTCTTGGCAGAATGAAAAAATCTTAGCTATTTTAAAAGTTCGTGACTCTCCAAAGAGCCACAGCATAGGAGGAGATATATAGTATATCTCTGATATTAAATTTTGATGAGAAAATGATCAGGAAAAAATGCCTAAAAGACACCTTAGGGGGTTGATAATAAAAAAAATAGTGAACACACATTGCCCTATACTGAACTGTCTCCATTCTGAGTAACATCTAACGTAAAGGCTCAACATAAAAATAATAGAATTAAACCCTACATCAAATTACAAAGTTTCTCTACACCAAAGGAAACCACCAACAAAAAGAAAGGGCAACCTACTGAATCAGAGAAAGTATTTGCAAACCATATATGGGGTAAGGGCTTAATTTGCAAAATACCTTCAGGGGTGCTGTGTGTTGGTCGGGAGGGGAGGGAAGGGGGGGATATACATATGACTAATCTGAGAACATACATATCTGTAAACAACAAAACTCTGTAAAATTTATAAGTAAAATAAAGGTTTAAAAAAAATTTGCAAAATATTCAATAGAGAAAAGTCAAATAATTTAATTAAAAAATAAAAGCTCTAAAGAGACATTTTTCCAAAGAAAAACAAGAGTCACATGAAAGGTACTCAACATCCCTAATCATCAGGGAAATGTGGATCAAAACCACACTGAGTTATCACCTCACGTCTGTCAGAAGGGCTATCATCCAAATATAAGAAAGAACAAGTGTTGGCGAGGATGTGGAGAAAAGGAAACCTTTCCACACTGTTGGTAGGAATGTAGTAGGTGCAGTCACTGTGGGAAACAGTTGGAAGTCCCTTTTAAAATTAAAACTCGAACTACCATATGATACAGCCATTCCACTTCTGAATATTTCTCCAAAGTAAATAAAATCAGCATCTCAAAGAGGTATACACATCCCTATGTTTCTTAAAGCACTATTTACAATAGCCAAGACATGGGAACATGTGTCCTTCAATGGATAAAAAGATACAGAAGATGGTACACACACACACACACACACACACACACACACACACAAATATTACCCAGCCATAAAAAGGTAGAAAACGTTGCTGTATACGACAGCATGGATGGGGACCTCAGAGGCATTATGTCAAGTAAATCAGCCAGACAAAGACTATACCACATGATCTCACTTAGATCTGGAATCTGAAATAAAAACTCAAACTCATAGAACATATCAATGGTTTCGAGAGGGTAAAGGATGAAAAAAATGGGTTAAGAGGTCAGATTTCTGGTCATGAGTAACTCATAGAGATGGAGGGCACAACACAATAGAGTCAACAACACTGTCCTGCCATAAAGAAAAGAGTTAAGCTGAGGTGCTATCGCAAAGAGGAGGATCAGGCAGCAGCTAGAATGAAGAAGAAAAAGAACCATCCACCGTTTACAAATGATGAATAATGCTGCAATGAACTATGGTGCACAAGTATCTGTTCAAGTTCCTGCTTTCAATTCCTTTACCTAGAAATGTAGGAGTGGAATTGTGGAGCCATCTGGTAAGTCTATGCTTAGGGAAAATGCCTTGCTGAGGCACAGGGAGGGAAGGGGGGGATATACATATGACTAATCTGAGAACATACATATCTGTAAACAACAAAACTCTGTAAAATTTATAAGTAAAATAAAGGTTTAAAAAAAATTTGCAAAATATTCAATAGAGAAAAGTCAAATAATTTAATTAAAAAATAAAAGCTCTAAAGAGACATTTTTCCAAAGAAAAACAAGAGTCACATGAAAGGTACTCAACATCCCTAATCATCAGGGAAATGTGGATCAAAACCACACTGAGTTATCACCTCACGTCTGTCAGAAGGGCTATCATCCAAATATAAGAAAGAACAAGTGTTGGCGAGGATGTGGAGAAAAGGAAACCTTTCCACACTGTTGGTAGGAATGTAGTAGGTGCAGTCACTGTGGGAAACAGTTGGAAGTCCCTTTTAAAATTAAAACTCGAACTACCATATGATACAGCCATTCCACTTCTGAATATTTCTCCAAAGTAAATAAAATCAGCATCTCAAAGAGGTATACACATCCCTATGTTTCTTAAAGCACTATTTACAATAGCCAAGACATGGGAACATGTGTCCTTCAATGGATAAAAAGATACAGAAGATGGTACACACACACACACACACACACACACACACACACACAAATATTACCCAGCCATAAAAAGGTAGAAAACGTTGCTGTATACGACAGCATGGATGGGGACCTCAGAGGCATTATGTCAAGTAAATCAGCCAGACAAAGACTATACCACATGATCTCACTTAGATCTGGAATCTGAAATAAAAACTCAAACTCATAGAACATATCAATGGTTTCGAGAGGGTAAAGGATGAAAAAAATGGGTTAAGAGGTCAGATTTCTGGTCATGAGTAACTCATAGAGATGGAGGGCACAACACAATAGAGTCAACAACACTGTCCTGCCATAAAGAAAAGAGTTAAGCTGAGGTGCTATCGCAAAGAGGAGGATCAGGCAGCAGCTAGAATGAAGAAGAAAAAGAACCATCCACCGTTTACAAATGATGAATAATGCTGCAATGAACTATGGTGCACAAGTATCTGTTCAAGTTCCTGCTTTCAATTCCTTTACCTAGAAATGTAGGAGTGGAATTGTGGAGCCATCTGGTAAGTCTATGCTTAGATTTCTGAGGAACCAATGAACTGCTTTGCTGCACCAAACTGTTGTGGCTGCACCAGGCTGAGCATTTTCTAGAGACTGGAAGGAGGAAGGGAGGAATGAGCAGTCATAGCTTAATAACTACAGGGTTTCTGCTGGGTGATGAATGCATTTGTAGATATAGGGATGGTTGTACAACATTGTAAATGGTTAAAATGTCTAGTATTATGTCAAATAAAATGTTAAATCAAATTTAACACACAATTTATAAACTAATATAATTTATCAAGCACTGTTGGTTTTGTTGATAGGGGAATTTCATCTCAATAAGGGGGAAGAGGGACAATCCCAAACCTGCATTTCTCCTTTCTCAGGGGAGACAAAACCAGGTGAGTCCTTGAAAAGCTGAATGTCACAGAGCTGGAAAGAAATGTGACTGATCTCAGTATAAATCCCAGATTCACCACAGATGAGTGCTAACTCTGTACAAAGTCACTGACTATCTCCAAACTGGGATTTTTATGTCTGAAGAACACAGAATTCTCATGCAGATTCAATGAGACACATGTGCACCCTGTCGTGGGCCTCAGTAATGTTTTTGGCTGTCTCTTCTCTTGACAGGCTGCCAGGCCTGGCCCTCCTCTCTAGCCACTCCTGGGGAACCCAAGCCAAAGGGAGGAGGCTTATCAAGTTAGTCTCCTCTGCCTGTCAGTGACTTCTCCACTGAGCCAGCCAATGCCCCTTAACTTGCTCCTCCAAAGATGAGAAGAGGCAGTCACTCCCTTCCTCCTGGCCACGCAGCTCCCCATATCTCACCACCAAAGCCGGGCTCCCATGCCCTGCTCAGGTCGACTCACTTCTCTTTGACTCTTGAGCACAGCAGCCACTCCTTGGACTGCATGATTGCATGGACAGTCGATCTGCTGATGGGGTGTGTGTGTGTGTGTGTGTGGTGTGTGTGTGTGTGTGTGTGTGTGTGTGTGTGTGTGTGTCTGTGTTGTATAATGCCTTTGTTCAATAAACTGAAAAATTAAAATGCCTAAATTTTTTTGAAAAAGTTTTACCTATTTTTTTGGATCTTCTGGCCATATTATGTGGCATGCAGGAACTTAATTCTTCGACCAGGGATCAAACCTGTGTTCCTTGCAGTGGAAGTAGGGAGTTTTAACCACTGGACCACCAGGAAAGGTGCAAAATGTGTTAAGTTTAAAAATTAGAATTTATGCCTTTTGAGTTGAAACTCCCTTTAAAAACAGTAGATTCCTAACTAAATAAAAGGCTGATAAGATGAACTGACCTTCCTATTTTAGGAAAATGAACTTAATCTTTGAAAAATAATTTATAAATACAATAATAATATCAATGATATTTCAGTGAGGTTAAAAAAATGATGAAAGCCCTCCATTGAGATATACGTGCATGCTTGCTCAGTTCCTTAGTTGTCTCAGATTCTTTGCAACCCCATGGACTGTAGCCCACAAAGCTCCTATGTCCATAGGATTTTGCAGGCAACAATACTGGAGTGGGTTGTCATGCCCTCCAGGGGATATTCCTGACCCAGGAATTGAACTCATGTCTCCTGAATTGCAGGTGGATTCTTTACTGTTGAGCCACTGGGGAAGCCCTTTTAGATATATACTGAAGTCTAATTCCGGCGAAGCCCTTTTAGATATATAGTGAAGTCTAATTCAAAGATATGCCTGAGAGTTGTAACAAATTTTCAAAATCCTTCCTCTCCATAGAATATAGAGAAAAGATGGGTGAAGATGGAACTGGGAGGCAGTGATTATCAAATGCTTATCTAAAAATATTTTCTGAGGAGAAAAGCTGGAAGGAAAAAAGAGGACCAGAACTCAACCAGTAGTAAATCCCTCCTCCTTGGGGTCTTACACACCTCACCCCTTGGAGCACCTAATTCAAGGTGTATATGCTTTTACCAAGTGGTGCCACCAGGGCTCTCTAAAATCCTCATCAAAAATGACTACTTTCCAAGGACTCTGGCACTGCTTCAGGTTGTGGGGGCAGGAGAGGGCAGGTTAGGGTGGGTGTATTCTCTGTGGGTTCCTGAGGGTAAAAGTGCACATGTGTGCCCAGCCCGGCTCTAGGGTGCTCAATCTACCTTCAGGAGATCAACAGGCCAGGACTACTGATGGATGGTGTTGGTGACAGAAATGAGGTTAGCTTGGTCAGGCTGTCCACAGTGAATAAGGCAGAGACCGAGGTGTCAACAAATAAGGACACTTGAGATTGAAGGTACTTTGAAGAAATATGCCTGGAACAGCCACAGGGAGGTAATGAGCAATTTTCTCCCACACAGGGTGAGACATAAACTGCCATAAAAGAAATGTTCACATAATTGATCACGTAGACAGTAAGAAATGGAAAGGACATGAAGTCCTGCCAGAAGGATTACCAGAGGAAAGGCCCAGGGTGTGAAGGACACATACCTGTGAACATGACTTCACAGAGCTGAAAGGGCATGAAGAAATCAGAGAGGACTAAGGGAAATGGGAGGAGGGTTAGCACAGGCCAGACAAGCCAGGCCTTGAAAATCATACTCAGCTGTAAATTAAGACTGTGGTTTCCCTTATGGCTCAGATGGTAAAGAATCTGCCTACAATGCAGGAGACATGGGTTCGATCCCACTGGTTGCAGTGTGGGAGACCTGGGTTTGAGCCCTGGCTTGGGAAGATCCCCTGGGGAAGGGAATGGCAACTCACTCAGGTATTCTTGCCTGCAGATCTATAGACAGAAACCCTATAGGCTACAGTCCACAGAGTCACAAAGAGTTAGATGTGACTGAGTGACTAACACACACATGGCTCTGTGTGTAAAAATGGGCTGCTTGAGAGAAATTTTTTGAACAAGCGTTGATAACTTTTTTATTCCATTCTTAAAATTTTCATGAGATATATACATCTATTGAGAGCAGTGATTATTGACTGCTTAGTTCATTGTGGTAGAGCTGTAAATGAATAAATTGACACAATTATTATTGTTTTAACCTAGCAAATAACATAATCATTGATACATTTTAAAAATATTCTGTATTACACAGTTGTAAAAAGGAATGCACTTAAGTCACATCTAGTGGAAGAACAGAGCCTGTTACACAGGGTGAAGTCAGAAAGAGAAAAGTAAATATTGTATATTAATGTATATATAAGGAAACTAGAAAAATGGTATTGATGGACCTATATACAGGGCAGGAATAGAGATGCAGACATGGAGAACAGACTCCATGAAACAGCCGTACAAGGAGAGGGTGGGACTAATTGAGAGAGTAGCGTTGAAACATACATTACCATATGCAAAATAGATAGCTAATGGCAAGCTGCTGCATGACACAGGAAGCTCAATCCAGTGACAACCTAGAGGGGCAAAAGGGCGTAAGGGGTTGGAGGTGGTTAAAGAATGAGGGGACATATGTATACTTTGGGCTGATTCATGTTGTTGTGTGGTAGAAACCAACATAACATTGTAAAGCAATTATTCTCCAATTGAAAATGACATTAAAAAAAGACCATTCTAAAAATGTGTAGAAGGTAGAGCTGGTGGGAAAAGATTGGTGACCATGTTAAGAATAACAGCAGGGACTTCCTTGATGGTTCAGTGGTTAAGAATCTGCCTTCTAGGGCTTCCCTGGTGGTCCAGTGAGTAAGGAGACCACCCTGCAGTGCAAGGGGCACCAGTTCAATCCCTGGCCTGGGAAGATCTCACCTCCTGCAGAGTGGCTGGACCAATGTGTCCAACTACTGAGCCAGAGCTTTGGAGCGCATGCGCCCAGAGCTGGTGCTCTGCAGTGAGAGAGGTCACTGCAATGGGAGACCCACACAGGCCAAAGAACAAACATAGAAATAAATGAAAGACTAATAGAAGTGGCCGAAAAAAAAAAAAAAAAACCTGCCTTCTAATGCAGGAGATGTAGGTTCAAGCCCTGGCTAGGGAACTAAGATCCCAAATGCTGCAGAGTTACTAAGTCTGAGCTCTAGAGTCCCCCAAGTGATAACTAGAAAGCCTGTGTATTGCAGCAGAAAAAATCCCACAGCTGAAGGAAGAAATACTGTACTTCAACTAAAACCTGATGTAGCTAAATAAATAAACATTTAGAAAATATTAACAGAACACCACCAATAGAATTGAGGATAGAATCTGGAGAAAGAGTACACACAAGCTTGATTCTGCAAGATCAGTCCCACCCAGGAATGAGAGTTGATGGCTTTAGGGAAAGAGTAGTTAAGAGATGGCAAGGTCAAAAGCATAATGAAGTGGTGTGGAAGTGAAGGTGATTGTGCTCCCCAAAAGCAAATCTTCAAGGCAAGTCTTTTGCCCAGAATGAGGACACAGCTCGACATGGAGATGAAATCTGAGCAGCTAGGTATCAAAGGCTTCCATGAGTAAAGGGGAGAGGCTGGGAGATGCGTCACTAACAGCAGCTAGGAGAGAGAAACAGGTGTCAGGAGCAGATGGCTAGGGTTTCAAAATAGAAAAGGTTTTGTTATGAGGAAGAAAGAAATAAGTCTAGATGCAGCAAAGCTATCTTTGGAGAAAATGATGTCACCTCTGGCCTCCAAGGTACACAAGGTACAAGAAAATTCAGTCTCCACTTAAGAGAGCTGTAGAAAGGCTGAATCTCCAGAGGAATTCACAGACACTGAGACATGGAAGGATGGTACTTTGCAAAATTTAGACATGGGGCATCTGTTTACAAGGACAAGGACTCCAGAAAACACAGAGCAATGGGAGGAAAAGAACAGACAAAAAATCAAGAATCTGCCTTCTAGGGCTTCCTGGTGGTCCAGTGAGTAAGGAGACCACCCTGCAGTGCAAGGCACCAGTTCAATCCCTGGCCTGGGAAGATCTCACCTCCTGCAGAGTGGCTGGACCAATGTGTCCAACTACTGAGCCAGAGCTTTGGAGCGCATGCGCCCAGAGCTGGTGCTCTGCAGTGAGAGAGGTCACTGCAATGGGAGACCCACACAGGCCAAAGAACAAACATAGAAATAAATGAAAGACTAATAGAAGTGGCCGAAAAAAAAAAAAAAAAACCTGCCTTCTAATGCAGGAGATGTAGGTTCAAGCCCTGGCTAGGGAACTAAGATCCCAAATGCTGCAGAGTTACTAAGTCTGAGCTCTAGAGTCCCCCAAGTGATAACTAGAAAGCCTGTGTATTGCAGCAGAAAAAATCCCACAGCTGAAGGAAGAAATACTGTACTTCAACTAAAACCTGATGTAGCTAAATAAATAAACATTTAGAAAATATTAACAGAACACCACCAATAGAATTGAGGATAGAATCTGGAGAAAGAGTACACACAAGCTTGATTCTGCAAGATCAGTCCCACCCAGGAATGAGAGTTGATGGCTTTAGGGAAAGAGTAGTTAAGAGATGGCAAGGTCAAAAGCATAATGAAGTGGTGTGGAAGTGAAGGTGATTGTGCTCCCCAAAAGCAAATCTTCAAGGCAAGTCTTTTGCCCAGAATGAGGACACAGCTCGACATGGAGATGAAATCTGAGCAGCTAGGTATCAAAGGCTTCCATGAGTAAAGGGGAGAGGCTGGGAGATGCGTCACTAACAGCAGCTAGGAGAGAGAAACAGGTGTCAGGAGCAGATGGCTAGGGTTTCAAAATAGAAAAGGTTTTGTTATGAGGAAGAAAGAAATAAGTCTAGATGCAGCAAAGCTATCTTTGGAGAAAATGATGTCACCTCTGGCCTCCAAGGTACACAAGGTACAAGAAAATTCAGTCTCCACTTAAGAGAGCTGTAGAAAGGCTGAATCTCCAGAGGAATTCACAGACACTGAGACATGGAAGGATGGTACTTTGCAAAGAGTTTGAGGACATGGGGGCATCTGTTTACAAGGCAACAAGGACTCCAGAAAACACAGAGCAATGGGAGGAAAAAGAACAGACACAAAAAAGAATCAGCTCTAAGTAAACACAAAATAGGACAGGAAGGAGAATCTGGAGGACAATGGATCAGAAGAACAGGCAGTTTCTGCAGTGGGTAAAGAAGGTGGAGAAAGAGGCAGCATGGCTTCAGCAAGCCAAGGGAATGATCTCAGGAGATGTCAAAAGTCTGATCAATATAGTCAGTCAACAAGTATATCTTTTCCGGGGGATAAATTAAGTGCTAGGAAGCTCTCTGGGGTCAATGGATAGGGAAAACTAGTGGTGACTGCATCACGATAGCCATGCACACCCCCAAAAGAAAACTGCTCAGGTGGTAAGAGATGGCATTTGTGGGTTACAAGGATAACCACCACAGTTTGTCATCCAGGCCCTTGAGTTGGGGCCCTGTTGATGGTGTGATGCTGCTGCTGCTTCTGCTTTCAATTGGCTCGTAAGAGAGGACTATGGACATCTTCCCAAACCCACAGTCAGTGGCCTCATAGTGGTTGGACTTAAACCATGGACATCAATAAATTATACCAATGAGTTTTTGTAACAAGCTTGGACCAATAGAATGATAAAGCTATTCAGTAAATACTATGGTAAAACAAATAGAAACAAAGACAAACCACTGAGATTCTGGCAAGATGGTGAAGGAATAAGACGGAGAGATCGCCAAATGCCCAACAAATACATCAAAAACACATCAAGATATGGAACTACTACAAAGTCAGTTCCTAGGCAACAACAGAAGACCCCAGGCCTCCACTGGGGTGAGCCAGGCTCCCTGGAATGAGGTAGGAAAAGGAGACATAACAAGTGAAAAGAAGACATGGAGAATATGGGGACAGAAGCCCCGAGGGAGGGAGGGAGGAAGTTGTGAAGGAGGAAGAGATACCTTGCTCTGGGAAGCTCCTTCACAGGCAGGACCAAGGGGGAGCTGAGGAATCTTGGAGAGCTAGGCAAAGCAGGGACACAGAATACAGAGAAAACTGCACTTTTCAGTCCATAAGCAGCACAGAGACCTCAGACATGACCAGAGAGCAGGCTTGGGGTGCTGGGAGTGAATCACATAAGCTCCACAGCACAGAGGCAGAGCCTGTGAAAACCAAAGCATGAGCACTAGCCTCAGGGTTCCAGGAAAAACTTACACAAACCCAGAAGTGCAGAGGGCAAGCCCTGAATTCCAAGAGCAGCCTTGAGACTGGCCTGGAGAAAACTGCCTGCAAGCCAGGTTGCTAAAAGCAGACTGCAGAAGGTTGTGATAAGACCCAGCAGCACAGAGGGCAGCCCCAGGAAGACATGAGAGGGGAAAACAAGCTACTGGAGCAGAGGACAGGGTCAAGGAGTCAAGGAAAGAACCACGCAAGCTCTGCTTAACAAATTTCGGCCTGCAGCACAGGGCAGGACCAAGGAGCACAAGCTCCAGCAAAGATTCAAGGTACAAATAGGAGGCTGGGAGCAGTGAGGATGTGCTGAGAGGGCCACTTCCACTATGGAAATAAATCTGTCTATCACTGCCAGAGCCAGGAGGACTGCACAAAGTCATACTGAACCCTTAGACATCCCCAAATCTACTACTGGACAACACATTGTCCTACCAAAATGAGACTCAGCTCCACCAAGCAGAACACAGGCATGAGTTCTCCCAACTAGGAAACCACCAGAGGGCCCCAACTATGGAGGCAGACTCAACAACTAAGAACTGCAACTTTGAGAACATTCTTTTTTCTTTTTTCCTTTCACTTTTAATTTACACTATTTATCCCACCTACATATTTCTACCTCCATGTTAACATTTCATGGAGTTAACATCTTTTTTTATTGATAAAAAAAGAGAAAAGAAAGAAAAAAGCAAAAGAAAAGGGGGAAAAAAAACACATTTTTTTCTTAACAATTTTTTTTTACTATTTTTTTTCCACTTTCCTATTCTGGTGCTTTTCGTTTGTCTGCTTGTTTCTGAAGTTGCTTTTGTTTGTTGGTGAAAGTTGGTGATTGTTTCACCAACTTTCCCTTCCATAACTATCCATGATATATAAATCTCTTTCACATATATCTATCTTAGCCCATCTATTTTTCTTCTGTCTCCTCTTCCACTCCTGCCTTTTCTATTTTCCCTTTCCTCTCCTCTTTTTTCTTCTTTTTTTTGTTTCTTTTTCTTTCTTTTATTTCTTTTTCCCTCCCTTTTCCCTTTCAATCTTTCTCTTTCCACCATGTAAGTTAAGTTGTTGTGTTCTCTACTGTATTCAGTTGGCACTCTGTTCAGGCTCAGTGATCTGGATTGAATGTTAATTAACTCTGTTATGAATTAGTCAATATCATTATTGGTTCCATTTGCTGACCATGTTAATCTCCAATACCTTTTACTCTTTAGATTATTTTACTTGTATCTCTGTATGTATAAATATGTGTACATATATATCCCATTATTTCTGTAATTACCACCAGATCTTGTATCCACACACAGGCGAAAGGCACCCCTGAGAAAGTAAATACAACTCACTTTGGCCTTGAAGGCAAAAACCAAAGGGAAGGAATACAACACTAAAGCCTGGGAAAAGGTGACATCAAATGGAACAAGTAATATGGACTAGAGCCTACCTGATCATACAACAGTTAGTTTGGAGTGAGCATATTATAAAGATTTATTTATTTATTTATTTTGGGCGGGGGTCGGGTTGGGGAGGGTGGGGAGTGGGCGGGTATTGGTCTTTCATTTCTCTATTTTCATCCGTCTTTGTTCTTTGGCTCCTGTGGGCCTCCCATCGCGGTGGCATCTGTTGTCACAGAGCACCGGCGCTAGGCACATGCGCTCCAGAGCTCCAGCTCGGTAATTGGACACATCGGTCCAGCCGCTCCGCGGCACGTGGGATCTTCCCAGGCCAGGGATCGAACTGGCGCCCCTTGCACTGCAAGGCGGTGTCCTTACCCACTGGACCACCAGGGGAAGCCCTGGAGTGAGCATATTATAAAAGTGTTCTTCCCACTGGATCCAAAATGTCCTATGTCTGAGCGAATCTCTATTATTTGCCTCCCATGGGACTGAAGGCTTTGCCTCATATCCAAATTTCATCTAACAGAAAGTATCTTTCATCAGATACACTCATAAAATGTTCATTAAGTCCATATAAAAATAAATCCATTGCTTTTGTAAGTAATCAGACTAAGAAAACTGAAGTTTAAGCTGACCTCTCTGCACTATGGCCCTGATCTATTCTACTTAGATACCAGGCCTCTCCATGAGCTCAGGGTCACATGGCTGAAAATGACAGAGCCAAGTCCAAATCTAAACCCCTTGGCCCCATAGTTCACTGCTACTTGTCGGAAATATGGCACCGTACCATCAACCAAATGCCTCTGTTAGTCCTGGAGAGAAAAACACTGAACCAGCAAATAGGGAGAAATCCAAAGCCTTTTTCCATTATTTATGGTCCATATCAAGACTGTATTTTGCTTACCCTCCTAAGAGAGGGCTGTTAAGTATAATTTCATGGCAAATGTTCACACCATCACCCATGACTAACGATGCTGCAGAATCCTGGGAAGATGAACTCACCTTTATAGACCTAGCTGAGAGCAAGTGTTTCTGGGCCATTTAACACCCATTCTTGGGTCATTTCTCTTCTTTGTGGACTTTTTCTTCTCTGTATTATTGTCTGGTGTGTGTGTGTGTGTGTGTGCTCAGTTGCTCAGTAGTTTCCGACTCTTTGCAACCCCAGGAATTGTAGCCCACTGGCTCATCTGTCCATGGAAATTTTCTGGGCAACAATATTGGAGTGGGTTGCCATTTCCTACTGCATGGGATACTCCCAAACCAGGGACTGAACACATGTTGCTTGTATCTCCTTCATCGGCAGATGGAATCTTTAAATCATCTGGGAAGCCAATATATCATCGTGTGTCACAAATCACAAGAAATGGCAGAATGAAAGTTGAAATCAAATAAGAGATGAAGATAGTTGCCTCAATTAAAAAGCGCCCAGAGCTCCAGCTCGGTAATTGGACACATCGGTCCAGCCGCTCCGCGCACGTGGGATCTTCCCAGGCCAGGGATCGAACTGGCGCCTTGCACTGCAAGGCGGTGTCCTTACCCACTGGACCACCAGGGAAGCCCTGGAGTGAGCATATTATAAAGTGTTCTTCCCACTGGATCCAAAATGTCCTATGTCTGAGCGAATCTCTATTATTTGCCTCCCATGGGACTGAAGGCTTTGCCTCATATCCAAATTTCATCTAACAGAAAGTATCTTTCATCAGATACACTCATAAAATGTTCATTAAGTCCATAAAAAAATAAATCCATTGCTTTTGTAAGTAATCAGACTAAGAAAACTGAAGTTTAAGCTGACCTCTCTGCACTATGGCCCTGATCTATTCTACTTAGATACCAGGCCTCTCCATGAGCTCAGGGTCACATGGCTGAAAATGACAGAGCCAAGTCCAAATCTAAACCCCTTGGCCCCATAGTTCACTGCTACTTGTCGGAAATATGGCACCGTACCATCAACCAAATGCCTCTGTTAGTCCTGGAGAGAAAAACACTGAACCAGCAAATAGGGAGAAATCCAAAGCCTTTTTCCATTATTTATGGTCCATATCAAGACTGTATTTTGCTTACCCTCCTAAGAGAGGGCTGTTAAGTATAATTTCATGGCAAATGTTCACACCATCACCCATGACTAACGATGCTGCAGAATCCTGGGAAGATGAACTCACCTTTATAGACCTAGCTGAGAGCAAGTGTTTCTGGGCCATTTAACACCCATTCTTGGGTCATTTCTCTTCTTTGTGGACTTTTTCTTCTCTGTATTATTGTCTGGTGTGTGTGTGTGTGTGTGTGCTCAGTTGCTCAGTAGTTTCCGACTCTTTGCAACCCCAGGAATTGTAGCCCACTGGCTCATCTGTCCATGGAAATTTTCTGGGCAACAATATTGGAGTGGGTTGCCATTTCCTACTGCATGGGATACTCCCAAACCAGGGACTGAACACATGTTGCTTGTATCTCCTTCATCGGCAGATGGAATCTTTAAATCATCTGGGAAGCCAATATATCATCGTGTGTCACAAATCACAAGAAATGGCAGAATGAAAGTTGAAATCAAATAAGAGATGAAGATAGTTGCCTCGCAAATTCAACACAGTCCATAAGAAGCCTTTGCTCCATCCCCAACCATTGGCAGAAGAAAATGAGCACTGGTCTTGCCTCAGCAGCACTCCCTCCCCTAAATAGGAACCATCCAGCAATCTGAGCACAAAAGGACATCTCTTGAGTCCATATATGCTTAAGGAAACGGCCAGCAAGAGTGCCTAAGGATTAACATTAAACGCTTCCTTCACCATTTACAACACACTTCAGCTGCTCTTCCTCCCGCCCAGTCAACCAAGGACAATCAAAGTTCCTGAACAGTAACTGGAAAAGACCCCCCATCCTTCAAAATTCATATACGAATAGAATACTCGCCAGTCACAGACTACTTCAGCCAATCCTCTTTCTACTCTATAAAAATAATTCTCCTTTGTAATACTTTCAAACCCTGCAGAACTAAAAGTAATGGCAGATGTATTCTCTAGCCATAAGCTTATGAATAGACACTTTCACAATTTTTTTCACCTTTGTTTCATTTCTGACACAATTTATATAGTTAGCCATGTCAATATGCATCCTAAATAAGGGGCTTGATGTATTATTTATAACCCACACCTTCTGTCCATGAGAAGAAGCCATTAAAGAGATAACTTTGTCCAAAGATGGGAACAGACTGTCCATAATTATTTGTAATTCTAATCTCAGTAATTTTTTATTTAATATTTTTTATTTAAAATTTAATTTAAAATAATAAACTATTTAATATTTAAATTTAATTCAAAACTATAGATGAAACTCAAGGAATTACCACACTAATTCAAGGAATTATATTTATACATACCTTTCAACCACCTTGAAGATGAGAATGGAAAGTGAGACATATTAATATAATTAAACCAATTTCCATATGCTTAATATGCATTTCATTTTTGCAACCCATTAGACCTGTTTCTGCTACTAGCATAGGATGAATACTATATCATTATACCAGAAAAAGAATAACTCTCACCATAGCATGCTTTATTCTGAACAATTATGTTAAAAATAGCTTCTACTCATGGTATTTTTATCTATTTCCCATCCCCCATCCATCTGTGCAGGATGCATCACTTTTTTTTTTTTTTTAATCTCTAATACTCTTACCCTGGCTGTGTCTTATCTCTGAGCTGTGATATTGACTAGCCTTTCCTTAAATTCACATAGATGCTATCTTCAAATGATAAATCGTAGAAGGCTACCCATATAATTGATCTCAAATTTCCCCATGTCCCCAACAACCTTTAGCTGTGGCATTTTGAAGGACTTTGCACCTTTTTGAAAAATTAAATGCTGATGGGAATGCTGAAGGGAAAATGTCTTTCTCTACCTTAAAAATGTTGCAAATCGTCCAAGAAACGGCCAGCAAGAGTGCCTAAGGATTAACATTAAACGCTTCCTTCACCATTTACAACACACTTCAGCTGCTCTTCCTCCCGCCCAGTCAACCAAGGACAATCAAAGTTCCTGAACAGTAACTGGAAAAGACCCCCCATCCTTCAAAATTCATATACGAATAGAATACTCGCCAGTCACAGACTACTTCAGCCAATCCTCTTTCTACTCTATAAAAATAATTCTCCTTTGTAATACTTTCAAACCCTGCAGAACTAAAAGTAATGGCAGATGTATTCTCTAGCCATAAGCTTATGAATAGACACTTTCACAATTTTTTTCACCTTTGTTTCATTTCTGACACAATTTATATAGTTAGCCATGTCAATATGCATCCTAAATAAGGGGCTTGATGTATTATTTATAACCCACACCTTCTGTCCATGAGAAGAAGCCATTAAAGAGATAACTTTGTCCAAAGATGGGAACAGACTGTCCATAATTATTTGTAATTCTAATCTCAGTAATTTTTTATTTAATATTTTTTATTTAAAATTTAATTTAAAATAATAAACTATTTAATATTTAAATTTAATTCAAAACTATAGATGAAACTCAAGGAATTACCACACTAATTCAAGGAATTATATTTATACATACCTTTCAACCACCTTGAAGATGAGAATGGAAAGTGAGACATATTAATATAATTAAACCAATTTCCATATGCTTAATATGTATTTCATTTTGCAACCCATTAGACCTGTTTCTGCTACTAGCATAGGATGAATACTATATCATTATACCAGAAAAAGAATAACTCTCACCATAGCATGCTTTATTCTGAACAATTATGTTAAAAATAGCTTCTACTCATGGTATTTTTATCTATTTCCCATCCCCCATCCATCTGTGCAGGATGCATCACTTTTTTTTTAATCTCTAATACTCTTACCCTGGCTGTGTCTTATCTCTGAGCTGTGATATTGACTAGCCTTTCCTTAAATTCACATAGATGCTATCTTCAAATGATAAATCGTAGAAGGCTACCCATATAATTGATCTCAAATTTCCCCATGTCCCCAACAACCTTTAGCTGTGGCATTTTGAAGGACTTTGCACCTTTTTGAAAAATTAAATGCTGATGGGAATGCTGAAGGGAAAATGTCTTTCTCTACCTTAAAAAAATGTTGCAAATCGTCCAAGAAATGTGAGCACTGACCTCTAACCATTTTGAAGATTTATTATTTAAAACTAAGCTGTGAGCTATAAATAGCAATTTGTGCTAAGAAATTAATACTTATACTTTGCAGCTGAAAAAAAAATTATTTACATGACTTGTATGTGCAACATACGATAGCATTAAGGAAAAATGACTTATTGTTATCAGTACAACTCTGTTGAATTTGTCTGCCTTATGTATACAGCTTACTCAGGAAAGAACAATGAGGTAGGAGAAAGGACATCTATGGACTTTGGGCTCCAATTCTGGCTTGAATTATGGCATACTCGCTAGATTTGTTTCTTTAAGCAAATAAATTCCATGAACCTTACTTTCCTTATGTGACACCTTAACTCTCCCACGTTGAAGGTGATTGTGATATTTAATGAGAAAACAATGTACAATATGGATTCAGACACAGAAAAAGTACTTTGTTAAAACTTAGTTTACTTTCATCAAGATTATAATTTTTTCCAGACTGCTGCTCTATCTCTTTTAAGGCACATACACTGAGTCATGGTCCTCAGGGCATTCTGGGGTCATCAACAAACTCCTATATCCAAGTGTATAAAATCTAGAAGAGCATAGTTTATGGGAGCTACAAAAATTATTCAGCTATGTCTGCACACACAAAAAATTACCCACTCACTAGGAGTCACAGAAACAAGCTGTCCATCCAGACTGTTGGTAGACAGTTGATTTTGAAAAAATTTTTAATTAAGACTTTTTAAGGAAGATTTTAGGTTCACAGCAAAATCGAAGGAAAAGTAAAGAGATTTTCCATGATCATCTCTCTACACAGCAGAGACATTCCCATTATCAATATCCCTCTTTGAAGTGATATCTGTTTTACAGCTGATGAACCTTCACTGATACATAATCACATAGATGCTATCTTCAAATGATAAATCGTAGAAGGCTACCCATATAATTGATCTCAAATTTCCCCATGTCCCCAACAACCTTTAGCTGTGGCATTTTGAAGGACTTTGCACCTTTTTGAAAAATTAAATGCTGATGGGAATGCTGAAGGGAAAATGTCTTTCTCTACCTTAAAAAAATGTTGCAAATCGTCCAAGAAATGTGAGCACTGACCTCTAACCATTTTGAAGATTTATTATTTAAAACTAAGCTGTGAGCTATAAATAGCAATTTGTGCTAAGAAATTAATACTTATACTTTGCAGCTGAAAAAAAAATTATTTACATGACTTGTATGTGCAACATACGATAGCATTAAGGAAAAATGACTTATTGTTATCAGTACAACTCTGTTGAATTTGTCTGCCTTATGTATACAGCTTACTCAGGAAAGAACAATGAGGTAGGAGAAAGGACATCTATGGACTTTGGGCTCCAATTCTGGCTTGAATTATGGCATACTCGCTAGATTTGTTTCTTTAAGCAAATAAATTCCATGAACCTTACTTTCCTTATGTGACACCTTAACTCTCCCACGTTGAAGGTGATTGTGATATTTAATGAGAAAACAATGTACAATATGGATTCAGACACAGAAAAAGTACTTTGTTAAAACTTAGTTTACTTTCATCAAGATTATAATTTTTTCCAGACTGCTGCTCTATCTCTTTTAAGGCACATACACTGAGTCATGGTCCTCAGGGCATTCTGGGGTCATCAACAAACTCCTATATCCAAGTGTATAAAATCTAGAAGAGCATAGTTTATGGGAGCTACAAAAATTATTCAGCTATGTCTGCACACACAAAAAATTACCCACTCACTAGGAGTCACAGAAACAAGCTGTCCATCCAGACTGTTGGTAGACAGTTGATTTTGAAAAAATTTTTAATTAAGACTTTTTAAGGAAGATTTTAGGTTCACAGCAAAATCGAAGGAAAAGTAAAGAGATTTTCCATGATCATCTCTCTACACAGCAGAGACATTCCCATTATCAATATCCCTCTTTGAAGTGATATCTGTTTTACAGCTGATGAACCTTCACTGATACATAATCACCCCAAATCCATAGTTTAACACAGTTCACTGTTGGTGTTTATCGTTCTATGGGGGCTTGAACAATGGTATAAAGTGGCATGTGTCTCTATCATGATGTATCAGACAAAGTATTTTCTCTGACCTCAAAATCTCTGTGCTCCACATAGTAAATCCTTTCTAAACTTGGGCAAGTAAGGATTTTTTTATCCATAGCTATGCCTTTTCCAAAACATCATATAATTGGAAGCATACAGTAAGCAGTCTCCTAGGATAGGTTTCACTTAGTAATATGCATTTAAGATTCCTCTATTTTTTCATGACTTTAGCTCATATCTTTTTAATACTGAGTAATATTCCATCATTTGGATGTGCCACAGTTATAAAGCATCCATTCACCAACTGAAGGGCATCTTGGTTGCTTTCAAATTTTTTAAAAATTATAAATATCCACAGAAAGGTTTCTGCATGAATATATATTCTCAACTCCTTTGGGTCAATACCAAGGAGAACCTATTTGATTTTGGAACTAAATAGGGAAAATTGTATAACCTGAATGCAAAATAGGGGTTGGCAAACTTTTTCCATAAAAGGACAGATAGACAAAAGAATCTGTGGGTCATATCTCCATCGCAACTGCCCAACGCTGCCACTGGACCATGAAAACAGCTATACACAAATCATAAACAAACAAGTATGGCCCTGTTCCAATACAACTTTATCTACAAACAAATTCAGATTATAATTTTTCCAGACTGCTGCTCTATCTCTTTTAAGGCACATACACTGAGTCATGGTCCTCAGGGCATTCTGGGGTCATCAACAAACTCCTATATCCAAGTGTATAAAATCTAGAAGAGCATAGTTTATGGGAGCTACAAAAATTATTCAGCTATGTCTGCACACACAAAAAATTACCCACTCACTAGGAGTCACAGAAACAAGCTGTCCATCCAGACTGTTGGTAGACAGTTGATTTTGAAAAAATTTTTAATTAAGACTTTTTAAGGAAGATTTTAGGTTCACAGCAAAATCGAAGGAAAAGTAAAGAGATTTTCCATGATCATCTCTCTACACAGCAGAGACATTCCCATTATCAATATCCCTCTTTGAAGTGATATCTGTTTTACAGCTGATGAACCTTCACTGATACATAATCACCCCAAATCCATAGTTTAACACAGTTCACTGTTGGTGTTTATCGTTCTATGGGGGCTTGAACAATGGTATAAAGTGGCATGTGTCTCTATCATGATGTATCAGACAAAGTATTTTCTCTGACCTCAAAATCTCTGTGCTCCACATAGTAAATCCTTTCTAAACTTGGGCAAGTAAGGATTTTTTTATCCATAGCTATGCCTTTTCCAAAACATCATATAATTGGAAGCATACAGTAAGCAGTCTCCTAGGATAGGTTTCACTTAGTAATATGCATTTAAGATTCCTCTATTTTTTCATGACTTTAGCTCATATCTTTTTAATACTGAGTAATATTCCATCATTTGGATGTGCCACAGTTATAAAGCATCCATTCACCAACTGAAGGGCATCTTGGTTGCTTTCAAATTTTTAATAATTATAAATATCCACAGAAAGGTTTCTGCATGAATATATATTCTCAACTCCTTTGGGTCAATACCAAGGAGAACCTATTTGATTTTGGAACTAAATAGGGAAAATTGTATAACCTGAATGCAAAATAGGGGTTGGCAAACTTTTTCCATAAAAGGACAGATAGACAAAAGAATCTGTGGGTCATATCTCCATCGCAACTGCCCAACGCTGCCACTGGACCATGAAAACAGCTATACACAAATCATAAACAAACAAGTATGGCCCTGTTCCAATACAACTTTATCTACAAACATCAAGCAGTGGGCCACATTTGACACCAGAACCATAATTTGCCAAATGTTGATAGAAAGGAAATGCATATGACTGATCTGGGAATGTGCATGTCTGTAAACAACAAACCTCTGTAAAAAATTTAAAATAAGGAAATAAATATAAATAATAAAAAAACAATAGAAAGGAAAGCAGGGAATGAGCACACATTCTCCTTCCATGAGGTGATTCAGCAAACCTTGGTATTTAAAGTATTTTGACACCCAAACATTTTCACAGGATGTCAAGTTTGCAATACTCATCTATATTAAGACAAGATAGAGAATTCTTTTTGGTCTTCAAAGAATCATTTCTCATTCACACAAAATAGTAACACTGGTCAGTATAATAATTAAAAAAATAGATACACTCAATAAATCTTGGTAATCTGCTATAATTTATAACACAAGTAACTAGAAAATTACTTTCATTCTGCTTTTTATTTCAGGATTACACAGCACTAAATCTGTTAGGTATAACCTAAGGTAACTCAAAAGGCAAAGGAGAAAGGGAAATAAATGCAGAGTTCCAGAGGATAGAAAGCAGAGATAAGAAAGCATTTGGCGAACAATGCAAAGAAACAGAGGAGAACGACAGAATGGGAAAGATTAGAGATCTCTTCAAGAAAATTAGACATACATACTAAGGGACCATTGCATGCAAAAATGGACACAATAAAAGACAGAAATGGCAAGAACCTAACTTAAACAGAAGAGATTAAGAAGTGCTGGCAAGAATACATAGAGTAACTATATAAAAAAGGTCGTAATGATCTGGATAGCCACGATAGTGTGGTCACACACCTAGAACCAGACATCATGGAGTGTGAAGTCAAGTGGGTTTGAAGAAGCATTACTAAGAAAAAAGCTACTTGAGATGATGGAATTCCAGCTGAGCTATTTCAAATCCTAAAAAATGATGCAGTTAAAGTGCTGCACTTAGTATGCCAGAGAACTTCAGGCAAAAAAAACAGATTTTTCCATAAAAGGACAGATAGACAAAAGAATCTGTGGGTCATATCTCCATCGCAACTGCCCAACGCTGCCACTGGACCATGAAAACAGCTATACACAAATCATAAACAAACAAGTATGGCCCTGTTCCAATACAACTTTATCTACAAACATCAAGCAGTGGGCCACATTTGACACCAGAACCATAATTTGCCAAATGTTGATAGAAAGGAAATGCATATGACTGATCTGGGAATGTGCATGTCTGTAAACAACAAACCTCTGTAAAAAATTTAAAATAAGGAAATAAATATAAATAATAAAAAAACAATAGAAAGGAAAGCAGGGAATGAGCACACATTCTCCTTCCATGAGGTGATTCAGCAAACCTTGGTATTTAAAGTATTTTGACACCCAAACATTTTCACAGGATGTCAAGTTTGCAATACTCATCTATATTAAGACAAGATAGAGAATTCTTTTTGGTCTTCAAAGAATCATTTCTCATTCACACAAAATAGTAACACTGGTCAGTATAATAATTAAAAAAATAGATACACTCAATAAATCTTGGTAATCTGCTATAATTTATAACACAAGTAACTAGAAAATTACTTTCATTCTGCTTTTTATTTCAGGATTACACAGCACTAAATCTGTTAGGTATAACCTAAGGTAACTCAAAAGGCAAAGGAGAAAGGGAAATAAATGCAGAGTTCCAGAGGATAGAAAGCAGAGATAAGAAAGCATTTGGCGAACAATGCAAAGAAACAGAGGAGAACGACAGAATGGGAAAGATTAGAGATCTCTTCAAGAAAATTAGACATACATACTAAGGGACCATTGCATGCAAAAATGGACACAATAAAAGACAGAAATGGCAAGAACCTAACTTAAACAGAAGAGATTAAGAAGTGCTGGCAAGAATACATAGAGTAACTATATAAAAAAGGTCGTAATGATCTGGATAGCCACGATAGTGTGGTCACACACCTAGAACCAGACATCATGGAGTGTGAAGTCAAGTGGGTTTGAAGAAGCATTACTAAGAAAAAAGCTACTTGAGATGATGGAATTCCAGCTGAGCTATTTCAAATCCTAAAAAATGATGCAGTTAAAGTGCTGCACTTAGTATGCCAGAGAACTTGGAAAACTCAGCACTGGCCACAGGATAGAAAACGGTCAGTTTTCATTCTAATCCCAAAGAAGGGCAATGCTTCAAAAAATACAATTGTGCCCATTTCACATGCTAACAAATTACTGCTCAAAATCCTTCAAGGTAGGCTTCAACATTACCTGAACCTAGAACTTCATCTGAACAAGCTGGATTTAGAAAATGTAGAGGAACCAGAAATCAAATTGCCAACATCTGTTGGATCATAGAAAACACAAGAGAATTCCAGAAGAACATCTGCTTCTGCTTCATTAACTACACTAATACCTTTGACTGTGTAGATTGCAACAAACTGTGGAAAATACTTAAAGAAATAGGAATGCCAGAATGTCTTACCTACCCCCTGAGAAACCTGTATTCAGGTCAAGAAGCAACAGTTAGAACTGGACATGGGACAACAGACTGGTTCAAAATTGGGAAAGGGGTACAACAAGGCTGTATATTATCACCTTCCTAATTTAACATATATGCAATGTATATCATGTGAAATTCTGGGCTTAATGAATCACAAACTGGAGTAAGATTGGCAGGAAAAATATCAACAATCTCAGATATATGCACATAATAATACTCTAATAGAAGAAAAGTGAAAAGGGACTAAAGAGGCTCTTAATGAAGGTAAAAGAAGAAAGAGAAAAGTCTGGCTTAAAACTCAAGATTAAAAAAACAAGTATCATGGCATCTATCCCATCACTTTATGGCAAATGGATGGGCAAACAATAGAAACAGTGACAGACTTTATTTTCTTGGGATCCCAAATCACTGTGGACAGCGACTACACCCATGAAATTAAAAGACGCTTGCTCATTGGAAGAAAAGCCATGACAAACCTAGATAGTATACTAAAAAAAGCAGACAACACCTTGCTGACAAAGGTCGATAAAGGCAAAGCTACAATTTTTTTCTTTTTTTTAATTTGGCCTCTTTTATTGGTCTTCTATTTACTTACTTTCATCCATTTTTAGTCTTTGGCCTGTGTGGGCCTCCCATTGCAGTGGCCTCTCGTTGTAGAGCACTGGCTCTGGGTGCATGCACTCCAGGTCGCTGGCTCATAATTGGACACACTTGCCCAGCCGCTCTGCAGCATGTGGGATCTTCACAGGCCAGGGATTGAACCAGTGCCCCTTGCAATGCAAGGCAGACTCTTTATCCACTGGGCCACCAGGGAAGCCCCAAAGCTATGATTTGTCCAGTAGTCATGTATGGATGTGAGAGCTGGACTTGTAAAGAAAGCTGAATGGCAAAGAATTGATGCTTCCAAAATCTAGTGGTGGAGAAGAATCTTGAGAGTACCTTGGACAGCAAGGAGATATAACCAGTCAATTCTAAAGGAAATCAACCCTGAATATTCATTGGAAGGACTGATGCTGAGGCTTAAATGCCAATAATTTGGCCACCTGATGTGAACAGACAACTCATTGGAAAAGAGCCTGACTTTGGAAAAGACTGAGGGAAGAAGGAGATAGGAGGTGGCAGAGGATGAGATGGTTGGATGGCATCACCAATTCAATGGACATGAGTTTGAGAAAAACTGCAAGTTGAATCCCTGGTAAAAAGGGGGTCAATTATATGCAATGTATATAAAACAAACCTGGAGTAAGATTGGCAGGAAAAATATCAACAATCTCAGATATATGCACATAATAATACTCTAATAGAAGAAAAGTGAAAAGGGACTAAAGAGGCTCTTAATGAAGGTAAAAGAAGAAAGAGAAAAGTCTGGCTTAAAACTCAAGATTAAAAAAACAAGTATCATGGCATCTATCCCATCACTTTATGGCAAATGGATGGGCAAACAATAGAAACAGTGACAGACTTTATTTTCTTGGGATCCCAAATCACTGTGGACAGCGACTACACCCATGAAATTAAAAGACGCTTGCTCATTGGAAGAAAAGCCATGACAAACCTAGATAGTATACTAAAAAAAGCAGACAACACCTTGCTGACAAAGGTCGATAAAGGCAAAGCTACAATTTTTTTCTTTTTTTTAATTTGGCCTCTTTTATTGGTCTTCTATTTACTTACTTTCATCCATTTTTAGTCTTTGGCCTGTGTGGGCCTCCCATTGCAGTGGCCTCTCGTTGTAGAGCACTGGCTCTGGGTGCATGCACTCCAGGTCGCTGGCTCATAATTGGACACACTTGCCCAGCCGCTCTGCAGCATGTGGGATCTTCACAGGCCAGGGATTGAACCAGTGCCCCTTGCAATGCAAGGCAGACTCTTTATCCACTGGGCCACCAGGGAAGCCCCAAAGCTATGATTTGTCCAGTAGTCATGTATGGATGTGAGAGCTGGACTTGTAAAGAAAGCTGAATGGCAAAGAATTGATGCTTCCAAAATCTAGTGGTGGAGAAGAATCTTGAGAGTACCTTGGACAGCAAGGAGATATAACCAGTCAATTCTAAAGGAAATCAACCCTGAATATTCATTGGAAGGACTGATGCTGAGGCTTAAATGCCAATAATTTGGCCACCTGATGTGAACAGACAACTCATTGGAAAAGAGCCTGACTTTGGAAAAGACTGAGGGAAGAAGGAGATAGGGGGTGACACAGGATGAGATCCTTGGATGGCATCTCCAATTCAATGGACATGAGTTTGAGCAAACTCCATGAGATCCTGAAGGTCAGGGAACCCTGGCATGCTGCAGTCCATTGGCTTACAAAGAGTTAGATGTGACTTAAAGACTAAACAACAACTCAAACAGAAAACTTTTTTTTTAATTCCAGGATATGAACATAATATTTTCCCACCCTTCCTTGTTTCATACTTGAAACAGTGAAAATTTTGATCAAAATTGCTTTGTTCCTGGCTATGAAATAAAACTGGTCTTCCCAAATTCCTCAGTGGTAAACAATTGACCTGTAAATGCAAGAGATGCCCAAGACTAAGGTTTGATCCCTGGGTTGGAAAGATTCCCTGGAGAAAATGGCAACCTGCTTCAGTATTCCTGCTGGGAAAATCCCACAGACAGAAACTTGGCAGTCTACAGTCCATGAGTCACTAAGAGTCATTCATGTCTGAGCCCACAGAACAGAAGGAAATAAAACTAGCATTTTTATTCTGTTGTCTCTAATCTCAAAGCTAAGTTTTCAGTTAAACACTGTTCCATTTAGATTCAATAGTCCACTGTTTACTCAGTCCTTATCTCTCCTGCCCCAGTTTCTCTGAATCTACCTTTTTAAAGTTTTAACTAGGCTCTTTTATCTGAAAGTCACACTGAATTTGATCTGATTTAAAAACTACTTCGATGTAAGGGCTGATAAAGGATGAATGGGTTGTTACGAAAGTGAGTGAAAGAATTGAGAATTGATAATGAGGAAGTCAAGATGTGCCAGATGCAATTGTGAACAGCATACTCTCAGTTTAAGTTTATCCAACAACAGAAGTCCATGAGTGGTAGGTGTTCATGGTGGGTGGACTCAGCCTAAATTTCATCTGTTAGCTGAGGCAATGATCACCTGCTCAACACTTAAAGATCACACTTAGTTGAATGAAAACACTAACGCTTTTAGGGGACTGCAGAAGCAAAAATCTTATTACTGTTAAATATACTATGGATGCAAGCAGAAAGCAAAACTTCAACATCACCAAGTTTATTGTTTAAAAATCTGAAAGTGGAAAAAGAATAGTCTTTTCTTTATTTCTCAGTCTTTTGCAATGAATTTGACATTGGGAATAATCGTTCCACTTACACTACTGAGGAGAAAACAACTGGGTTTGGTCAGGTGCCAGGGTAAGGCATGGCCGCTGCCTACACACTCCTGGGGAATATGTTTCCCATACAAAGAACATACAGGAGTAAATGGCTCAGTCCATTTATTCCTTCTTCCAACAAGCATTTTCTAAGTGATTCTTACATTTGAAACCTAGATGACAGAAAGATGAAACAGCTGCCCTTCAAGAGCTCGCAAGTTTGAAAATACAAATACAACAACTTCTTGACGTTTCCACTTCAAGTATATCCTTCAAAGCCCATTTCTGCCAAAGCAGCCAGAGCTGTTTTAAAAAATATATAAATCAAATCACATCCCTCTCTTGCTTAAAACTGTTCTTTGCTTTCCTCTTTTATTAAGTATAAAATGTATTTACTACCCTATGATCTATGTAGGACCTGATTCGTACCTTTCTTTCCTCCTATCCTCCTAGTCTACAATTCTATTCAAACACAACTTTCTCTCTATTTTTTAAACCTATCAAGCTCATTCCTGCATTAGGACATTTCTTTTTCTCTCTGAATTAAGTCATTTATCTAGAATAACCTTTGGCCAAAACTGAGCTTTTCTTATCATTCAGATCTTGATTACAGTATCACTTTTTCAGACATGGTCTCTCTCAAGACCTGGATAAATTGAGCACTATCTCCACCACTTGCCACACTTTCTATGGTCCTGAAATGCAGGGTTAGATTATTTGTTCTCTTGTTTGCTGTCTATTGCCTCCAGTAGCATGGAGTCTCCATGAGAGTAGAGATCTTCTCTGCTTTGTCCATGGTAATGCAATACTTTGAATAGCATCTAATATATAATAAGACTTCTCAGGTGGTTCAGTGGTAAAGAACCTGCCATCAATGTAGGAGATACAGGTTAAACCCCTCGGTCAGGAAGATCCCCTGGAGAAGGAAACAGCAACCCACTCTAATATTCTTGCCTTGGAAATCCCTTGGACACAGAAGTCTGGCAGACTACAATCCATGGATCACAAAGAGACACCAATGAGCAGCTACACAACACCCCTCAAAATAATCATGAGCAATTGCTACTATTCTAATCATTAGCTGAAAAATACACTGAATGGCATATAGATCTACATCAATGAAAAATCCAGAAAGACTAAGAAACTGAGGTAAGAGAGAAATAACTATCTTTGATGCTAACTTTAACATTCATATACCCACGCCCTCAGAGCTTAGGAAAAGCTTGAGACATAATCCCATTGCTAGAAGCAACCACAACCATTATGAAAAAGAGACAAAAGCACCCTTTTCCCAAGACATTTCGATGACACTTACCTAAAAATCACAGTAACAACTTCTTGACGTTTCCACTTCAAGTATATCCTTCAAAGCCCATTTCTGCCAAAGCAGCCAGAGCTGTTTTAAAAAATATATAAATCAAATCACATCCCTCTCTTGCTTAAAACTGTTCTTTGCTTTCCTCTTTTATTAAGTATAAAATGTATTTACTACCCTATGATCTATGTAGGACCTGATTCGTACCTTTCTTTCCTCCTATCCTCCTAGTCTACAATTCTATTCAAACACAACTTTCTCTCTATTTTTTAAACCTATCAAGCTCATTCCTGCATTAGGACATTTCTTTTTCTCTCTGAATTAAGTCATTTATCTAGAATAACCTTTGGCCAAAACTGAGCTTTTCTTATCATTCAGATCTTGATTACAGTATCACTTTTTCAGACATGGTCTCTCTCAAGACCTGGATAAATTGAGCACTATCTCCACCACTTGCCACACTTTCTATGGTCCTGAAATGCAGGGTTAGATTATTTGTTCTCTTGTTTGCTGTCTATTGCCTCCAGTAGCATGGAGTCTCCATGAGAGTAGAGATCTTCTCTGCTTTGTCCATGGTAATGCAATACTTTGAATAGCATCTAATATATAATAAGACTTCTCAGGTGGTTCAGTGGTAAAGAACCTGCCATCAATGTAGGAGATACAGGTTAAACCCCTCGGTCAGGAAGATCCCCTGGAGAAGGAAACAGCAACCCACTCTAATATTCTTGCCTTGGAAATCCCTTGGACACAGAAGTCTGGCAGACTACAATCCATGGATCACAAAGAGACACCAATGAGCAGCTACACAACACCCCTCAAAATAATCATGAGCAATTGCTACTATTCTAATCATTAGCTGAAAAATACACTGAATGGCATATAGATCTACATCAATGAAAAATCCAGAAAGACTAAGAAACTGAGGTAAGAGAGAAATAACTATCTTTGATGCTAACTTTAACATTCATATACCCACGCCCTCAGAGCTTAGGAAAAGCTTGAGACATAATCCCATTGCTAGAAGCAACCACAACCATTATGAAAAAAAGAGACAAAAGCACCCTTTTCCCAAGACATTTCGATGACACTTACCTAAAAAATCACAGTAACAATATGCATTTATAATACCAAAGTTGAGAATAGCACTCCCTGGGGTTGCACAAAGTATGACTTTCACTATTATAAGCAATGCTCCTGTCAACTCGTTTCCATTTTTTGAGGATCTCTGTATGTTTTTTGAAACTGAAATTCTAAAATAGGATTATAAAAACTATAATGATATTGCCTAACACAGAATAAGACTTATAACACTACATTTTCATCAAGTCATTGGCAATTATCAAAAACAGATAATAATGGATACTAATTTACAGTATACTATACAGCAGTGAGGACTGATAATGAGGCCAAAGTTCAAAGCTGTGTGATAGATGCACAATTTCAATGCTGTCAGTATATCTCTGTCACCACACCTATGACTTTGCAAGTAAATGTCTACAATCTAAAGTAGAGATCATTATGAATGGGCCTTCCACCCTGCCTGTGACAGAGCCTGAATCCTATCGCCACTCATAACAGCCAACAAGAGGTATTCTGGAAGGAGTAGCATATGCCCTCCTGACACTGTTAACTTGAGACTCAACTATTAGTACGCCCTGAAATAAGTTGGGCTTCCCAGCTGGCACTAGTGGTAAAGAACCCAACTGCCAGTGCAGGAAACATGAGATAAGGGTTTGATCCTTGGGTTGGGAAGATCCTCTGGAAGAAGGGAAGAAGGCGTGGCAATCTACTCCAGAATCCTTTTTTGGCCACTTCTATTGGTCTTTCATTTATCTATTTTCATCCATCTTTGTTCTTTGGCCCATGTGGGCCTCCCATCGTGATGGCCTCTGTTGTCACAGAGCACCGGCTCTGGGCACATGCACTCCAGAGCTCCGGCTCGGTGATTGGACACATCGGTCCAGCTGCTCTGTGGCACGTGGGATCTTCCCAGGCCAGGGATCGAACTGTGCCCTTGCACTACAAGGAGGTGTCCTTACCCACTAGACCCCGGAAGTGAGACAAAATCCCATTGCTAGAAGCAACCACAACCATTATGAAAAAAAGAGACAAAAGCACCCTTTTCCCAAGACATTTCGATGACACTTACCTAAAAAATCACAGTAACAATATGCATTTATAATACCAAAGTTGAGAATAGCACTCCCTGGGGTTGCACAAAGTATGACTTTCACTATTATAAGCAATGCTCCTGTCAACTCGTTTCCATTTTTTGAGGATCTCTGTATGTTTTTTGAAACTGAAATTCTAAAATAGGATTATAAAAACTATAATGATATTGCCTAACACAGAATAAGACTTATAACACTACATTTTCATCAAGTCATTGGCAATTATCAAAAACAGATAATAATGGATACTAATTTACAGTATACTATACAGCAGTGAGGACTGATAATGAGGCCAAAGTTCAAAGCTGTGTGATAGATGCACAATTTCAATGCTGTCAGTATATCTCTGTCACCACACCTATGACTTTGCAAGTAAATGTCTACAATCTAAAGTAGAGATCATTATGAATGGGCCTTCCACCCTGCCTGTGACAGAGCCTGAATCCTATCGCCACTCATAACAGCCAACAAGAGGTATTCTGGAAGGAGTAGCATATGCCCTCCTGACACTGTTAACTTGAGACTCAACTATTAGTACGCCCTGAAATAAGTTGGGCTTCCCAGCTGGCACTAGTGGTAAAGAACCCAACTGCCAGTGCAGGAAACATGAGATAAGGGTTTGATCCTTGGGTTGGGAAGATCCTCTGGAAGAAGGGAAGAAGGCGTGGCAATCTACTCCAGAATCCTTTTTTGGGGGGAGGGGCGGGTTGGGCAGGGAGGGGGCGGGCGGGCCACTTCTATTGGTCTTTCATTTATCTATTTTCATCCATCTTTGTTCTTTGGCCCATGTGGGCCTCCCATCGTGATGGCCTCTGTTGTCACAGAGCACCGGCTCTGGGCACATGCACTCCAGAGCTCCGGCTCGGTGATTGGACACATCGGTCCAGCTGCTCTGTGGCACGTGGGATCTTCCCAGGCCAGGGATCGAACTGTTGCCCCTTGCACTACAAGGAGGTGTCCTTACCCACTAGACCACCAGGGAAGCCCTACTCCAGTATTCTTGCCTGGAAAATTCTAGGGTCAGAGGAGCCTGGCAGGCTATAGTGCATGGGACTGCAAAGAGTTGGACACACTGAAGTGACTTAGCACACACTGAAATAACTATTATTTTCTCCAAGCCCCTGTTTCTTCCAGAAGGCTATCATAGAAGGAAATTTAGCAGGCAAGTTTAGGAAGAGTTATTTTTGTCCTGGGCAAAATCCATCCTATAAGTTCTGACCACAGGCCACGTGATGCCTCACAGGAAACACCATGAAAGCAATCTGATGCAATGTCTACCACACTCTTAATCAGTTCTTTATCTCTTATTGTTTTAACATTCTAACATTATTATGCTGAGTTCAATTTTGTTGTAGATTAACAGTAATTTTACAGATGAACTAAAAACTATAAATACTAAGACATCACCTCTTCAGTACATTTTTTAATTACAATTGCATTTTCAAATAGCCTAGTTAGTTGACACATCTTTGAGTCAATCATCATAAATAAGTCAATTTTGTTTCATTTTCTCCTAGCATTTTAGCCTTTATAATCACTGGATTTTCATACTAAGCCAATAAACAAAATAATTCAGCTACAGGTTTTGAGTAATTTCTAATATGTCTAATCTTCCCAGTGGACCCATAAAATGACATACTGACTCAATTCCTACATATAACCTTATTCCCTTCTCACTACTTCACCTGAGCATATACCCACTCTAGTTGGCCAAACTGGGGATTCAGTGACCTCCACCTGAATATACATTCTCCAACACTGAGGTTCTCGCTGTCCCAAATTGCCAGACCCTCTTCTCTATGACCTCTAACCCAACTGTACCAAGGACACCTAAGCGCCTCATCACTTTTGAAAGTTTTTATCTCCCTTTTACTGAGTACTTCTTCTACCAAAAGTCATGCCTTAAGGGAAAGAGTGGCTTTCCTGGTGGCTCCGTGGTAAAGAACCTTCCTGCCACCCAGGAGACATGAGTTTGACCCCTGGGCCAGAAAAATTCCATGGAGACAGAAATGGCAATACACTCAAGTATTCTTGCCTGGGAAATCCCATGGACAGAGGAGCCTGGTGAACTACAGTCCATGGGGGAAGAAAGATCCAGGCATGACTGAAAAGCTGAACACACAATGTATATTAAGGGAATAAGCAGAAATGAGTTTGGGGGGTAGGGTGGGGAACAGCACTGCCACCCCATCCTAGACAGTCTCAAAAGCCAAAATAGGAATCTGGCCCCTGCTCAGCAGGCAGAAGGAAGCTGCAGAGATTTTTACTTATTGAACTTGCTGAGTCTGGGCTATATTTTAGAAAGATAAACTTGGCAGCATGGGGAGGAGGGATTGAAGGGAAAGAACTAAAGGTATTTGTTTTTATGCAAAAGATTCACGGGGAAATTATCATCTAATGCTAACTGCCTATCTCTACATCCTGAGTACTATGACTAACTGATAAAGACCAGTGGCTACTCTACAGCTGCAAAGAAAGAGTATGTAAATATGTTATTTATATAGAAGCACCTTGGTGCATTTCTAAATGCATCTGCACTTTCAGAGAAACAAAGTTTTCCTGTCTTACTGAGTCCACAACAGCCTCATTAAACTGTAAACCTACCAGAATGGAGGTCTCTAGCTCACAATGAAGCCCCAATAAGCTTGTCCTAATTCAGCTGGCAGAAAGAAGATTTCCTCCTGACGTTGAGTGCCAGAATAAGAAACAGTCACCATTGTAAAGAATTCAGCTGTAATTTTCAACATATCCAGAGCAAATACAAATGAAATATTAAGCTACAAGAGTTCAAGTCACTGTTAGCAGAAAAATGGTACATTTCTTTGAGTGTTGCCTGATGGATCAGACCTGGTGGCTCTAGAATGAAGCAGCCTTGGTTTATATAATATCTCACTCACCTCACCTGCTATCTATGTGGCTTTGATGAGATTACTTGAGCTCTCTAAGGGCAAGCGTAGTAACCATTTCATAAGATAATTTGAAGAATAAATGAAATAATCTACATAAATCACTAAACATATAGTTGGTACTCATACGTTTTTTACAGATTTTTTGCTAATGTCCTGGGCCAGAAAAATTCCATGGAGACAGAAATGGCAATACACTCAAGTATTCTTGCCTGGGAAATCCCATGGACAGAGGAGCCTGGTGAACTACAGTCCATGGGGGAAGAAAGATCCAGGCATGACTGAAAAGCTGAACACACAATGTATATTAAGGGAATAAGCAGAAATGAGTTTGGGGGGTAGGGTGGGGAACAGCACTGCCACCCCATCCTAGACAGTCTCAAAAGCCAAAATAGGAATCTGGCCCCTGCTCAGCAGGCAGAAGGAAGCTGCAGAGATTTTTACTTATTGAACTTGCTGAGTCTGGGCTATATTTTAGAAAGATAAACTTGGCAGCATGGGGAGGAGGGATTGAAGGGAAAGAACTAAAGGTATTTGTTTTTATGCAAAAGATTCACGGGGAAATTATCATCTAATGCTAACTGCCTATCTCTACATCCTGAGTACTATGACTAACTGATAAAGACCAGTGGCTACTCTACAGCTGCAAAGAAAGAGTATGTAAATATGTTATTTATATAGAAGCACCTTGGTGCATTTCTAAATGCATCTGCACTTTCAGAGAAACAAAGTTTTCCTGTCTTACTGAGTCCACAACAGCCTCATTAAACTGTAAACCTACCAGAATGGAGGTCTCTAGCTCACAATGAAGCCCCAATAAGCTTGTCCTAATTCAGCTGGCAGAAAGAAGATTTCCTCCTGACGTTGAGTGCCAGAATAAGAAACAGTCACCATTGTAAAGAATTCAGCTGTAATTTTCAACATATCCAGAGCAAATACAAATGAAATATTAAGCTACAAGAGTTCAAGTCACTGTTAGCAGAAAAATGGTACATTTCTTTGAGTGTTGCCTGATGGATCAGACCTGGTGGCTCTAGAATGAAGCAGCCTTGGTTTATATAATATCTCACTCACCTCACCTGCTATCTATGTGGCTTTGATGAGATTACTTGAGCTCTCTAAGGGCAAGCGTAGTAACCATTTCATAAGATAATTTGAAGAATAAATGAAATAATCTACATAAATCACTAAACATATAGTTGGTACTCATACGTTTTTTACAGATTTTTTTGCTAATGTGGACCTTTTTTTTTTTTTTTTTTTTTAGGCTTTTACTGAATTTATGACAACTCAGTTCTGTTTTACGTTTTGGTTTTTTGACCACGATTAATGTGGGATCTTAGCTCTCTAAATAGGATCTGTACTCCCTGCTTTGGCAGGCAAAGTCTTAACCACTGGACTGCAAGGGGAGCTTCAGTGCTCATGTAATTTGATTTCTATTATTGACACCTAGACAAGACAGAATGAGAAGAAAAGGAAAACGGTGAGAGCAAAAAGGAGACTATTTCACTAGTTCACAGAAGAGACAATGACGTCTTGAACATGGGGACAAGTAGATAGATTTGAGATACTTTTACTGGGTAAACTGGATAGAAACTGTTGGATAGAAAACTGCTTGATAAAGAATAACTCTCATGCTTCCAGCAATAGAACCAGATGCATGTGTACAAGCTAAGGTGCTTCTGTCATGTCTGACTCTATGTGAACTTATGGACTGTTGCCTTCCAGAATCCTCTGCCTATGGGATTCTCACAGCAAGAATACTGAAGTGGGTTGCCATGCCCTCTTCCAGGGGATCTTCCTGACCCAGGGGCTGAAACAGTATCTCTTATTTCTCTTGCGTGTGCCACTTGGGAAGCCCTAGAACCAGATGGGTACTAGTCTAATAGAGTAAGGTAGTCAAGACAGCTAGGGACATGTTAGGATAGCAGGCCATTAGTTCTGCTTAGGATACAGATGAATCAAAACAGGACTTGGACAGTTACATACAAATTCAGAGCTCAGAAAGACTGAAGCTGAAAATATTAAATTGATATTACCTAAAATGAATTAGGAAGAAATGGTTGGATGGTATCATCAACTCAACGCACATGAGTTTGAGAAAATGCCAAGAGATAGTGAAGGAGAGAAAAGCCTGATGTATGCCAGTTCATGGGGTGGCAAAGAGTCAGACACAACTGAGCAACAACAACAATGTGAATTTGTAGTGGAAAAAAAAAGAAATGAAAAAAAAGTGGGAAAATATACAAATTTTGAGTTTGGTGAGACAAGGGATCTCTAAGAATGATAAGAATTGAGCTGAGAGGTGGGAAGGAAAAGAGAAAATTATGTAATCACAGATCAGAGACAAAACTGTCCAAAGAAGAGGGACAGTGACAAGGTCCACCTTGATATACAAGGTCAAATGCTGCTAAGAGACCAATAAACTGATAACAAGGTGTTGTTCCCTAAATTTACCAAAACATAATTCAGATCAAAGTAGTAGGCTAGAAATGGCATTAGGACAGATTACAAAGTAGATGTAAGAACTGGAAACAGTCTATAGAGACAATTCTGAGAAATACTCTTGAATAGACATAGAGATATGAGCAAGGTCTACCAGAGGATATAGATGAAAAAGAAATTTTTATAGGGTAAAAGATAAGGATAGTACACTGAAGGAAGAGATGCTGAAAACAGAGCCAAGTTGATGATGCAGAATGTGGACTGAAGGCCCAAGAAAGCAAAGCAGACATGGGATGCAGGGCACAGAAAAAGACTGGCCTTTGATCAGCCAAGAGGCACTTATTGCAACATGAAAGAGGAGAATATGGATGCTGAATTGGGGGGATCTGAAGGTTGATTAGGTAGTTATCTTCTGGAAACTTCTATTTTTCTCAGGGATATTTGAACTAAGCTCACAAATTAAGGGTGGGAATGAGAGAATCAAGATGGAAGGTTGAAAGTATGAGGAGTAAGAGAAAACACAGAAGCTTACTAGTCAAATATTAGATGACTACTAAGCAATGTTGAATTCTTAAGTAAAATTTTGTGATTCTAAGTAAAAAATACAATTAGTTTTCCTGATTTCTCTGGTTATGTTCAGCTACCTGTGAACAATGTGGAAAACATACATATTTCAGCTTATGAAATTAAAAGATGCTTGCTCCTTGGAAGAAAAGCTGTTACAAACCTAGACAGCGTATCCAAAAACAGACACATCACTTTGCTAACAAAAGTCCATTTGTCAAAGCTGTGGTTTTCCCACTAGTCATGTATGGATGTGAGAGTTGGACCATAAAGAAGGCTGACTACTGAAGAACTGATGCCTTCGAAATGTGATGTTGGAGAAAACTCTTGAGAGTCTTTTGGACTGCAAGGAGATCAAACCAGTCATTTCGAAAGGAAATCCACCCTGAATATTCATTGGAAGGTCTGATGCTGAATCTGAAGCTCCAATACTTTGGCCACTGGATGTGAAGAGACGACTCATTGGAAAAGGTCCTGATGTTGGGAAAAATGGAAGGCAAAAGGAGAAGGAGATGATAGAGGGTGATAGAGGTTGGATGGCATCACTGAGTCAATGGACCTGAGTTTGAGCAGGCGCTGGGAGATGGTGAAAGACAGGGAAATCTGGCATGCTGCAGACCACGGGGTCGCAGAGTTGAACGTGAGTGAGAAACTAAACTGAACTGACAGAAGCTTAAGGTATACACGATGTGGAAGAAAAAGCCATGGGCACTAGGAAATATGTTCAAGAACGTGAATACAATGATGCACCATAAAATTTACCCTGTACCAAGGAAAGACAATAAAAGGACCCAGAAATCATGAAAAAGCAGCTCAAACAATGGGTTAACACTTTCAAAGAGGTGAAATAACTTTGCTATGGGAGTGGTTGAGCAAGGAAGATAGAGGGATATAATATTTTGCCTGAAGAATAGAGTTGATTCAAGATGCAGGAAACATTTCCATTTCTGAGGACTGGAAAATCGTTAGGCATCACCATGGAAATCATCAGCATGATTAGACCATGAGAAGAACTTGATGAATGGCTATTGGCAAGTGGAGATGAGAAGTTCATGAAACTGACATAATCCATATTGGACAGGTTTATATCTTAGTGTTACAAAGTCCAAGCGCACTCTGCTCACCACACAACAGGCCAATGAATCAGAGAGATGAGGTGTTAAGGCAAGGAAAATGACTTTATTTAGAAAGCAGCTGATGGGGAAGATGGCAGGTTGGTGCCTCAAAATAACTATCTTATTGGGGGTCTGGATGCCAGGTTCTTTTATAGATCAGAGATGGTAGAAGGTGAGGAAGCAAAGTTAAAAAAAGTAATTCATCTTGCAAACACTTCCTAGAATGGCAAGCCTCAGGCAGGGGATGTGTTAATTTCTCTCTTCCTGCCATCCACAGGTGGACAGGCTTCTGAACTAGTCTAAGAGTCAGACAGAGGGACAGGGTCCTCCAGGCAAGCATTTAAGTATGATTATAACAACAAAAGCAATGAAAAGCAAGTCAAAGAAACAGTTTTCAACATGGAATCAGAATTGGTTTCCTCCCTGCAACACCAGGATATGCTTAAATCATCAAGATGATGACAGGAATTAAAATGAAAAGAAACACAGGAATCAGAAGCTATGGATAGGAGAAAATGTTAACAGAGGAGAGAAGAGCAGGGAGTAGGTACAGTCACATGGTGTGGATACCAATGATGAGAGATTTTTCTCACCAATATTTGAAGGAAAGTCAGAAGTATCTACTAAAATTTGAAATGCACATGTGCTGTGCTGAGCAGTTTTTTTTCTACAGAGTAGGTACTATTTGCACGTAGAGATGAGTTTGAAGATATCCACTGAAACACTTTTTGAAGAAGTAAGCCTGCAAACAACTGGAATATTCATCAATAGTAGTCCTGTTAAATAAATCATGTCAGAGCTGTACAAAGGAATACAATGTAGACATATAATTGTTGCCATTATGGAACTATATCCAATATATACAGAAAAGGAGAAAAAAAGGTACCTTAATAGAATTGATTCAAGTGAGAAAGTTCTATTTCCCAGCATGATTAGACCATGAGAAGAACTTGATGAATGGCTATTGGCAAGTGGAGATGAGAAGTTCATGAAACTGACATAATCCATATTGGACAGGTTTATATCTTAGTGTTACAAAGTCCAAGCGCACTCTGCTCACCACACAACAGGCCAATGAATCAGAGAGATGAGGTGTTAAGGCAAGGAAAATGACTTTATTTAGAAAGCAGCTGATGGGGAAGATGGCAGGTTGGTGCCTCAAAATAACTATCTTATTGGGGGTCTGGATGCCAGGTTCTTTTATAGATCAGAGATGGTAGAAGGTGAGGAAGCAAAGTTAAAAAAAGTAATTCATCTTGCAAACACTTCCTAGAATGGCAAGCCTCAGGCAGGGGATGTGTTAATTTCTCCCTTCCTGCCATCCACAGGTGGACAGGTTTCTGAACAAAGGCTCTTTAGTTTAACAGTCAGGCAGAGGGACAGGGTCCTCCAGGCAAGCCATTAAGCATGATTATAAAAACAAAAGCAACAAAAAGCAAGTCAAAGGAACAGTTTGCAACATGGAATCAGAATTGGTTTCCTCCCTGCAACACCAGGATATGCTTAAATCATCAAGATGATGACAGGAATTAAAATGAAAAGAAACACAGGAATCAGAAGCTATGGATAGGAGAAAATGTTAACAGAGGAGAGAAGAGCAGGGAGTAGGTACAGTCACATGGTGTGGATACCAATGATGAGAGATTTTTCTCACCAATATTTGAAGGAAAGTCAGAAGTATCTACTAAAATTTGAAATGCACATGTGCTGTGCTGAGCAGTTTTTTTTCTACAGAGTAGGTACTATTTGCACGTAGAGATGAGTTTGAAGATATCCACTGAAACACTTTTTGAAGAAGTAAGCCTGCAAACAACTGGAATATTCATCAATAGTAGTCCTGTTAAATAAATCATGTCAGAGCTGTACAAAGGAATACAATGTAGACATATAATTGTTGCCATTATGGAACTATATCCAATATATACAGAAAAGGAGAAAAAAAGGTACCTTAACAAGTTGTATGGACTTCCCTGGTGGCTGAGTGGCAAAGAATCTCCCCACAATACAGTAACTACAAGAGACATGGATTCAATCTCTGGGTCAGGAAGATACCCTGCAGGATGGCATGGCAACCCACTCTAGTATTTTTTCCTGGAGAAGTCAATGGACAGAGGAGCCACATGCACTATAGTCATTGGGGCCACAAACAGTCAAAAATGACTGAAGTGACTTGGCATGCATGCACACAACAAGACCTATAATATGCTTCCATTTGTAAGAAATAAAAAGAAATACATGCACAAACATATGCACATATTTTCCTTCATGCACAAAAAGAACATCCTAGAAAAAAGAACAGTGGTTATTTCTAAAGAGGGCTGTAAAGGATCTACAAGAGGTTGTTGTTTTCATTTGCTAAATCACATCTGAATCTCTGCTACCCCATGGATTGCAGCACGCCAGGTCTCCCTGTCTTTCATGATGTCCTAGAGTTTGTTCAAACTTATGTTCATTAATTTGGTGATGCCATCCAGCCATCTTGACCTTTGCTGCCCCCTTCTCCTCCTGCCCTCAATCTTTCCCAGCATAAGGGTCTTTTCCAAGACCCTTTGCTTCATCTCAGACTTTCCAATGAATATTCAGGGTTGATTTCCTTTAGCTTTGACTTGTTTGATCTCCTTGCTGTCAAAGGGAATGTCAAGAGTCTTATTCAGCACCACAATATGAAAGCATCCGTTCTTCCATGCTCAGCTTTCTTTATGGTCCAACTCTCACATCTGTACATGACTACTGTAAAAATCATGCTTTTGACTATACAGACCTTATTCTGAAAATGATGTCTGTTTTAATATGCAGCCATGTGCTGTGCTGAGCAGTTTTTCTACAGAGTAGGTACTATTTGCACGTAGAGATGAGTTTGAAGATATCCACTGAAACACTTTTTGAAGAAGTAAGCCTGCAAACAACTGGAATATTCATCAATAGTAGTCCTGTTAAATAAATCATGTCAGAGCTGTACAAAGGAATACAATGTAGACATATAATTGTTGCCATTATGGAACTATATCCAATATATACAGAAAAGGAGAAAAAAAGGTACCTTAACAAGTTGTATGGACTTCCCTGGTGGCTGAGTGGCAAAGAATCTCCCCACAATACAGTAACTACAAGAGACATGGATTCAATCTCTGGGTCAGGAAGATACCCTGCAGGATGGCATGGCAACCCACTCTAGTATTTTTTCCTGGAGAAGTCAATGGACAGAGGAGCCACATGCACTATAGTCATTGGGGCCACAAACAGTCAAAAATGACTGAAGTGACTTGGCATGCATGCACACAACAAGACCTATAATATGCTTCCATTTGTAAGAAATAAAAAGAAATACATGCACAAACATATGCACATATTTTCCTTCATGCACAAAAAGAACATCCTAGAAAAAAGAACAGTGGTTATTTCTAAAGAGGGCTGTAAAGGATCTACAAGAGGTTGTTGTTTTCATTTGCTAAATCACATCTGAATCTCTGCTACCCCATGGATTGCAGCACGCCAGGTCTCCCTGTCTTTCATGATGTCCTAGAGTTTGTTCAAACTTATGTTCATTAATTTGGTGATGCCATCCAGCCATCTTGACCTTTGCTGCCCCCTTCTCCTCCTGCCCTCAATCTTTCCCAGCATAAGGGTCTTTTCCAAGACCCTTTGCTTCATCTCAGACTTTCCAATGAATATTCAGGGTTGATTTCCTTTAGCTTTGACTTGTTTGATCTCCTTGCTGTCAAAGGGAATGTCAAGAGTCTTATTCAGCACCACAATATGAAAGCATCCGTTCTTCCATGCTCAGCTTTCTTTATGGTCCAACTCTCACATCTGTACATGACTACTGTAAAAATCATGCTTTTGACTATACAGACCTTATTCTAGAAAATGATGTCTGTTTTTAATATGCAGCCTAGGTTGGTCATAGCTTTTCTTCCAAGGACCAAATGTCTTAACTTTGTGACAGTCATTGTCCAAGATGATTTGGAGGTAAAAAAAAAAAAAAAAAAAAAGTTGTGTCACTGTTTTCATTTCCTATTCACCTCTTTGGGATAAATTGATGGGACTGGATGTCGTGATCTTAAGTTTTTGCATCTTGAGCTTTAAGCCAGCTTTTTCACCACTTTCATCTTCATCAAGAGGCTCTTTAGTTCTCCTTAGATTTTTACCATTAGGCTGCTACAATCTACTTATCTGAGTTTGCTGAAATTTCTCCAAGCAATCTTGACTCCAGCTTGTGCTTCATCCAGACTGGCATCTCTCAAGATGTACTCTGCATAGAAGTTAAGTAAGAAGGGTGACAATACACAAACGTGATGTACACTTTCTCAATTTTGAACTAGTCCACTGTTCCATGTAAGGTTCTGTTACTTCTTCACCTTCATACAAGTTTCTTAGGAGGCAGGTAAGGTGGTCTAGTATTCCCATCTCCTTACGAATCTCCCAGTTTGTTGTGATCCACAAGGTCATAGGCTTTAGTGTACTTAATTCCAGATGATTTTACGGAATTCTCTTCCTTATTCTATGACACAGCTTTTACAACAATGAAGCCACACTTGAAGAATTTTAAGCATCATCTTGTTAGCATGTAAAATGAACAGGGCTTCCCTGGTGGTCCAGTGGGTAAGGACACATCCTTGCAGTGCAAGGGGCGCCGGTTGGATCCCTGGCCTGGGAAGATCCCAAGTGCCATGGAGCAGCTGGACGAATGTGTCCAATTACCGAGCCAGAGCTCTGGAGAGCATGTGCCCATAGCCAGTGCTCTGTGACAACAGAGGCCACCGCGATGGGAGGCCTACATGGGCCAAAGAACAAAGATGGATGAAAATGGACAAATGAAACACCAATAGAAGTGGCCTGCCTGCTCCCCTCCCTCCCCACCCCACCCCCACCAAAATAAATAAATAAATAAATAAATCTTTTAAAAATAAATAAATAAATAAATAAAATGAACACAATTTTATGGAAGTTTCAACATTCTTTATTATTCTCCTTTGAGACTGGAATGAAAACTGACCTTTTCCAGTTCTGCTGAAAGACTGGAAAATCAGATAACCTGGTTTCAACCGACTAGGTTGTTCCACCCAAAGGCAGGCAAACATCCTCCCTGAGGCCCCCTCCCGCTGAATGGCACTCCAGATACCGAGGGACTGGATGTCGTGATCTTAAGTTTTTGCATCTTGAGCTTTAAGCCAGCTTTTCACCACTTTCATCTTCATCAAGAGGCTCTTTAGTTCTCCTTAGATTTTTCCCATTAGGCTGCTACAATCTACTTATCTGAGTTTGCTGAAATTTCTCCAAGCAATCTTGACTCCAGCTTGTGCTTCATCCAGACTGGCATCTCTCAAGATGTACTCTGCATAGAAGTTAAGTAAGAAGGGTGACAATACACAAACGTGATGTACACTTTCTCAATTTTGAACTAGTCCACTGTTCCATGTAAGGTTCTGTTACTTCTTCACCTTCATACAAGTTTCTTAGGAGGCAGGTAAGGTGGTCTAGTATTCCCATCTCCTTACGAATCTCCCAGTTTGTTGTGATCCACAAGGTCATAGGCTTTAGTGTACTTAATTCCAGATGATTTTACGGAATTCTCTTCCTTATTCTATGACACAGCTTTTACAACAATGAAGCCACACTTGAAGAATTTTAAGCATCATCTTGTTAGCATGTAAAATGAACAGGGCTTCCCTGGTGGTCCAGTGGGTAAGGACACATCCTTGCAGTGCAAGGGGCGCCGGTTGGATCCCTGGCCTGGGAAGATCCCAAGTGCCATGGAGCAGCTGGACGAATGTGTCCAATTACCGAGCCAGAGCTCTGGAGAGCATGTGCCCATAGCCAGTGCTCTGTGACAACAGAGGCCACCGCGATGGGAGGCCTACATGGGCCAAAGAACAAAGATGGATGAAAATGGACAAATGAAAGACCAATAGAAGTGGTCGCCTGTCCCCCTCTCTCCCCACCTCACCCCACCAAAATAAATAAATAAATAAATAAATCTTTTAAAAATAAATAAATAAATAAATAAAATGAACACAATTTTATGGAAGTTTCAACATTCTTTATTATTCTCCTTTGAGACTGGAATGAAAACTGACCTTTTCCAGTTCTGCTGAAAGACTGGAAAATCAGATAACCTGGTTTCAACCGACTAGGTTGTTCCACCCAAAGGCAGGCAAACATCCTCCCTGAGGCCCCCTCCCGCTGAATGGCACTCCAGATACGAGGCCTCCGACCACCAAATTCCAACGCTCGGCGGCACTCCCTGGAATTTCTACTGAGCCAAATGAAAGAAATCTCACAGGTCGCTATTCATCAGATGCTCCTTCAGCCCTATTCCCGACTGCCCACCAGCCCATCACCCTCAGACCAGCCTTAGACTCCCCATGCCCAAACAAAGACTCAGCAAGAAGTAGCCAGACAAAGTTCGGCGCCCTATATCACCAAAAAGGCTGGAATGTTAGGTTGGTAGGCTATTAAAGCGTTAACACAGCAGCCGGAGATTCCCCAGCTCTAAATAGTCATAAGAAAAGGCCAGTTGCTAGGGTCAACACCGCGACCAGAGACTCCTCGGCATTAAATCAGGGGGTCAGTTGCTTGCCTGCTGGCGCCTGAGAGTCTTCTGAGACCTACGATAAAGAGATAGCCTTGGCCATAAAGATTCCTCTGGAAAGTGTCAAGGACTTCACACCCCCAGCCCGCGGACACCTCAAGGATAGTGGGCTCATCACTGGACTTCCTGCCAAACATATAGCCAATCGTGTAATGCCTGATGTGCCCGCCAAACATATAGCCAATCGTATGTTGCCTAATGTACTTGCGTTAATTTGAAACTTTGCCCTATAAAAACCCCGGAATCCTCGGCGAGGGTGTGCAGCTTGTTCGACCAGGCTGTCACCCAAGTGCGCACTCGCTCAATAAAATACTACTCTTGCTTTTGCAGCTCTTGGTCTGGTCTTTGAGTCTCGGGGACCCCCTGGAGATCTCTGCTCCCTCCCATCGGGGGAACGGAGTTTATCACTGCGGCCACTTCTGAGTTTTCCCAGTTTGCTGGCATAGCAAGTGCATCACTTTCACAGCATCATCTTTTAGGATTTGAAATAGTTCAGTTAGAATTCCATTTCTCCCATAAGCTTTGTTCATAGTAATTCTTCCGAAGGCCAATTTAGCTTCACACACAAGGATATCTGCCTCTAAGGGACTGATCACACCACTGTGGTTATCCAGTTCATTAAGATCTCTTTTGTAGAGTTCTGTGTATTCTTGCCACCTCTTCTTAATCTCTTTTGCTTCTGCTAGGTCCTTGCTATTTCTTTCCTTTATTGCATCCATCTTTGCATAAAATGTTCCCTTGGTATTTCTACCTTTCCTGAAGAGATCTCTTGTCTTTCCTATTCTATTGTTTTCCTCTGTTTATTTGCACTGTTCACGTAGGAAGACTTTATTTCTCTTTGCTATTCTCCTGCATTCAGGTGGGTATAACTTTCTCTTTCTCCTTTGCTTTTCACTTCTCTTCCTTTCTCAGCTATTTGTAAGGCCTCCTCAGACAATTCTGCCTTTTTGCATTACTTTCCTTGGTTATGGTTTTGCTCACCACCTCCAGACCAATGTTACAAACCTCCAACCATAGTTCTTCAGGCACTCTATTAGATCTAATCCCTTGAATCTATTTCTCACTTCCATTATATAATCAAGGAATTTGATTTATGTCATATATGAATGGCCTAGTGGTTTTTATTACTTTCATCTATTTAAGTCTAAATTTTATAATAAGGTGCTCATAGTGTGAACCACAGTGAGCTCGTGGTCTTGTTTTTGCTTACCTTATCAGTTCAGTTCAGTCACTCAGTTGTGTCCAACTCTTTGCAACCCCATGGGGTGGAGCACTACATACAGCTTCTCTATCTTTAGCTGCAAAGAATATAATCAATTTGATTTCAGCATTTACTACTTGGTGATGTCCATGTATAGAATTGTCTCTTGTGTTGCTGGAAAAGGGTATTTGCTATGATCACTGTGTTCCTTTGGCAAAACTCTATTAGCCTTTGCCCTGCTTCACTTTGTACTCCAAGGTCAAACTTGCCTATGTCTCCAGGTATCTCTTGACTTCCTACTTTTGCATTCCATTTCCCTATGATGAAAACAACATCTTTTTGGTGGTGGTCTAGGAGGTCTTGTAGGTCTTCAAAGAATCCTTCTACTTTAGCTTGTTTGGTATTGACTTATTTGGTTGAGGTGTAGACTTGGATTACCGTGGTGTGAATGTTTTGCCTTGGGAATGAATAAGGATCATCTGTTGTTTTTCAGATAGTAATCCAAGTAGTGCTTTCTGGACTATTGTTGACTATGAAAGTTACTCCACTTTTTCTAAGTGATTCTTCCCCACAGCCGTACACATAATGGTCACTGAATTAAATTTGCCCATTTTCATTAATTTTAGTTCACTGATTCCTAAAATGTCAAAATGTTCACTCTTGCCAACTCCGGTTTGACCATGTCCAATTCGCCTTGATTCATGGACCTAACCTTCCAGATTCCTATGCAGTATTATTCTTTACAGCATCAGACTCTACTTTTACCACCAGACACATCCACTACTGATCATCATTTCCACTTTGGACCAACTTCTTCATTCTTTCTGTAGCTATTTCTCTGCTCTTCCCCAGTATTCTCTTGGACACCTACGGATCTGGAAGGCTCATCTTCTGATGTCATATATGTCTGCCTTTTTATACTGTTCATAGGGTTCTCAAGGAAAGAATACTGAAATTGTTAACCCTTCCTTTCTCCATATGCATTAGAGTCAGTAAAATTTCGTCTAAGCTCTGGAAAACTGTTTAGTCATCTTTAACTGTTTAGGAGGTCAGTTGTTTATGTCTTCATAAAAATTTATCCAGAATCAGTAAGAATTCAAGAAAGATATAATCAGAGATTATAATATATTCTTGTTCTGGTACCAAGTTTTTCTCCTTACCACTCTCAATAACCATTTCTTCTGAGTTCTGTGCCACATGGTCCATAATTGAAAAATGGAAAGATAAGGAGAAAACTGCAAGAAATGTACATTCATATGTCTCTAAGAGTCAAGCAAATCCAAAATACATTAGAGCTAAAATTCTGGCAAAACCTGGTATGTACATGGATCACCCATGGTTACTTCATACATGAACCTCCATCCTCTTTCTCATGACATTATAATGAAACAGCATGTGTAAATGAAGAGTATTTGGAGTGGAGTAACACATGTATTTAACCTACCCTGCAGAGAGATACTTAAAAAGTTTCATGAAACCAACAATGAATAGATCAAAAAGAGGTATTTTCAATTACAGTTTAAAAGGTATAAAGGTCATATTTTCAGGAATTTCTTTGGTATGATTCTGTTAGGTAATGTTCACCAAAACCACTTACCTTGGCCAAGTGTTTTGTATGAGTTGTCTCACAATAGGAGGTTCTGATAAGGAACGTGATGCCGCCACCAAAAACTAACCAGAATCACAGAGAACCCAAAAGGATGGAGGAGATGCCAGCCCATAATATTTCCTGCCAACCTCATAGAAACCTTCACACTGAAATCCATCTTGGCTGAGACACGCATGTATCACTAAGACACTATCACTAACCTTGAGTTAGACCAAATATGGGCAGAAGCAAGATCAGTGGTCAGGAGAATGCAGCCCTTAGCTCAATACTAAAAATCATCATTTCCACTTTGGACCAACTTCTTCATTCTTTCTGTAGCTATTTCTCTGCTCTTCCCCAGTATTCTCTTGGACACCTACGGATCTGGAAGGCTCATCTTCTGATGTCATATATGTCTGCCTTTTTATACTGTTCATAGGGTTCTCAAGGAAAGAATACTGAAATTGTTAACCCTTCCTTTCTCCATATGCATTAGAGTCAGTAAAATTTCGTCTAAGCTCTGGAAAACTGTTTAGTCATCTTTAACTGTTTAGGAGGTCAGTTGTTTATGTCTTCATAAAAATTTATCCAGAATCAGTAAGAATTCAAGAAAGATATAATCAGAGATTATAATATATTCTTGTTCTGGTACCAAGTTTTTCTCCTTACCACTCTCAATAACCATTTCTTCTGAGTTCTGTGCCACATGGTCCATAATTGAAAAATGGAAAGATAAGGAGAAAACTGCAAGAAATGTACATTCATATGTCTCTAAGAGTCAAGCAAATCCAAAATACATTAGAGCTAAAATTCTGGCAAAACCTGGTATGTACATGGATCACCCATGGTTACTTCATACATGAACCTCCATCCTCTTTCTCATGACATTATAATGAAACAGCATGTGTAAATGAAGAGTATTTGGAGTGGAGTAACACATGTATTTAACCTACCCTGCAGAGAGATACTTAAAAAGTTTCATGAAACCAACAATGAATAGATCAAAAGAGGTATTTTCAATTACAGTTTAAAAGGTATAAAGGTCATATTTTCAGGAATTTCTTTGGTATGATTCTGTTAGGTAATGTTCACCAAAACCACTTACCTTGGCCAAGTGTTTTGTATGAGTTGTCTCACAATAGGAGGTTCTGATAAGGAACGTGATACCGCCCCCAAAAAACTAACCAGAATCACAGAGAACCCAAAAGGATGGAGGAGATGCCAGCCCATAATATTTCCTGCCAACCTCATAGAAACCTTCACACTGAAATCCATCTTGGCTGAGACACGCATGTATCACTAAGACACTATCACTAACCTTGAGTTAGACCAAATATGGGCAGAAGCAAGATCAGTGGTCAGAGACTGTCCCAAAAGTGAACTACATTATTCTAAACCCTGAGACTGTAAGCCACATGGCAAAGCGGTTCTCCTGGGCTCCCTTATTTTCCTGCTCTCCAACTTCAACAACACTTTCCAATAAAGTCTCTTGGCTATGTCAGCATGTGTGTCTCTTCAGATAATTCACTTCTGTGAGAGTTAAAAAAGGGCCCATTCTTGAGCCCTGGAAGGTGTCCTCTTTCAGAAAATAGTATAATGTGTTGAATCTGGTCATACTATAGAAAATAAATAGGTCTAAATATTTCATTTATCATATTGCCTAATTTGAAAAGGAACCAGGAATATAGGAAACAGGTAGGAAAACTCACAGATGTCACTATCCACCAAGTCCATCAAAGGAAACTGACATAATCCTAGACTCTGAATTACTTCATTGTGTGTTATTTGCTCAGTTGTGTCCCACTCTGGGACTCCATGGACTATAGCTCACCAGACCACTCTGTCCATGGAATTTTCCAGGCAAGATTAATGGAGTGGGTTGCCATTCCTTTCTCCAGGGAGTCTTTCCAACCCAGAGATTGAAAACAGGTCTCCTGCATTTCAGTCAGATTCTTTACTGTCTGAGCCACCAGAGAAGCCAAGAATTACATCTCTACCCCAGGAAAATTAATCATGAAATGCTGTGAATTCCACCTAAGAGAATTCTCTGAATTTCTCCCTAGAACACTACCTCATGCAATCAACAATGATAGTCAAGGTATTTTCAATTACAGTTAAAAGGTAAAAAGGTCATATTTTCAGGAATTTCTTTGGTATGATTCTGTTAGGTAATGTTCACCAAAACCACTTACCTTGGCCAAGTGTTTTGTATGAGTTGTCTCACAATAGGAGGTTCTGATAAGGAACGTGATGCCGCCACCAAAAACTAACCAGAATCACAGAGAACCCAAAAGGATGGAGGAGATGCCAGCCCATAATATTTCCTGCCAACCTCATAGAAACCTTCACACTGAAATCCATCTTGGCTGAGACACGCATGTATCACTAAGACACTATCACTAACCTTGAGTTAGACCAAATATGGGCAGAAGCAAGATCAGTGGTCAGAGACTGTCCCAAAAGTGAACTACATTATTCTAAACCCTGAGACTGTAAGCCACATGGCAAAGCGGTTCTCCTGGGCTCCCTTATTTTCCTGCTCTCCAACTTCAACAACACTTTCCAATAAAGTCTCTTGGCTATGTCAGCATGTGTGTCTCTTCAGATAATTCACTTCTGTGAGAGTTAAAAAAGGGCCCATTCTTGAGCCCTGGAAGGTGTCCCTCTTTCAGAAAATAGTATAATGTGTTGAATCTGGTCATACTATAGAAAATAAATAGGTCTAAATATTTCATTTATCATATTGCCTAATTTGAAAAGGAACCAGGAATATAGGAAACAGGTAGGAAAACTCACAGATGTCACTATCCACCAAGTCCATCAAAGGAAACTGACATAATCCTAGACTCTGAATTACTTCATTGTGTGTTATTTGCTCAGTTGTGTCCCACTCTGGGACTCCATGGACTATAGCTCACCAGACCACTCTGTCCATGGAATTTTCCAGGCAAGATTAATGGAGTGGGTTGCCATTCCTTTCTCCAGGGAGTCTTTCCAACCCAGAGATTGAAAACAGGTCTCCTGCATTTCAGTCAGATTCTTTACTGTCTGAGCCACCAGAGAAGCCAA